>JAUTXW010004748.1:0-1228482 GCA_030620095.1 Kuschelorhynchus macadamiae
AAACTTTTTTCATTTTCAAAAAGAACATGGTCAACAAAATAATTTACTTATATTTTCACACCCTGTTAGCCATTTAAATTGTTCGTATTGTTTTTTCGGATAAAAATGTCTAATACAGTTTTTAATTTTCGTGATTAAATTTTTCATAGGCGGTTTTACCCATCCTTTGGAAATTATTTGAAGCTTATCAGAGAGGTTTAATGTTGAAAATCCCTTTATTATTAGATACATACACTACATTTTACAAAACATTGTTCTTACGAAAAATCGAATATTTTCCGCAACGTTATTACCGACAGCCGAAGTTGACCTGTTTGCATATCCAGATGTTTAATATTATTCGCTTGACATCGGCACCATGTGATGTGCGTGATGTATGTATCACACAACACACGGATAGCCGTTCAACAAAGAACCTACTCCAACGATAACTTGCTAACAACTTAAAGCACGCGACTGAAATGCAAAAACAGCCAGTGGAAAGTTCAATAACCTCGGCTCGATTCCACAAGGAAATCCAAGCATACAGGACTTGGCTGCAGAGAAGTGAGCGGCCGCATAGGTTCGATCGATATTCTATTTTGGCTGGGTCAGAGTCAAGTCCAAAATCTATTATGGGCTTGATAATTAAGATAATATTTTAGCAGCTAAATTAATGGTTTCCGATCTCAAAAATTACATTTTAGAAGATGTTTTGTAATTTTTTTTGCAGAAGCACTCTGTTCCTTACGACTTCTCTTGATTTCAGCACCAACTGTCAAAATACAAGGATAGAGCAAACCTAAAATAAATAGGTCCTAAAATAAGAAGTAAAGAGAAATTATCTTTATGAGATACAAATTTGCAAAAAGTGTTTTATCAATTTATTTAAAAAAGTCAGTGTCAAGACAAAAAGGTTCTAAGAGTAGTCGATTAGTTTTAAGCCCTATTTAATGTAGGCTTTATCCAGTGCTTTAACGTTATACTGAAGTTTTATGACAAGCCTTAAAATAAGCCGTTCCAACCTCTTAGAAATGAGTCTTTGAGGTTTTAGGAGGCTGCGACGTTGTTATAACGATATAATTATAACAACTGGTTTTAATGAATTATTTTAAAATAGGCTGAGCAAACTTCTATAGGCGATGATAAAACTAAAAGTGTTGCTTGGGAAGAGTTTATATTTTTTTTACACTTACTCTTGGGGGGGGAGAAACAAACCCACAAACCCCCCTAAATACCCCACTGACCCGCTGTTTAAAAATTTGACTGGATATAGAATTATCACAAACCCCTGACCTCACGTCATACAAAATTGAAACAGCGTTCTGAACTTTTAACTCAATCTGGTGCCTTCTTTTTCAAAGTATGTTTGTTATTTATTACACTGTCTTAAAACTTAAGTACGTAGTACATAGTCTATTTGTTTTTGTAATTTGCCGTTAAAAACATAAGGGTTATTTTATGTTATTATTGTTTACGATTTATCGAATTTTAAACGTCAGGAATTCAGTGGAAATAAAATTAGATATACGTCGGTGATATCAAGTAGAAATTTCCGTCGCCATCAGGAACAGTCCGGGAGGCCAACGATATTAGTGCGTTGTTGCCGTATTTAATTTTGAATTTCGCCACGTTTTATTACTACGAAATTAATTTATCATGACCGGGAAAAGAACAATTTATTTATAAAACATTCTTAACAAACCAAGCACTTTTTAAAATGAGTGGAATAGGTTCAATGACTACCCCTATTACTCTTGTTAACTAAGTTTGGATAGCTTTGTTGAACATTTTTTACTTAATGTGTTTTTTTTTATAAAACGGATTTGAAATTAAAAAACAAAATGTAAATCATTACGTATCGGGACGGGGAAATTTTTTAGAAAACAAAATCTAGGGCTGCTATCACTTTTTAGTGCGTTTCTAATAATTTTTTATTTGACATTATTCAGTTAGTTTAAATATAATATTTTACTATTAATTTAATCAAAAATTTGTTATCTGATCTGTTTAATTGTGCAGTAATAAGAGCTTTAATTAAATTAATAGAATAATAATGTTTAATTTTACGAATTCAGCTTGCCGTCTTTATACACAAGCGTATCTTAATCGTAGACCTCCCTCATCACAGCACATTTACCAGGCTTTATCAAAGGCTACATGAATCTGGAACTTTCGAAAAAAGAAGTTTTGATCCTGGCCGACACCGCGAAGTTCGAACACTCGAATTAGAAGTCGCTGTTCTAAATATTATTGAAGGGCAACCTGAGTCAAATAGCCGAAAAATTGCAGCGGAATTAAATACTGATGTATGGAGGATATTAAAAGAACAACAGTTATATCCTTACCATATACAGAAGGTTCAAGCTCTGTTACCAAGAGATTTCGAATCGAGAATGATTTTTCCCAATGGTTTCACCAAATGAATACCGATAATTCCTTTTTTTTGTTCAAAAATTCTCTTTTCGGTCGAAGCTAGTTTCTCAAGAGATGCAATTCAAAACTTTCATAACAGGCATGTATGGGCTGAAGACGATACACATTCAATAACAGAATCTAGACATCAATATCAGTTTTCCGTTAACATTTGGATAGGAATTGTCGATGAACATTTAATTGGGCCACATTTTCTATCTCTAAGATTAACCGGTGACTCATATTTTCATTTTCTACAAAAAGAAGTGCCTCCTCTATTAGAACATTTACCTCTGAGAACTAGAAGAGACATGTATTACATGCCTGATGGTACCCCAGAACACTTCAGCTTAAATATGCAAATATACACTGTTTTAAGGTACTTTTTACTTCTGTTATCTATGGCCTACTTGACAACGGTGCAGTTACCTATAAATAGTCTCGGTTAGGATAAGTTACTTTAGTTTATATCATCTGCTGATGATGCTACCTTGGTTAGCGAAACGCGCGTCCTGAACGTAACAAGTTGTGGTGTAGTGTGGTTAGAACTCTTGTATTTTGATCTATCTTCTACCACAGGTTCCAATATTAGGATTTAACATGTATTATATCGCAAGGCATTTTTAACACTGGCTATAAAAATGTACTCGCTTCTGCGTAGGACACTGTGTTTTTATTCCAGTTGCAATGTTTAAATAATTTTTTTTTCATAATTTTTTTTAAAAAGCAAAACATACATAGAGGGTAGGTTAGTTTGAAAGATGTTTGTTAATAAGTTAATTTTAAAATGTGAGTGTTCAGAAGAAAATTTAACATTAGTATAAAATAAAACTGTGTTTGAAAGCAGCCAACTAGATTATCTTCTAAAATAAATGTCTTTGCCTGTAATGCTTTACATTTGATTTCTTAATTTCAAATCGGTAAGTTTATGGAAAAAAATACAAGAGGTAAAAAAATTTCTAAATAAACCAAGCTCTCCAGATTTCTTTTTGTCCAAGTCGATGCGTAAGCTTTTCTTTAAATTTAGTTAACAAGAATAATAGGTGTAGTCTATTTCACTCCACTCATTTTAAAAAAGTGAAAAAATATGCAGATAGTGTGTTTTCCTAGCGGTAATACTCCCGTAAAATTTCATTATTCTATCGCTTTTCGTTTTTAAGATAAAAAATAAAAACATTATTTTTCCGCCATCTTTGTACCGCAATATCTCCCTAATTATTGACTTTTGCCCCAACGTTTATAACAAACTGCCCTTTATTTTGGACAAGGAATATTAAATTTAAATTCCCTATTCTGCTCCTTAACTTTTTAGTCTTTCTACGGTTTAGAACTTATTTGGCAAAATGATCATTCGTGCACAGCCAATTTTGCTTAACTTTTAAACGGTACATCTGACGAGAAAAACGCAAGAGGTAATTTTTATGTAAAAATGTCTAGGCTGTTCAAACAAATATCGAAACGAAAAAAACGTCAGTGGCGTACCATTTTTTCTTCAAAAATGTGCAATGCAAAACCCGTACGGATGCCACTGATAGAAATTTAAGTAAAAATTTTACACCAGAAAATGTGTCTTGATGTATAGAAAATGTGTACCAAAATTCACGAAGATATCTAGAATGGTATCCCAAATATAACAAAAAGATTTTTTTCAGAAAAGTTTAACACCCTGTATCTCAAAAGTTACGAGGCTTAAGACATATGTTCATATGAAGTTTTTTTCTTAATATAAACTCAAGAATCACACCCTTTCGCATTGTTTTCAATCACCCTGTATAAACCTTTGAAAGAAAAAATGTATGACCTTCCCCCACTACTTTATTATTGAAAATAAAAAAATGACAAATAGCAAAAAGTTGCATAATTGCCCGAAGAATACAAAGCTTATATTTTCAACAAACCTTCATTAGGAATATTCAAGAGAAAATTGGCATTTCCACTTTTGAGTTGCTGTTACGCCCTCTAAAGGCCGTTTTTCGAACTGGAAAATAATTTCCAGCAATTTCTCGTGGCCGATTTATCCGTAAATATTGTTTCTCCATAATTGTGTGATCAACGGTTATCGAGTTATGGCCGCTCTTAATTGGACATCCGATATTACTCCTCTGAAAGTGATCGTTTTCGAAGGATATCTTAATTTTGCTATCGCCTGGTGCTTAATACCTTTTTTGAAAACTTTTGCTGTTGTAACCGCTTTAAAATGATTATAGTAAATTCTATAGCATACTTGGGCCCGACTACCTAATTTGCTGAAAATAAACCATCAAAAACGTGTGATTTAAATATCACAGGGGTTCAGTTAGTTTCAATAAATTTAACGCAATTTTCGACTGCTACTAGTTTATGAGGAGTTTGTTTTCTAATTATCCCGGATAAAAATTATCTAATGGGGTAAGGTCCGGATGTCTCAGTGGTCACTCTTCTAAATCAAATTTATTTTTTTACTTGTTTTTCTAAACTTTTCTAAAAACATATCTTTTTCATATACTAACAAATTCTGAAAGGGTGGCGTCTTATAAATACAAAAAATAAAGTGACGAAACGAGCGTTGACGACAGAATGGCGAACGTTGCTTTATTCTACCAGAAGAAAATATTGTGTTTTTATATCATATGGCAGGGGTGCTCAAACTTGAACTGCTGGCGATCTACCTCAATATTTTTAGACTACTTACGATCGACTCTGAGAGGCTGCAAGTATGTGTGATGCAGGGTTGTGGTACATACACGATACATACACCTTACCTACCTACCTAGGTAGGGTGTACCGTAGCATATATAGATATTAGCTTTCCGCACAATATACATTATTTTAGTCAAGGTTTGGGTTAGGTTTAGTTAGGTTCTTTTCTACAATATCAATGAAAAAACTCATAGTTATTCAAAATTGCGAGTTCATTGGTTGTTACAAAAGAAAAGAATTACATATAGTGTTAAACTTAACTAAGGAGTGACTTTGGATGTTGAAGCGTGGCACTGCATGTCCTCAGCATACTTTTCATAAGATGGTACGTAACCACTGAGTGCTAATCGCAAGCATGATGACATATGATCGTCAGTTAGTCGATTGCGATATTTTGACTTAATTATCTTCATTTCAGAAAATGCAGACTCGCACAAGTTGACCTAAACATTGTTGTCAGTTGAAGGGCGATTTGCCTTAGATTCGGATATTTATCTTCAGATATATAAGACTAGAAATTTGTATCAGATGCTGTAGCTTTGAGATGTATATCTGATATAATCTGCACCAACTCATTTTTAACAGAACATGAGTTCATATTAAACTGACTTGCTATTTCAGTAGCTAATTCTTCAACGTTTTTACATGAAAAAGGATAACTCATAAATGCCAATTTACTACAATCATAAAAACGCATTTCGAATTATCCCAAAATATTTGATAATTCAGCCTCATACGAATCATAATTCAACTGAGGAATCCTTGCTTTCAAAGACAAAAAATGTTTCAGATCGTTTCTTTTCATTTGATCTATCATAAGTTGCAATTTACTTTTAAATGCGTTTACCGCGCTAATCATCTCAATAACAGTTTTTCCTTTACCTTGAAGCTCTAAGTTAATGGTGTTTAAGTGCATTGTGATGTCAGTCAAAAATGCCAAATCAGTCAGCCATTTTTAGCTTTTCAACATCTGAGCGTCATCACCTCTTTCGTCTAGAAAAGCTGTTATTTCGGGCAATAATTTTTGAAACCTTTCTAGGAATTTTCCGCGACTCAACCACCTGACGTCCGTGTGAAGAACTAAATCAGTGTGTTCAGCTGAGTCCCTATCTTCCAACTGCACCTTAAACAGCCGCCGTTGCAAGCTACGTGCACGGATGGAATTCACAATCTTTGTTGCCCATAATTTCCTCCGTGTTTAAGACTTTTTAACACAAAACTTGTTGATGTATAATGCAATGGATTGAAAAAAATGAAGGGAAATCTTCATCAGACACAATGCCACAAAACCGTTTTTGTTTCCAGTCATTGCTGGTGCTCCATCGGTTGTAATGCACACTAATTTATATATTGGTAGCTTAGTAGTTTTTTAAAAATTGAAGAAAACGTCATATATATCTTCGCCACGGGTCTTCCCCTTCAGAGGAAATGATTGTCAAAAATTCTTCCTTAGCCAACATGTCATTGAATACCATCCGAATAAAAATACGCAGCTGGGCAGTGTCTGTCATATCGGTGGATTCGTCGAACTGTAAAGAAAAGTATATACATTCCATGATATCATTTTTTAGTTTATCTGCCACGTCCTGACTCATGACTTCAACACTTGTTGTGACAGTCGGACGAGATAACTGAAGTTCTCTAATAGCAGACATGATTTCTGTTTTATTTTTAAAATCTCCAAATAAAGTCTCACCCGCTGCAATAAATGCTTCCTTCACAACCGATCCATCTTCGAATGGTTTCTTGTGTTTCGCCAATATATGAGATATTTTAAATGACGCGATCGTAGCAGCTTTTGATTGTTTGGCTGGTCTTGTGAACGTGGTTTGTTCTTTTTTCAAACAAGATATCAAATCACGTACTTTTCGTTTTCTTAATTCACTCTGTTGGCGGGAAAATCCTTTTCATAGTTTTTATGAACCGTTTTATAATGCTTCTCTAAGTTACCACACTTAGCTATTGCAACTGATGCACGACAAATAAAACAAATGCACTTATCCTTCACCATACAAAACAAAAATTCTTCCTTCCAATCGTTATTAAAATGATACGTTTTAGATTTCTTCGCTTCACTCATTTTGTACTAGTTAATAATAAACTTTGTATCGACGTAGTATTGCCTTCAGGTTGCAATTCAGAATGACTCCAATTCCTGCAGGCGCAACATTTATATCGGCGTGAAGAAAAGTCTCGAATGTTCCCGTCAAACGCGCCGCCCAAAATTTCTAGAAAAGCGGCAGGAATAAAAAACGCGGCTTTTTTTTGACAAGCACCGCGCGTTCCTTTGATAAAGCCGCCTTATGCCGCTAGCAGAGTATTATTTTATTACGTAATAAATTTTTGTAGTTTAGTTAAGTACCTACTTATTAAAAAAAATTTTCTTATCGAGATCTACTCAAAAACACTCGCGATCAACCGTTTGAGCACTCCTGTCATTATGGTAATATGCCGGAACGTTTCAACAAAGGGACTAAGCAGTGGAGTAAAAATTTAAATATGACAAATTGATAAAGCCAGGTGTCGCTTTTGCTCTAAATTTATTTTCCTTTAACTTCGTTGTTGTTTAAAAAACGTTGATCAACAAAAACAAACAAACATACGCGTTGACATCCCAAGTTGTTGAATGTATGTAACATACAACATTATCCTTCCTCTGTCCTCCTGAAGTGAAGTGATAATATCCCTTGATTTTAAAATTTTGTTTAATTTTGTATTAAGTAAAACAAACATGAAAATAAATAATAACAGAAACGGATTAAGCTTAACTTTAAAAAATGTATCATTGTTTTTTTCAGGTTATAGATTTTTTAAAAATAAATAGAAAGTTAAAGTCAAAGACTGGGATACATTGATTTTTGTAAATATATTGAATAGAGGTTTAAGGATGAAGGGGGGCGCGGTCATACAAAGGGGCAAGGGGATCGCCCCCCCTGTCCCCCTATACGCTATGCCACTGGATAACCCAACTGTACGCAAAAGTTTTCTGTACAAAATTGTTGGTTGTATTTTGAAGTTGGAAAAAAACTGTTGTGTACATATTGATATATACCGCGTTGTTCAATTGTTTTTGTAAATTCGTTTTCGGTAGCCAGTAATATAATTTTTCCAGAATAAATAGGATAGTGACAAGATTTGGTTTGGTAAAATATGGATATTACGATTTTTTCTTACCTTCGCCATATAGTCCGGAAAGCATTAAATGAGTAATTTCTGATTCTAAAAATTCTTAATGTGCAAATTAGACGTCATTTTTATTTTATTAGCAAAACCTCCTCGGCCTATACTTTTTCAAGCCGATCTATCCTCGTCAACAGACTATAAAACAGTAATTAAACAAGAACAAATTATTAAAAAAAAACGAAAAATCGGACTGCTTAGAGCTATTATATTAACATAGGAATATATATATATATATATATATATATATATATATATATATATATATATATATATATATATATATATTTATATAAAAATACTTATTTTTCATTCATTTCATTTCATTCATTCGACAAATGTATAAAAAAATGGATGGTGTCCTCGCTATCACCAGTAGTCGCGAATTTATTTATGATATACTTCGAGAAAGAAGCTCTTGTGAAAGCAAGTTTAAAGCCCAAATTATGGATTCGTTCAGTTCAGTTAAATTCAGTCTATCCCAGAATACAATTTACTCTAGAGTTAAAGGAAAACAACAAACTTCCATTTTTAGATGTTCTGGTCACGAAATTGCATAACGGACATTTCAAATACACCGTGTATAGAAAACCAACACATACAGACAGACAGTTAAATGCAAGATCTCATTATCACCCAGCACAAATTCAAGCTGTGGCCAATACCCTAATATCCAGATTTGTGAGACTAACTGTAACACAAACGAGACAAAACGAACTTAAGCAATATCTAGTGCTTTAAAGAAAAATGGCTACATAAATCACACCATAGAGAAAGCTATTAATGCATAAGATTTCTGAACAATAAAAATTATGAACCAGGAAAGCAACAAGCAGTCTTATCATATGTAAAAGGCACAATAGACTGAATCGGAAGAATTCTTTGGAAACACGGCATACAAATAATACACAAGCCACAAACAACCACTATAGGTAAACTACTTGGAAACCCAACAGATAAAATCAAACTGGAAAACAGGCGAATATCAGCAAGAGTGGAAGATCATAAACTCAGCATCAGAAACAAACAAACAACCTCAGCTCTATTCCTACATCATCAGAAAACCCGGCAACAAAATAAATGTCTATGGTTGTAGGGAGATTGCCAATATAGAACATTATAAGACCAGAATAATCCGAGAAGCCATAGAAATTGAAAAGCAAGGTGATTTGAATAAAAAAGACGAGTCATTAAAACTACCAACAGTGTGGAAGACAATAATCGACAAATCTAAAATAAAAAAAAATTAAGCGCAACAACAACAGCACCAACCGGAAAACGTAAATAGCGACCAACGGCCGCTCAGATATAACCTTCGGCCCCGGGTGGGGGTATAAAAGGAAGCGTCGCAGTCACCAATACTTCGGACGCGAGAAAGAAACCTTCATAAATGCCAAATGCGATTTTGGTGGAAACGTTCTTGTCAGAATGTACAAATGCACGAAACTGAAAAAAAACACAAATACCAAAACTGAAATGACAACAATAACAAATGTCAAATTCAACTGTAACTATAAATTGAAAGCTAGCTTAGACATTATGAGTCAATCCATGATGGTTGGCTATCTTGAAATCTTTGTCCAGCACGTTATATTATTCCCTTGACGTATTTCTTGCATATATTGAGGCTTCCCTTGAAGTGTCATCCTTTTCTTTCATTACTGACTTAGAGAAACACGATGCTTATAAAGCACGTCTTTGATATGTCATCGATTGAGGACGTGGGTAAAGATCCAATAAATCAACTGTATCAAAACAGCTTTTAAGTCGGGAAATATTTTAAGAAGCCTACGAACTAAAACCAAGCCCGATAACACAAATGACAGACATAACACAAGAGATCATAAACTGTACGTTTTAGCTCTAAATTTTAATAATATTCTTAGACTTTTATAATGTGTGGCCTGTATATTTTTGATTTTTTAGATTCTCCTTATTATTCCCTTTGCGAAAATGTGTGGTATCTCTAAACTTGGATCGGCAGTTTTTGAGATATTCGACTTTAAAATTCCCCCTTTGAAATTCAGCATATAATATCCTAGTTAATTTAGGTTAGGTTAAGTTTGTGTTTAAGATGTCTTGATGATAATGTAAAAAATTATTGATATGTTTTTAAAATAAAGAAATATTTTATTATGAACAATAAATACTAAATGAGAATTTATTAAATAAAATAAAAAATGACAAATAAAATTAAAAACCATAAATTCTAATTATTCACATGTCCTCTTTGGTTGGCGAAGCACCTCTCAATATTTTGTAACAAATTGCGATTAATGCAGTTGAAAATGATTTTCGTTTAATCTTGCCATTTCTTCCCCTAATTCTGTGTTTCAGTATAGCAATATTTTCGGGTCTATTTTAGTAAATTTTGATTTTTAGATAACCCCATAGAAATACATCAAGCGGCGTCAGGTTTGGATCGTTTGCTGGCTATCTTATATGTCCATTTCTAATGGATATTTAAAACATTGTACTTTGGAGCGCCATCCTGTTGTCAAATGAATGTAAATCTCGGATTTAAGGAATATTGTATAACTGCTGTTTTACATTATTTTCTAGATATTGAAGATATCTGACACCAGTAAAGGCCGTTTTACATGCTGCAATTCTTTCTTGCAAGTTACAATAGTCTTGAACAAAATCATGCGCAGTGGCAACACATTTGTACCTTTTGTCAAACTGCGCATGCCTTTGTTCAAGACTATTGCATATTGCAAAGGAGAATTGCAGCATGCAAAACGGCCTTAAGACCTTCACGGAAAAAGATTGGTCGTATAACCTTATTTTTTAGAATACTACACCAAACATTTAAACTGTGCCGTCCTTACATTTTTAATACTTGAATTTTGTGAGGATTGTTTGTCGTCCAAAAATGTTTACTGTGACGATTAAACATACTAATAGTAGTAAATTCAAATTCAAATTCAAATTCATTTATTTGTCAAGGTAGTAATTACAACATTATTTATATAAATTGATTACATAGCTAGCAGTTGACAAAAGCGCATTGCACAGCGATTATAAAAAACCGATGCCAATAGCCCAAGATAGGGCTACTGATGTGCAAGCGCGTGATATTTAATAAAAATAATTAGATATAAAGTACTAAAAAAACCCTTAAAAAATTACTAATATATATATATATATATATATATATATATATATATATACATCTATATATATATATTTATATATAACATACACATACACCGATTTTCACTGCATTTCTATTTCATTTATATACTGCATACAATTCCGCGTTGCTCAATCAAAAGTTTACATTTAATATGCTCTTTATATTTATTATAAGAGAACTCTTTTACATTGTTAGGTAGCTCATTCCAAAGATTAACAGCATGATTTTTGAAATTTGGAAGTACGGTGCTTAGATATGCTAAATTTGTTGATGTTTCTTATATTGTACGAATGTAGAATATTATTAAAAATTGTTCTCAGGTAAGGCGGTTGACCAGTTTTTAAAACTCTATATACAAAATTGTACATATGCTATTTTCTACGATTCTTCATATTTAAAGCTGAGATATTATTTAAATATGGAGTTATATGATGTCTAAACGGTATATCGTAAGCAAACCACATGCAAGAATTCTGTAATTTTTGTAGGTATCGTGTTTGCCACTTGCATCGTTAGAGAGTCGCCATAGACAATATCTCCATAGTCAAACAAAGACAGTATTAAACTGTCACACAAGTAATATTTTGTTTTGGATGGTAGTAATCGTTTGAGGTCATAGATTTTTTTAAGACGCATATAGGCGATTTCAAGCTTTTTTTTAACATGCGAATCGAACTGTAAGGATGAGTCAAATATAATACCGAGGTTTTTGGCTTCACTCGTTACAGGTATTGTTGTATTTTGGACTTTAAGGTTTAAATTATCTTTAATTGCCTGTTCGTTCATTTTATTTGAACTAAAAATTAGAATATGTGATTTTTGAGCGTTCATTTTAAGATTATGTTCCTCAGCATAGATATATATATATATATATATATATATATATATATATATATATATATATATATATATATATATATATATATATATTTAAATCGGTATTAAATCGCTCTTGGGATATGTTGAGATTTTCTATTGTTGTATTGTGCTACATAGAGAGAAAACATAAGTGGACCCAGTATTGAACCCTGCGGAACCCCAGCATATATTGAAATATATTCTGATTTTTTCATAACATCATTCTTTTCAGCTGCAACACATTGCATTCTATCTTTCAAATAATGTTCTAGAAATTTTACGGGGTTTATCGAAAAAACAAAATAGTGAAGTTTCGCTAACAATAATGTATGATTTATTGTGTCAAAAGCCCTACTAAAGTCCAACATTGCTAAAAGCATGTTATGTCCATTGTCTCCATTAAACCTTATGATATTGACAACATTTGCAAGAGTGGTGGAGGTACTGTGATGTTTGCGAAATCCTGACTGACAGTCGGGAATTATTTTGTATTCATTTGCCAAGCTGTATATCTGGTTATAAATATGTTTTTCTATAATTTTAGATAGAACCGAAAGTATACTAACTGGTCTAAGATCTGAAAAGTTTTTAGGATCAGCAACTTTTGCCAACGGTTTTATTACGGCTTTTTCCATATGTTGGGAAAGATATTCTCCACTAAACAGTTGTTTATTATATTTATTAAAGGATTTAAACAGAAGGGAAGGCACAGTTTTAAATCTCTTATTGATAGCATGTCCTCACCAACCGCATTAGTTTTAACTTCATTTATATATTTTTGTATCTCAGTGAAATTTATCAGTCTAAAATTTAATTCAGTATTATTAGAATACCTATTCGAACTGTAAAATTGTATTTTCTCCCTAGATACAGATTCAGCCACTTTAGACCAGTCTCTGGAAAACATATTTAGTTCTGTTGGACGCAATAGATCCTCGGGTATATCATTAATTTTATTATGCGTTAAACCTAATTGTTTTGCGTTGTGCCAAAAATCTTTTCCTAGTTTCTGAGTTGTCTATAGTACTGCAAATTACCTGGGGTTTTATTTTTTTTTAAATTTTTTTTAAATTTTAATTTAATTAAAAGTTTAATGTTTGGTGTTATGCATGGAGTAAACAATTTTTCGCGATTTTTTTTATGCTTCAGTGGTGCATGTTTATTTATGAGAGGAATAATAAAATTAGTGAACAACTCTACTTTTTTATCAATATTGTGAGTGCGATAAATAACATTCCAGTCTAGATGCGATGCGTTATTAGCAAATTAATTAAAATTTATATTCTGATAGTTTCTACATTTAATATATTTATATAATAATAATAATAATAAGTTATTATTTGCTTAGGAAATATAAAGACTGCATAAATTAAATTGTGATCGGTTACTGATTCAGACATCGGAACCGATTCTGAACTGTAATATTCGCTATTGTTATTTGTTATTATTATATCAACAAGGCTTGAATTATTTGTATTTGTATTCATCCTAGTAGGGTCCTTAATATGTTGATTCAAATTGAAAGTGACAAGCAAATTCAAAAGTTTATTTTTATGTATGTTATCACCTAGAAAATCTATATTAATATCTCCTGTAAACACCACTGTGTCAGAGAACAATACTGTTTGCCCAAAAACATCTTCCAAAGCATCAAGAAAGGTATTCACATCATAAGATGGAGGTCTATATAGGCTAGTTATTAATATTTTTTTTTGTTTATTACAAGAGAAACGCTAATATATTCAAAGCCGGTAGGCATGTTATCAAAAAAAATTCTAGAGAACTGTATAGACTTTTTAATAAAAAAACCTACTCCACCACCTCTTCCATCCCTGTCCTGTCGTATAAGTCTATACCCAGGAACGCAAAAAAATGAGCTGTCAAGACTTGACGTTAACCAGGTTTCGGACAAACCAAGAATATCAAACTGAAAATTATCTATATAATTAGTCAGTTCATCAAAGCCAGTATTCAAAGAGCGTACATTTAAATGTGCAACGGTAAAACCGCCTTGTTGAACTTTATTATGTCTGGGGCCCTCTCCTACATGTCGGTAATTACCGCCACCTTCCATTGTATATCAAAAGACATCTTTCGGGACCCTGAGGCGCGCGTAGCTCCACACATTCATTCGGGCGTTTAAATAAATGAACCTTACAATTTAACCTAACAAAGATATACACAAACAAAAAAACGATTTCATTATGCTGTCCCTAACAATCTACGCCGGTAATAACTTTTTTTATAATAAAGTGTAAGTTAAAGATAAAATACCTGTATTAAAAAGAAATATTTGGTGTATTCACTGGTATACAAAAAAAAAGTAGTAGAAAAGAAAAATAGAAAGAGAATACCTATGTGCTGTTCGATACAGTTACACATGGTTTTTATAATTGTATTAAATATTAAATATAATTTTGTATATAAATCAGCCATGTAAACAGATTCTAGCAAACTTAAATACATAGATATCCGAGAATATTACCCACTAAATATATATATACAATAAATAACCCATTAGCAAATGTTTACTACATAATAGTAAATGTATCTTCATCGGTAAAAAGTATATTGTGTAAAAAGAGCGGATTTAACAAACATCTTAAAATTTCTTGACAAAAAAAATTAATCTTTGCTGTTTATGTTCTTCAGTTCGACGATGAACGGGTAGAAATTTATTTGGGTGATAATTATAACGATGAAGAGTTTGTTGAATTTTGCCAAATGATTTTTGAAAATAAATCTCTGCACGCTTAAGTCAAAGTTTTCGTTTGTATTTGCTCTTCTTCTTCTTCTATTTGAACTTTTGGTATCCTCAAATTTTTGTACTATATTTTTTTACTATATATAACTTATTGTGCTTCGCGTTAGGACGGTTCTACTGGGAAATTATTTTTGATACTCATTTTGAGTGTGGATAGGATTTCTATTATTGACATAATATAAGCATATTATATTTAATTGGTCTTCAACTAACACAGACAAGTTAAATCATAGCGACAATCTGACAATGCCAATTGGTATTGGCGTGACACCTTAGACAGATTTCAGGTAAATTAACTAGGATTTAAAGGTTTTAAAGTCGAATATCCCAAAAATTACTGGTACAAGTATAGACATATCACACATTTTTGAAAAGGGGATATTGAGGAGAATCTAAATAATCAAAAATATACAAGGCATTTCATTAAAAAAAACAAAATTTGGTACGCTACTAGTTTCTGATTCACCCTGTATATTTAAAGTTACTTTTTCTAAGAATTTGCTTGAAATTCATACAACGTTTGGATTTATTGTTTTTTCCTATAATCCCTGAAAATGGGTGGCAAAATATAAATAATTACCCTATTTATACTCAAAAATAATTTAAGATATCATTATTTATTTTGATTTTTAGAATCTAAATTAATATTTATTAATAAAGTTTTATGTTTTTTTTTTAATAATTTGATGTGTCTACTTTCGTAGTATTCGAAACTAAATAAAATTTTTAAATCTGAATTTGAAACGAATCAGATAATTTAACTTTGTGATACACACAACTTTTTCGTTTAACAGAATAAATACAGCCTTTCGGAAACGACGCAGTTCACTCAATTTAGGGGCCGGGAAAGCGATCCTCAAATATATTTTTCCTAATCAGTCTTATTAGAAGAATATAAAAATCCTCGTTATCATAGCGACCTTGTTAAAAGCAAACGGATGGCTCCCCTGTGTACATGTACACGATCTGGATCTAACCTCCAGGGGAGCAAAAATCGCATTACTGATATGACTTTATGATATATATTTTCGAACTGATTCCGATTAATTAACTTTTATTTTAATCTTGCCTCAAAAAGTTTCAGCGTGTAGGCGTAGGTTTTTTATTTTTTTGTTTTGTCTGTGTTCGCTGTCTAGAGCTAATCTGATAGGTCAATAACTTGTCCGGTTTGTTGTTAGTTCAAATCTTTGTAATGGGCTTTAAGGGCAGTTAAATAGTAGTAGTGATGCATGTTTTGTTCCGATATATTAAAAATTAATTTAAATTAAGACTGACTAGTAAAGCAAAAGGACATGCTTAGAAACATTCATAGAATTTGAATTTTAAAACATTTTTTTTTAAGAATCCAATTTGTTTGACTGACAATGGGATTTTATTAAACCTAAATTTTTCTGATAAGTTGCACAACTGCTTTTTATTTATATCGTATGCATGCTTATCTCAAAATAATCACACTTCAGCAAAAACATTTTCGAATGAAATGAACCACTAAAAAATAAAACATAACAAATAGTTATAATTTTGTAAGGCATTATATGGTTATAAACGTCTACTGTTACTGCTTTAAGTTCTTAAAGAACTAATGTTAAAAATTTATCAACAAGTTACCGATACTGCTACAAATATAAGATAAAATAATGACAATGGCTGCGAATGCTGCATATTGTCTTTAAATTTACGAAAACCTTTTGATCCTGCAAATCACTATATATTATCAAGGCACATTTGTCAGTTGGGAATTAGGGGTTTAACATACCGGGTGTCAACGAATCTATTAGACAGGCCATGACTTTTAAAATATTTGATGTATCAAAACGAAATTTCGTATAGGTAAATAGTACATAAAGAGGAGAGTTTTCGCATATTTTTGACTTTCCGGTGACTTCCGGTTTTACCGGAAATGACTCCAGTTTCGATTTTTTAAATGGAACACTCTGTATATTTTTACATTTTTGGATTCCTGAGACAATTTTGAATTAGAACGTGACATTTTAAAAACTTTTTACGCCTACTTGATTTTTTTATAGCCATTTTTAAAATTGCATCTAGGTGGCCATGACCGGACGCAAAATAATCTGAGGACGTGAAATGATGACAGAATAATACAATCGCTAAATTTTAGTGAATAGTCTGATAGCCAGGAACAAGAGAAGTTGATAAAATCAAATTTTTGTGTCTAACTATTTTTTTTCAAATGGCGACCCTTTTTAGACAAGCAGTTTTTGAAAAGAGGATTTTTCTGCGAATCTAACTGTACTAAATTTTTTGCGATTGGATTAAAAATAAGCTCAAAAATTAAATATTTCTTAGTAAAATACTCGATAATCAATTATTTACTTTCATCAAGTGTGCCATGGATATCACTGCTGGATATTACGTAGGATTTTTAATTGTGACAGTTGGTTGATCAATATTACTTACGTTGGACCTTTCTGCCCAGACTATCTCTGTTGATGAAAAGAATGCACGCCTATGCGCCTAACGTTCGGAACAGCAATTTTTTTACAGTTTTCTGCTGCCCCTCTTCAGATATCGTCAACAAATTTACTCGTGCAAATCTGTATCTTTGGCTAACAAATAGTTCAGAGTATTAAACAAAAATACCAAAAAAATGTAAAAGCACAATATTCGAGTTCACTGTAGATGTTCAAAGTGCATTCCTCAGGGGCGTGCGGTGAAATTTTAAGAAAGGGAAGCAATTTTTAGAAACTTACCTATTTATAATGTAATTCGATTCTTCGATCATTTTTTGCAAATTCGTCAATGACGTCATCATAAAAACGTCGGTGATCCGACATATTTTGGAGAAGTTTATTTTCAATGGACAACAACGATGTATGCGAAAGTGTCTCCTGCTCCGTTGAATTTCTCACGAAATGTTTTATACGTTTAAGTGTTGAAAAATTACGTTCTACTGATGAACTTGTGGCAGATATTGTCAGTACTAATTCGCACACTTCGGTGTAGGCATCTTCCAGCTCCTTGCCTTTTAAAAATTGCATTAGTTCCTTAGCGTTATTTTTTGCGCTAATGTCATCAGTTTCGTAAATCACTTTTAGTTCAGATCTCAGTAACACTCGGTTGAATAACTGGCCATAATGAAGAAATAGAGATTTAAACGCATCTTCTGGAAAAGTTTTTCCTTTAAGTGCATCAAAATTGCAGAGCTCAAGAAATTTAAAATCGTTTAAACCGTTAAATCTATAGTATATTTGTTGCTGAATTTGATCGATTATTTCATAAAAGTTCAAAAACCCCCTCGAACTATTTATTGCTTCTGAGTCCCACGTTTCATTATTTTCTATTATATTCTCAAATAGTTCAATCAGTGATTCACGATTTTCAGATACTGTTAACACAAGTCTTCTATTATAGTTCCACCTAGTAGGAGCCACTTAAGGCAATCTTTTGTAGACAATGGAGTCCAAAGCTTGTGTACGTTTTGTTGACTTAGCAAAATAGCAGCCATGCAGTTTGCAGCCAAGTGTTGAGAGAAGCAATTGAACGAGCGGAGAAGCGGCCCGCATAAGTTCTATTCGATATTCTGTTGTGGCTGGGTCGGAGTCAAAGCAGCATTTATTATGGGCTTGATAATTAAGATAATATTTTAGCATTTTTAATTTAAACTAAATTAATGGTTTCCAATTTCAAAAATTACATTTTAGAAGATGTTTTGTAATTTTTTTTGGGGATGCACTGCTTTCCTTGCTTCCATGGACTGCACGCCCCTGATTCCTCCTTGTTCGAACACATTTCCGCTCGTTCAATTGCTTCTCTCAACACTTTGTGCAGTATTTGAGGCGTAATACTTCTAAATACATGTACAATCCTTTCTTCTATGATTTCAAGAGTGGCTGGGGCTGTTACATATCCCCAAATAAAGAAATCGAGAACAGTGAGATCCGGTGAACGGGCGGGCCACCGTATTGGGTCATTGGTAGCCATACATTTATTATTAAAATGTTCAATTAAATAATTAAGAACATCACTGGTATTGTGAGGCGGTGCTCCATCTTGCTGGAAGTAAATACGGCGTAAAACTTCTAAAGGTAGATCATTAAGATGTTGCTCAATTTCATTTTGGAGAAGGCCTAAGTACCTAACCCCTGTTAATTGGCCTTGAAATAAAATTGGCCCAATTATTCTGTTACGACACCAACCCAGACATTGACACCAAACCCCTCTTGAAAATTTCCTACTCTCATTTCATATTGATTTTGTTGGGACCAGTAACGAGTGTTTTGCTTGTTAAACATACAAGTTGTTAGTAAATCTGGATTCGTCAGAAAATAAAATAAAGTTGATAAAAGTTGGGTCAATTCTACAATTTTGGAGCAAACTATCACAAAACAATACCCGTCTATTGCCATCGTCGGGATACAAATGTTGGTGTAACTGGTACTTAAAAGCTCGATATCCGTGTTTCTTTAGTATTTTTCTAGCTGATTCATGACTTAAACCCAGTTCGTGATTAATTTTTCTTAAAGAGACAGTTTATCAACTTCAGCCATAGCAAGAACGTTAATCTCCATTTCTTCATTTATAATAAATCTGCATTCCGTCACTTGATTTCCTTCTTGATGCCTAAAACAATTTTCGAGATATGGAAAATACTGATGGACTGGATGTTGCCGGTCGGGGTATCTCTGAGCATACAACTCAGCAGCATTCCTTGAATTTTTAGGACATTCTCCAAATATTAATAACATATCGACTTTTTCACTTTGAGTATACATTATTCAGTGGCGGCTATTAAGGGAAGTAGGTGAAGTGCTATTTCACCAGGAAAAATAAACAAGCAAACATCTAACTATATTTATTATATAACTCCTAAAATTTTAGTTTTTACATTCATTTATTCACCTAATTGGCAAAAAAATAAACTGTATATCTCGAATAAATATTTTACTTGACCGTTTGCGACATGTCTTTTTAAAACGTTCAATCGAATTTTATTATAACAACTATAACAGTAGCGCAAACCGCTTTGACTTTACTGGAGGTGCTATGTTTAGTTTATGATTTTCATACTATGTTGGCATGACAACGCGTATCCAATGACGTCGAGCCCAGCGCCATACAACGCTCTCAGTGAATTGCAGGCGTAGTACACTACACCCATGTGTCGTTCAGTTTGCGATGGTTATTTACTTTTATTTTCCCGGATTTCGCTGCAACCGGTGAGTTCCTTTGCAGTTAACTTGACTGTTTTGTGTTATATTTATTTAGGGCGTTGTTACAACTTCAAATTCAAAGTTAGTGAATGTGATTGTTTAAGACTGGAATAAATTAAAAGACGTCTTTGAATTTATTACAAATTGTGATAAATCCAATGAAAAATCAATCAACCTTGCGAAAGGATTTTTAGGTGAGATGAACGATTTTGAATTCACGTTTCTGGCATTAGTGTTTAATGACATTTTCTCAATCACGGACATACTATTTGACGTTCTTCAAAAAAAAAATTGCTTGGCATTAATTTTTGCATATCCAATATAAAACCCTATCGTGAGGCGCTCTGTAAAAAAAGAAATGAACATTTTTTTAATACCATGTTTGATAAAGCAAATTCTATTACAGAAATAAATCGTTACAAACGTGAGCTTACTAAGCTTTCACCTGAAGAAATTAGGGCTAAAATGACACTAAGATTTCAAAAACTTACTTTTTCATGTTTGGCAGGCTCTGCTAACTTTTCCGAACATAGTTTAAATTGTCCGACTGGCCCGTTTGAAAATTTGTGACAGTTATATGGGGAAATATTTTCAAAAAGTCGACGACTTAAAAATGAGCTTGGTCTTATTTTTGCCAATGAGAGTAATTGGAATATATCGCTGCAAGAACAAGTGAAAAAAATTAATAAAAATAAATATATTTTTACCGAAGCATATAAATTGTTTTCCCTTATTCTGACAATACCGTCGACAAGTGCTTCAGTGGAAAGAAGTTTTTCTTGCTTCAAATGTGTAAAAACTTATTTAAGAAATGCAATATCTCAAGAAAGACTTACTTCTCTTGGCAATATTTCAATTCAAAAGGAATTTCTGGAGGAGATTAGGGCAACTCATCTATTTTATGAGGATGTTATAAATAAATTTGCTGCTATGAAGGATAGGAGAATTGATTTAGTATACAAAATTTAAGTAAGTTGTAAAAAAATATTCTACCCCCTCCACATATAAAAAAATTCTGGAAAAAAAATTATTGCGATATTTTCTTGCTTCATTTGCACTTGATTTACTTTTTCACCCGCGAGCCGCCACTGACATTATTTTGACTTTTAAAAACAAAAATAATACTGAAAATCAAGAAAAATAAGGAATTCTTATGTCTACTCAGGAAGAATAGGTAAGTGTCAGTGTCAAAACAAAAAATCCTACTTAATATCCAGCATGGCTGTCCATGGCATACTTGATAAAAGTAAATAATTGTTTATCGAGTATTTTTCTTAGTAATATTTAATTTTTGAGCTTATTTTTGAACCAATCGCAGTTGTTCGCAAAAAAATCCTCTTTTCAAAAAGTGCTTGTCTAAAAAGAAACGCCATTTGAAAAAAAAATAGTTAGATACAAAAATTTGATTTTATCAAATTCTCTTGTTCCTAGCTATCAGACTAATCTCTAAAACTTAGTGATTGTATTATTCTGTCAAAATTTCAGGTTCTTAGGTTAATTTGCGTCCGGTCATGGCCACCTAGATGCAATTTTAAAAATGGCTATAAAAAATCAAGTAGGCGTAAAAAGTTTTTAAAATGTAACATTCTGACTCGGAATTGTCGCAGGAATCCAAAAATGTAAAAATATACAGAGTATTCCATTTAAAAACTCGAAATTGGAGTCATTTCCGGTGGAACCGGAAGTGACCGGAAAGTGAAAAATATGCGAAAACTCTCCTCTTTATGTACCATTTACTTAGACCAAATTTCGTTTTGATACATCAAATACTTTAAAAGTTATGGCCTGTCTAATAGATTCGTTGACACCCGTATTCAAAATTATTTGTCTGACAGAATACAATTTGTACAAATTAAAACCATTAAAAGTTCAAATTTATTAACGAATTGTGGAGTCCCACACTCAAATACCACATTACATAAGACAAATACAACACAATACTAGACAAACAGAGGATTATCATAAGACTGGACACGAAATTACATGATTACTTTCATTAGCAAAGTTACTTAATACAATATAATGCAAATGCAGTCTAGTGCATGCACATGTGTATGATCTTTAATATGTATGTATGTATGTGTGTATGTGTGTATGTGTGTATGTATATATGTGTGTATGTATGTATGTATATGTATGTATGTATATGTCTATGTATGGGTATATGTATGTGTATATGTATATATATGTATATATTTTCTCTTGTTGTTTTTTTTTTAATTTCGCTTAATAAATAGATCACTTACGAGTTGATACCTAACAACCTAAGTACTTATTTTTTTTCTTCTTTCTTTTTTTTAATTTCTGTCCAGTCGACAATAAAAAATATATTGCTAATAAATTTAAAATCAAAATATCACTTTAACACTGTATAGACCTCCCTGCTTTTTGTAAAATATAAAAAATTTGTAAATTATTGCTCGAGACCGCTTGTGATTCGAGACATTTGTTTCTTCTTCTTCTTTATTTTTTGTTTTAGCATTCCAATCCCCGTCATTTCTCATTTAATTAAAAAAAAATTGTATTCACTGCGTTGCGCTCATATTAACGTAAGATCTTTATTGAATAATTTTGATATCTTCAAAGACAGTCTTATTCAGAATGATTACGCTATTATTGGAATATCTGAGAGTTGGCTAACACAAAATATTAGCGACGACGCTGTTATTGTGGATGGTTATAAATTTTCAGACAGGACCGGCTTTTTGGGGGGGAGTGGGAATCTATATTAAATCTTCTTTTAATTATACAGTTTTGCTTAGTGAAACAACAATTAAATCGCAACATGGTAATGTCAAATTATTGGCAATGTGTACCGGCCACCAAATGCAAGCCTTAACGAATTTCTTGCCTATTTCGAAGATACGCTAATCGAACTTTACACTCAATGTGATAAGATTATGTGCTTCGGAGACTTTAATATTAATATGCTTGATCACGATAGTCCCCATGTAATACAATTTGAAAATATTTTAAGCACTTTCAAACTGAGTCAGCTAATTTCTGAGCCGAGTAGAATTTCGCGTACCAGCTCCAGCTTGATTGATTTAATATGTTACAATTCGGAAGATGTGCAGGATGTGGGTGTCAGGGACGCGGGTCTCTCAGACCATCTGCTAGTATATATAGACTTTCGTTCAAGTGCTAAATAATAATACCTTTAAGTACAGGGCTTTGCGACAAATTAATATGACTTATTTTCAGGCCGACTTGGAGGCCACCCCTTGGAATAATATTTATAGCATAGATAATATCGATGAAAAAATTTTTTCACTGATACTATTTTGGAGCTGTTTGATAGACATGCCCCATTGAGAACTGCTAACCGTTCAAATAAACCCTACTGTCCCTGGATGACTGACAACATTAGGCTTTTAAAAAACCTTAGAAATCAGGCTTTAAATCGATTCAGACGTACCAGACTTACCGAGCATTGGAATTATTATAAGCAGCTCCGAAATTTAGCGACTAATTCCATAAGAACTGAAAAAAAAGTTTATTTAAACAATAAATTTCACAATTGCAGTATCAAAGACAAATGGGCAGAATTAAAAAGATTAAATATTCTAAACAAATCTCACAAGAACATTCCCGAACAACTTCAAAACATAAATCAAATGAACACATTTTTTACAGAATTAACAAAAAATCGTACTGGTCCCAAACAAGATTTAATCGATTTTTACAATAATAATCTCCTTTCAAACAAGTCATTTAATTTTAATACCATTTCAGAAGAACTGTTAGCCAATATTATTCTCAGTATTAAGTCTAAGTCGTTCGGTGCAGATAACCTAAATATTACTCTAATTTGCTTGTGCTGTCCTGTTGTTATTCCATACATAACACACATTGTCAACTGTTGTATTTTACGACAATATTTTCCAAAAAATTGGAAGTTAGCACATGTCATCCCACTAGCTAAAGTAAAAAATCCTACCGACTTTAGTCAACTAAGGTCGATTTCCTTGTTACCTACGCTCTCCAAAATTCTGGAAAAAGTAATGGAATCTCAAATTTCTTCATATGTATCCAGTAATAATATCATCCCCTATAAACAATCTGGGTTCAGAACCGGGTACAGTTGCGCCACTGCCTTATCCGATATTGTAGATGATATTGTCAGAGCACAAAATTTTAACCAGGCAACTGTTCTCATTCTATTAGATTACACAAAGGCTTTCGACTTGATTCATCATAATATATTGCTTTCTATTCTAAAATATATTGGCTTTGGCCAGTCGGCGGTGTAGAAGCCAGAGGGTAATTTTGAATGGCAAACAATCCGATTTACTCAATATCACAGCGGGTGTTCCCCAAGGCAGCGTTCTCGGTCCTCTTCTGTACAGTATTTACACATTTAATTTCATCAAATCACTTCGTCACTGCAAGTACCACCTCTATGCAGACGATACTCAAATTTACCTATCTTTTAACCCCAATCAAGCCGAAATAGCAAACAATCAAATCAACCGTGACTAACACTATCTTTTCAGTAAATCCAATGAACATCTTCTTAAGATTAACCCAAGTAAATCCGCAGCATTATTATTTTGTAACGAGACTGAACGCTTACGTCTTGAATCCACCATTAAAATCGAAATCGGCACCAACCCTGTTGCTTTTAAAAACTCGTCTAAAAGTCTCGGGCTTGTCATAGACAATAAACTAAAATTTAATGATCACGTAACTTCATGCCTTCAAAAAGCATTCTCAGTATTAAAACCTTTGTACTCTCAGCGACATGTACTTAATCAAAAAACCAAGGCCTTGTTGTCCGACACTCTCATTTTGTCACAATTTACAACAACGTTTATGGTCCTTTCCTTGATTTACAGACTAAAAATCGGGTTCAAAAGGTACAAAATTCATGCATACGTTTTATTTATGGTATTAGACGAAGGCAGAGGGTTTCACATAAACTGCCCGAATTGGGCTGGCTTAACATGCAACATCGTCGTATCTTACACTCTATCTGCTTTTTTTACAAAATTTTAAAATTTCACCGTCCTCCATATCTCCTCGATAAACTTCAATACCGTACGGATGTGCATAATTTAAATTTACGCCGACAGTATCTGCTATCAGTACCTTTACACAACAAAGAACAGTTTAAAAAAAGTTATTCTTATCAAATTGCTAACTTAATCAACAAATATAAAATAACCAGTACGTCACTGTCAGTTGCATCCTTTAAAAAATCAATGAAAAATAAATTGCTCGGCCAACAACTGCAATAACAGCGGACCTCGTTAAACAAAAAAACTAGTATTTATTTTCTCCTACATCCCCTCTCTACTTTGCATATGTCTAAAATAATTCTCTCTCATTTTCTGTCTCGTGCCTCAGTAGCATAGCGCTATTAACTTGGACGCGTACTTATATATATATATATATATATATATATATATATATATATATATATATATATATATATATATATATATATATATATATATATATATATATATATATATATATATATATATATATATATTTTGTTTAATCACCCTGCACCACTCTTTATTAGAAAACTTTCAAACTAACTTTCTTTATGAAAGTTAATAATATTTTTTTATAATTATTTAATAGGCTTCAACAGCCCCTTCGCTTGTGAAGGAAGCTGATAAGTGACCTTTTATTCCTATTGTAGATGTCTATGTTTATTTTTTTTTAATTTGTAATTTTCTTTTGGAATAATAAACGTGTTTATTATTATTATTATTATTAATAAAAATTAATTCTGGAAAACGGTCAATTCTATACACTAGCATTATCACCTAGAATAATTTACCAAAGAAAATCAAAGAAGTAAATAATTTAAAGAAGTTCAAGAAAGTACTAAAAAAGTTTTTCCTGGGATAATGAATAAAAAAGTTATGTATTATATTTCTATTACTTGTTTTTAATGTTAAAAAATACTTTTTTTTACATTATAGCAGTATCCCTTGTAGTTTCTTCGTATTATGAATATTTTCTTAATATTTTTGTATTTTTAGTTGACTTTTTTCCCTGTTATAGTTATAGTTGGTTGGAATTAATAAAGAAATAAATATATTGATGTTATCCAACTAAAAAATTGTCAAATAGAAAATTAACTGACATTTGACATTTCATGAATAATCGGCAATTTCCTCGTATTCAAGAAGCAATGTTGCCAAGTGTAATTCCGTTTCGTCTGGGTATAATTCATTGATTTTATATTAAGATTGTTATGAATATTTTGTTATATAATTAATATTTTGTTGAAACGCTGAAATCCGGACACAAGGCGAAACGGTAAAAGTTAGGTGCCGAAGGCATCATCGTTAAAGCCATAACATAAAAACTCGTAGTAAAGTTGAATCGAGGCCAGCGTAGCTAGACAATGTTTATGCACTAGATACATCAGTACTGAGTTAGCACCAGGTTAGGCACCAGGTTAAGGTCATAACACATAAAATCATATACCCGTATTTTAACAAAACCTATACAGTTAGGTGGATCCGTCCCCTATACTAACACCAGCCTCATCGATAAAACCATGATTAAAGCCATAATTTGAGCAGTACCGCGCATGTGGAACCTTCGAACCCAAATTAAAAGTGGTTTCTCGAGACTCCTGTATAAGGTAGATTTTTCACAAGGAAAAGAAACATAGACGTTATAGTGTCGGCGACACCTTGGCGGTAGGGTTGCCAAGTTTTCGAAATGGAAAAGCGGGAGGTTTGAAAACAAAGCTGTTCACTTACCTGAGGCAAAATTTTTGAGTGCTACAAAAAAATTTTTACGAAACAGCCAAGGAAAACAGCCTATAACAAACTATCAATAAATTTTTATTAATTATTTATTCATTCATTTATTTATATATTTATTTATTTATTTATTTATTCATTTATTTATTTATTTATTTAAAAGTAGGTACAGGGTTATTGATTATAAATGTCCCCCCCTTTAACTTTCTTTTTTGGCATTTTAGGAAAAAAAATTAAATATAAAAGTTGCTTGGAATAAGATAAATTTTTAAAATATTATATTTCTAAATATACAGGTTGTGTCACAAATGTGCAGCAACTGCCAACTTTGTTATTTTCAATACGATATCATATTTTTTATTTCATTTTTTGATTCTACATAAAATTCTAAGCATATTTGATGTAGCATACCCTATACCTAACTTCAACTGTCTCCAAACTATAAACAATTGAAAATTGGCACTTTTTGCACTTTGACTCATTATAGTGGCAAAACGGTTAAAGATAAAGGAAAATAAATTTCACTTTCCATCTTAAATTTTTAAGAGCTATGTGATGGTCGTAATTGATGGTACCAACGAAGGTACCAAATTTGGTACCAATGGTACCCACTGTATATTTATGTTATTAGATAGCTTTTAAAAAGTTAAGATAGGAATGTAAAATTTATTTTCTATCTTTAACCGTTTTGCCACTACTTATAATGAGTCAAAGTGCAAAAAGTGCCAATTTTCGATTGTTTGTAGTTTGGAAACAGTTCAAGTTAGGTATAGGATATGCCATATCAAATATGCTTAGAATTTTACGTAGAATCCAAAAATGAAATAAAAAATATGGTATTGTATTGAAAATAACTAAGTTGGCAGTTGCTGCACATTTGTGACACACCCTGTATATTTAGAAATATAATATTTTAAAAATTTAACTTATTCCAAGCAACTTTTATATTTAAATTTTTTTCCTAAAATGCCAAACAAAAAAGTTAAAGGGGGGGGACATTTATAATCAATAACCCTGTACATACAAGAATAAAAAAACAATATTATGCAGTCTATAGCATCGGTATTTATTATGTATAAAACCTAATAAGTATGCAAACACAATTTCAAGACATTTTTTTTTGTTCACATTTTCCAGCTGCCTTTGCATTTTTCCAGTATTTGCTTACCATCTGCTGTTTTGAGATATTTCGCAAATTCTGTGCACGACTCGGTAAAATTATGTTTCACCATTAGCTCAGCTTCTAAAGTTTTGACACTTAGATTGTTTCTGTCCTTTCTCCATGCATGTGTCATCAAACTGAAAATTCTCTCACTCATAGCATTTGAATGAGGCACGGCAAAGGCAACTGATGCGATTTTTTCAAAATTAGCTGCAACATGATTTTGAAAAAAGCAAACCCACTGCTTATCAATAGAAATATCAGAAACCTTTGCTGGTAAGTTCTTATAAAACTCCGAGAGTTCAACATATTCTTCAAAAAGCGCGTCCTCATCAACTTCAATATGGAAATCTGAACAAATTTTGAAAAAATCTTCTAGTTTTGGTTTGTTCTTTAGGATCATAGCGCTCAGGCACTTGAATTTGTTGTCTTCATTGTAGTTGTACCTAAAACCCAAAAAAATAATTATGTCTTAGATACCTCGATAATACATTAAAAATATTCCACAGTGACTACAATATTTATGATTCAGCACAACAATAATTATTTGAATAGTAGATAGAACTGAATGTTTTGCAAAGCATATTTTGAAGGATTTCTTACCATTTTTCCAAATAGTTGATGATTCTTTCTAGGAATGCATCCGCTTCACGCTTGAACAATTCTACTTTCACGAGGTCTTCACATTTTCGAAAAAAAGAATTTGCAATAGACCCATAGAATTGTTCTTCTCTTTTTTTAATTAATGAGAGTTTTAAACTGTTCATTATCGTAAATAATTCAATCGCCAGCGTCTCGCTCGATTCCAATTTCCCAATTATTCCATTCATCAAATGTCCGACGTGTAGTATGAGTCCTGAAACATCAGAAGAAGATAAGATAAAGCAAAAGTGAACCCAACGGTTTGAAAATGGTTACCTAAATATGCTTCAGCTAATTCGTCTTCCAAAAATTTCTTCAGCATTCCAGGTGGGGATTCCTGGGAAAGGAAATATGACTTAACTGGAGCAAAATGATTCAAAAATCGTTCAGTTGCAGGAATTAATGAAAGCCATCTTGTTGGTACACTTCTTAAAAGCTGCGACCATTCTTCGTCACAAAAAATGAAAAATTCTTTGAGCTCAGTAACTTTCTTTGTGCTGCTACTGAATTCGTTGAAACATTTGATAACGAGAGACTCCACGTCATATTTTAATGCGACTTGTCCAAACTTTCCTGCATTATGGATTATATGGCAAACACAACCGACAGGAATCAGTCTTTCATTTCTCTTGCGTAGCTCAGTGAACACACTCTGTTTTTTTCCGAAATTAACAGATGCGTTATCTGCACAATATGCAATCACATTCGCAATATTTAGGCCAGCTTCGTCTAAATGGTTGATCAAACTTGAGCAATATCTGTTGATTTTTCTGAATCACTTGAATAAAAGCTTAGCAATTTTGTGTGAACCCCCGACTCTTTATTGAAATATCTCACGATAAGAGGAAATAACTTGACATTTCCTTTATTCGAGGCATCTGTCGCAATCGAAAATGACTTGTTATTCACTAGATCTTTCAAAATTCTATTTTTTGACTCTGGCCCAAGGACTCTTGTAATAATTTGCGTGGCTTTTGTTCTACCGCAACCATATTTTTGTGCTATTTTTGAGTCACAAAATATAGTTTTAAACAATTTTCCACCGCAGTCTGTGGATGCGTAGCTATGCGAGTGCTTCACACTCTGAAAAATGAAGCTACATTCTGCATGTATCGTTGCCAGTTCATTAACACTTAATTTCACCTTTCACCACAAAACTATTCGCAAAAAAAAATTAAACACAGACGCTCACAAATACCTGGAACACATCACTCGGGGATAATAATAATAACGATTGCTTTCTGGGAATCCCAAATCTAAACAATCTAATATTTAATATGTCATTTGTCAATCCTGTCAGCGTACATTTCAAGCTTCAGGCGCTTTTTTAAATCCCAGTCTTAAATATTAAAAATCCAAATGCAACCGGAAAAAAAAGAAGAGAATGCAAGAAAAAGAAGAGGTACTTTTAGTACATCTAGCTGAATCTGCTTCTGCCTTCTGCTAAATGCCAAAATTGTTGGAAAGCGGGAGTTTGCGGGAGTGGGCGGGAGTTTTGTTTAAGAGCGGGAGTATAGTTTTACGGCGGGAGGCATGACGAAAAATCGGGAGTCTCCCGCCTAAATCGGGAGGGTTGGCAACCCTACTTGGCGGTATAATGAATCGAAAATTCGGTATCATGATGGATTTATAATATTAACACCAGGAAACAAAAGAAAATGTAAAAATATTGTGTCTTGTATGTTAATTTAATATTTCCTGTATTGGAATTTGTTTATAAGGGTTAGTAAATTTGTTCTATGCTAAAAAATATTTTGAAATACCAATAATAGTATTTGGCCTCGACAGAACTTATAAGCATAAAAATATATAAAACATCCAGATTCGCACGATACATTATTCTCGCGTATCGACCAATATGCAGCGGCAAATAAAAGCCGAGAGCAAAAAAAGACGCATTGGAATATTTCATGGATTCTGGCGTATTTCCTATCACAAAGATAAACTACATATATACGTGCTCGCGAAGCTTTTAAAACTAATTTTACGGAACAAATGGTACATGCTTTTGACCAAATTGAAAAGAGAAACCAGTCAATTCGAAAGCTATTTACAAAACTAACTAGGTTTGCATTTCGTTTTTTTTTTCAACGAAATTTTTTACGGGAATACAGTTTGCCCTAAATGTGATCTACCAAAATTCCTCATGGGTCGAAGTCGATTTAGGAATTATTCAGATTAAAATTTAGGTTTTTATATATTTTTTTGCCATTGTTGTGGATGTTTTTTGCCGTGGTCTAAGCAAAGGTGTCGTGTGTGCCTATAGTCGTCGCGGAAATCTTTCTTGTACCAGTGGGGGCTATTCAGGTGAAGTAGGTGAAGTGCTACTTCACCAGGAAAAATAAACAAGCAAACATATAACTACATTTATTATATATCTCTTAAAATACAAGTTTTTACATTCATTTATTCACCTAGGTAATTGGCAAAAAATAAACTGTACATCTCGAATAAATATTTTACTTGACCGTTGGCGGCATGTCTTTTTAAAACTTTCAAACGAATTTTATTATAACAACTATAACAGTGGCGAAAACCGCTTTGACTTTGCTGGAGGTGCTATGTTTAGTTTACGATTTTCCTACTACGTTGCCATGACAACGCGTTCACGATGACGTCGAACACATGGAAGAATAATGTTAACCAGCGCCATACAACGCTCTCGGTGAATTGCTAACGCAGTACACTACACTGGTTGTTTACTTTTATTTTCGCGGATTTCTCTGCAACCGGTTAGTTCCTTTGCAGTTTACTTGACTGTTTTGTGTTATATTTATTTATGGTGTTGTTATAACTGTATTTGGTGTCGGGTTTATTAATTTTCATTATTGATGAATCCGATCACGGATGTAGTTTTCATTTTGTTGGAAACTCCATTTAATCGATGGAAGGAAAAAGATCAGAGTTTTAATCGTCATCCTAGTTTTCGGCGTACAAATAGTTATGTAGTAGTCAAATATTACAAAAATTGTTTTGCTGGCCTCGTTTACTAGTTTCCAACGAATACTCAGTGTGGAATAAGGGAGGATTTGCAGGTATGTTAAATATATGAAGGCCTTTACATAAACATGAAGACTCGGCGGAGTATTTTAAATGCGAATTAATGCTAAAAACAAACCAAAAAATCAAAGCACTATAGCTGACACTTTAAAAGGAAATGCTAAACTATATAAACACATTTTAACGCAGTTTTGTACCTTGCAAAACAAGAGTTAGTCTTTCGCGGCCATGATGAGAGCAGTGGGTCAATAAATAGGGGGAATTTTAAAAAGCTTTTAGGTTTGTTAATATCGAGAAGTTCCCAAGAAGAAATTAAGCAAACATCTAACTATATTTATTATATATCTCTTAAAATTAAAGTTTTTACATTCATTTATTCACCTAGGTAATTGGCAAAAAATAAACTGTAAATCTCGAATAAATATTTTACTTGACCGTTGGCGGCATGTCTTTTTAAAACTTTCAAACGAACTTTATTATAACAACTATAACAGTGGCGATTAAATAGACTATTTATGTGATTGGTAATTGACGCAGTTTTGTACCTTGCAAAACAAGAGTTAGTCTTTCGCGGCCATGATGAGAGCAGCGGGTCAATAAATAGGGGGAATTTTAAAAAGCTTTTAGGTTTGTTAATATCGAGAAGTTCCCAAGAACTAAAAGATCATAACGAAAAAATTAAAAATGTGTTTACTGTCGAGTCGAAAACTATTCAAAACGAAATAATTGAATGCATTTCTGATTATTTACACACAGTTTTTTTCTGTGCAAGTGGATGACACCACTGATATTACGCAAACCTCCCAGTGGTCCATTATTTTAAGATACGTTAATTCAGAAGGTTCAGTAGTCGAGAGATTCTTAGGATTTTATAATGTCAGCTCTGATAGAACGTCCGAGAATTTATATTTTCTATTGGATCAAATTTTGGACCAATTTGACTATAAACATAAATTAATAGGGCAATGTTACGATGGCGCAAGTGTGATGTCTGGCCATCTAAATAGTCTTCAAAAAAAAAAAAAGAAAAAGCGCTGTAGGCTGTATTTGTCCATTGTGTTGCGCATCGTCTTAACCTTATGATGCAGCAAAGTTTTAAAATATTTCTAAATGTCGATTTTTTTTGCAAGTCTTAGTGGTATTTCCTCATTTTTTTCATCACTCAGCCAAACGAATGTGCATCTACGAGGCCTATACCAACAATTACAGAAACTCGTTGGTCTTCAGATTCGAAGTTAGTAAATGTGATTGTTCATGACTGGAATAAATTAAAAGACGTCTTTGAATTTATTACAAACTGTGACAAATCTGATGAAAAATCAATCCGGCTTGCGAGAGGCATTAGTGTTTAAGGACATTTTTTCAATCACGCAATCACACAATATAAAAAATACCATGTTTGATAAAGCAAATTCTATTACAAATCTAAATCATTACAAACGTGAGCTTGCTAAGCTTTCACCTGAAGACATTTTTTATGAAATATTGGACCATATTTTAATGGAAATGACATTAAGCTTTCAAGACTGTGAAAAACTTACATTTTTATGTTTGGCAGATTCTGCTAAATTTTCCGAATATAGTTTAAATTTTCCGTTTGGACCGTTTGAAAATTTGTTACAGTTATATCGGGAAATATTTTCAAAAAGTCAACGAGTTAAAAATTATCTTGGTCTTATTTTTGCCAATGAGAGTAATTGAAATATATCGCTGCAAGAGCAAGTGAAAAAAATTAATAAAAATAAATATATTTTTACCGAAGCATATAAATTGTTTTCCCTTATTTTGACAATACCGTCGACAAGTGCTTCAGTGGACAGAAGTTTTTCTTGCTTCAAATGTGTAAAAACTTATTGAAGAAATACAATATCTCAAGAAAGACTTACTTCTCTTGGCAATATTTTATTTTAAAACGAATTTTTGGAGGAAATTAGGGCACCTCATTCATTTTATGAGGATGTTATAAACAAATTTGCTGCTATGAAGGATAGGGGAATTGATTTAGTATACAAAATTTAGGTAAGTCGTAAAAAAATATTCTATCCCCTCCACATATAAAAAAATTCTGTAAAAAAAATTATTGTGATATTTTCTTGCTTCATTTGCACTTCACTTACTTTTTCACCCGCGAGCCGCCACTGTTATAAACTGCTTTATGAACCAAAAGTCGATCCAAAAACCGAAATGTTTGATATTTATTTTTGTTTGTTGTCATAAGCAATAATTCCAGAAAATAGTCATTTATTTGTGTGTTTCTGAGGAAAAGTGCATACCATTATATATTTTTGAAAAGGTAAAAATAAAACAAATTTTATAGTCTATAAATATACAGGGTGTTCCATTTAAAAACATAAAGTAAGGTCCGATAACTTTTTGACCTAACCCTGTATATTAATTCCGAAGGTGGAGTTGAGTTTTACGAGAAAAGTTATATAAGAAACAGTTTTCACATTTTCGATAAGTTATCTGGTATTTGAGATACGAGGGGTGCCTAAAAATGCAATATTTTCAATTTAGCCCTGTATCTTAAAAACTAAAAGGGCAATAATAATTTTGTTAACGGCATCTTTAGTTTTACGAAAAAGTAGCACACTGTCGCGAAAACCGCAATTTTCCATCTATAAAAATAACGGCGATACCCCGCAAAAGTACCCAAAATTGGACACCTTATACATAGATAGAGGCCAGTTAATACAGATCTGTGTACTAACCGGAGATAACATTAACATTATTCTAGGAACCCGTTTTATCCTCTCCCCAAAATTACAATCTTCTAACCCTAATTGAATTAACGCAGATACCGATCTCCGAGATTTCCCTCAATGAAATCGTAGGATTTCAGCGAAGGACCACATAACTCAACACTTAACGAAACCATAAATCATCCTGTACGTCTTACGTGAACCATAATTTCCGGCCTATCAAAATCACTCGGCTGCCCCTTCCCCTCCGATTTGCTCACCCACCGTCCGGCTGCGGGGGCGCCCCCCCTTATAAAGCAGATGAAAGCGTAGCGACGCCGACAGACGCCTCCGGCGCCAGCGTACGTGTTGCATCAGGAAGCAACAGTTCCCGGGCGAATATCGTGGCGATCGCGTTGAAAATACAGAAAAAAAGAAAATGGGCAATTTGGGTCTGATCAATTTGTTCGTGTGTTGTGTTTTGGTGGCAGCCGCCCTGATCGACAACAAGGTAAGTTTTCGATGGGATTTTATTCAATTTGTTTTAAGCAATTCATACTAAACATCAATATATTACATATTCTTCAACAAAAATGTTTATAAAAGTTGATTTTTTAATGTTTTTAGTTTGATTAACTGGACTGTAATTATATCTATAATTAAATAATACATTCTATAATCTTTTACTTACATTTTTCAATTTTATAATGAGTCTATTTTTTTTGAATTTGGAAATGAACTTATTTTCTCTTTAAGTGGTGTTCAATAACAGTACCCTCTAAGTCCTTCATTAATTTCTATTTTTTATAAAACTAAAAAAAGTCTTTGATTGGTCTCAGAATGAATTTTAAAAAATTTGTGATTTCTATAATTAATAGTGGATCTTTTCATTCTCATTTGCTCAGACATTTTAAAAGTTGAATCTGATTGTCTGACCTTATTTGGTTGTCTTTTTATAACGACAAGTATATATATGCACATTTAATAATGACGCCTATTTAAATATATTTTTTCTATAACAATAGGAGGCTTTGGAATTAGACACACACACAGTCTGTCTTTGTTATTTAGCCTTTTTAGGGTCTAATGATATTGTTTTTAGTTTAGTTCATCATTCTCATTCTATATTTTATCTTCATTTGATCAACCTTATATATGAGATACTAAATTCTTGGGTTAAAATGGATTAAATTTAATTTTTCAGATTCTTAGTTACTTAAGAATCAGAAAAAGTTTGATAAGGTAATGTACCGAGCAGCGCCTGATCGTTTAAAATAAAAAACGAATTAATAGAAACAGATAGAAAAATAAAATGAAAATTAATGAGAGACTTGAGTTTGAAGCTGAGAATCAAGATGATCAATATTGGGGTCAATATCATTAGGACATAGGCCCAAAGTGTTTTTCAAATTAACATTTGTAAGCCGACTACGATAATTATTTTTTATTAATTTTCATTAAGCTGCTGACATTTATATGTGCTAGTGAATGTACAAATTATTTTTCGTGCGAAAACTCCAGGCTGTGGATATATTTTGTTCTGTAAAATTTCCTAACACTGGAACCTGTAATGGAGTCCAGAACGTAGCAAGTTGTGGTGTAGTGTGGTTAGAACTCTTGTATTTTGATCTGTAAAATTTACTTAGTTACAACTTCATTTGTAGGTGAGGAGGAGCATTTTCAACAGGATTTGCAAAAATACTTAAAATCGTAAAACCAATCAGTGAATTGCTCTGACAGTGGTTTCAATTCTCTAGCATAGTGATAGTATTCAATGTTTTCGTGACTAGATAATGTTTGAAAAATGAAAGCAGTTTTTACTTTTTCAGTTTTAACTTTGCTTTGAATAACTTGAAGAGTTCGGGTTGACTGTACCAGGAATGCTAAGTTACAAAGCCATGTTACCACAAATTTGCGGTAATGTTTCCTCTTTCATTTCCATAAAATCAGCTATATCTTTTTAAGGTCATAAAATCTGTTTAGCATTTTACCTTTGCTTTGCCACCTTACTTCGCAATGGTATGTCACATCATCGTGTTCTGAAGAGAGTTCGTCCAAAAATGCTTTAAACTGGCGATGGTTAAGGTTGTTTAAGTACCACGTCCATAACGTTCTTCAGTGAATGTCTACCAAGTTTTGTTGATGAATAATGCAATGCTACAGCGGTTGCTCTTTCCTTCAGAATTCCGATAAAAAACCGCCTTTGAATGTTGTGAACACAACAACTAATTTATACCACTGCAAACCATATTGCTCAAAAGTAATTTGCACCTCGGCCAAAATATCTTTTCCAGTAGTGGTCCCTTGTAGTGACCGTAATGCCAGTAATTCCTCTGTAACTACACATTCTTCAGCAACACCTTGCATAAAAATAGCTAATTGGGCTGTATAATAAATCGTTTACTTCGTTACCGAAAACGCTTGAAAACCAGCCAATCTATCAGTCAATATTTTTTGATATCACTAGCAGTCATCATCATCGTGTTCTGAAGAGAGTTCGTCCAAAAATGCTCTTTCAAAAAAACGATGGCGAACTAACTATAAAACTAGCTTTGACAACACTGTCTAGATTTGATTTTTATGAATGGAACGTTTGTCGCTGTTTCCCTAAATCGGTATTCAGTTTTTTAAATTGATGATATTTACTAATGCCGCCATATTGTATTCTTTTAAAACGTCCATTGCACAACAAACACACGTGCATGATAAAAAAAGTATTCATCTTCATTTGTTTTGGAAATTCTGGTCCACTTGCCACAGAGCACAAGATTCTTTTCTTCTTTTGTTGATGAATAATGCAATGACACAGTTTATATATTAAATCACATTCTTTCACATTTACAGCGGTTGCTCTTTCCTTCAGAATTCCGATAAAACCTCTCCGTGAACCGAACTATGTGTGCGAAATCAATGCCTGGCTTTATGCATTACTATCTGTAATTTCACCTTTTTCATTTCCGCTAGTGATGTGGCGAGACGAGACGAGATGAGACTAAGGGTCCATCTCATTTTGTCTCGACTTTGGCTAATCTGGTCTCGTCTAGTCTCGAAGTTTGACGACCTTGTCTTGTCTCGTTTCGATAAATCTCGACTCGACTTAAAGTGTATTAACCTATCCGGTTAAAGGTTAAATAAATATGTTCAATGAAGATGAAGTTTTAGCTATAAACACTCACAGTGTATCAGTGACCCGCGCGCGTTTACAAATTGATACTCTGTACATGCCTGTATGTTGATACCTTAAAAATGCCTTCTAAACTTTTGTTTGATAAATTTAATTGGTCAAAAGACGTAATTAAAAAAAATAATCGTATTTTAACATTCTAACAATGCTGACTGTAGACTTTCTGTTTGTGTTGTTATTAGAAAAATTGCTAATTTACAAAATGTCAGCTTTGATAAAATAATTTTTTGACATTTATTATGCTACAAGTTTGGACTCCTATTTTAACAGTGTGGTATTTGCTATACTAACAACTGCATTTTCATGCTAAATAATACATATTTCAATATTTCAAAAAATGGCATTTTTATAAATTGACTTCAATTTTTCTCCCACGTATAGGTAATCTTGACTAAAATAGCATGATTTACATTTTTAAAAAGCATTGGCCTATCGAAATTCTTTTCGATTAATGTTTTGATATGTCTTATTTTAGGTATATTTTGCTTTGTTCATAAAATTGTAAAATTTTTCTGCGGCAATAAAGCATACTTTTGTTTGTTTGTTTGTTTGTTTGATGATTGATATGGACTGATACCACAAAAATAATTTATCTATTTTTGTGCCGTGTGACAAATACAATAAAGCAATAAGTGACCCTTTTATATAGACGACTGTAAACGATTATTAGCTGGTTTTTCTTACATATTATTAGATTTTTGTAGGCGCCTGAAAATTGTGAAAAGAACATATAGTCAGTTGAATATAGATTTTTGTTTTGACAGGTTCAATTATGATTGTCCCCCTTCCTTAGGTTGTTTTGAAAAATAAAGCAAAAATTATGATTTATTTTTCCTACAACCGTCATATAAAGCAGTGGCGGCTCGTGAGTATATTGAAGGGTGAGGCTACATGAGGTTAATTTTGTTTAAATGTGAATACATTTCCACGTCACCCATGAGGTATTATTCTGCGAGGCGTTGACCTTTTTTTTTTAATGGAGGTCATCGCCAATAGCCCTACTAAACCATTAAAAACTAAAAAAATAAACTCTAAAAAAAGTAAACAAAACAAGTAAAATATGTACACCTATCACTAAAATATAGCGGTGATTGCGATAATAAAAACATAATTTAGTTTATTAAAACTTAAAATAAATAGTTGTATGAAATAAGATAAAAAAACTACTTTTTGTACATTAAATCTATACGTCTGTCTTTTAAGGTTGCAAATTTATCTATAATTTGGTCGTAAAAGTTTTGGTCTTCACTAAGTTCTGACAGTAATTCCTGCTCTATTGACATCATTGCTAAACCCAAAAGCCGTTCTTGTGTCATTGTGTTTCTTAGGTAGGTTTTGATCCGTTTAAGACATGAAACATTTCGTTCGGCCGATACACTTGTTGCGGGAATAGTTAAAACTAAATTAAAAAGCTTATATGCTTCCGCAAAAATTGCTTTAAAATCTTTAAATAACAAAGCTAGACTTTTTTCGACATCTAAATTTGAAAATTGTTCATCCCTATACAATACAGAAAGCTCATTCTTTAATCTATCTCTGTCAAAAATGTTTGGATAATTTTTTAATAAATTATTTAATAAGTCGTCTGGAAAGCATTTAACATATTCCGAATATTTTGTGCAATCGACTAAAGCAAAGAAATTTAAATTATTTAAATTTTCAAACCGCGTCCCTAATTGAAGAATTATACAATCTATTATTTCGAAATATAATATTTTATATTTAGTAAAAATATCAAAGTCGCTAGAACATTGCCCTCGACGTGTGTTAGTTGGCAGAATAGTGGCTTTTTTAGCAATATTGAAAAGTTCTTTGAAATGGTCCTCGTTTCTAAATTCAATAATTCGTTGCTTGGCAAGGTTTATTCGCGAAATGCAGTAATTTATATCTAAATGCTTTAACTGTAATATTTGAAACAGTACATCAGTGCAACTAAAAATTTGTTTATAAATATGCGTTAAAAGGCAAAATTCGAAATCATTAAAATGCTTTAAAATCCTTTTGCACCATTAATAAATTCTGTTCCGAACTTAAGTCATTAATAATAGTTTCAAATACTAAATTAAATTGTCCCATTCATTAGCCACTAAATTTAAAATTTTAGACCGTATATACCATCGCGTTTCTACAGCTCGCGGAATTCTTTTACCTACTATCTGATTAAGCACAAAAGATCGTTTTGGTGATTGGTGGAAATAATTTGGTATTCCTAATAAAGTGGCAAAAAATATACGACTTTGGGTAATCAGTTTTGTTCCCTGTTGTAAAACTAGATTTAATCTGTGGGCGCAACAATGAGTAAACATAGCTAAAGGAGCAATAGATCTAACTTTTGTTTGAAGTCCATTTATTTCACCTGCCATAACACTAGCCCTATCGTAACACTGCGCGACCAATTTATTTTTAAAGTCATAAGGCTCTAAGCTGTTTTGTATTAAATGAAAAAGGCTCTCTGCTGTTCTATTATCGCTAACGTCAAAAAATCCTAAAAATCTTTCTTTTAAAGATCCGTTGGTCACATACCTAACTGTTATCGAACACTGTGATTTTTCTGTTATATCAGTACTATCATCCGCAATTACGCCAAAAAAACAACAATCGGTGTCATTGATTTCTTTTTTTATATATTCTTGAATATAGTCATGTATGCAACCAATTAGTTCATTTTGTATAGTCTTAGATTGTCCCGTAAAAATATTACTAAATTTAGCACAATGTTCAGTAAGTTCGGCATTTCTTTTTATTAAGCATGCAAATATTTCCTTAAAATTGCCACGGTTAAAAGAATCTGTTGTTTCATTATGACCTCGAAATGCCAAGTCCTGTTTACCCAAAGTAATAGTAACATCAATTAAATAATTTAATAATAAACGGTTTTTTTCGAACATTTTCATTATAAACAATTTTATTAAGACTTGCATTTTCTTGTAGTGCATCCGCAATAGTCGCCCTATTTGGCTCCAATCTTGTAAGTGCTACCGAATTTTTAATATGCTCTCTTGAACTTTCATGCGATTTTACTGCTCGTGAAAATTTTTTTAAATCCGAATATCCGCCCCCTGAACTCCAATTATTTTTGACGCAACCTAATAAAATACAAGGCCAACAATATAAGCTTTCTTTATAAATACTTCCGCATAACCACCTATAAGTTTCGTACGAAGATATTTGAAAAGTTCTTGAATATTTTTTACCTTGCCTCTTATCGTTAAATATTGCTAAAATTTTCGGCGTCGGACGGCTACCTAATATCTGTTTCTTTTCAGTTTCGCTTCTTCTTAAAAAAGGCGTTTCAATTAATGAAGCAATAATGTCGTGAATAGGATTCATTTCAAAAGCAAAAAGCAAATACAAAAAATGGAACGGTCCAACTTACCAAATCAAAACAAAACAAAAACTTATTCACGCGTATTTATTCACCTTAAAAGACAGAACGCCCTCAATCAGCGATTATCGCAATCTATTTCCTATTTCTTTCTCAGCCGCACGCACCACGTAAAAAGAAGCCGTTGGAATATTTCGCTAGTCATGTGATTTAAATAACCAATAAAAGCATATCCAAGCTTTAGATTTATCGCCTCAAGAATGCAATAGAAAACGCGTGCATCGGCAATCGCCATCCCGCTCTGTCGTAATCAGGTGACTCGCCGGCATCGGCACCGGCCGTTGATAAATAGGTCAGAAGTCGAAACTTTCCAAGCTAAAATTATTTCGCCTCATTCGAGAGCACTTTCTTTAGGAATGGGTTTGCACGGATTGCACGGTCGGTTTTTTGATGTGGTCAGAATTTATTTTCTAAAATATTTATTATGGGATTATATTTTGTTTTTTTTTTAATGTTATTATGTTGTAAAACTGTTAAAAAGTATATTTCTAGTTGGTAATAGATAAAAAGTTATATAAAAAAATTCTCTTTTCCTTTATTTTGGGGGTGAGGCGCGGCCTCAGAGGCCTACCCTGACGAGCCGCCACTGATATAAAGTATACAAGATTTCATCCATTTCGATGCATAAAAGACCTTTTATTGGGACAACTAAATCATTAAATAAAATATTACAAACGGGTTACATTGAACTAAAAATACTATTATTCGTCATTATCTTACGGTTTGCCGCTAATAAAAGGTGGGCTTTTGATTTATAAATGGAGGGTTTTGCGTTTTATTTCAACAAGATAACATAGCTTATATGAAGGTTTATTAAAATTATTAGCTAAAATCATAAAAGTTTAAAAACCAATATCCACTAGATTACATCTTGTATATGTCAAGACCCTGGGCATGTATAGTTAGAATAAATCTAATTTATTAGTATACTAAATAATACACTTTAACAAATAAAATGTTAATAACAGGACGAGAGCTTCTTTGGAGTTAATTAAGAAGTTAAGATTGTCTTTAAGCATTTCCCAATCTTTTTGTGTGTACTAAAGATCGTGCGTATGTTAGATCCCCATAGTATCTTAAGTTTTGTATTTGTTATTTTCAGGTATCTATTATGTTAATAAAAATTATGTTACTTATTTAAAACTAGCGGATTTAAGTATAGGACATGTTACATAAAGTTAGGCTATAATTTTGTGTAGAACTAGAAACTATATCAAGGAGTTTACTATCCTATTTAAAAAAAAGTCTCTACAATATTTACGATGTATCGTGTACATTTAAAAGTATCTTTTAACATAGATGTAAAACAGGTCTATACACTTTATTTCAAACATTTTTTTTAACACACATGGAAATTTTTGGGCTATTTTTAAACTTAAATATCTCGAAAGTTTTAAAAGATTTTTTATTGCGGTTTCCGACAAATGAGAGACATTTTATGGTTTGTAAGTGCTTGGATTGGATTTCGATTTAGCTAGCTTAATTCATAAACAATGGTAAACAATACAGTGCAATTTTTTTCAAATTTCATTTCTTTCTAATTTTTGAAAAAAATATATTGATATCTTTATGGGTTGTTTTGGGGGAATGAGAGGATCAAAAGTAAAATGTAATTTGAAGAGTTGTTGTTAATTTTGTTGTAATTAACTTTTGTGCATATCAGCAACTTGGATCTAAATAATACTTTAAAACAATAAAATTAAATAATAAAACCAGTTTCGGTGTTTTAATTGAAGGTTTCACTACAGGGTGCTTACTGCTGATATCCAAAAAAGTTGATTTCTAGCTAAATTTTAATGTTTCTGATACTACGACAATTATTTAAAAATCCTTCAAACTAGTGTTTATTTCGACCCACTGATTCCCCCACAATAAATAAAAATCACAAAAAATAGTTTTTTCGAAAATGGGGAAAATCCAATTAAAAGCACTTATACACGATAAAATTATAATTATAATATAATTATCTTTGAAATTTTTCGAGACATTTAAGTTTAAAAATAGCCCAAAAACATGAATTATGCATTTCAAAGTTCTATCACTATAGGTAGATATTTAGTAATAACTTTAAGATAATATTCAGGGTGAAAAAAAAATACAATAACAAGGTACAATATTTTAACAAGCAAAAGTACAAGTAATTTATAGAAAGGAATAGAAAAATATTAGGGAGTCAACACTCAAGGACTGCTTAGACGTTACAGAAATTCTAAAATTTACAGATTTTTCTGAAAGTCGGAAACATTCAATTTTATTCTCTAAATGCTGCACTTCTTTTAATTAGAAATTAATTGATTAAATTAATTTTTTTTACAAACCACACGGTACACTCATGACGGTAAAAAAAAATTAACAAAATTAATTTGCTGGAATTACATTTCCTGTATCTCGTATACATTGATAGCGGTAGACATAAGGATTTTATTCTTCTTTTTTTCTAAAAATGTTTCGCTTTTAACTTGTTGCTACCTACATACAAATAAAGTGAGGGACACGAAAGAAAACCGGGCGGAGTCGATCGATTTAGGAAGGCCGGCCAAGAAATCTCTTTAAATCAGCGGTGTTCCGTCGTTCTTTAAATAATATGACACTCCTTTTTGACTATACGCACTTCAGATAATTAAAAAATGTAACTATGCTTAATGAACCTCTATCTATATTTCTCTGTTTTCTTTCGTGTACCCACTTTTATATCTCTTTTGTGTTGCAAAAACGGCGAACTTTCGAATTTTAAAATGATTTAATTTTGATTTTTCTTGATCGATTTATCTATCAATATATTTTTTCTTGAGTTCTGTCATTTACGGTTCCCGGTCTACTGCCTACGTCCACTATTATTGGACCACCCAGTATAGTGATACACGACAAGTCCAGATTTTACAAGGGCAGCCAGCATCAGATCCAGTGAACGAGTATTATCAAAATTTTAATTTACGCAGTTCGACTTTGGGCTACTCGGGTATGCCAAAAGTGGCCGTCTGTCTCCGTTTGTCATATTACTTTATACAGGGGCCGTCATTGTGAAGTACTATACAGGGCGTTTCCTAATTGCGTGCTGATGTTAAAGGGTGTGTTTTTATGTCCTAAAAGTCTTAATTTTTAAGATACAGGATGGTAAAGTTTAAAAAGAAAACATTTTTTTTCATCCCAATTCTGATGCTATTGTAGATAACTGCATGCAATTTGATACACGTCTTCTATGCATTAAGGAGCATATGGATTCACTCAGGTTAATTACATATGCACGCCACTGGTACAAATTTCAAAAATTCATTGTTAATATGAAATGCCCTTTTATGCATAAAAGACGTGTATTAAATTTAACACAGTTATTTATCTATAATAGCATCAGAATTATGATATTTTTTGACACCCGGTATTGAACAGAAAATTAATTATTTTGAAGTAGTTTATTGACAGCTACTTTATGAACAATTTTACAAAATATATGAAAAAAAAAACTAAGCCATTTTTGAGGTTGACGGCTGTGATTCTAATGGTTCGGTTCCTTCTAAATCGTTGTCTTCCTCTGAAAATGATGAGGTTTCGTCGTCACTACTTGAAGATCCCAGTGTGATAACTAAATCATCAATAACCTTTTCAATTTTGCCATATACTTCCCAGTATTTATCTTCAATAGAACAAACATGTTTAACATACGATTAATAAATAAATAATAATAAATCGCTTCTAATGTTATTTTATTTAAATCTTTAATTGAAAGTTCAATAGGGTTGAGGTCGCACATGCATGGAGGCAGCCTTAAAGGTGTATGACCGAGGTTACGTAAAAGACCGTCAATTTTATACTTTTTTTCTCTAGGCTTGTTGGCTGATATTACTTCATATAATTGATATTTTCTCCATGTCGGATCACGTACAAGATTGTTCGATTTAAGTCACGATATCATATGAACTTTTGTAGAGTATTTAGTTGGCACTTTATCTTCTACGTGAGAATGATAAGACGCATTATCCATTACCACGACTGATTTGGGAGGAATGTTAGGTAGAAGCTTCTCGAGCAACCACTTTTCAAAATTATCTCTATTCATCTGTCCATGATAGTCTCCAGTTGTTAGTCCCGAGCGAAAAACTAAAGCAGCACCTGGAACAAATTCGGATTCTGAACTAGCTTGACCTGTAATAAAGCGACTACTAGAGCGGATTCCCTGGGCAACACCTGTAACACTTTCACTTTGCCAGCATTTGTTCACTGTCACATCATTATCTACCCAGGTTTCGTCTAGATACACAATATTGCGTCCTTCTTGCCTTGATTGTCTTACAGTTGATAGATATTTCACCCGCCAGTGAAAAATATTTGGTCTCTTTTGGCAATTTTCGTTTATTTTGGCACTTGCTCCATACAAAACCATTTGATCGTAAAAGCCGATTTAAGGTTTTATACCCGTACGGAAAATCTATTTTGTTCTTTACAGCACGAAGTAGGGGTTTGCAAGTCGGAATCTTCTCCAAGTTTATATAAAAATCCTCTATTGTTCGTCGAATTACTTGAAAATCACCATGGTCAATTTTATCTTTGTATGATAAGCGGGGTCTTTTTTTACCAGGAGATTTTAAAGGTGAAATAGAACATGAGCGATAATTATGTTCTCTTTGAATTTTTCTTACACTAATTTCCGAAACACCAGTGTAAAATGCAGCGCGTTCTGTTCGATTTTGAATTCGAATTGGAATAGTCAAACTATTATTTTCAGCTTCTCTAGTACAGGCCTCTATAACGCTCGCAATAACTTCACGTGCATCGCTTCGAACTGTTTTTCCTCTTTTGCTCGACATCGTTACTTCAAAATAATAATTCAAATTCAACGCAACGCATTTATATAGAAATGAAAACAAATACTCGACATGTATAGGCGCCACTGGAAATAGCTAGAACCTTCTAGCGGCAAATGCATGGAGACTCTAGGCATATCCCAATTACAAGTGGACCAGTGCGAAATTTACTAAATCCTCGATTAATTTTCCGTACCGCTTAGCTGGCGCACTTTATAGGTGAAGCGGCAAACTATTACAACAAATAAAATAACATAAAATTTATTCGCGTACAGGAATTTTACTTTTCCGCTTGCTTAAGACCTTGAACCTTTATTTTAAAGACCTCCCGGTTTTCTTTCGTGTCCCGCACTTTACCAGTATCGCACAAATTTCAGCGCCCGAACAAGTAGGTGTAAATAAAATAGAGTTTCTTCTAGTAGCAAAAACAATGTATGAGGCAACTAAAATTCTTGCAATTTTTTCTGTGGTACCCTGAATGAGAATATTGACAAATCCCTAAAGACTAATAAATTGATGAGGGATTGTTTTTGAAATGGATGATTAATTAATTAAACGGTTAAGTAGTGCAGTTCGACCTTATTCAGGGAACCACAGACAAAATTTCAAGAATTCTGCGGATATCCAACATTCGTACAATCTTTATTATACACAAAAACATTGGGCAATTCTTAAGGACCAAAAGATGTAATTCCTTTGCAATCAGGAGTTTAGAAAATTCCTTCTTCCTGCGGTAAAGTGTATATAAGTGAAACTAGACGGTCTTGTTTAATCCGCTGTCACTGAACACCATCACACAACAAGACGCATGATTAATGTAAAAGATACCAAGGTTCTTGCATCAGTCTCGGGTTATTATAAACGAACAATTAGATAATCTATTGAAATTATCAAGCATCCTGAAAATTTCAATAGAGACGCGGCCTATGTGCTACATCATGCGTGGGATTTTGATCTTGTTTAGTAAAGATTCCTGAAGATCCCTAGTGCAATCGTAGGCGAAACGTCGACAAGTAATTCCAATTTAACCCGGTCTAAACCCAAAAACCATGATATCTTAATTGTTAATAATAAGTTATGCGGAATTGTTTTAATTTAAATATACACTTAAAATATGAATTTCAAAAATGTACCTGAAATTCTGCTAATATTTATTATTATTATTGTTATATATTTTTTCAAACATTTTATTTGGCCGCCATTTTGTTTCGCCTTTTTGAATTCGTACTACAACTTACGAGTTCATATCACTTAACGCTTGCAAAAAAGTTGTAGTTTTCCAGGCTGATTTTTTAAATGTTTTATTAGACCGCGATTTGGTTCCGCTATCTTGGATTCATACCAAAATATTACCAGTTTATTCCTATGTAACATTAGATTTTTGTGCAAAATTTAAGTTAAATCGGATAAATAGTTTTAAGTAATAATTTTTTAATGCTTCACTAGGCTGCTATCTTGTTCCGTCATATTAGATTTTTATCAAAATACTACCAACTCATCTCCATATGACCCTTAATTTTTGACCAAACATTTGCAGTCAAACGTGTAAGTAGTTTATATGCTATGCTGCAAACTGATATACGACAAACAGACAGGCAGACGGACGAAATTAATAAAACATAAATTTTTTAAAAATCACCCAATGCTCTTCAATTTCCAGTGGTTTACGTTTTTAATAATGGACATAGCTAAACTTGTTTTTCTTTTTTAAATAAATAAATTATTATGTAACATGTAAAAAAATTAACTGTAATAGTTTTGTAATATGTAATTGTAAATTCCCTGTACTGTACAAATGTGAGTTAAATAAAAGTGCATTTTATGCTCAAGCATCTGCTAAGTCGGTTTAATAACTAGACAATATGTTGACCAGTATAATTTTGTATATGTAAACCGTTTATTAGAAAACGTTAATAAATAGAGCTAACAATGTTTTACCACCTACTCTATAATATGGCAAAAACAGTCTATAAAATTACAGTTTAAACAGAACATGTTTTGTTTGAGGGTAATGAGTGAAAATACGTGGTATAATTTAAGTGACGTGACTGAAAATAGCGTACTATATTAAATTCAAATGTAAATCAATGTTTGTTACAGCAGATAAATCCTCCTCATGTTGTTAACATTTTATTCCATGCGGCCGCATCTATGCGGCCTGTTGCAGAGGCCGTATATTTTGCAATTAAAAATGGATTAAAATCATTACGCTACTGAGATTAACACGAAATGGCGCAGTTTGTAGGATTGAAATGCAATTGTCAGCAGTTTTCAAAGCGGGAAATATTGGATGACTGATTCTTGGAAATAATAATTGGCAATATGGTTTTTCCATTAATAAATCTATTTTCAGTTTTAAGTATTATTAAAATTTTTACAGTTTTTTTGCAGATATAAATGGTTGTAATGTGGGCGTTATGTACTTATTTTCTACCACTGATATTCCGGATCGAAAACTTCCTAGAAGAAAATCAGACTCCAATACCAGCTAAAGTAACAATGAACATATATATATATATATATATATATATATATATATATATATATATGTATATGTACAACATAAAAAATTGAAGGGACTGGCCTTTAATCTAAAAAGCTGCAGTGGAAGTGTAGAGCGTTAGGACAGGTTATGTTACATTTTCTTAAAAAATAAAAAGGGTGTAGGACAAAGAAAACGGCTTCCTTTATGAAACCGGAGGGAGAGTCATGTAAAGAATATTTACAATGAAAAATCAAAAAATTCTCCAGAATATAGCTTTCAATACACCAAAAAGGTAAGTAAAACAAAGACGACTTAATCCATATAATTCAAAGTGCAAACATGCGTCCCCAGACAGAAGCCATATTATATAGAAAAATCTGCAAATTAAGGAAATCATTAATGATTATGAAAATCATGAAAAGTCACAAGATAAGCGAGAGAATTGGCAGCGTTGTAAATAAATGTCAAACGAAAGGCTGACTTATTGATCGGTAGGTGTTTTCGTTAACACTAAATATGGTAAAAATCTTTCTCAAGGGTTGTGACTACAATCTTGTTCCAGGTTTGGGACTACAATCCCGACACGTGGTTGTGACTGTTGTGTAATAACGTAAAAACAGTGCAAATTAAAATACATATTTTAATTTCTCATTAAAGAAGCTGGAATATAAATAAACTATAGAATTTTAAAATTAAAATTAAAAACAGTTGATATTTTTAATGGAAAACTATTTTTATTGTTGGGTTGGTAAATTATTTTCTGTGTGTCAACGTCGCTAGCAGCTGTGAGGAGATGTTACAAATTATCAATAAACTTTTCCTATTAAGAGAAAATATTTCATTTAAATTTCAACTATTTCATTGATCGAGATTTTTATAAATAAAAAACTGGTACTAAAACTACAAATTAAAAAGCAGCTGGTATAAGAAACTTAACGTTCAGATGTAAAGTTAGCTAGACTTGGTTTGCCAAAACGATTATTCAAAACTTTTGTACTTGCTTCTAAAGCAGAAGCCAAAGCGCTTTGTTTAAGCAATTATGCAGAACACTATTGTTGTTCACACTTGTAATATATCACAACGTACAATTCTCTGTTTATGTAAGACGTCCAATTTTTTTGTTCGAATTAAGTCAAGCAAACTAGGAATACAGGGTGTTTAAAAAGCATATGTCATCGCTTGTGAGGAAATTTCCCATTCAAAAATAAAATTAAAAGTCCATATCAACATGAATCCTATCTCGCGTCGTTTCTAAGATACAGGATAATTTTTTTTATTTATTTGAATTGTTTCAAATTTCTTTAAAGCGACTGTAGCAATCCGAATGAAATTTGGAGGGAGAAAGTCATTTAAACTAGCACATATTTCAGGAGTGTGCGTGTAGGCGGTCGCTGCAATAATTTTCTAAAAAAAACATGTTCGCCACTGACTTTCTTATTTTGGCTGTTTAGTGCCTGTTAAAAGTTAACTGTTATGTTTTGTCGATTTTGATCTCTTTTATGACAAAAATGCAATTTAACTAATCTCTATGAAGTGAAGCTGGATATTAATCCGAATAATCTGTTCAAGCAATATTAATAAGAAACAGATTGTGGTCTAAATACTATGAAGCACCAGCACATTTTGCTGTTGATTACGTTTCGGAAATATACGGGCCACGATGGATTGACCGGCCACTAAGATCCCCTGACTTGAATGCTTTGGATTTTCATTTATAGGGGCATTTAAAGGAGCTCATAGACAAGACGTCATTACAAACATTTGAAGAACTTTTACGAAACAATCCTTTCGTCGACAATTGAGGCTTCTAAGGAAGCTGATGGTGGCCTATTTCAGCACATGATGTGATCTTTCTCAGGTAAATAATTCAATCTAAGGACTTTTAAAATTTATTTTAAGAAAAAAAGATCTTCAGGACAGTACATAATTAAATTTTATATTTCTCATAAAAGAGATCGAATTTGACAAAATATCAAGAGGTAATTTTTATCAGTCACTAAACAGCCGACATAACTATGCTAACAAAAGATAAAAAAGTCAGTGATGCACATGTTTTTTTTTTAGAAAATTATTGCAACGACAGCTCGCACGCGCGCCCCTGGTGAAGCTGTCCATGAATTTTTATCAGTGAAATTTGTCCTTTTTACCTCCAAATTACTTTGGGTTTGCTACTTGAAGTTTGAAATATACCTAAAAAATTTAAAGTATCTCGAAGGTGAGAAGAATCTCCCAACGATGGCACATTTTTGAAACGCCCTGTATATTACATACTAAGACATTGTAAACACCCGTGCATATTTCGTTAAAACAGTCCATTTAAAAACATGACTTGTTTTTATTATTTATGTTTACAAATGTATATAATGCATTCATATTGCTTCTTCCTCTTTAGTGTTATTACGTCTATAATACATTCGACTCATTGTTATTCATTGAAAACAGCAATAAAAGTGTCGACGGTCGTGACATTTTCCTGTTTTATTCGCCCCATTTAACAAATTGAAAACCCCTTCGGAATTATTGCTGTCAAGCGCATGGAACTGTTGATCTCGGGCATTTTCTTTGCCTCTCTGTGACAGATTGTTTCTGTTTCTGAAAAGGCACCTTCGATATTCGTTTTTTTAGTTGTATAAAAGCACGTTCTCTGGTTTGGAATTGACACGAGTTTATTTTCCAAAGATGTCGATAAGGTTTCATGTTCATTTCCTTTCAAAAATGCAGATTCAAATTGTTAAAAATCCCTTGTGCTTAGACGTATAAAATCTGGGCATAATAGCTAGGTGAAATATGCGAAAAGAAAGAAAAAAACAAAGAATTCCAGAATTCCAAAGTACTAGTTTCTTAAAAAAAAAATGTTAAAACGAGGGTCATACTCCAGTGAATTAAGCAATTTTTTGTTTGCGTATTCAGTCTTGTTCAAGAACTATTGGGGTTACTTCTATATTAAATAAGCTAAAAAAAATTGAGACCTATTTTGGCACGGTAAACTTGTTTATGATCAGTAACTAACAAACTATAAGAATAATAATAATAACCATAAATACCAGTTTTTAATAATATATAAGTTTCATATCAACAGTTGTTACTAATGCGAACTAAAACATAATTATTTTTTATATTACCAAACACTTTGGTGTGCTTTAACAATTAAACCTTTTAGTTCTATTTCGAATTTAAATAGCCAATTTCGGTAAATGGAAGAAATTGGAATATTTTGACGAGTTCGATTAAGAAACACTAACTCAAAATTCTCAGTAACATGTCAATTTTCGACAAAGATCGAAATCAAAATGTCCATCAAACAGCATCTTCTTGATATTCCGCTTAAGTTGCTATATGTTCAACGGTTTAAGATCTCCATTGAAGTCATTATAAAAAGGATTATATTATAGCTAAGCAGCGTCGAAAAAGTGTCGTTCTATGCACGAGTAGTTTTAAGAGGTCTGTATATCTAATGTTTACTGTATACAGTTCGCTTCTATATGATATTTAAAAAAAAGATATGAAGGCCTAGAAGGTAAGGTTATTAATATCTTTGTGTGTCAATCTAAACGCAACAAATAATCTGAGCACATTTAAAAATAACATTATAGATGGCTGCGAACTATCATTTTTTCGTAACTAGGTTACATGTCAAACTGACAAATTTTAAAATTTCGAAAGAGACAAAGCTTATTACAAATATTCGAAACAAAAAATTGAAGAATATCTATAATATTAAGCAGTGTTATCGTGCGGGTCATACGATTTATTAACGACAAATTTTTTAAGATTGTTTTTCTTTTATTACGTGTAATCATATCCTCAGCATAAAATCCGGAAGATGAATTAGATAGACCTATGATATTTTCAAATGAAAAAAGAGGATAATTAAATATAAATACCAGGAGTTGCAAAAATCTTTGAGCTTTGTCACTTCAAAGTCAGATTGACAAGTCAGTGATAAAATGAATAATAGAAAACAATTTTCAGGTTTTTGCATCCAGAAGCGAAAAAAATGGTATTAAATCTAATAAAATATTACGAAAATGAAAATTCACCGGTCAATATCCAGGAGACAGTAGCAAAAGCTCTGGAAATCGGTATAAGGACTGGAAGGTTTTATACACATCAAAAACTAATATAACCCTTCAAGTTTTAAAAGGAGCTTTAAAAAATCGAGGCATATTGGAAATTTGACTAAAATCGTTGTCAAACAAAATTAATAAAAATGTTGGGTTTTCGATATAAAAAGAACTGTAATTTATGCGAGTTGCCACATATAGCAAGTCAGCGCATCTAGTTTTTAAAGAAATACACGGAAAATGTTAATTCAAAATTTAGAAAAGTAGTATTTTTAGACGAGATTTGGATATTTTCTAATGGAAGTGGTTCGAAATCTTGGTAGGACGAGCCTATAAAAAGTGTCAAGAGAAAAAAGGGATGTGGGACGGGAAAACGGTTCATCATTTTGCATGTGGTTCTTCAACAGGATTTCTCACAGGTGCAAGTTTACTGTTTTCTTCAACATCCAAAAGTATGCACTACCATGATAATATGAACTGTGGACTGTTTGAAAAGTGGTTAAAAGAGCAACTGATTCCAAATTTAGATGCTCCATCTTTAATCATTCTGGACAATGCATCTTATCATTCAATAATCTTAAATAAACAACCTACTTCATCCTGGAAGAAAAGTGATATTTGTGACTGGCTAATAAAACAAAAACAAAATCCTTTACCCAATATGCTGAAACTAGAACTTCTTTTAATGGCAAAACCTATTAAAAAACCAACAATATATGCCGTAGATGAAATATTACGGGAAAATGGACATCAGGTTTTACGACTGCCGCCATACCATTGCCAGTTTAACGCAATGGATTATTATGGGCTAGGCCAAAATTATATTACGAAAAACACGTGAACGAGGGTCTTACATCAGATGAAGTGCAAATTGTTTGGCAAGATTCATTAAATTATATTACGCCGGAGTACTGGAAGAAATCTGTGGAACATACGGAGAAATTAATATGGGATTGGTGGAATCGAGAACGAGTTCTAGATGTCGAAATAGCACCAATGATCATTGCACCATTTAAGGACGACTCAGAAGACGAGGACTTTTTAAGTGATGATGATATTTTTTAGTCTATAATATTAAAAACTTTCTGAAGGATTATATTAGTCTTTGACGTGTATAAATCATAAATTGCATTATCAATATCCATTTTGCATTGTAACTTAAGTCTTTTGCTTTTGGATTTTTTCGGTACATTTCTAAATCTTCTTCGGAAGTAAATTATGTTTTTTTTCATGCACAAGTTTCTGTACATTTCTTATACCGATTCTCAGAGCTTTTGCCACGGGCTCCTGGATATTAGCCAGTGAATCTTAATTTAAAAATTTGTTATTAGATTTGACACCATTTTTTTGCTGCTCACTTTTTTAGTACATTTGTAATTTTGTAGGCAATAAATAAATAATTATAGAATACTTGTTCCAATTTTAAAGCATGTTTAAAATAAGTAAATTTTTTTATTAATTATAAGACAAAATTTGATATATAAAAATCGGTAAAATCGCTATACCAGAAACTCGGGGCTAACGAAAAATACAAATATATATATATATATATATATATATATATATATATATATATATATATATATATATATATATATATAGCCAGTATTTTTCGCATGCATGACCCTTAATTTTAGACTGAAATTTGAAGAAATCGGATAAGTAGTTTTTTAGCTATGCCGCGAACAGACAGCCTGACGGACAGACAGACGGAAATGAGAAAACATGTTTTACGGCATCTAGGGACCCTTAAACGTAAAGATCTAAAAAAATCACGAGGGAAGTAATAACTAATTATCTTGTGTTTTTAACAAAAGTGTATAATATTTTTGCAAAATAAATTTTTTTTGTTATCACAATACAAAAAAAAGACAAGTTTTTCTTTGCACAGGGGTGGCCCGCATTTAAATAAATGACACTGTATATGTGGTTAGATTTTTAGGTCAAGCGGGGCTCATAATTTTTGGTGATTGATAAAAAAATCTCACTTTCATTAAGTGACTGTATAAACAGAACATATCCTGATTGTTCCACTGATTCGAACCGCCTTCCGACTTAATTAAGGCGCTTGCCATTTTGTGTATTTTTGTTTTGGCCAACCAAAAAATTTTAACCAAATACATATTTAGCGAATTTTCTTATTTAGTCCGTCGGCATTTAATATATAAAATAATATTAAGTGGCTATCTTAATAATATTGCGTAATATAATAAAAAAAAACTATTTTCTTTCTCCCTGTATATTTGTAAATAGCCCATCGAGATTTAATAGCTCGATAAAAGAATCACACAACATTTTGGTATTCACTGTGTTTTCTGATTTGATCCATAATGTTGAGGACCTTTGGACCTGCACGATAAGACCGCATTCGACTATAAATGCGAATTTCACAAAACCTGCCATTTTGGGGGAAAATAGCTTATTATGAATCATTATCTAAAAAAAGGCAAACTATTTTTGAAATAATGCGAAAAAGTAAACACATAATGCAGATTTTTTTGATTTGTATATAAAGTTTAATGGTGTAAGAATACTTAATGATTATTTTTCAAGCTGTATTTGTATATCGAATAAGCACATAAATACAAGGTCTGAGCTGAATTTTGAATTGAAAAATGAAGAAAAGTTAAAAAAAATCTTGAATATTATAAATACAATTGCTGTTGGTGTGGACAGTTTACCAAATATGTTTAAAATATGGCAGTCTTTTGCTATCACGACGTTACAGTTGTTATTTCTAACTATTTTCCTGAAGTATCTCCTTTAAATGGTCGTAAACTGATTACTAAATAAAATGTTTGATTAGAACAAAATTAGTATGTGTGCATGAATAAGCCTTTTTTAAAGAGTTATTTTTGCGTAAATATATTGAACTTAAACCCAGTAAACTTAAATGGATTTTAAGTCAAAAAGGCGCTTTTGCTGTCTCATTGGACTTTTGGACCACGAATTTAATTATGTATGAAATTGTGATTGTCTCGAAGGTGAATGCTTCTAGCAACTTCAATAAACTATACATTTTTTATGTGAAAGTATAGCAACTTATTTTTCCCCCTCCCTGTTGTATTGTAAGCAACCTATTTTGACACTGCTTTGACAGGCGTAGGTGAAAGTTACTCAACAAAGTATTGGTTGCCCTTAACGACAGGATGTAAGTCAACTTACATCCCTAGGGAAATAATAATCTGAGATTATTATAAATAGCTTTAATTCTTGATTTCATCAACATATTACAAAAATTCGGGCAAAAATCTGGTGATATTAATTGAAATGAATATTAATGGTACAATTATTACAATTATTTACATTATTAACAAAATTTGGAAACACGTTTTATCGTTTCTTCTCGATGTGTATTACATTTTCTGACTCCACAGATCCTTCATTTCTAACCAATGTTTCTGTCACTGTTGAAGCACTGCAAGAGACTTCTGGCTGGGTGTTATTGTATAAAATTTTATTCGCTACTTTCTTTTTATTATTGAGGCTCTCAGCTACGTAACTTTATGCAATAGTAGCGGATTTCCATCCACCATGTCGCTTGATAGCTAATACATCAACTCCAGTATTTGCTAATAAAGGTACCGACGTTCTTCTAAAAGAGTGTCCAGTATACATTTTGAAGTTTTCAAACTTTAGAAATTTCGCAATTTTACTTGGAATTGACGAAAAGGTATTTTTCCCGACAGGCTGGTTTAAGCACTTTCCGTTTTGATATTGCATAAAGAAGCGTGGATTAATAGTCGTCATGTGGGATCTTGTATCAATGTACTCTTGAATTATTTTGAAAAATACAAACCTGAGTGTCGCCACTTCTTGTCACTGTAAACGTACATTCCATTTTTGGAGTCAGGAATGGTCACAATTATGACTTCGTGACTTATTTTTTAACATTTTCCATTTTCATTTCACAGAGTTCATTAGAACGGTACGCTCCAGCAACTCCCATCACCATTACGACCTTCATCAATAAGTATATACCATCGGGGGCTTCAAGCATGAACTTATTCACATCTTTCCTGTTAAACACATTCGATTTTTTGGGTCTATAACGATCATTTTTTCTTTTCAAAAATGCTCGAAGTTTTGGATACTTAGAAATATCTATATTTTCCTCTATAAAAAGGGTGGACTTCAACATTGAATACTCACACCATAAGCTTGATGGGGTCTTCAATATAGCACTTTTTTCGTGGAAATACGCCAAAAACAAGGTTTCTGGGACTGCGGTAGCCGTCTTGCTTTGGCATTCTTAAAGGATTTATATGCTGCTTCATACCTTTTTTTCGACTTTTCCGGTAGTAGAGATAAACAAGCAATATTCGCTGATTGATTGATGTCTGAAACATCCATTTTGTCTTCACAGAATTAAACAATTCGACTTCTTCAAACTTTTCGCCATGAATTGTCAACTTGACGTTGTTGATAAAATAAAACTGCGTTTGTTGCTCTGGCAACGGATCACGGCTGCCTTTATAATTTAATGAGAATGCTATCGAATGTAACGATAATGAAAATTCAAATATATTCAGCATTTTTTTTCTAAACATACAATACGGGAGGGGAACAATGTTAAATACATATGGGATGTAAGTACATTAACAAGTCTCGAACTCGTCCTCAACTGATAAATGTTACTTACATCTCTTATAGTATAAATAACTCTTTAATATCCAGATTCATATACTAAGCCTAAAAATATGCCAATCTTTTCTGAAGGGAAACAATGCTTTTCAAAAAAAAAACATGGAATTATTGAAACGCCTTCTATTATAAAATATTCTATTGTATTTTTAACATAGTAAGTTGACAATTTATTACAATTAAATCGAACCAAATAAAATATTTCAATTATTATTAGCTTTAACTTAAACGAAAGCTTCCTACACTGCAGCTCCATATGGGATCATGAACTCTCGAAAGGGAAGGCATAGACGATTACACTTGAGAAGGTTTATCCATACGTAAATGTGTCTACACAATTTAGGAGATAACGTTTGAGATAAAATTAATATTAGATAGCTTTACTTTAACGACTTATTTGAAATACGCATGTTTAGCATTTGTCATGAGGAAAAGATAAATTAATTTGTTCTATTGGTATAGTTTATTCCGTTACACTGACAAACACAAATAAAGAATAGGTTTTTCAAAGATGTGTCAAAGTGACTGTATATTGAGGTCGTACTAATTCTAAATATATCCAGAAATAATTATAAAAATACAAATCATTGTAATTTTTTAAAAGTACTAGTTTCTATTAAAAAATATTGAGACAAAGGGTCATACTCCAGTGAATTATGCAAAAGGTTTTTGTATACTTTTAGAAATACAAGAAATTTACTCTTGCACATAATCTATTGTGACTACTTCTGTATCAAATAAACTATATAATAATAATAATATTTGATTTGCAGAAAAATATTGCTATGCTATTTCGGACAGGTTACAATAAACTTGTGTAACTAACTAACAAATTACATTAATAAATCACCAGTTTTCTTCTTGGAAGTACTTTGGTAAAAATGACAGTCCTCTCACACAAGTTTTGAAGAATAGATCATCAATGTTACATCTTAAATACAACTTGCACCATTATATTACTATGTGGATAATACAACATTAATAAGTTAAATAGTTACTAAATGTAAAGGATTATAGTGGGAAGAGGGCAGGCAAACACTGTGGTAATTTATATCCCAACGTTTCGTGGTCAATTACCACTTTCTCAAGGGCCTATAATAAAGAAAAAGAAGAAGACACATTACATTTGGTAATACTATGATAAACCTATGGAAGTTTTCACCATGCACCGGTTCGGCTAACCGCTTCGAACCGCAAGAATTCACGATGTAAGTAGTGACGTCACCAGCTGAATGGTTCGATAACTGGTCTGTCAAATTGCTAACCATATCGGGGATATGGTCCCGATCGCGGTTCCAGAAACAAACAAAATATAGCGGTTTGTTTACAAATTGGAAACAGCGAAATTATTTATTTTTATCATTAAATAAATAATTTCTATAGTATTCTAGTGTTATTCCTGGTTTTGTGTTTGATTTTGTTTGGGTTTTTACATATTTGAAGGTTGATGTCAAACATTTTCATGAAAAATGACAAATTGCTTATTACAGGTACAATAATGCTATTAAAAAAGAAACTTTTACCCATAAATTGCTAATTGTTCCTCCATATTTGTTACTATTTTTTTGCAAAATCAAAACACTATTAATGTTTTATATTAGCTGTCACTCGAAATCTGTTACCACACGTTTTCACCATATTCTACACAGGCGTCATTATCTGACAGACCAGTGTTAAACGTTTGAGACCAACGGTTAGTGAAACCGGAGCATGATGAAAACACTTTACCTAATTTGAAATGTCAAAAATTGTACTTAACCCTATTTAAAAAATGACGAGCAACAATAAATTGAACACATTAGGACAAGAATAAACATTGTTAATAAAAATAAACATTGTTTAACTTACCAATACCTCACGCGGTCTGGATGCCTTTATAAATCATTTTAGTGTATGTAAATTTATATAGCTTCATGAGATGACTGCAAAATCTTAGCAAATACACCCTTTTTGCCTTTTTTAGTTGTTCTTATAAACAATGTTTTATTTTCGACTGATATAGAAAACGATATGAAGTCAGATATTACAGAATTAAGGGTTTATCGCAAATAGTGGAACTACATCAAGACCGCGTAGTATGTCGTATACAAAGTCAACTAATAAATAAATTAAATTTAAAAAAAACATCACGAAACATCTAATCTAGTAGGTCACAAATCTAAAATACAACAGATGTAGTAGTGGACCCCTATAATCCTCTACATTGACCGATTTAAAGGGTGCTATACGAATTCCATAGTTACTAAAGTTATTCGATTTTTCCACAAATACGCATCGTATTCTTTTATCTTATACTTATTATACTTTTGACAGTTTTGAAGTATTCAAAGATTTAAGAAAGACTACCTGATAACTAGAAATATCTTTTTAGTTACTAACAGAATTGTAGTTAGACATTAATTACGCTTAGAAAAGAAAGTCTACCTTGATTAGCGATAGTATAGATAATTTTATTCATTTAAAATTAGTGCCATTATTTGCAAGTGTTGAAAGCTAATATCTAAAGTCATCGAATTTTACCCCTGACACGTTTGGGCGTTAGACCATGACACTATCCGAAATATTTCACCTTTCAATTACCATTTCCCTTGCAGTTTGTCGAGAATTTCAGTAATAATTAAAAGAACTTATGTTTTGGCACAGACTTTAATCCTTATGGACAATTAATAAACGCCACCGTGTTAATAAACTGCGTAGGTATACACTTGATTGTTGTGCAAATTAAACTGACATTTTTTATCAAATACCCAAAACTTTATACTACATATAGTTTCGAAGGAACACTCACACGGTTCATATTTAAAAGGCATTATACAAAAAGGATAGCAAAACATATTCTAATAATATAATTTCGTATTCGAGACCTGCACGTTAAAAACGTGTCTACGAAAAAAGCATAAAGAAGAGTTGCTAACGACGAGGGTAACATATTCCACAAAGGGCTTCAGGGACTGTTATTATAAAAAGATAGCTTTATAAAGGACATATTATCGCCGTACGCTATACATTTCCGTGACAAAGTAATTTATTTGACAAAGAAAAGCTGATGTATTTAGAAGCATTACAGAAAAAGGTGGGTCCTCATTGGGGAAACCGTATTAAGACAGCGCCCTTGCTGTTCAATTGATACATTTACAGTTTTTTGTAATATCAAAATATTAGCAAAAGTTTAAAAGACATTAAAATAGATTTAAAGTATTTGAAATTAAAAACTTGGGTGAATTAATTTCACTATAATATAATTTTTTAATAAAATTTAATGAACAATACTCATCTTATGTTTTGGTCTAAGTATTTTTCTTAAGAATAGTATAGATGGATACTAAAGAAACTATACTAACAGGAATAGGGGTTAAGGCGTTTTATTGGACATATTTCAAAATATTTCTGATCCCGATAAACATCTCCCATTTTCGTCGGTCCGTCGTTCGGTCTGTGCTCGGCATTGTTCAAAAACTACTTGTTCGATTCATTTCAAATTTTGAACTAAAATCATGGGTCATATGGGGACGAAAATGTCACACGTTTTGCTCAAAAATCAGGTGTGAAACAGGAATAGAGTGGTAAAATTTTATTGCGATGATGCAATGACAAATCGAAATAGTTGGTAAAATTCCATCACCCGGAATAAAACTTCAATATCGAGAAACATAATAAATGGTATAATTTATTTTTTAAATGCTAACTAAATATAAAATAAATTTAAAACAATGAAAAGAAATCGATAAATCCGCCTTTACCCACCACTACTTTGGTAGAGAATTCCATTAAACACACATAACATATTATTTCACCTGCAACCACTATAGACAAAAACACATAACCTTTAGGCTCAGTAAATAGCGCATTACCCATGATAAATCAATCGCACGTTCACCGTAAACCAAACCCACGGACACCGTAAACAAAACGCACAGTTGAATTTATTTATGCATGAACTTCAATATTCCTTGAGAAAGCCATGATCGCGTAACCGTCCGTCAGCAGCTGTAGTCATAATACCTCTCAAATAGAAGATACAAACAAACTTTTTCGACTGGATAATAAGAAGTTTTAGTTAATTGTAAGTTTCATTATTCGAAAAAGAATATCTACGTATGTAGTAAGAAGTCAAGTGATAGTGGTCGTAAGTAAAATATAGTTACAACACTTATTACTTAATATACTAATGACTTTATTATTTTTATTTCATTAAAATCCTAGAATGGGGAGCAACGTCCAGTTGAACGCCACTAAGAGACAATCTCACAAATTAACTCCCAATTAATACCCACACCATTCAAATGAATAATCAAATGTTTGAAGCCAAAGATTCCTTTAGCTTAGTTGGTATTACTGTTCAGCTAGATCTCACTATGTTACACATTTTTTTCCTGGTAAACCAATATTTATCCTGATTATTTTTGCTCAAACTCTATGAATACTGTATTTTTTTATTCATAACTTTGCTTTTGTGGACAGGACATTGACATTTTAAAACTTAAGTAGTGTAGTCAGTAATTTTTATATATTTGTTCCTAAAAGTGAAGAAAAGAATAAGAAAATATAGAAATATTCATTTATTTATACCTGATACGAATAACAAAACGATTAAAAATTAATAGATTTTTTAGATTTTCGACTATATTGTAAATCACTTTTACGTGTGAGCCCCCAAACATAGTCTCCCATCATATTTTCGTTATATTGTCCTTGGTAGGGATGCTTAAAGTCTAGTACATCCTGGTGGAAGCGGTCGCCTTGCTCCTCAGAGTACGCCCCCATATTCTCCTTGAATTAATCAAGGTGGCTATCAAGTATATGAACCTTAAGGGACATCCTACATCCCATGTCACTATAGGACTTTACGAGATTTTCAACCAGCTGTACATAGTTTTCGTCTTTGTGATTACCCAAGAAACCTCTTACCATGGCTAAAAAGTTGTTCCAAGCCAATTTTTCGGTTGAATTAAGCATTTTGGGAAATTCCTGACACTTCATGATTTTTCTTATTTGTGGTCCGACAAAAATTCCAGCCTTAACCTTTGCCTCAGACAGCTTTGGGAAAAATCCTTGTAAGTACTTAAATGCTGATGATTCTGTGTCTGAGGCTTTGACAAATTGCTTCATAAGACTCAATTTGATGTGTAGTCGTGGCATTAACACTTTTCTGGTCCACCAATGGTGCCCACTTGACATTATGTTTCCCCACAGAGAACTCCGTCCGTTGGGTCCAATCTTTTTTGTAGTAATGAGCTTTAGTATCCATGCTGTCCCAGAGACATAGGTAATATGGAAACTTGGTAAAGCCTCCTTGGAGATCCATTAAAAATCCCACCATTTTAATGTGTCTCCAATAACATCCCAAGCATATTCTTCATACTTTAAGACTTCTAGCAAAATCTTAACGCTGGTATAATCCTCTTTAAGGTGAACGGAATGTGCCAGTGGAAGAGATGGATACTTGTTGCCATTATGCAGTAACATAGCTTTGAGACTTCTCAACGAGTTATCGATAAAGAGGCGCCAATCGTTCGGATTGCAGGGAATTCCAATTTCCTCAAACAGACCGGTCACATTATGACAAAAGCAAAGCTTTTCTTGACATGTAAAAAAGCTGACGAAAGATCGGTGGCGTTTTCTTTGACTTACGACCTGCACACTTTCATCTAATAAGTTCCATTGTTTTACAATGGAACAGCTATTTGTGGAGTGAACAATGAGTCTAACATGCTTGAAATTTACGGTAACAACAGCTTTTGTTCGTGATAGATTCTGGCAAGTTGTGAACGGTATTTGTTATGAATGATATACATTTTGTATACTAAATCAATTCTCCTATCTTTCATAGCAGCAAATTTATTTATAACATCCTCATAAAATGGATGAGTTGCCCTAATCCCCTCCAGAAATTCCTTTTGAATTCACATATTGTTAAGAGAAGTAAGTCTCTAAGTTCTTGAGATATTGTATTTCTTAAATAAGTTTTTACACATGTGAAGCAAGAAAAACTTCTTTCCACTGAAGCACTTGTCGACGGTATTGTCAAAATAAGGGAAAACAATTTATATGCTTCGATAAAAATATATTTATTTTTTCACTTGCTCTTGCAGTGATATATTCCAATTACTCTCATTGGCAAAAATAAGACCAAGCTCATTTTTAAGTCGTTGACTTTTTTAAAATATTTTCAAACGGGCCAGTCGGAAAATTTAAACTATATTCGGAAAATTTAGCAGAACCTGCCAAACATGAAAATGTAAGTTTTTCATAGTCGTGAAATCTTAGTGTCATTTTCATTAAAATATGGTCCAATATTTCATAAAAAAGGGTTTTATACTAATTTCTTCAGGTGAAAGCTTAGCAAGCTCACCTTTGTAATGATTTATTTTTATAATAGAATTTGCTTTATCAAATATGGTATTAAAAAAATGTTCATTTCTTTTTTTACAGAGCGCCTCACCACAGCATTTTATATTGGATATGCCCAAATGAATGTCACGCGATTTTTTTTGACGATTGTCAAATAGTATGTCCGTGATTGAGAAAATGTCATTAAACACTAATGCCAGAAACGTGAATTCAAAATCGTTCATCTCACCTAAAAATTCTTTCGGAAGGCGGATTGATTTTTCATCAGATTTGTCACAGTTTGTAATAAATTCAAAGACGTCTTTTAATTTATTCCAGTCTTGAACAATCACATTTACTAACTTCGAATTTGAAGTTGTAACAACATCATAAATAAATATAACACAAAACAGTCAAGTTAACTGCAAAGGAACTCACCGGTTGCAGCGAAATCCACGAAAATAAAAGTAAACAACCACCGCAAACTGAACGACACGTGGGTGTAGTGTACTGCGCCTGCAATTCCCGAGAGCGCTGTATGGCACTGGGCTCGACGTCATCACGTACGCGTTGTCATGGCAATATAGTAGGAAAATCCCAAACTAAACACAGCACCTTCAGCAAAGTCAAAGCGCCACTGTAATAGTTGTTATAATAAAGTTCGATTGAAAGTTTTAAAAAGACAAACCGTCAACGGTAAAAACAAAAATTTTAAGAGATATATAATAAATATAGTTAGATGTTTGCTTGTTTATTTTTCACATATACAAAATTGGGTCACACTTCACTATTCTTCAATGGAAAAAAATCATATCGAGGGAAGTTCAGGGTAAAGGACGTTTACCGATTTTTTTAGTGGTTTTGGAAATATTTATAAATCTGAACAAGTAAACAAAGTATTTTATTAATCTTGTTTGAATAATTCCCTCTTAGTACAGCTTTTTCTTAAATCCAACCACACCGTCTCTAGTTTTCCTTATTACTTATCTACGTCTATTACTGATTGTCGAACTATATGAAAGGTCAAACAAGAACAAAGCTCTATATAACTGAAATACGATAGCGCTAAACTATCAGAAAGTCATTGATTTAGTGATACGATGTTCTATGAATTATAAATTCTCTACACATCAATTCAACCCACATCCCAAATTGTAATTTCCATTTCTGCGTAAATATTGGCACAGGTATGTTCTGGGAATTATTTTTGTATGGAATCATTTGCTTTTACTATAATCAAAAGAGAGATCAATCTTTGAAGCAAATGAACAAGTTCCCTTCGTTTTAAGCCACGGTTTAAGCTTTATTTTTTTGACATCGCTTGAAATTGGTCTGTTTGCCTCCGTACGATTTGCTGCTTGATTAGTAAAGTTAAATGGGGTTTTGTTGTAACGTATTGTTAATCGAAAATGAATAATGGGTTATTTTAAAAGGCATATAGAGATGAAAATGACTCGTATACGAAAATTGGACCTTGGCTTAGATTGAAATACGGTTTTTTATAAAGAACTAGCGGGTATCCGCGACTTCGTTCGCGTATATGATGTACTTCTGCATTCTCTGGCTGTAAAATAGCCACGCTACTAAGCGAACTTACTTTAGACCATGCGACATAGAGTTGACCATGGGAAAAACAATCGTAGCGCAAGTCTACTCCAGCTCTACTTAAATATTGCCCTTGAGCTTTGTTAATTGTCATGGCCAAACAAAGCTTTAAAGGAAACTGTATACGTTTAAACTGAAAAGGATAGTGTGACGGAATTAAAGGAATATGTGGTATAAAAACTGTTTTTACCAGACCATCCGAGTTCCATTACACGATTTTGGTGGTTTTAAATTTCGAATAAGCGTTACTGGTGCCCCCACTTTTAAAGCTAACTCATGAGGAGGGATTCCTGAAGGTTTTAGGCAGCGTAGGAACTCGACAGGATAATTAACCGCATTTTCTTGGTCTATAGCTACATATATTGAGTAGTATGTAGTGTGGAGCAGAAATTTTTCCAATAAAGCTAGATTTATTTCATCTGCTGTGCTATTCTTGGGAGTTAATATAGCTCGTTCTTTAAACCAAGAAGCGGTTTTATTTTGACAACTTTCGAGTCCACTATAAATATTTAAAAGGTAGTTTCATCCCCTTGGAAACTGAGTTTCGAAGAATCCCTTCTTATCGAACCTCTGCACTTTAAAATCATGCTGTTTGCACAAGCTCAGCTTTCTACCACAAACAGTTTGAGAAATATCGCAAAAATTAACCAATGACCCGATTTTTTCAAAAACCCTGTATAAATTTATAAAAGATCTTAAAATATGTAATAAAATAAAATAAAAAGTACGTGTTCATAATAAATATAATATTAAAGGGGTGGTTTCAGTCCCTTGGCCACCCTGTCTCGGTTTAAAAAAAAATAAAAATATAAAGCATATTATGTTCAAGCATTTTCCGAATAACTAACAGTTTTTTAAACAAAATATATTATAATGTTTAAGGGATGGTTCTACCCATTTGGACACGTTGTATGATTTTTTTAAAAATCCTAAAATATGTAAAAACTAAATTAAACAGCACGAGTTCAAGCGTTTTTTTACAAAACTAACCGGTTTTTAAATAAAAAATATTGTATTATTTAAGTGGTGTTCCCCCCTTTGAACACCCTGTACGAATTTTGAAAAAATCCTTAAATATGTAAAAAAATTAAATTAAAAAAATACGTGTTCAAGCGTTTTCCCGAAAAACGGACCGTTCTTTGAATAAAAAAATTTTACCTCAAGCGGTTTGAGCTGGAGTGTGATGAATGAGTCAGTCAACTGTCTTTTATACAGGGTGTTTCTTAATTGAGTGTCAATATTCAAGGAGGTGATTTTTGGGTCTATTTTAAGAAGAAAACTTCATATAAACATATGTCCTAAACGGTGTAAATTTTGAGATACAGGGTGTTAAACTTTCAATAATTTCATAATTTTTCGATGATATCTCGAATACCACTCCAGATATTGTAATGAAATTTGGTATATATGCATCTAGTGGAATTTTTTGATGTAGAACATTTGTTTTTCATTTCCACCAGTGGCGTCCGTACGGAATCCGACCTGCATATTTTCACAGACATTGATGGTACGCTACTGATTTTTTTTTAAATAAAAATTATTTTTGAAATTCCCATTCATTTTTGAGCAAGGTATTTTATCCCTTGGTAATTTTGTGTTGGACGCACGGTTTTCGTTTTAAAAAATAAAAACCGTTTCTCTGCATGGTCCAAACAATCCTGGTCATAAGACGGATATCACCATGCATGCAGAGGAATATTATTGTATTAAACTCGAGAAATCGAATCTTGTCGAAAATAAATACTAAAAGTTTTCAAAAACAAACAAATGAATCAATAAAAATGCTTTATTTTAGAAAAATCAGTGGCGTGAATGTCCATTCTTATTAAAATCAGAAATCGCTTTATCTTAGTGGGAGATATTTGTAGATAATAGTATGTAGTCTTCAGCCACCAATCTAGGACCAACATGTCAATGTTTTTCAAAAGTCTGTTCCTTCATAAATACTTTTTATAAATTTTATTAAAATAATATGACATTCTTCAACAATAACAAGTTATTTACAAAACTATACTAATACAACTAGGTACATAATTAATAATTTCAACAAAAATAATTAGGTTTTAACAAATTGACAGCACACTTTGTGAAACAAAATAGAAGAAAAAAATTAGATAAGTTGTTGAAAATGCCCACCACCTTGGAGAATACACGCTTCAGCCCTTTTCCTCATGTTGTCTCGAACTCTTTGAGGGATACCCTCAGTGTTTCTGATAATATCGCAAGAATCTCTAATACGATCCTTCAGCTCCTCTACAGTGTTTACTGGCGTGCGGTAAACTAAAGATTTAAGATGTTCCCATAGAAAAAAATCCAAACTATTTAGGTCTGGGGACCTAGGGGGCCATGGCTGGGGTCCGCCACGACCTACCCATCTGTTGTTAAATATGCGGTTCAAATATTCTCTGGCTTCAATACTAAAATGAGCGGGCGCGCCATCGTGCATGAACCACATTCTGTTTCTAATCAGAATTGGTATATCTTCTAACAATATCGGCAAATCGTTCTCAGGAGACCGGCGATAATTATGACTATTTAGTCTTTCTTGGAGGAAAAAAGGTCCAATTAGGTGATTTTCGATAATGCCAGCCCAAACATTTACAGAGAATTGCTCTTGATGATGATGTTCTACAATGGCATGGGGGTTCTCGTCGGCCCAGATGTGATTATTGTGGAAGTTTCTGATAGCGTTCCTGGAGAAGTTCGCTTCATCTGTGAACATTATTTCGCGATCAAATAAGGGATTACGCGCAATTTTTTCCAAAAACCATTCACAAAAATTAACTCGGAAAGGAAGATCTCGGGGAAGTAAGGCTTGCACTCGTTCAATGTGATATGGGTATAAAAAAAATCATGTAGAATTCTCTAAACTAGTATGTGCGAAATATGTAGGTTAATTCCAATTTTCAGTTCAGGATTTTCATTTATGGAATTTAATACTGCCTCTTCAATTTCTGGAGTTCTTACAGTCTGATGGGCCCCTTTTATTTGATTATTTAACTTGAATGTACCTGTTTCATTCAACCTTCTATGCACATTTGCAAATATTCGCCTATCTGGTATGACTCTACCAAGAAAGCGTTCTTGATATAATCGCCTAGCTTCCGGTGAACTGCCATCAGCAAAACCATACATGTAATGCATGTCTGCCAACTCTTCATTGGTAAACTCAACCATTTCTTTTCTCAGATATATCAGATATTTAGAACACAAAATTAATTAAACCCGACTGAATCTGAAAGCTGAACTGTCAAATTAAGTTACAAGAGAAGTATTAATTCTGACAGCCAAAGCCTACTACAATAATAATTATTATTAGTAATCTTTCTTTATTGATGAACTAATAGTATTTTATAGTTTCGTGTTAAAAAATTATAAGCTCAAAGAATAATTTTGAAATCTTTGGGTATTAGTTATTCATAAGCAAATTTTATTTCTTGAATTTCAGTCAAAAAAAAAATTCCCTTGCATGCTATGGCGATTGGTGTTGTCATATTAGCGATATTGCTAAAACTCTGCAGAGAAACGGTTTTTATTTTTTAAAACGAAAACCGTGCGTTCAACTTAAAATTACCAAGAGATCAAACTTGCTCAAAAATTAATGGGAATTCCAAAAATAATTTTTATTAAAAAAAAATCAGTAGCGTACCATCAATGTCTAGGAAAATATGCATGTCGGATTCCGTACGGACGCCACTGGTGGAAATTAAAAAAATGTTCCACATCAAAAAATTTCACTAGATGCATAGTACCTCTATACCAAATTTCATTACAATATCTAGAGTGGTATTCGAGATATTATCGAAAAATTATGAAATTATTGAAAGTTTAACACCCTGTATCTCAAAATTTACACCGTTTAGGACATATGTTTATATGAAGTTTTCTTCTTAAAATGGACCCAAAAATCATCTCCTTAAATATTGATACTCAATTAAGAAACACCCTGTATATTAGTATAGATTAGGTGAAATAGATAGAAATATTTCAGAAAATATTATTAATAAGTTACCAAGTAATTTTAAAGAAAAAAAAAAGAAATACTGCTTTTTTTGTCAAGATTTAGCTGAAGTAGATACAAATATTTCAGAGAGTGTGTGGTAAATACTTTCAAAATAATAACTTTTAAAATTTAATTAGTTATTATTTACTTATATTAAAAGCTTAATTAGTAATTTAATTACTTATAGCAATTAATCTTATAGAAAGAAAATTGAAACTTGTCTTAAATTGACAGCCTATGGTTAATAAAATTGAAATATTAATTATAAAAACTTAATTGGTCAAAGAAAGCAATTTCAAAAAAAGATAATTGAACCTTGGCTTAAAATAATAATACGGAGTTTTAGGACAGAGAGGAGAGTTCATTGAATATTATATTTTGTTCAGGGAATTCAGTCTAAAAAATAAAAAATCGTGCCTTTTCAAACATTTATATTGAACAACATTTTGTTCTATCATTTTGGATTTCTACCAATATTTTACCAGTTTTTACCTATGTCACACATTGAATAAGAGGTTTTTACATTGACCCATACCGCCATTTTGATCCTGTTCCGTCATGTCGAAATGGTACCAGTTTATCTTGATATCACATTTAATTTTTCTACAAAATGAATGAGAAGACTTTTATCTTGATTTTATTTGGTCTACCATCTTGAATTCGAACCAAAACTTTACGAGTTTTTCTCTATATAACATTTAATACTAGCACAAAATTTGAAATTAATCTATTAAATAGCTTTTTCAAGTTTTTTTTTAAATAGTTTATTAGGCCGCCATTTTGTTTGCTATGTTCGATTCATATGAAAATGTCACCAGTTCATTCCTATGTAACAATTGATTTTTGCGCAAAATTTAAGGTAAATTGGATAATTAGTTTTCCAGTAATAATTTTTTTAACGATTTACTAGGTCACCATCTTGTTCTGCCATACTGGATTTTTACCAAAATACTAATAAGCCATCCCCATATGACCCTTAATTCTTGACCAAAATTTGAAGTCAATGGTGTAAGTAGTTTTTTTGATATGCCGCTAACAGGCACACCGATAGACCGACAGATAGACGTACAGGATTTGTACCAACATATTACAAATTGATTCCAACAGAATACTTCATGTTTGAGCAAAATTTTAGATACATGGGATAAGTAGTTTTTTAATAATATTTTTTTAAAGATTTTACTAGGTCGCCATTTTGTTTCGCCATATTGGATTTGTATCAAAATGTTACCAGGTCATTTCCATATGACCCTTAATTTGTGACCAAAATTTGAAGTCAATCGGACAAGCAGTTTTTTAGCTATGCCGCGGACAGACAGACAGACCGGCGGAATTGAGAAAACATGTTTTTCGGCATCAAGGAACCCTGAAACATAGAGATCTGAAAAAATCTGGGAGGGTAAATTTTTCATGTTTACAATATTTTCCTTTCACGAGGAGTACCATTCCATTTAAAAAGTATAAATAGATTTTTCTACAATGGTAGGACATAATTGACAGTTAACCGGTTGTTCGTTTTGAGTATATTTTAAGTGATATAAAAAAACAAAAATAACTTATTTATTATAACGTTCATTCTTTAGAGAGGTAAATGTCTCACGGTACAAAATAAATTCCTGTTAACCAGTTTCTTGTTTACCTTGCATAATGGCACCCATCTAGAAATCAAATAAACAAACAAAAACAAATGAACAAAAGTTTATCGATATATCTTAAAAAATAGCGGAGATGAGGTGGCTGAATTTTTGAAAACAAGGCAATATTTTATATATTTTTAATTTAAATGTACAAGGTTTTAAAATTTTGATGACATTGTGGTGTATATGCCTTATAAGCAATTTTTTTTTTTAATAAGTTGCGATTTTCGTGAAACTGTGCTACTTTTTTGTGAAACTCATAATACCCTAAACCTAATTTTTATAGTTAGCGTCATTTTTGGGATAAAGATAAATTAAGTTTGGTCTAACTTTTCATCGAAAACTCAAATACAAAAATAAAAAAATTTAACTTTTTATTATCTTTTTTTTTACGCACAGTATATCTAGAGTTAATTTTGAATTGTAACTCTATAGGATCGGCATATACCTTCTAAGATATGCGTGAAAATAGACTTGTTAGCAGCTAGGAAATTTATATAGGCATTCAAATCGAAATATAAAAACGCCGACTTAACTAAATATTCTAGAAAATTAGAGTAGAAGTGGAGGTTTTCAGTCTTATTGACTTAACAAATTAGTTAAGAGGGCATAAAAGTTAATTTAAATTCTTTATACAGTTACTGTACAGGGTTTTCCCGTATATTTTTACACCCACCTAGAGAGTTTATTTGAATAGATACGGCAATGTCGTAAAGACAAAAGTTGTTAGGTTTTTTATGAAGATTAAAAATATTATGTCATTAGTGCGAAAATATTATTGGAAATGTCAAATTTTGACAGGTTATCAGTTTTTTTAAATGAAACTCCCTGTATATTAAATCATATTCTTAAAGATCTTTTTTTTATAATTTCAAATATATATACTTTTAATATATTCTGTCAATTAGTTTTGGATATATAAGCGTTTAAACATTAAAGAAATAGTAAGGTAATTTGCGCTAAAATATAGTGAGCCATGGTCAAGACAATTGCAATAAACGATGCCTTTTTGACGTTTACCGGTCAGAAGTATCTATTTACGAGAATTTTTTATCTACTAATACGTTGGACGATGGGTTATTCGGAAGAAGAGAAATTCGACATGATAGAATTATTTTATTTACATGGTAAAAATGCATCGATAGCTCGTAACGAATATCATAGACGGTTTCCAGATAGACCAACACCGACTCGTAGCATAATATTAAACATCGTTAAACAATTGAAATAATAATATTAGCTTAAAGAACTAAGTTTTGGTTTTCTATATAGCCTCCTTGGTTTATAATGCATTTCTGAATATTTCTTCTAAATTTTCTGTGTATGGATGCGTAAATAAAATGAGGTGATTGGGTGTTTAAATCGTCGATTGTTTGGACTATATTTTGCTCTAAAGCTTGGATGGTTCTTGGCCTATTGTAGTATATCTTGTTTTTCAGATGACCCCACAAAAATATGTCCATGGAGAGAGATCGGGACTGTTTGCTGGCCATCTTAATGGTCCATGTCTTCCAATCCAAAATGGATACCTATCATTTAAAAAATTGGTGACCGGTTGGACATTATGAGGAGGGGCACCATCTTGTTGCCATATCAAATTAAGATATGAATTAATCGGTAGTTGTTCTAAATGCCCCTCGATTTCGTTTTCTAATAACTCCTGATACCTTTGTCCGGTTAAACTCCCATTTAAAAATATAGGTCCAATAACATGATTGTTAAGAAGGACACACCAAACACGTAGGGATCTTCTTCCCTGAATTTTGACCGCCTGAAGAGCCCGCGGGTTTTCTTTTGACAAGAAATGCTTATTTTTCCTGTTAAACATGCCTCCAATGGTAAATATTGCCTCGTGAGTGAAAATTATGTTTAACAGATTTAGTTGGTTCATTATTACACGTCTTTCTATTTCTTGGCAGAAGTGTAATCGGCCTATTTTATTTTGATCGGTTAATTCTTGAGTAGGTAAAAACTTATATGGCTTATATTTATAATGTTTTAGAACTGAGTGGATTTTATGCCGTGATTTGTTTAAAAAATAAATAAGATAAATAAATTATTTTAATACAAAAGTTTCAAAATTACCTTCAAAATATAATAAAATATTTCTACTATCTAAATATCTTTCTAAATATCTTCTGACTGGTAAACGTCAAAAAGGCGTCGTTCATTGCAATTATCTTGACCATGGCTCACTATGTTTTTAGCGCAAATAACCTTACCATTTCTTTAATGTTTAAACGCTTATATATCCAAAACTAATTGACGGAATATATTAAAAGTATATATATTTGAAATTAGAAAAAAAAAAAGATCTTCAAGAATATGATTTAATATACAGGGTGTTTCATTTAAAAAAACTGACAACCTATCAAAATTTCCAATAATATTTTCGCACTTATGATATAATATTCTAAATCTTCATAAAAAACCCAACAACTTTTGTATTTACATTTCCGTATCTTTACAAATAAATTTTTAGGTGGGTGGAAAAATATACGGGAAAACCCTGTACATATATCATATATCTTCAATGTCATCATCAGCAGGCGAACAAGCCAGATGTTCAGGAATATAAAAAAATCGGAAAATTTCCTTTAGCCGGACCTTCCTTCGTTATGATTTTTATCTGTTTGTTAAGAGTGTAACCCAATTTAGTTCAGAACATAGTCACACAGTATGTGTTACATATACTGTTTTTTTAAACATTTTTACTAGGCCCCATTTTGTTCTATCAAATTGGATTCCCACCAATAATTTACCAGTTTCTTTTTAGCGTGATTTAATATTTAACCAAAATGTTACCAGGTCATATCAATATGATCCTTAATTTGTATTTTTTTGTTATGTTTGTTCGAGGATATTGTCTAAACGGTTTGGCCGATATTGTTGAGTCAAACGTCAAATTGTAGAGGCTGTTTTTCTGGTAGTCCCTTATATGTTGATTTGAAATCCTTTCGCACGTTTTTTTGTAATAATAATATAAAAAAGACACAGGTATCAGGGCGATAAAGGCAGGGAGTATTATAATTTATTTTTTTAAATATTCTATTCAAACTAAAGCATTGAGATGTGTAATAGCCAGCAGAAATAAGCAGCCATTCGAACACAATTATCCAGATTCATTCTGTAAGGCGAGTGCGGTATTTGTTCTTAATAAACTTCATATTGGAGAAAGAAGATTTGCACAAATAGATTGAATTAAATAACTCTTTTACTTTTAGAACTAAATATTTGTCTTTATTTACTATAGGCCAGATACATTTTGTACTTGAAACTAACGATTTTAATGCAAAGCTCTGCATAACACAAGTTGCAAACTGTTGGATATCAATTTCTATGAAGTGTGAAACAACAAATTGAGCCACCTGCGTCATTTTGTTGAAATCCTTAAACCGATTTTTCAAGTTATCTTTCAAGTTATAAACTATTTTTCCATGAGATTTACTGTCGTAGGGTTCTATAGGATTTTGAGCTCTCTTCTTTCAAAGAACAGGAAAATGCTTGTCATCACGGTTGATTAGGGTTTGTTCCCGAAACTCAAGTTTTTTTATGAATGCATTTATATCGGAAATCATTTCCGCCAGTTCTTTATCTCTTCCCTGAAGTTGCAAATTGAGTTCATTAATCTTGTCTGTAATGTCCACAAAAACCCAAAATCTCTAAGCCTGATTAAATTTTCTAGTTCCTGAATCAGTTCATCGCGTTGTTTGAAAAATTGTTTATGACAGATAGTGCTTCATTAAAACGTGTTAACACTCGTCCTCTACTTAAGAGAGAACTGCACGCTAAAAGTGAAAAACTAGCGACAAGGTCTAGTCAAGTTCAAAATAATATGAAAAGGTACCTAGGTATTAGAAAAAACTTCCTGCACGTCCGACCTCAAAAAAATGTGTTATGTAGAGGCAATTTAAATTACATTTCATTTAAAAATTGATTCAAAAGGGTTCACGCGCTGCAGAAATACAAAGACATGAGTACGATTTACCATTTCAAATTTTGCAGTTAGGTAGACAAAGGATCAATGCAAGGCGGTAAAGAGCCATTTTGTGGAAAAAAAATTATATGCGACGTCATTTGCGTCAAAAAGTGGTCGAAAAATGGTCGAAAATGGACAAATCTACTTCTATTTTATAATTCTATATTTGATTTTTTCATAAAAAATCGCATTCAGCGCCCAACTATACATATTTCCCTATTAAAATCAGATTGAAGCTAATACATATCTCTTATAGTTTTAACATAATATTGCAGCGACCGAAGGGTAAATGATCCATAATACTGCGTGTAGTTCCCCCTTAACCACCGCACTTCGGAGTGAAGAAGTAGATACCTATACTGACAATCAATTTCATCGGCTTTTGAACAGTCTTCTTTGTAATGCGTGAGCTCTAATCTTACTATTTTTAATTTCATGACGTTGCTTAGCTTTAAAAAATATCCACATAATGCATAATGATGAATAATGCAATGGTAACACAGAAATTGTGAAAAGCGTTCGTCTTTACGACAAAATGCTACTAGACCCTTATCGCAATCCACCATAGCTGGAACCTCGTCAGGTGTCAAGCCTACCAATTTTGAAATTAGAATTTTCTCAGAAGATTTAAAATTGTTTAAATGAGAAAACAATTGCTGTCCAGTGCTATATCCTTTCAGTGGAATAAACTTCAAAAGGTCTTTAATCACAAAATCACTAAAAACCATCCTGACGAACACGGTCATCTGGGAGGTGTAAGCCATATCAGTTGATTCAACCAGTTGAAGAGAGAAATAAACACAGTTATCTAAGTTAGTTTTTAACTGTGAAAAAATATCCTTGCTCATTTCTTCCACTCATCGCAACACTGTATTAGCAGAAAATAGCATAGATTTTTATTGCTGACACTATCTCGTCTTTACTTTTAGAGTTGGAAAATAAGGAATCTGCAGCTTCTAAAAACGCCTGTTTTATCATTTCTCCGTCTTCATACGGTTTCTTTTTTTGTACAATTATTTACTACACACGGCTTCCATTGCAGACCTATTTTTGTCAACTGCTTTTAGAAATATTGACTGTTGTTCAATTAATTGGTTCTTTAATTGTTTCAATTTTTCTTTTCTGTTGGCGGCATGTAATAGGAAATATTTTTCATTACATAATAAACATACATTTTTACCTTTAACTTCTGTAAACAAATACTGTTCTTCCCATTACGAATGAAAATAGTATATCTTTACTTTCTTGCTACAGCTTTCCATAATCTTTTTTATTGGTCACTCAGTGTACTAACACATAGGATGCCGTTTAGTTTGAAACTGAACGGGTTGTATCTAGATCAGGGGTGCTCAAACGGTCGATCGCGAGTGCTTTTTGAGTAGATCTCGAGAAGAAAATTTTTTTTAATAAGTAGGTACTTAACTAAACTACAAAAATTTATTACGTAATAAAATAACACTCTGCTAGCGGCAAATGGCGGCTTTATCAAAGTAACGCGCGGTACTTGTCAAAGAAAGGCCGCGTTTCTTATTCTTGGCGCTTTTCTAGAAATTTCGGGCGGCGCGTTTGACGCGAACATTCGTTCACGCCGATATAAATGTTGCGCCTGCAGGAATTGGAGTCATTCTGAATTGTAACTTGAAGGCAGTACTACGTCGATACAAAGTTTATTATTAAATAGTACAAAATGAGTGCAGCGAAGAAATTTAAAACGTATCATTTTAATAACGATTGGGAGGAAGAATTTTTGTTTTGTATGGTGAAGGATAAGCTCATTTGTCTTATTTGTCGTGCGTCAGTTGCAATACCTAAGCGTGGTAATTTAGAGAGGCATCATAAAACGGTTCATAAAAATTATGAAAAGGATTTTCCGCCACAGAGTGAATTAAGAAAACGAAAAGTACGTGATTTGATATCTTGTTTGAAAAAAGAACAAACCATGTTCACAAGACCAGCCAAACAATCAAAAGCTGCTACGATCGCGTCATTTAAAATATCTCATATATTGGCGAAACACAAGAAACCATTCGAAGATGGATCGGTTGTGAAGGAAGCATTTATTGAAACAGGTGAGACTTTATATGGAGATTTTAAAAATAAAACAGAAATCATGTCTGCTATCAGAGAACTTCAGTTATCTCGTCCGACTGTCACAAGGCGTATTGAAGTCATGAGTCAGGACATGGCAGATAAACTAAAAAATGATATCATGGAATGTACATACTTTTCTTTACAGTTCGACGAATCCACCGATATGACAGAGACTGCCCAGCTGTGTATTTTTATTCGGATGGTATTCAATGACATGTTGGCTAAGGAAGAATTTTTAACAACATTCCTCTGAAGGGGAAGACACGTGGCGAAGATATATATGACGTTTTCTTCAATTTTGTAAAAAACTACAAGCTACCAATATATAAATTAACGTGCATTAAAACCGATGGAGCACCAGCAATGACTGGAAACAAAAACGGTTTTGGGGCATTGTGTCGAGCTAATGAAGATTTCTCTTAATTTTTTTCAATCCATTGCATTATAAATCACAAGTTTTGTGTTCAAAAGTTTTAAACACGAAGGAAATTATGGGCATTGCAACGAAAATTGTGAATTCCATCCGTGAACACACTGATTTAGTTCTTGCAACGGCGCTCTTTAAGTTGCAGTTGGAAGATATGGAGTCAGCTGAACACGCTGATTTAGTTCTTCACACGGACGTCAGGTGGTTGAGTCGCGGAAAATTCCTAGAAAGGTTTCAAGAATTATTGTCCGAAATAACAGCTTTTCTAGACGAAAGAGGTGATGACACTCAGATGTTGAAAAACGAAAAATGGCTGACTGATTTGGCATTCAAAAGTAAATTGCAACTTATGATAGATCAACTGAAAAGAAAGGATCTGAAACATTTTCCGTCTTTGAAACCAAGGATTCCTCAGTTGAATTATGACACGTATGAGGCTGAATTATCAAATATTTTGGGACAATTCGAAATGCGTTTTATGATTGTAGTAAATTGGCAAATGTAGCATAATTTATGAGTTATCCTTTTTCATGTAAAAGATTGAGGAATTAGCTACTGAAATAGCAAGTCAGTTTAATATGAACTCATGTTCTGTTGAAAATGAGTTGGTGCAGATTATATCAGATATACATCTCAAAGCTACAGCATCTGAAACAAATTTCTGGCAAATCGCCCTTCAACTGACAGCAATGTTTGGGTCAATTTACTTGTGCGAGTCTGCATTTTCTGAAATGAAGATAATTAAGTCAAAATATCGCAATCGACTAACTGACGATCATATGTCACCATGCTTGCGATTAGCTCTCAGTGGTTACGTATCGTCTTATGAAAAGTATACTGAGGACATGCAGTGCCACGCTTTAAGATCCAAAGTCACTCCTTAGTTAAGTTTAACACCATATGTAACTCTTTTGTTTTGTAACAACCAATAAACTCGCAATTTTGAATAACTATGAGTTTTTTCAATGATATTGTAGAGAAGAACCTAACTAAACCTAACCCAAACCTTGACTAAAATAATGTATATTGTGCGGAAAGCTAATATCTATATATACTACGGTACACCCTACCTTGGTAGGTAGGTAGGGTGTATGTATCATGTATGTACGACAACCCTGCATCACACATACTTGCAGCCTCTCAGAGTCAATCGTAAGTAGTCTAAAAATATTGAGGTAGATCGCTAGCAGTTCAAGTTTGAGCACCCCTGATCTAGATCGTTCTCGTGTTCTCAAACATTCACACGATGCTGGCGCTCTGGTCAGTTCTAGAAGCATATTGCAATTTTTTTTTCAAAATTCATGGACGCTTCTATGATTTTTGCAAGATATGTTGTGAGCTACCAGAAACGTCTTTGTGGGCTACCGTTAGCTCGCGATCGATGGATTGGCGATCACTGTTCTACGCTCATGTTTTGATTTTACGCGTTCACCATTATATCAGGAGAAAATATTATGAATCATTTGTTAAACCTGATTTTTAGAATAACGCTCGTGCCTATACATAAAACTAAAAAGGATAAAATAAAAATTTGTATACAAAAATAAAACCGACTTCAAAAAAATGCACTCAAAAGTGAAAAATATTATTTTATTCCAACTTGAAAATTTACTTCGTGAAGTCGTCGCTAAACTTATTCTCAATTATTTAATCACAAAAATATAATCATCTATTTAGTCAATTCAGTGTGTATAAGGTCTTACTGTCAGTAAAATCTTCAAGGTGGAATAAAATATTATTTTTCACTTTTTAGTGCATTTTTTTTAAGTCTATCTTCATAAAATGTTTTATTTCTTTTAGTTAATAACACGTTCAAAAGTCGCCGCTTTTAGAGTTATCTCGATATCTTTTTAACACGGTTGACTCAATTTTAAAGCTCAATGAATTTTCTATTCTATTCAGTAAACGATTCTAATAAATTACTGAACTGTAAAACGTATTTCTTTTGCGCGACTGATTTAAAGTGAAAATTAAGCAATCTTTATAAAGATAATAGGCTTTAAAATCATACGCTGCTTCTGCCTTATCTCCTCGTCTTTTTAAATGTTGGGGGTGGCGTAACTTCCATTACGAGCAGTGGAAATACTCAAGATAAGTGTTTTCTCCGAAGGTAAAATCGATAGGTCGAGTGGCTTTTAGATAAAATAAATGTAAACGACAGTAAGAGTATTTTATTCTTAGTCGTTTTTGTGTTTTTTTGTATCGAGACATTGCGACTTATCGAACGTTTTTTGACAAGCTTTTATTTAACTTTACTTCTCTGTCTGTCTGTCTGTGTCTCTGTCTGAGACAAATCTTGTAGGAAAATGTTTAGCTTTAGTCGATGTAGATGTAATTTCGATGACACAGTATCTGCACTTGGTTAATGTTGAAAAAACTAATAATGGTAGTGGAAAAATAAAACACATGTGGTTCGGTGAATCTGTGTCAACTAACTAACCTTTATTTTTAGATAAAGACAAGCACAAATTTTGGTAACAAACATTGCCACTAGATGGCGCATCAAGTAACATATTTGATTAATATGTGTTTAGATACAAAATATTAACAGTTAATCTAAAAGATTAATATGTAATACAATATCAAAGAAAATTCAAGAAACAACATCATTTCTCACATTGCCATATATTAAAGAAACGCGCGCTTGCTAATAAATTTAAACATTTTTCTCTTGGTTCTAAAAAACGGGAGAGGAAAATCAATCATGATTTTTAAAATAATTTATCTCGAAAACTATTTACATTTCCGAAAAAAATATTATGATCTTTTTATAGATAATGATCTGCCCTACATTTTTTAATGTAACAATTTTATTCTATCTGCAATACTTCGGAAGGTATTGGAAAAATCTGCTATTCTTTGGCAATTTTTTTGTGAACAAGGTGGTCTAGGTCTCACACTCTGCGCATTCCTAAATAGCCTCTAAAGAGGTTCCATTTGTAAAAAAAAATAACCCACTTTAATATTTTGTACGTCCCCAACCCCTGATTACTGGACTACAGTATAGTATTAATTGATAAAAATACAGGATTATTTCGTATATTTTTCCTACTATCAATACTAAATTACCCAGAATACAATTTCGATATCAAAATTATGTGGAAACTGTATGAGACACTAACAAATAGAGAAAAAGGCTATTTTCTTGGACCCCGAAGGGAATTATGTCAAGTCCAGGAAACGAGAGGTCGGAAAAGATTTATTAAAGAAACCGAAACGACATCTGGCAACTCAAAGCTTTAATTTATTTTCCGATGCAAAGAAGATTACGCTTTCGGGGAAAAGTATTCGAAAGAATCACATTTTGGAGTACCAGAGAATCTGCTTACTGTTCACCGCGAGACTTTAATCGCACTGAAAAAATAAAAAAAAGCTTTACGAATTGAGTTTAATTTAAATCTTAGTTTACAGGGTAGTCCGTTTAATATGGTATGCTACCTTATCTAAAAACTTATAAGAGTTGATCAGAACTATATTATATATATATATATATATATATATATATATATATATATATATATATATATATATATATATATATATATATATATATATATATATATATATATATATATATATATATATATATATATATATATATATATATATATATATATATATATATATATATATATATATATATATATATATATATATATATATATATATATATATATATATATATATATATACTTTATTATAAACCATATTATATATATATATATATATATATATATATATATATATATATATATATATATATATATATATTTATATATAAAAATTTTATGAACAGATAAAGGAGGAAAAAAAAAAAAAAAATTTACCATTAATTTCACCAAACCTATATAGAAAATATATATATATATATATATATATATATATATATATATATATATATATATATATATATATATATATATATATATACAGGGTGTCCCACGACGAACTGCGGCGATCGATTTTTCAGAAAGTAGTTAGAAAAATTTGAAATTTTGGCAGCTAACTAAAGTCGATGGGGGCAATTTGCGCAAAAAATTTTCAAGATACTATCGGTTATATAAGTATATAATATATATATATATATATATATATATATATATATATATATATATATATATATATATATATATATATATATATAGCTTTATATATTTTTATTTTATTTCATCTAAAAATTTTATGAACAGATAATATAGGAAAAAAAAAAAAAAAAAATAAATTTATATATATATATATATAAATATATAAGATAGAAAATAAATATCATATATATATATATATATATATATATATATATATATATATATATATATGTATATATATATACAGGGTGTCCCACGACGAACTGCGGCGATCGATTTTTCAGAAAGTAGTTAGAAAAATTTGAAATTTTGGCAGCTAACTAAAGTCGATGGGGGCAATTTGCGCAAAAAATTTTCAAGATGGCGGCACTTTCGGTTATACCGGAAGTAGACGTCAACATAACGTAACATAATACATAAATATAGGGTGATCAAAAACTGACATTATGAATATACCTCAATATAATATGATATAAATCGTTAAAAGTTACTTTTTTCAGTGGAAACCCACAGTTTTTATAATTTTATCTTATCTAACACTTAAAATAAGGGTGACTTTGTACAAAGTTGTCTAATTCCAAGAATTTGTAGTTTTTGAGTTATTGACGTTTTAACATTTTTTATTCTAATAGTACCAGACGGCTTCTAAGTTTTCTTGTTAGTTGGCCATGACGGGGAGCCTGGCGAGAACAAAACCAATTGGTTACTATAGAAACGTAATATTTGTTGCCGTTTGACAATTACCTACTAAAATATTATTTATTTATTATAGTAATAATAATAATTATTAAACTAATAATCATGCCGGGGCGATTAAATTACACACACGAGGACTATTTGAATTTGTTCATTATCTATGGGGAATCTAACAGAGTTTTAACAAAAACAAGAAGATAAACAGAAACCGTCACCGAACAGCGTTAAACATACGTTGGAAAACTATAAAAATGTCGAAACCGTGAAGAAAAAAATTAATTAAAAAAAGCCTATTCCCATTATAGTCTAGTCTACACAAGAGCACAACTTATTTTTTCAATAAATGTTGAAAATGTCCACCTTATACTTCCAAACATTTTTCGCATCTCCGAATAAACCCCTCGTGGGTGGCCGCTCTAATTGAAGCTGGAGGTAAACTTTCGAACGCGTCCCTTACCCTTGCCATACAGTCCTCTTTCGTTGTTACCGGATTAAAATAAACGATTCCTTTTATCGTTCCCCATATAAAATAGTCTAAGACTGTCAGATCGGGGGAACGAGGAGGCCACAGGAAAGGTTCATTGTTGGCAATCCACTTGTCGTAAAAGGTAGCTTGTAAAAAGTTAGTAACTGCAACGGTTCTATGTGGTGGGGCGCCATTGTGTTGGTAGAAAATTTGACTATGTTCTACCAAAGGTAAATTACCTAAATATTCGTTGTCCAACTCTTCAAGAATATTCAGATATCTTTCTCCTACAAAAGTTTATAGACCTAATTTTACGGAAAGAAATGCTTTGATAATATTCATCGACTTATTGATTTAAGAAGAAACAGAATACATCAAAATTCAATTAATTTAATCTGAAGAGTGCTCATTAAAAAAAAGAAGGTTTAGTATTTTATATTTTCTAAAGTACCCTGTATAAATAGCTGGTAAATATCTAACTAAAGATAACTTTCCTATAAAACTTGGGACGATATATTTTTTTAGATATAATGTGTTACGGTATGTGGACCAGTATTTGTATGAAGTAGTATAGTGTGACCTGTATAAATAATTTAATTTATTTATGTAATAATATTTACTAAATGATTTATCTAATTTTGGATTGACGCTAAATTGATAAAAAAAATTGTTGTAATATTACCTAAATGGATTATTTTTCATTAAAAAAGTCCTTGTGTTTAGGCAATGTATAACTTACCATTCAAATTTTCTTCGTAAAAATTCAGTTTTATTATTCCATCGTTCCTTACTGCATAAAATACATTATTGCCAGGATTCTAGAAATTCCGCGATCTTACTGCATAAGGATTCGAATCACTCTAAAAATGGAAATTGTGTCTATTGAAAAGGCCATTTTTAGTAAATTTTGCTTCATCGGTCCAAATTATATTGTCCAAAAGTCTAGGATTATCTTGTAACATTGTTACAATAAACTCGCAAAACTGTACTCTTTTTGGCAAATCAGTGTCATGTCATGTTTTAACAGAATCCTATGCACTGAGTTCCTCGAGATTCCTGATTGTCTTGCCACGTTTCTTGAGGATATGCTGCAAAATATCCCAGACTTGCAATCTCGACCTTTTCATTATAAACAATGGGCTTCCTCTTATTAATTTTTGCCTTGACGTTTCCAAAATTTTTATAGTTTTCCAACATTTGTTTAACGTTGTTCGGTGACGTTTATGTTTATCTGGATATCTATCAGCAAATATCTGGCATGTTCTTGTTAAAACTCTGTTAGATATCCCATAGACAATAAACAAATTCAAATAATTCTCGTGTGTGTAATTTAATCGCCCCGGCATGATTATTAGTTTAATAATAATTATAATTCCTATAATAAATAAATAATATTTTAGTAGGTAATTGTCAAACCACAATAAATATTACGTTTCTATAGTAACTAATTGGTTTTGTTCTCCCCAGGCCTTCCTATCATGGCCAACTAACAAGAAAACTTAGAAGCCGTCTGGCATTATTAAAATAAAAATTTTTAAATCTTCAATAACTCAAATTTTTAAAATAGACAACTTTATACAAAGTCACCCTTATTTTAAGTGTTAAATAAGATAAAACTATAAAAATTGGGGGTTTCTATTTGAAAAAAGTAATTTTTAACGATTTTTTAAGTATATTTATAATGTCAGTTTTTGATCACCCTGTATTTATTTATTATAAAAATATCAGCACAGGCCACTAAAATAGATTCTTTTGGATAAGGAAGCCACCCGCAAATAAATAATAGCCTACTTTCCGAGAAATCGATCGCCGCGGTTCGTTGTGGGACCCCTGTATATGTATGTATATATATACAATATAACGGTGTTTCAGAATTTTTAAATACAAAAATGTGAAATGAGTCCCTTAAATAAACAACTTGAGCTTGTAAGTTTCCCAGACTCAATAACTACAAGTTTTTTTATCTACGTAGATATTTCTAAAAACAATAATATTGTAGGTCGCCCAGAAACCACCACGAATTCGCGCATGATCATTCTGAATACTAAATTGAAAAGTGCGTTATTGTTGGTAGTAGTATTTAAAATACGTGTTTTTGAAAAATAGGAAGTTTGAAGGCATCATCATTATTATAATAACTCGGGAATAGGCAACAATTTGTAAGGGCAAATGGTTCTGAGTCTGATTGTAAATTGATTACAAGTGGAGTCTCCCAAGGTTCGGTCTTACATAGTTATACATTAATGATATCACTAACCTAAAATTAATGGAAAAATTTCTCTCTTTGCTGACGACACAAGCATAACATGGAGTGGTTTTGATACAACGCCTTTACATTCTAATATTTCCAACGACCTTGTTATGATTAGGGCTTAGTCCGATTGCGATCTGCTTTGCTTCAATGTGGATAAAACGGTGGCCTTATCTTATAAGGGGACTTTACAACTACTTCAGCTACTTAACAGCAATATTAAATACGTTGAGTCGGTTAACTTCCTGGATTTGAATATAAAAGACATTCTAGAATGGTCTAAGCATATTGACACCTTAACTAAAAAACTTTCTACCGCCTGTTTTGCCATTCGATCAGTTTCAAAAGAACTGGACGTGTCTTCTGCCAGACTTACTTATTTCTCTCTATTAGAATCACATCTCCTCTATGGTCTTCCCTTTTAGGGCTTGCTTACCACCTTTTTCCTGAGTTATTGATTTTTATAATGAATTAAAATGTTTTTTATTTGCTTGCTTGCTTATATCATGTTGCTACAAAGCATTTGAAAATATTTTATAAGGAATGAATTGTTTGATAGTCCGTGTGGGGGACACGAAAGAAAACCGGGCGGTCCTTAAAATAAAGGTTCATAGTCTAAAGCAAGCGGAAAAGTAAAATTTGCTTACGCAAATAAATTTTATGTTATTTTATTTGTTGTAATAGTTTGCCGTTTCACCTATAAAGTACGCCATCTAAGCGGTACGGAAAATTAATCGAGGTTTTAGTAAATTTCGCACTGGTCCACTTGTAATTGGGATGTGCCTAGAGTCTCCATGCACTTGCCGCTAGAACGTTCTAGGTATTTCCAGTGGAGCCTATACATTTCGAGCATTTGTTTTAATTTCTATATAAATGCGTTGCGTTGAATTTGAATTATTATTTCGAAGTAACGATGGCGAGCAAAAGAGGAAAAGCAATTCGGAGCGGTGCACGTGAAGTTATTGCGAGCGTTATAGAGGCCTGTACTAGAGAAGCTGAAAATAATAGTTTGACTATTCCAATTCAAAATCGAACAGAACGCGCTGCATTTTACACTGGTGTTTCAGAAAGTAGTGTAAGAAAAATGCAAAGAGAACATAATGATCGCTCATGTTCTACTTCACCTTTAAAATTTCCTGGTAAAAAAAGACCCCAACTATCATACAAAGATAAAATTGATGATGGCGATTTTCAAGTAATTCGACGAACAATAGAGGATTTTTATATAAACTGGAAGAAGGTTCCGACCTGCAAACCTCTACTTCGTGCTGTAAAGAATAAAATGGATTTTCCGTACGGGTATAAAACCTTAAATCGGCTTTTACGATCAAATGGTTTTGTTTGGCGCAAGTGCCAAAATAAACGAAAATTGCCAAAAGAGACCAAATATTTTTCACTGGCGGGTGAAATATCTATCAACTGTAAGACAATCAAGGCAAGAAGGACGCAATATTGTGTATCTAGACGAAACCTGGGTAGATAATGATATGACAGTGAACAAATGTTGGCAAAGTGAAAGTGTTACAGGTGTTGTTCAGGGAATCCTCTCTAGTAGTCGCTTTATTATAGTTCATGCTGGTTCAGAAGCCGGATTTGTTCTAGGTGCTGCTTTAGTTTTTCGCTCGGGACTAACAACTGGAGACTATCATACACAGATGAATAGAGATAATTTTGAAAAGTGGTTGCTCGAAAAGCTTCTACCTAACATTCCTCCCAAATCAGCCGTGGTAATGGATCTTATCATTCTCACGTAGAAGATAAAGTGCCAACTAAATACTCTACAAAAGCTCATATGATATCGTGGCTTAAATCGAACAATCTTGTATGTGATCTAACATGGAGAAAATATCAATTATATGAAGTAATATCAGCCAACAAGCCTAGAGAAAAAAAAAGTATAAAATTGACGGTCTTTTACGTAACCTCGGTCATACTCCTTTAAGGCTGCCTCCATACATGTGCGACCTCAACCCTATTGAACTTGCATGGGTAGGAGTAAAAAAATATATTCGAGAGCACAACACCGGCGAACTTTCAATTAAAGATTTAAATAAAATAACATTAGAAGCGATTGACTCAATATCGGCTAAAAATTGGAAATCGTATGTTAAACATGTTCGTTCTATTGAAGATAAATACTGGGAAGTAGATGGCAAAATTGAAACGATTATTGATGATTTAGTTATCACACTGGGATCTTCAAGTAGTGACGACGAAACCTCATCATTTTCAAAGGAAGACAACGATTTAGAAGGAATCGAACCATTAGAATCGCAGCCGTCAACCTCAAAAAATGGCTTAGTTTTTTTTTCATATATTTTGTAAAATTGTTCAAAAAGTAGCTGTCAATAAATTGCTTCAAAATAATTAATTTTCTGTTTAATACCGGGTGTCAAAAAATATCTAATATTGCAATTAATATTTGAAAAACTACAGAACTCATATTTTTCCAAAATTAACACATCAATATAGTAATAGTAGGGGAGCTAGCACTGATTCCAGTGAACAAGATTTATCAAAATTTTAACTTATGCAGTTCGGCTTCGGGTATAACAAAAGTACTATGCAGGGCGTTTCCTAATTGCGTGCTAATGTTAAAGGGGGGGGGGGGTGATTCTTGAACCCTTTTAAGAAAAAAGTTTAATATGAAACTAAAAGTCTTAACTTTGGAGATACATGGTTTTAAAAAACATTTTTTTTAAATGCTAATTCTGATGCTATTATAGATAAATAACTGTGTGAAATTTGATACACATCTTTTATGCTTAAAAGGGCATCTTTTATCAACAATCATTTTTTGAAATTTCTACCAGTGGCGTGCATATGTAATTAACCTGGGTAAATCCGTATCCTCCTTAATGCATAGAAGACGTGTATCAAATTTCATGCAGTTATTTACAATAGCATCAGAATTGGTATGAAAAAAAATGTTTTCTTTTTAAACTTTACCATCCTGTATCTCAAAAGTTAAGACTTTTAGGACATAAAAACACCCCCTTTAACATCATCACGCAATTAGGAAACGCCCTGTATAGTACTTCACAATGACGGCCCCTGTATAAAGTCATATGACAAACGGAGACAGTCCGCCACTTTTGGCATACCCGAGTAGCCCAAAGTCGAAATGCATAAATTAAAATTTTGATAAATCTAGTTCACTGGATCTGATGCTGGCTGCCCTTGTAAAATCTGGACTACTAAATCGTGTATCACTATACTGGGGGTCCAATAATAGTGGACGTAGGCAGTAGCCCGGGAACCGTTAATGATAGAACTCAAGAAAAAATATATTTATAGGTAAATCGATCAAGAAAAATCAAAATTAAATCATTTTAAAGTTCGAAAGTTCGCCGTTTTTGCAACACAAAAGAGATATAGAAGTGCGGTACACGAAAGAAAACAGACAAATATAGATAAAGGTTTATTAAGCATAGTTACATTTTTTAATTATCTGAAGTGCGTATAGTCAAAAAGGAGTGCCATATTATTTAAAGAACGACGGGACACCACTGGTTTAAAGAGATTTCTTGGCCGACCTTCCTAAACCAATTGACTCCCGGTTTTCCTTCGTGTCCTGCACTATAACATTAATTATTTTTGTTACATATTAGAGTAAAGTTATACATTTTCTTTTTTTTTCTAATAAGCTTTAATTACTATATTAGTTCAGTACACTTTTTGTTTAACTTCACTTATTTTGATTGTATAAGGATAACAATATTGAGTTTAGGGTCGCGTAATTTTAATTTCAATATCATCGAAATTATTCATCTCGAATATATATTGTTTATTTCCTTTTGCTAGGTCACCTCGATTCATTACCCGCTTTACGGCAATGTTACGAATATAACGAATGTTATATTTACAATTTATGTATTTGCATTGACATATCGAAAAATGATTTTTTTTCGATCAATATTTCGTTTTTTCATTGTTTTTTTTTGTTTTAAGGAAAATTTCGCTTTGTTCATAAAATTGTAACAATTTTCCTGGGATAATAAAGCATACTTTTGTTTGCTTGTTTGTCTATTAACATAGATATTGTACTAAAATGTCTATTTTATTGCAGGTTAAATCGGACAGTTCTTGTGATATAGAAATATCGGAAACCCTTCGTACCTTACTAAATCCTCAAGAAAATGAGTCAATGCAGGTTCAAGCCTTGAGACGTCAACTCCTTCGAAAACTTCAAGAAGACTTGGATCTTGCAGAGCTGGAAGACGAAAGGAATTATAAAAGGTATGTTCAAAAATCACGCTTTTCCAACCATCTCAAAATACCTGGTGTCGTATTTTTCAAACTATTGGTATGATTCCCCCAACTGTTGGACAATTGAGAACAAATAAAAAGTGTAAATTTGGTAAAACCACAACACTCTAGCAAACTTGCGTGCTTTAAGGTACATTGAAATTTCATGTTTAAGGGTTACATTTGCTTGAAGGTGTACTTAGTCAAAAAATATTTTAAGTACATCTTTTAAATTTCTGGCGTATATTTAAATCTTCTCCTATAATATAGGGCTAGTTTCTTGGTTTCATTATTTCGTCATAGGTGTCGCTGGCTATAGTGAAATTTTTTTACGATTTTTTAAAGAGATAAAAATAAATTTAGACTTAACTTAAAATGTTAGAAAGTGATAACGCAACCTTATACTACATTTCGTGGAAGAACATGTCTACTTTGTATAACTGTTTTCCAAGTTTGCCCGAAAGTGCTCGAATTAAAAAAAAACGCACTTTTCTGAAATTACCATATATTTTAAATGCAACTTTTTGTTATTTAGCGATACGTGATACGTATCAGGGTAAATAAATTAAACATAAGTTATGATATTGAATTTAGCTTTGACAGCCCCTTTACTGTTATAAATGCAAATTTAAAAACTCGATTTGAACAGTAATTGAAGCTATAAACAAATCGACTGTCAACGGTCCACTGCCAGCTGTCTCCTCTTATTAGTAGTAGGTCTGATATATGTATAATGAAATTTCGCCCAATTTGTGTTTTGTTCGGAATAGGGGTTCGCGAGACCGAGACCTACTTAGTCTCGGTATCGGTCTCGAAAGTCTCGGTGGTCGCAAAAACAAAATTGTAAAAATAATGATTGTTCGCCGAGATGTTATTTAGACAAAAGTACATGGAAGCCTACGTTCGAAACCCAGAGTTTTTCTGATCTTAAAAATTTAATGTAAAAAACCCAATGTTTGAACATTTCAGTAAAGTAGGAAAAATGTAGTTATATTTATATAAAAAATTATACCAAAAATCTATAATTCGAAATGATGTTCCCAATAGATGGAATCAGTAAAGGAAGGTATACGGACAATAGTAGGTGTATCAAAATAAATATCACATATCCCTTGTTCTTTGGACATCAACAGAAAGGCCACACATCACTTGAGTTACTTAAACAAATATCCACAGAACAATAATTATTTGACATTTCGAAAGATATACAAATGGAATAAGATATATTAAACACAAAATAAGGACACACTGTATAATGCTGCCGAACTCATGCAAGCAACGAGTTGGGCATTCTAGGGACGGACGTTATAATTCAATATGTAGAAAACGATCGATGGCGAAGTAAAGCACCCTTAGGTATTCTGTAAACTTTGCTATTTTGAAACAAACTTTTATTACTTTAATGCGTATTTACTTTCTTAACCAGGACCGTTCTTAGGGGTCTGCACGTTCTGCTTGCACAAAGGCGGCTATGGTTCATAATACCACTTGTGAATCAATTATTTTTGTTCTTTGGTAAATTAACTATAAATTTTAAAAGTGGAGTAGATTTTAAAAGTAAATGTATTTATTAAACAAATATCTACTTGTTCAATTTTTCGTCTGAAAGATTAATCAGCCTTTTTTGAGAAAATGTACAGGGATAAATATTATATTGTGCGTGCTGAATCACTAATAATATCAAGTTCCTCAAGCGATGATAATTATGACCTCGATTGTACATCACTATTTGAAAAAAAAGTGATTCTGAAAATTGGAGAAAAGAAATAATAGAATATTTGCAATTAAAGCGCGCTTCAAAGGGTACAGATATTTTAGAATGGTGGAAAGCACACGATAAACAATTTCCAAATTTAGTCAAAATGGCATAAGATCTTTTGTCTATACAGGCGACCTCTGTAGCAGTAGAGCGTTTATTTTCATAAGCAGGGTTAATTAATACAAAACTAAGAAGCATGTTAAATGAAACTTCAAACAAATGCTTATTATGTATTCATTCGTGGTATAAAAGTAACTTGAAAAATGAAATTATAAAATATTGGTTTTAATTTATTAATTTTCTGTAATATTTTTAGGTTTATTATATAGGTTGAAATAAAATCTAAAAATATGCTTATAATGCATATTTAGAAATTTAAATTTTTACTTTGTTATTAGAACAGTTCGTTATTTTTTAAGCGTAATAGTTGAATTAGCTTTATTGATCATCTATTTAAAATCCTAACACAAATTCTACTTTGTGTTTTGTTTGTTGAAAATTTTGTCCGTACGTATATGTATTATTTTTATTAAACATATAGTTAAAAATTTTATATCGTCCATTATTTTCAAATACAAACAAAATCAATACAATAATATTGTTCTATAAAAACATACCTTCTTTAATTAGCAAGCCATCGAAGCGATTAAAGAAGAAAAAGTTAAGAAAAATTTTCACTGATTTTTTTTTAACAATTTTTTGTTTATTTTAAGTCGGAAAATTTTTAAACAAAAATCACCACAATTACTTAGTCTTTGCGATGTTTTTAGTTGTTACAGTCTATTAGTTATTAATTATTGAACCAAAAAACTAAACATTTTTGGATTTTAGTTACTTTCAATAATTAAACATAAAAACCGATTATAAATTTATAAAGGTCACAATATCAAAATCGTATATAGTATAGTTGTGATAACGTGTCTCTCTTTGAGAACAGGGTAGCAATTTACGGTTTTCGACATGTGAAGTGGAATTTCGCTACTAGAATTTCTAAATTTGGGAAATTCTATTTTTATGGTTATTTATATCGTTTTTTAAATGACTATTTCAATATATCATTGTTTTAAGAAAATATACAATGCTAAACATAAAATTTTTTTTATTTCGTCAACTGAATAAAAATATTTAACTTTAAATTAATTGAAGCAGATATTTAAAGATCTACAATGCTAGTAAAATATAATTATTATAGAAAAATTATTTTTTGCATCAATTAATTTGCCCCCAAACATATATTTTTTTAATTATTTTGTCAAAACAAATAATTTACGAAAAGTAGTTATTTTGCTACTTCACTTTAAGATCGAGACCGAGAGTCTCGATAGGTAAATCTCGGCAATCGGTCTCGGTCTCTACATTAAATACTTGTTCAAGTATACAGGGTGATGCAACTCGGTCTCGGTCGGTCGGTCTCGAGTTTGAGAGAGATCGAGACCGAGACTAGTCTCGTGGTCTCGCGAACCCCTAGTTCGAAATAAACAACTTAGTATACTAGGATAACCACTAAAAATGAATAGTAGCAAAAACCTTATTCACGCCAAAATAAAACTAAGAATCAAGGCTGAGTTTTTGATTCAAAATTGTAAAGAATGTCTAGTTACCAACTTGGTATTTGATAATGTAAAAAAAATTCTGCTCGTAAGAGGTCAATCTATCGTTCTCAGATAATTTGATATCACTAAAGGTGGTAGATGTTCCTATTTACAAGTAGTAGGAAGCGAGGTTAATGGAATTCAAATATACAGTGTGTCCCAGATTCGCTTCTCTAGTGTTAATGGGGAAAGTTTTAGAGGAAACTTATTGCATTCGATATCTAGCTTCAGATTTACGATCGATCAATAAGTTTGGGAAATATCGGCGAAAAACCGAAAATGGCGGATTTCGTTTTTCGCCAGTATATCCAGAACGGTAAATTTGACAGCTGTCAAAATGTGACATTATTCGGACACATTTTTAAAACAAATAACATGGCGTATACGACACGTCTTCATTGTTTTTTGTTAACCCGCAACCCGCCTCAATTTTCATTTTTCTTATGACCGCCATATTGGATTTTTCGATTTTTGGAAAGAGCCTAAAATTTTCAGTCTAGTGATATCTCACAAATGCATTAAAGATTTTAGTGTCATCAAAATATCACACTTCGTAAATTAGGTTTCAATGTTTTTAAAGGAGGCCATGAATTATTTGTCACAAGATTACATTAATAAGTAAGTAATGTATCGTATGCATTGAATTTTCAATACAACATGAACGTAAATAACGACTTAAAAAATATAAATGAGCTTTAACTACTTTGTAAGTGGGTAACATTAATATACAAATCTGCAAAATGACGTCCATTTGCATCGAGCCATTTTTGACAATCGTTGACTGTTTTTCGTACAACCCTGGTAAGTGTATTTCGGTTAATATTTCTAAATATGTCCAGAACTCTTTGTCTCAGGATTTCTATGGTTGATTAATATGGTATTTTAGATAAACTGTTAATAAATAGATTAAGATTTTAGATAAAGTGTTAATAAATTTATAGAACCCAATTCTTTTTTTATAGGGAAACTACAGTACAAAATGATTGAATAAAAATGTAATACAATATAAAAAAGTTAAGTTGACTGACTAGAGAACGTTTTACTTTTTTTTTTATTAGATTATACTCTTTTAGTATCATTAAAGAACTAAACGAAAAAAAAAAGATTATTATTTGACCATCATTTGGTGCCTATTTAAAAAAGATTGGTTAGATTAACTTACCAATGATCCCACACCAAACGTTACTTCCAAATCTGATCTGTAGTCTCTCTGCCACTTAGTGAGGATTTTGCACAGCCCAATGATGACGGTTGTGGCTATTAAAGACTCCACAATTCGTGAAGCTGCTCTCACCGGACCACAAGACATGATTTACAAAATCAGGATTTTCATCTCCTAGTATACCACTCACAGAACTGTAGTCGTCTTGGAAAATCAGTTTCCTTAAGTCCTTGTACTATTATGGGTTTGTACGGATGGTACTTATTCTTTTAAAAACTCTCTGTACTGTTGATTTTGGCACATTAGTTTCCTATTCTACAGTTCTTACCGATGCACTAGGGTTTTCGTTGATAGTTTGTAAAATGTTTCCATCTCGATTTTCATTGTTATTATTGTATCCGCTTCTAAGTTGTTCGAAGGCACCATGGTTAATTAAATTAACTACGATTTTCCTGAATTGGGTTTTATGAGGCTGCCGTCGTTCGGGGTACTCCAAATACCTTGCTGAGGTAACGTCGGCGTTTCTGTATGATTGAAAGTACAGAGCTAACATGTCAACCTTTTCTTCATTTGAATACTTCTATAGGTTTTGGCAATTTATGGAATAAAAGCGTACCTATTACTTATTAAAACACAGCTTTGATACTTTCAACTATTTAACTTAACGTCAAAGTCAAAATCCAATTTTGTCACAGATAAATCATGGCCTCCTTAGAAAAGCATTGAGAGCTAACATTACTTTAAATCATGGCATCCTTAGAAAAAACTGAAACCTAACTTTACGAAGTGTAATATTTCGATGATACTAAAATCTTTAACGCAGTTGTGAGATATCACTAGAGTGGAAATTTCAGGCTCTTTCCAAAAATCGAAAAATCCAATATGGCGGCCATAAGAAAAATGAAAGTTGAGGCGGGTTGCGGGTTAACAAAAAACAATGAAGACGTGTCGTATATGCCATCTTATTTGTCTTAAAAATGTGTCCGAATAATGTCACATATTCAAAGTTACACTGTCAAATTTACTGTTCTGGATATACTGGCCAAAAACGAAATCCGCCATTTTCGGTTTTTCCCCGATATTTCCAAAAACAATTAATTGGTCGTAAATCTGAAGCCGGATATTGAATGCAATAAATAATAATTCCTCTAAAACTTTCCCCATTTAATCTTTGCTGTAGGTATAATAGGATTCGAGATCCCGGTTTTTCAATGAAAATACAAACTAACAACTTTAGTTACACTAAAGTCAGTTCGTAAACGCTCTACCGCTCACATACAATGACAAATGACAAAAAATTTCCAATGTGATCCTCTCCAGGGTACCCCGGGAGGAAGAAAATTTCCTGAAAATTTTCTAGTTACCATGGTCACGGTTTAAAATGAATATATCTGATTGGATACCAAATGGCGATGTGAAATTTTCTATATAATTATTCTTTCGTGTTTCAGGAACTTGGCGTCGCTTGCTGCCTGGAACAACCTTCCAGACGAACACAAAAGGAACCTGGAAGCTCTGGCGAGGGCAGGAACGTGGTACAAGACCCCTCCTGAGGCAGGCGATGATTCCAACTACAAACGAAGCATTGCCAATCTGGCAAAAAACGGCCAACCGCCCTTAATGCCACTTCCCATAGAAAACCAGAAGCGTGGTGAGTTGCTGGTAGTATCAGTTATTAGTAGCTCCAATTAAGATTAGGGTTTCACAACATTTAGAATTATCAATATAACCCAAATGAGTGGATTTTTATTAGTTTTCGTTAGCTTGTATTATAGTTAAGATACGAAGGGTGCCTGGAAAGTGCAAATTTTCAGTTTCGCCCTTTATATCAAAAACAAAGATGGCTATGCAAATTTTGTTTACGGCATCTTTCGTTTCGCAAAAGTAGCAGAGTGCCATGGAAATAGCATCTCACATGGAGGGATTCTGTAGGATGGAAATTCCGGGTAATTAGGAAAGCCTATCTGTAAAGGCACTTTAACAGGAACATCCCTTATAATTAATCCGCCATTTTATGAAGGGAATGAAAGATAAGATAATAAAATAACGAAAACATAGAATCTGACTACTAAAATCAAATACAATGATCTAACGCAACGTTCAAAATAACTCTGGTTATTCGTACTGCGCTGTTAAATGGTACACTGTTAAATGGTAATCTCGCAGCGTTGTCAGAAAGTCGTAAACTTTAACACCCGTATTCACTAAAAAGGTTTCAATTTAGACCAAGTCTAACTTGACAGTTATAATTTTAAGGTGACAATTTCAATAATTGAACATATTAGCATAAGTCGTATTCACTAAAAAGGTTTGAAAGTTAGACTAGATCTAATTGTCATGGCAGTTAAAACTCTTAGTTCCTCAGCTACGTTTTGCTTATGTCACTGCCATGTTTTGTAATTGTGACATTTAAAAACATTATTTGTTTCATTGTTGCGTATGCCATTTTAAATCTATAGCTGTCAAGTTAGACCCGGTCTCAGAACTCAACGTTCTCCTAGGTCACCCAGAACTTCCAATATGGATAAAAAGAGAGGCCATGGCCTCGTGCAAGAGGATGATCGATTGCGGAACTTGGTATCCAATAGGAACGGGCCACATGGAAATTGCTGCTATTATGCGCCAGGAGATTCCTCTCCTGTCCACGAAGGCGATTCTTCTCGACAGTCGCCTTAGGCTCAAAAGGCCTTTTGAAATTGAAATTCAAACAAGGGATCAATGGAAGGAGGATATGACACCTCATCGGGCTGACGTTTAATCGTGGTATCCGGACGGTTCGTGGATTGCCAATTCTGGGTCAGCCGGCGCCGGAATATACCGGTCGGACCGAGGTATCGGAGAGGCCTTTCCGCTGGAAAGACACACTACTGTTTTCCAGGCTGAGGTCTATGCTATATTGCAAATTGCAATAAAGGATGAAGCCAGGATGGGAGCGGAGAGTGAAATCCGCATTCATTCAGGCAGTCAAGCGGCTCTCAAAGCTATCAGCAAGCCCAGGATGAGCTCAGCTCTTGTCCAGGAATGTAGAGATGCGCTAAGTGAGCTAGCAAGTACAAAGGTAGTAATACTAAAATGGGTCCCTGGGCATAGTGGAGTCGAGGGCAACGAGAAAGCGGATGAGTTTGCCAGGAATGGATCGAACCTTCATTTCTCGGGCCCAGAACCTTGCTTGGGTATAGGCCAACAACAATGCTCCCAGGCCCTGAATAAATGGGCCTGAGGTAAGACAAAGGAGAATTGGTCAAGGATAAACCATTGCAGACAGGCAAAGGAAATGCTGCCCAACCCATGCAAGTCCAGGACATCTTGGCTGGAGCAGACAGGCGGTTGGAGACCTAATTGGCATTGTATACTTAACAGGCACATGCACCGACTGGGGCTAGCGGACGGCCCTAGCTGTCCTAACTGTGGGACAGAGGAGGAGGATCCCTATTATCTTGTTGGTACGTGTGAAAAGTGGAGAAGACTACGCTGTAATACCTTTGGCGTCGAGTCCCTTTCCAAGGAAGAACTACGACACCTCGACTGGGGCAAGTTGCTCTCCTTCATTAGAAGAACGGGTCTCCTTTGTAGGAGAGTGGTGTGAGGTGGGTGGAGCCGGGGTTAGTGAAAAGGGCCTTTGAGGCCTAGTTGCTGGGATTGTCACCCCCATCATACTACTAGATCTGGTCTAAATTTAAACCTCTTTGGTGAGTATGGCTATAAAAGTATCCTAACTCCAAAATGTTTTAATATTGAACATCTGTTACTTTTTTTGTTCTAAATTACCTCCACTAACACGACATGTTAAATGTTTGTAGTTATTTTCATTGCATCCTGTAATCTCTACTCTTTCTTTCAGGTATAGAAGCTTTAGCCAGAAATGGAGACTTACATCGACGCCAGAACTACCAGACTCTTCTGGACAGCCTGGACTACAAGAGGAACGTGGCGAGTCTGGCTCGGGCTTACAACTTCCCCGTGGGGAGCACCGCGGGTTTTGGTAAGCGTTCAATCGGCAGCCTGGCCAAGAACGGCGACTTACCTTATGTTTATGGCAAGAGAAATATCCAGTCGCTTGCCAGGGATGGTGCTTTGGGCAAGAGATCAGTCGGTAAGTGTGTCATTTATTTATTTTCAGTTTTATTTTTACTTCCCTCGTAAAAGGGAAGTAGTGTAATCGTGAAAAAAAAATCACCTCATCAAAACATGTAATTCCATCGGTCTGTCTGTCTGTCGGTCTGTTTGTTCGTAGCTAAAAAAATTACTTACGTGTCTGACTTCAAATTTTGGTCAGAAATTAAAAGTTATGTAGAGATGACCTGCAAACATTCTGGTAAAATTACATTTTAAAAAAATTTGCTAGTGCGACTCCTTTTACCCCCCCACCCGAAATTTTCACTGCGGTGTCCAGTGGCGGCTATTCAGGTGAAGTAGGTGAAGTGCTACTTCACCAGGAAAAATAAACAAGCAAACTATATTTATTATATATCTCTTAAAATTTAAGTTTTTGCATTCATTCATTCACCTAATTGGCAAAAAATAAACTGTACATCTCGAATAAATATTTTACTTGACCGTTGGCATCATATCTTTTTAAAACTTTTAATCGAAGTTTATTATAACAACTATAACATTGGCGCAAACCGCTTCGACTTTGCTGGAGGTGCTATGTTTAGTTTACGATTTTCCTACTACGTTGCCATGACAAGGCGTTCGCGATGACGTGTCGGTGAATTGCTAACGCAGTACAATACACCCACATGTCGTTCAGTTTGGGGTGGTTGTTTATTTTTATTTTCGCTGCAACCGGTTAGTTCCTTTGCAGTTTACTTGACTATTTTGTGTTTGGTGTCGGGTTTATTAATTTACATTATTGATGAATCCGATCACGGATGTGGTTTGCATTTTGCTGGAAACTCCATTTAAAGCACTATTGCTGACACTTTAAAAAAATGTTAACTATATCAAATACATTTTAACGAAAACGTTCGATTAAATAGACTATTTATGTGCTTGATAATTGACGCAGTTTTATACCTTGCAAAACAAGAGTTAGTCTTTCGCGACCATGATGAAAGCAGCGAGTCAATAAATAGGGGGAATTTTAAAAAGCTTTTAGGTTTATTAATATCGAGAAGTTCCCAAAAACTAAAAGATCATCACGAAAAAATTAAAAATGTTTTAACTGGTGACTCGAAAACTATTCAAAACGAAATAATTGAATGCATTTCTGATTATTTAAATGATGTAAAAAATGAAACAATGAACACACAGTTTTTTTCTGTGCAAGTGGATGACACCACTGATATTACGCAAACCTCCCAGTGCTCCATAATTTTAAAATACGTAGTTCAGAAGATTCAGTAGTCGAGAGATCCTTGGGATTTTATAATGTCAGCTCCGATAGAACGTTGGTGAATTTATGTTTTCTATTGGATCAAATTTTGGATCAATTGGACTATAAACAAATTAATAGTGCAATGTTACCATGGCGCAAGTGTGATCTCTGGCTATCTAAATGGCCTGCAAAAAAAAAAGAAAAAGTGCCGCAGGCTGTATTTGTCCATTCTCTTGCGCATCGCCTTAACCTTATGATGCAGCAAAGTTTAAAAATATTTCTAAATGTCGAATTTTTTTTGCAAGTCTTAGTGGTATTCCCTCATTCTTTCATCACTAAGCCAAACAAACTTATGCTCTTACACCTGCATCTACGAGGCGTATTCCAACAATTACAAAAACTCGTTGGTCTTCAAATTCGAAGTTAGTAAATGTGATTGTTCAAGACTGGAATAAATTAAGAGACGTCTTTGAATTTATTTATTACAAACTGTGACAAATCTGCTGAAAAATCAATCTGGCTTGCGAGAGGATTTTTAGGTGAGAAGAACGATTTTGGATTCTCGTTTCTGGCATTAGTGTTTAATGACATTTTTTTAATCATGGATATACTATTTGCGTTATTCAAAAAAAATCGCTTGACATTAATTTTTGCACATCCAATATAAAACGCTGTCGTGAGGCGCTCTGTACAAAAAAAAAATGAACATTTTTTTAATACCATGTTTGATAAATCAAATTCTATTACAGAAATAAATCATTACAAACGTGAACTTGCTAAGCTTTCACCTGAAGAAATTAGGGCTAAGTATAGAATCCTTTTTTATGTAATATTGGACCATATTTTAATCGAAATGACACTAAGCTTTCAAGACTGTGAAAAACTTACATTTTTATGTTTGGCAGATTCTGCTAAATTTTCCGAATATAGTTTAAATTTTCCGATTGGCCAGTTTGAAAATTTGTTATATGTGGAAATATTTTCAAAAAGTCAACGACTTAAAAATGAGCTTGGTCTTATTTTTGCTAGTGACAGTAATTGGAATATATCGCTGCAATGAAAATAAAGATATTTTAACCAAAGCATATAAAGTGTTTTCCCTTATTTTGACAATACCGTCGACAAGTGCTTCAGTGGAAAGAAGTGTTTCTTGCTTCAAACGTGTAAAAACTTATTTAAGAAAGACAATATCACAAGAAAAACTTACTTCTCTAGGCAATATTTCAATTCAAAAACAGTTTCTGGAGGAGATTAGGGCAATTCATCCATTTTATGAGGATGTTATAAATAAATTTGCGGCTATGAAGGATAGGAGAATTGATTTAATATACAAAATTTAGGTAAGTCGTAAAAAAATATTCTACCTCTTTAACATAAAAAAAAATTCTGGAAAAAAAATTATTGCGATATTTTCTTGTTTCATTTGCACTTCACTTACTTTTTCACCCGCGAGCCGCCACTGGCGATGTCACAGACTGATTTTATTTAAAAAATCAGATTCCTCATTTTGTTTTTTAACTTATTGGATTCTTAGTTTAATCCGATATCTTGAAAAAGATGCCAAAATATATGTTTTATCAATTCTGTTGGCCCATCTGTCTGTCAGTTCGCGGCATAGCTTAAAAACTAACCCTAATCGGGTTAGTTTTTAAGATTAAGATTAACTTCAAATTTTGACCAAAAATTAAGAGTTATATGAGGATGATTTGGTAATATTTTGGTAAAAATCCAATATGGCAAAACAAAATGGCGACCTAGTGAAATGTTATAAATTATTCTGAAAAAACTACGTATCCAATTTATTTCAAATTTTGCATAAACATCAAGTATTACATGGTGGAATCAATTGGCAAAATTTTGGTCCGAATCCAAGATGGCGGTATAATAAAATTTTTAAAAATTCAGGCTGAAAAAACTACTTAATGGATTGATTTTAAATTGTGGTATAGGGATCAACTAGTCAAACTATGTTACTAATTCAAGATGGCGGAACAAAATGACGACCAAATAAAATTTTTGTATTCGTGAAAAAATCACCCTGTCAAATTTTACATATCTTTAAGTTTTAGCGTCCCTAAACACCAAAAAAACATGTTTTATCAATTCCGTCGGTCCGTCTGTCGCTCTGTCTATCTGTCAGTTTGCGGCAAAGCTTAAAAACTATTTACCCGATTGACTTCAAATTTTGACCGAAAATTTAGGGTCATATGGCGATCAACTGGTAATATTTTGGTAGGAATCCAATATGGTGGAACAATATTAAAAAAAATTGTTAGAGTGGTGTATTATTTGGGGTTAAGATCCAGGAAAAAAGTCCTTTTTTAAATTGTGGACGTTTCGTAATTTTAATGTTGCATCATCAGGACACATACATAGATCCTATATCCTATATGAAACTTATATTATCAATCTTTACCTACTCTCCTGGTCCTCAGATATTAAGATTCTAAATGGTTTTCGTTGACGATCCTTTTGTTGTTATGTTAGGGTGGTGTATTATTTGAGGTTAGGATCCAGTAAAAAAAATCGAAAACCTATTTTTAAATTGTCGACGTTTCGCAATTTTATTGTTGCATCCTCAGGACACATAGATTCTCTATTCTGCATGAAATCCATATTATCAATCTTTATCTATTACGTTGTTCCGCGGATATTTACCAGATATTAATTTTCTAAATTATTTTCGTTAACGATCCTCTTGTGTTTATGCTAGACTGGTGTACTATTTGTGGTTAAACCCATTGTTATGTTAGGGTGGTGTATTATTTCAGGTTAGGATCCAGTAAAAAAAAAAACGTTTTTCCAATTTATTGGTGCATCCTCAGGACACATAGATTCTCTATCTTGTATAAAATCCATATTATCAGTCTTTACCTACTCCGTTGGTTCGCAGATATTTCCCAGATATTAGGATTCTAAATGGTTTTCGTTAACGATCTTTTTGTTATGTTAGAGTGGTGAATTATTTAGGGTTAGGAAATATCTGCCGATCAACGAAGTAGGTAAAAATTGATAATATGGGTTGCATGCAGGATATAAAATCTATGTGTCCTGAGAATGCAATAATAAAGCTACGAAAAGGTTGACAATTTAAAAAAAAAAATGTTTTTTTACTGGATCATAGTTCCAAATAACACACCACTCTAACATAGCAACAAGAGGATCGTTAACGAAAACCATTTAGAAAATTAATGTCTGGGAAATATCTGCGGACCATTGGAGTAGGTAAAGACTGACAATATGGGTTTCACCCAAGATATATATTCTATGTGTGTCCTGAGGATGCAACAATAAAGTTGCGAAACGTCGACAATTTATAAAAAGACTTTTTTTCTGGATTTTAAGCTCAAATAATACACCACTCTAATATAACAATAAGAGGATCGTTAATGAAAACCATTTAAAAAACATAATATTAAAAAGACTAATTATCTAATTTACCTCAAATTTGGCACAAATATCAAGTGTTATATAGGAATGACGATAGCAATAAAAGGGGCCTAATGAAATATTTAAGAAAACAACCTGAAAATATCATTTATTAAATTAATTTAAATTTTTGTTCAAGAATTAATTGCGATATAGAGATAAATTAGTAAGGTTGTGGTACGAATTTAAGATGACGAAACAAAATGGCGGCCAAATAAAGTTTTTAAAAAAATCAACGTAAATAAATGTTGTTCAATTGACTTTAAGTTTTGCAGAAAAATTAAATATGTGTCAATAAAAATTAAATGTGTGTCAATAAAATTAAATGTGTGTCAATAAAATAAATAAAATTAAATGTGTGTCAATAAAAAAGCCACCAAATATTGGTAGGAAACCAATGGAACAAAATGCCGCCTAATGAAAATGTTTGAAAAGACAGTAGTTCCGCGTAAACGAAATTTACCGATCTTTTTAGAAAAAATATAAGACTTTTTAGCTCAAAATAACTTTTTCTGTGTTATAGTGAATGTTTCCCTTTACCCTGTGGTACAGGGAGGCCATTTTATGGTGATACAGTACCTACCTTATCTAGGAAACGGTAATTCCATTTGAAAAACAGGAGATTTTTACATTTAAAGTTCTGTTTGTTTTGCTCTCCATTTTTAACACCCTGTATATTAATTGGTAAGACCAGCACGGAAACTCGTTGAATTGAACCCTTAGTAATGTATGTTTAGGATATTAGTCAGCTCCATTAAAGTTTTATAGGTAAATTTTTTTTTTTTAAAATGTTTTTTAAACAAAATTCTAAAAACTCAATTTACTCAAAAACGATAAAGAATTCAAATACAGATGTTATTATAAAAACTTTCGCAAATTAACAGTAGAATCGAAACATGTAATAATATATAGAATGTCCCATTTAAATTAAGAAAGTTGACATGTGTCACGTCAAAACGAAACACCCTGTATAAGCAAAAGTGAAATAAAATATAAATTTAACTGAATCCAAACAACTTTTGTATTTAACTTTTTGTCGTAACTATTATCGTTTGCTAGATAAGGTACTGTATCACCATAAAATGGCCACCCTGTACATCCAGCCATTGATTGAATATAAACAAATCTTATTGTAACTTAATATCCCTGAGCGTGATAGTGAAACATTACAATTTATAGTCATTATTTTTATTTTTTTATTAATTACAAACAGATAACCAGATTTAATTTATACGTGTACTAATTAAATCTCGAGGCGGACCAACTGCTCCCGTTCGCGACGACCTAAAATCAATTTTCATTATTCCAGATAATTCTGACGCACCGCAAATAGATAAACACGACGAGAAATCGGTGAACACCCAACACAGGAACAAACGCGAAGCCGATTATTTCGACAACGAGATGGTTTATCAGATACCGACGGATTATGAAGACATCCTGCAAGACTTGGCGGCCGCCTCACAAGACGTTTATCCGGCGGAAGATAAGCGCTTCTTGGGTAAGTCTGTTTGCGTTCGGATTGGCTTTGTTGCATGTAGTTAAAGATTTTGTTGAGTTGAGGCCTGCTATATACATGATAAAGCTGTTTTAGGGAATAATGGTAAAAGGAGCTCTCATATTTCATGTGGACAATGGAAAAATTTCCAGAAAAATTAAATTTTAAGCTGGCTTCACATTGTATTTTAGACAAGAAATTGAAAAATTCGACATTCGATTTATCTTTATGTAACAAACATAGAAAAAGGTTCCAAGTCTCCATCTCAGTAAATTATAATTTTGCATTTTACAATAAACATGACACGTGTTTCGCCCTTTCGAGTATCATCATACCTACAAACAACAGAGAGAACCTTAGTAAATAATCACACTCACAAACCCTAAAACAATAACTTACAAATAGAATAGAACACACTAAAACACAACAAAATAAACAACTACTTATACATTAAGAAATCATGGTTCTTGGGATTAGACCGTGTCAAATTGGAATTACTATCCAACGTTTCGTCTTCGATTGCACGAGGCATCTTCAGGGATCTTTACTCCTAAAAAACTCAAAACAATCCAGTTGGAGCCCGAAGATATTTTGGTCAGTTTCGATGTAGAATCACTTTACACAAATGTTCCTGTCAACAACTCAGTTTCCATTATATCAGACATACTGGATAATAATAATCTTGATAAGAACTTAATAGACCTAGTGGAAGCTTGTCTTACATCTACTTATTTCATTTTTCAAGGATCTTTTTATGAAAAACTTCAGGGGCAGCTATGGAATCTCCTCTATCACCCGTGTTAACGAATATCTTTATGGAAGCCTTTGAGGATATTGCTCTAACATCCGCTCCACTAAAACCGAAGCACTGGTTTAGATATGTAGACGATACTTTTGTTGTTTGGCCTCATGGACAGGATAATCTCCTCATATTTCTGGATCACCTTAATCAGCAACATCATAATATCAAATTTACGATGGAAATTGAATCTAATGGAACAATTCCCTTTCTAGATGTATGTGTTCAAAGGAAGGAAAATGGGACATTAGGACATTCTGTGTATAGAAAACCGACGCATACAAACAGATACTTAAATGCAATAAATCGGTCATTAACTCACTAGTATTCAGAGCTATTTCGATTTCTGATCAAGATTCTTTAACATCGGAAACATCGAAACTGACCGAAGCTCTCAGAGGGAATGGCTATTGCATTGAGGATATTACGCGTTCAATTAAAAGACATAGTAAACCAACTCCGCCAAATGAAAATGATAAAGAGCCACCATTAGGTAGTGTTGTTCTTCCCTACATACATGGCACTGCAGACAAAATAGGACGATTACTTCGGCGGTCCAACATACGTACAATCTTCAATACACATAAGAAGATTGGACAATGCTTGCGATCCCCGAAAGATCTTGTACCTTTCCAAACAGAAGGAGTATATAAAATTCCTTGCTCCTGTGGAGAAGTGTATGTGGGAGAAACAGGACGCTCAATATCAACTAAACTTCAGGAACATGAACGATGTTTTAAAAATAAACAAATTATTCAATCTGCTGTAGCTGAACACCAGCATAACACTGACCATTTGATAAATGTAAAGGAAACCAAGGTTCTAGCATCGGATTCAGGTTTTTACAAACGAAAAGTTAGAGAATCTATTGAAATATTTTAACATACAAAAAATTTCAATAGAGATACGGGTTACGGTCTACATTACACGTTGAAACCGATCTTAACACAGGGTCACGGTTCGGAGAGCACAAGTCGGGTATAAAAGCCCGCCTAAATCTCTTCGAGCTCATCCAGTGTTCAAATCTCGTGGAGTAAAGATCCTGAAGATGCCTGGTGCAATCGAAGGCGAAACGTCGGATAGTAATTCCAATTTAACACGGTCTATTTCCAAGAACGATGATTTCTTAATTGACCAAAGCCGTGAAAGCTTCTGTTCTATGTTAACTACTTATACATATTTGATTGACACTAAAATGAGGTTAAGTCTCACGTAAATAAACAAAATAAAATATAAAAAAAAGTATTAAAAAAGATTCATGTCTCTAGCTGGGATTGAATCTGGACGCATTTTTATATCTATCATACGCGATCGCAAATCGAGCCAGCCCGAACGTAGCCTTTTATCTATCACATGTGATCGCAAATGCGCCTTCATAAGTAGCACATGCTATCGCGAAACTATTGAAGCTAAAGCTCATTTACAGCGAAACCTCCCTTAACGGACACCTCCGAACAATGGACACCTCTGCTGAAGGGACAATTTTGAATTCACCGACCGTCAGTATATGTATTCCTGTGTATTAAACCCTCTTGACACCGGACCCTCTCAACAACGGACACGGACAGTAAAATTTGGAACATTTTTAATAAAAACAGTAAAATTTACCTCCTCAGAACGCACATCATCATCATCAATGGCTTTACAACTCTTCGTGGGTCTTGGCCGCATTTACTATTGCCCTCCATTCCTGTCGATCCTGTGCCATTATTTCCCATTGTCCTACGCCCATCCTTTCTAGGTCTTCTCTGACAGCATCTTTCCATCTTTTTCTAGGTCGGCCTACTGATCTTCTGCCATCCGCTCTTTCCCAAAACACATTGTTTATAAAGCGGTCATTTCCGCTGCTTACCACATGTATAGCCCAGCGTAATCGGTTGGCCTTGATGAAACGGACTATGTTTTCTTTGCCAAACAGTAGCTCTAGTTCTTGGTTGTACCGTCGTCGGCATGCGTTTGTGTTTTGATCTGTACACGGGCCATAGATAATTCGCAGTATTTTGTGTTCCCACACTAACAACTTGTCTATTTCCTTTTTGTTTAATGTCCATGTCTCACTTCCATAGGTGGTTACTGGTCGTATTATTGTTCTATTCTACTAAGGAGCTTCGACCTAATGAGATGCTGAATTGAGGATGCTGTATTTCCCGCAAGTATTTTTCTACCTTGTTGTCATTTGTGATGATTGTTCCTAGATATTTGAATTCTTTGACAACCTCGAAGTTGTGGTCATTGATCGGGACATTCTGCCTTAATCTCTGCCGAACATTCTTTGAAACAACCATATATTTTGTTTTGTCCACGTTTATTTGTAGACCCATAGTTTGTGCTGAGTTTTCAAATTGTGAGAATATATCTTTTACTTCAATTGTTGACTGAGCTATGGTATCGAAGTCATCAGCAAAGGCAAGTATCATTTTTGGTCCCGGTGCGGATATGTCTGATCTTAGGTTTGGATGTACTCTTCTCATTGCATACTCCATTGCATACGAAAAAACTGAAGCTGTAGTCTTAAGTGGTCGAAGAAATAGGACAAACATAGTTTTCCGGAAAGACGAGGTCGACATCTTGCCCGTAAATTCGGTGAACTATTTGAGTATCACAATAGGGAAAATATGAAATTCGGCTAACGCATTAAATGTTGACAGCAAGGCTGGGCAAAAGACTGGAGCATTAAGAAGGCTAATGCCAAACTTCAAAGGTCTAAGAACATGCAAAAGGCTCATGCTTTATGGGGTCATACAGTCGATCTTACTATGTATATGGTGCAGAAATCTGCCCCAGGTTAATACTTATGGCGAAGTACAGCAACATAATAAATAGAGTCCAGAGGACACCATACTGCCCATCTCTTGTGGCTATAGAACGGTGTCATCGGCACAGGTTCTGACAGCAGTGTCATCCATTGAACTCCTGGTAAAAGAAAGAAACACTAAACAGTAGATCATAAAATGTCAAGGACATAATAGACCAAAAGGAGAAAGAGGAGAGACAAAAACAGTTAGAAAGAGTAAAGTGACAAATTTCCGTTTAACGTTATGCCTTATAGGGTGGTGATAGGTCGGTACCCTGACTCTTGCGTAAGAGCCGTTTATGCATGTTTTTGTTATTGAGACGAGTTTTTTGGGAATAACCAATTCAATCATCGCTGCCCAAAGCGCTGCGCGATCAATTGAGTCGTAGGCTTGCTTAAAATCAATAAAAATCTAGTGTACGGTTCGATTATACTCCCAATGTTTTTCAAGCAGTAAATATTTGGTCTATAGTAGACCGACCTGGTCTAAAACCACATTGGTAATCGGCAATTATCTCTTCTGCATATGGTAGCAGTCTCCTCAACAGCACATTGGCCAGTATCTTATATACAGTGCTAATCAAAGAAATTCTCCTCTAGTTCTTGCATTCGCTTTTTTACCCCTTTTTGTGTATTGGGATTATTAGTCTTCCCCTCCACTCTTCTGGTATTATCTCCTGTCCCATACATCTTTAATGATTTGATGTATTTTGACTTTAATGCCCTCCCTTCTTAATTAGTTCAGCTTCAATGCCGTCCATACCATGATTGGTCATTTTTTAAGGACGCTATAATTGTTCCAACTTCTGCTACAGATGGTGGGTGTATTTCATGCTCGGCTGTTTGGTATTCAGTGTCAATAGGGTTTTGATTACGATCAGTATGGACATTAAGCAATTATTCAAAATATTTTTTCCATCTTTCGATTATATTATTTTCCGATGTCAATAAGTCCCCATTTCCAGCTCTCACGAAACATGATGCTCTTATGTAGGAACCTCTTTTGTGTTGTTTTACTTCTTTGTAGAACATTTTACTTCGGCTTTGTCTATGTTCCTGTTCAACTTTTTTAATTTGTGTTGTTTTTTTTTATTTTTTATAGTTCTTCTTGCCAAAGTTCTTTCTCTGTTGTACTGTTCCCGTGTTTCGGCTGTTGGATTCGGCAAGTACTGTATCCTTTTTTTGTTCTTTTCTTTTAGAGCATTCTCGCAGTCCTCATCAAACCACTTTTTTGTTTTGTGGCTTTTCTTTTTTCCGATGCATTTTTTCGCGGTCTCCGTGATAACGTTCTTAATGTTGTGACACTCTTGTTCTATGTCCATATTTTTGTGTCCTTCCAGCATTTGAAATTTGTTGGCAATTTCTATTTGGTACTGATGTTCTTTCCCTTGTTCTTGTAGTTTTTCCACACTCCATCTATCGATTTTAGCCTGTCTTATCGTTGTCTGTGTGGATAGTTTTGTTCCTAACTTGACTTTTACTAAAAGATGATCCGAGTCACTATCAGCTCCTCTCATACTTCGTGTATCAATGATGCTACTTGAGTGTCGGCCATCAATAAGTACATGGTCGATTTGGTTGCGTGTTCTTTCATCGTTTAAAACCCATGTAATTTTATATATATTTTTTTCTTGGGAATTGGGTGCTTTTAATGACCATATTGCAGCCTGCCGCAAAATCGTCTAGACGTTAACCATTTTCATTGATAGTTTCATACAGGCTGTGGCTACCTGCTACTGTCTTTAGGTATTCTTCTTGGCCCACTTTTGCATTTAGGTCCCCAAGTACTATTTTAACATCGTGTCTCTGAGCTGCAGTATATAGCTGGTTTAAGGTGTCATAGAATTCTTCTTTCTCTATATCGGCCGCTTCTTCTGTTGGAGTGTGTACTGAAAATAACCTTATGTTATGCCACTTTCCTCGAAGCCTTAGTACACAGACCTTTTCGTTAACTGGTTTAAAGTCCAAGATCGCTGTCCTGACTCTTTCGCTAACCACGAAACCACATCCCCTCTCATGTCTGCTCCCATGGCCGGACCAAAGAATCAATGATTTTTCCATGTGATTTGTTCCAGATCCTATCTATCCATCTTATCTCCTGTATGGCTGTTATATCCATTTTAAGCTCTTCTAGCTGTTTTATGGCTCTCGTAGCAATTCCAGGTCTGTACCAACTCAGTACGTTCCATGTTCCCAATAGAATGTCCTTTATCCGTTGCTTACGTCTTTTTATTTGAAGATCCGTCCTAATCCGAGGCAATAATAAACGATTCGTAGCAGTGCTTTTTTTCTATGTATAGGTCGCTGGCCCATAGCACAACCCCCTTTTCGGAGGACCATTTCCCACTGGGGTTGGTTACCCAGCCTTCCACAGGGTTCCTCAAGTTCCCGGGGTTTACCAACTTGGAGGTGAGAGTCGGAATTGTGTAGTGTGGCTAAGTGACACTAACCGGAATCGGTGTCATTATTGCGCATCACTACACCTCTAAACCCCCTTCAGAACGCACAGATGTTCAGATAATTTTTGAAAAACCCACATTTAGTGCCGGTATTTTTATTGCACATTATGGGCATTATTTAGATCTATGCTAATAAGCGGCGCGGCGCTTACCTATTGTTATTAGCACTAGTTTAACAATAGGCTAGCTTATGCTGTAGGTAAATTGCGGTGAATTGCATAATAAATAGATCAACTTATTTTTATAAAATGTAGTCTTCATCAAAAGAATATCTTAATTTTGATCTTACTCTAGTGCGATCAATATGTCTTCGAACAAAAGAATATTTTTGAGCCTTCAAGAAACAGTTGAAATAATCCAGTACGCGGAAAAAAACAAACTTAGTATTAGAGTATTAGCCGAAAAATTCTGTGTAGGAAAATCTCAAATCAGTGATATTTTGAGAAACAAGAGCGATCTTAACAAGCGATTCGCCGAGACCGGGAACATGCAAGAGAAAAAGAAATTTGCGAAAACTGGTGGTGGTGCCATAGACCAAATTGTCTACGATTGGTTTTTTAAAATACGCTCCAAAAACATTCCAATTCCGGTATAATAATAAAGGAAAAAGCGCAAGAAATTGCGAAGAACCTAGAAGTTGGTGGTTTTAAAGGATCAAATGGACAGTTCGAGAAGTTCTATCAACGTCATAATATCTCTTTTAAATCCATCTGTGGCGAAGCAGCGGCTGTAGACTTGATTCAGGTAACTGATTGGCGGACGAAATTATGTGCTATTATTGAGAGATATTTATAACGCCGATGAAACGGGAATCTTTTTCCGAGCCTTGCCAAATAAAACGTTTTCTTTAACAGGCGAAATATGTGCTGGCGGGAAAGCGTCCCAGGAGAGACTCACTATTTAACTTTGCCCCGCTATGAATGGAGAAAAAGAAAAAAGTAAAAAACAGCGTTGTGTTAAAAGATCAAGCTTGGAAAAATTGCCACTAGAATGATACTATAACAAGAAAGCGTGGATGACAAGGGATATAATGTCGGATTGGTTGATGAAATTTGACCGAAAAATGCAAAGGCAAAACCGAAATGTACTTTTACTTTTGGATAATGCTGCATCTCACCCAAATCTGGAGTTAAAAAATGTTAAAATATTTTTTTTACCGCCAAATGCGACATCACATTGCTAGCCATTGGACCAGGGCGGGAAAATTTTAAAAACCACTACAGAAAGTTTTTAATCAAGCGACTTTTGTCATCCATTGAGTTTTCTGAATCTACCGAATAATTGAAGAAATCCATAAATGTTGTAAATGCCTTGATTTGGAGTGTTGCTGCATGGAAAAAAATCGAATCCAAGACCATCAATAACTGTTTCCGCAAAGGTGAGTGCGTGAGTGTGAATTTCAAACTATTGAGAACGGTCAGATTTCATCTGACAGTGATGATGAAGAAATTATTTCATCCAACATTAAGAACATTAAGGAAGCATATAAAATGTTAAGGGATATTGAAAACTTTTGTATATTACAGGGAGATTTTGTTTTAGGGGAAAAAATCTCAGAAGTTGTGTCTAAAATGGAATCTCAAATTATTAAAAATAAATTAACTCGTTTAAGACAAACAACACTTGATAATTTTTTTAAATAGAAACTTTTTATAAAGTAGAACTGTATCAAACTGTATATGTAGATAGTATAATATTTTAAATTAGGTAGTACATTTTTATTGTATGCATATATGTATGTAAAAGATGTTGGTGTATACGTAGTAACAATTGTATTAATAATTTGTACTAAACATTATTTTTTTCTTCAAAATAAAATATTTTCACTCCCCACAACGTACACCTCTATACAACGGGCAGTTTCTGTGGCAGGGCTACTGTCCGTTGTTGAGAGGTTTCACTGTATATGTTAAATTGTCGAGAAGCTTGGTGGGGTAGTGGTAGGGTTCTCGGCCCGCGTTGTATAGGTTGTGGGTTCGAATCCCGACAAATCGAAGATTTTTTTTTCAGTTTTTTTAACAAAATTTATAATTAATAAAAATTTGGATTACTTATTCTCATAAAGTTAGGTTAGGTTAGGATTGGTTAGGTGTGTTGTAAAGAAAGCGCGTGGTATATATTAAAACAAGGATTTTTTTTGCCAAAATATATACTGTTAAGTGAATCCCCCCGTTAGGTTAGTACAAATTTGTCAAAAAAACAGTCACGTTCGTTCACGCTAGTGCATAGGAGCAACGGCCCTACAGTAAAACAACTTGCTTCACGCGATAGCATGTGCTAGTTATGAAGGCGCGTCTGCGATCACATGTGGTAGATAAAATGCTACGTTCGATAGATATAAAAATGCAACCGGGACCGCCTGAGTGGAAGGCCGAATTAAGTATCTACACCACCACTGGACTAGTCAAAGGAACTAACCAAAAACTCTCAGTCTATAAATTAGTGAATGAAATGAATGAAATATTAGGGTTGGTTCGAAATTAAAAGCATCGTTAACGCAAGTGAGAATAGGACTTTTTATAGCTTTGGTTATTTCAATTTTTTCTAGAAGGTCAAGATTTTTTCCCTTCGGACATTCATGTAAAACATCAACGTCAGAAATGGAAACGTCATGACCCGACTCTAACAAATTATTGGCAAAAGCTGAAACAGTCTCAGTTACACCCGTGTTTCTGAATTTGTTGACAAAGCTCAAATGTTTTCTCACCCTTCTAGAAAATTTCAACCTATTTGTCCCACATAGGTCGTGGAACATTCGCTACAATTTAGCGCATAAACCTCAGATCTGGACAATTTATCTGTTGTGTTCTTTGTCCTTACTAAATGTCTCTTGAGAGTATTTACTGTTTTGAATGAAATGTTGATATTTTTAATATTCTTAAAAAAATTTAAGAAAATATTTGTCTCATCCCTATGTTTTGAATGTATGACAGTATAGGAGATTTTGTACTTGTTTATAAATTTATAATATAATTTGGTGAGAGACTTCAAAGAAAAACCGTTATTCATAGTAATCTGCATTATAATATCACGCTCCTTATAAACGCTTCCCTTGAGAGTGGTAAATTACATAACCGATTTTTATTTTTATATGTAAAACGTCAAATTTAATCCAGTTACTTGTATACCAGTTCTTGCCAATAACTTGGAGTTAACTCTAATTTTTTGGACAAGTTTGTAGTAACTGTAGTTACATTTGTCAATCTTCTCCATTACCAACTTTTAAATTTTGAGGTTGTAAAGTTAGGAATGTTGCTCATATAAAGATTGAATTGCCTCTTTCTTTACTGGAAGTGAATTATGAACTCATCTAAAAAGGGCATAAATAATAATATGGATAATAAGAAAAACAAATTCTGTTTAACATGTTGGCGACCTTGCAGGACTCAAGAAATTATGAAAATATTTCGTACGTGTAAAATTACTCTCAATTGTGTACAGTTTCCTGGACTAGGAATTGGCTAATTTATTGCCCAAAAACTTGGCCCATGTAAAACCAGCTTTACGTAGAAATCATCCGGTAAAATTTTGGTACACTTCCAAGACGATGAAACAAAATGGTGGCTTGTCGAACTGTTAAAAAAGTAATTGCTAAAAAACTACTTGCCCTATTCACCTAAAAGTTGCACCAAAATCAACTATTAGGTCGAAATCAACTGGTAAAATATTCGTGCCAATGCATGATGACGAAGTACGGCTTAATAAAATATTTAAAAAAATCAGCTAAGCGCGATATAGAGATAAACAAAATGGTGGCCAAATAAAGTATTTGTTATCGTGAAAAGTTTCAGCATATTGGGTAAAGGATTTGGTTTTTGTTTTATTAGCCAGTCATAAATATCACTTTTCCTCCAGGATGAAGTAGGTTATTTATTTAAGATTCTTGATTGATAAGATGCATTGTCCAGAATGATTAAAGATGGAGCATCTAAATTTGGAATCAGTTGTTCTTTTACCCACTTTTCAAACAGTTCACAGTTCATATTATCATGGTAGTCCATACTTTTGGATGTTGAAGAAAACAGTAAACTTGCACCTGGGAGAAATCCTGTTGAAGAACCTGCATGCAAAATGATGAACCGTTTTCCCGTCCCACATCCCTTTTTTCTCTTGACACTTTTTACAGACTCGTCCTGCCAAGATTTCGAACCACTTCAATTAGAAAATATTCAAGTCTCGTCTTAAAATACCACTTTTCTAAATTTTGAATTAACATTTTCCGTGTATTTCTTGAAAAACTGGATACGCTGACTTGCTATATGTGGCAACTCGCATAAAAATCTTCGATTACAGTCCTTTTTATATCGAAAACCCAACATTTTTATTAATTTTGACAAATATTTTATTCCAATTTCCAATATGCCTCGATTTTTTAAAACTTCTTTTAAAACTTGAAGGGTTATATTAGTTTTTGATGTGTATAAATAATTTATAGTAAACTGCATTACGAACATCTATTTTTACATTGTCACTTAAGTCTTTGGTTTTTTTCATGTACATTTCTTAATCTTCTTCGGTAGTAAATTATGCTTTCTTTAATGCACAATTTTCTGTTCAGTCCTTATACCGATTCACAGAGCCCGAAAATTGTTTTCTATGACTCATTTTGTCACTGACTTGTCAATCTGACTTTGAAGTGACATCGCTCAAAGATTTTGCAACTGCTGGTATTTATATGTTTATCCTCTTTTTTCTTATGAATATTCCACTCATGTACAAATTTTCTCGTAAGACTGGTGGTGTTTTCGAAAAATTATAGCGGAAATACCACGTCGTCTAGGAAACATGGTGTTTCCACTTACCTGGTTAGGTGTGGTTACATACCTAACCAAAAAATGAAGTCTTGACAATATCAAACCTACTTTTGAGAGACGCTAGAGTCCCTAGAAACTGATTTTTTTTAAGTATGTTTCAAACATTTTCGAAAAGTTGTGAATGAATGAATGAATAATCGCTTTGGGCTAGTTCAAGAAGAGGAAATTGATGAAAATATAACTGGAAGCGAACCAAGAAACACCGTTAAATCCAAGAAGAGCATCTGGAGACAGTTTATGTAATTCTGCGATGAAAAAAACTATACGTTTGACCAAGATACTCCAGTATCTCAACTAGCAATGATTTTGAAAAGCTGGGCCTACGATATGCGAAAAATGAACGGGGAGGAATATAAAGAAGGCAAGGTAAAAATTATTTGGAATGTGACGGCGAAATTATTGATGGAAAGGTATTTTAATGAATACAAAATTAAAATAAATCCCTTCGAGCAGATCGAATTCAAATCGGCCCGAGACGCAACAAATGCCAAAAGGAGACATTTGCAAGGTATTGAAGGCAAACGCAGAGAATCGGCCGTTTTTTTAACATACAATGAATTAAAAAATCTAATCGAAGCTTGTGATGAATCAAGTCCCAAAGTTTACAAAAGAAGTGTTTTTTTCTGTTGTCCTATGAATTAGCCTGGAGAGGAGGAGAAGGTGCAAGATTCGAAACAACTTTTTTCAAAGAAAAAACTGACAAATTCGGAGGAAAAACAGGTAGAATTCAATAAAACCCTGTTTTTTCTAAAACATGTCAAGGTGGTGGCCGAAAACTCACCGATTCGAAGTGGTTGGTGAGAAACGAGAGAAGTTCCAGCTTTTGCCCTGTAAGAATTTATAAAGAATTACAAGATAAAAGGAAAAGTATCTCCAACACTCGACTATTTTTGACGCTAAACCCCCATTGGAAAATTTCCGGAAAATGGTTCAAAAACAGCCCAGTAAAAGAAAACGAGATTTCAACTTGGACAAAAAAACAAGCACAGAAATTAGGCCTCAATACCACAAAAAAATTTACCAACTATTCCCTTAGAGCTACCGCCGTGTCCAAGCTGGCCAAAAGCGGAGTGTCGGAGCAAAACTTGATAAAAATTACAGGTCATTCGAATGCGAAATCCCTATCAAGTTATTTGCAAATGGATCCAGATCACCACAAAAAAAATATTGAAAAAATGAGGGAACCTGGAAAAGAACCACCTCATCAGCACGTGCATCCAGCCCCTGTAACAGCATCACCCAGCACAAGTACAAGTAGTGGTCTGACGGCATCTTCTACGTTATCGCAAAATAACAATGTGGTTAATAATCATCAGAACTGTACCTTTTATTATACAATCAATAATTAAAATTGAATATTTAGATTTATATTAAGTACTTCTCAATATTTAGACAAATAATTTTATTAGTATCTTATTATTCAATTTGTGTTCAATTTGTTAAAAATTCAAATTTCTTGAAATAGGTATGTATTTAATATTCAGTTAATAAAGCTTAGTTTCCCTGTATTTGATTCGTGGAATATTCCTCCTAAATACCATTAGTGCTTAAAAATTAACCAGATAATTTTCCACTCATGCGTGTTTTCTCTACAAATTATTAAAAATTATAAGAAAACACGCATTCGTGAAAGATTATCGGAAATTTTTAAGCACTCGTGGTATTATCCCCGAAAATATCATAGGTCTATCTAATTTTTCCTCCGGATTTTATGCGGAGGATATGATTACACGTAATAAAAGAAAAACAAACTTTAAAAGTTTGTCGTTGATTACTATATATACTGCTTTTGACTATATTTACACTTTTTCTCTATATTTGCTAATAAATAACACCTGTAAGTGGGTGTCACAATATAATAACTCACCCCGTGCATACAAGTATCTCTTCCTGTATAAGTAAGAAGGTTTAAAACTGCTTTGTGATTAAAATAATATTTTGCTTTGTTTCTTTGATTTAGTTATTGTTTCCTATTAAAGCGTCTGCTTACGTCTAGAAACTTTATTTCAAGCTAACATGTATCAAATTTCAACCCCAAAAATTTACAGCCAAATTCAATATTTTTCTTTTAACTAAAAGGTTTCTTCTAATATTTAGTGATTGGCAACGCCGCGTCTCGTTCCCGTTCGAGAGTCGAGGGTTACCGTACGACATAATAGAGTTTCGGAGAGCATTGAAGTCCCCGGACCCATTCAAGGCGTTCCATTTAAATGAGTTATCTATAGCGTAAGCTATAATAGATCTTTGGTCTTACTAAATGACACTTCACTAGGCATAAGAAAAGAAAAGATTCATAATCAGGGAAATTCTGGGTAAAGGAAATTTACCTGTTTTTAAAAATGTGACGTTTTTTGAACATTTCGGCTAGAAATTAATTTACCTTTTTAACCATACCATGCACTTATATTTTTCTATGCATAAACTTTATGAAAATGTTTTGAATAAAAACTAATTATAAACTTTTTATTATTGATTATTTTAGTAAATAAATAAATAATCGATCGCAAAACTAATTTTTTTTTCGAAAAATTAGTAAACCGTAAAAATTAAAACCCGACACCGAATAAAAGTTTTTAATATTAATTGTTTATGAAAAAAATTTTGAAAATATATGAAAGTTTGGTATGTCTAAATGAGATTTACGTTGTCGTTTTTCTAAATATTAAAATTTGGCTATGGCGTACGATAATTAATTTAATTAAATATGTTAGCATGTTACTTCGAATGTCGAATAGATAGTGTCGCTGGTTTCAATTTGAGAGATATCCCGAACATAACCTATCCAACTATTCGTTTAATTAGAAAGTTAGAACAGATTTTGGAAACATGTGGTTCGTTTACTAAAGCTCGGCCCAAAACTTCCTATAAAGCAAATTGGGAGTTGGTCGAAATAATTACACCTGAGTGTGTCAGCACATTAGAGTCAATGTTATTGCTTATTTTAGTTGTTGATGCCTTAGGAATTATTTCGACAAACGCAGGGGTGTAGTAACACATGTTTCCTAATTCTCTTCTAATTTTCTAAATAAACAAATATTTGATTCAAGTCGTTCGGGATATCTCTCAAACTGAAAGCAGCGATGAACCTTCATACACACGGAATTTCAGCACCAATCCATCAGGTTCTGTATGTAAAGCTTTATACCATACTTGTGGCGTTTATCTTGTATATATTGTTTGAACTGTAAACGCCCTCGCCACAATACCATGGATTCATCTAACGATAATTCTTTTCCAGGGTAATAGAGGTTGTTCACCTTTGCGTTGAAAAAGTCGACCACAGATCTTATTTTACCTAAACGATCGTTAGCTGTATAGCTGGTATTAGTACATGTAAAGTGTAGACACCTTAAGATGAGAAGAAATCTATTTCTTGACATGTATTTTCGAAAAATTGGTATATTGAAGAGCGGGTCTGTTTTCCAATAGTCATTTACTCATGTTAGTTGAATAGTACCTGTATGAAAGAGCAGACCTATAAAAACTTTTAGTTCTGGAACACTCAAGTGCTTCCAGTTTGTGATACGTGACTTAGCAGATGTTCCACTGCTAAGAAAAACTTCAACAGCATAAGCATTTGTCTGGTCGGCAATCTGCTTTTTTTTTAACGTAAATTGTTTCAATGTACCTGTTTTTGTCCACTGGAAATTCACTTGCGCATTAGTCGGAGTTGGATAGATATTTACAGGCAAATCCGGGAGATTTCTTAATAACTCGTCGTCATCATGTGTGTCTGAATCGCTTTCTGCTTCTAATTCGGAGGGATAATCATCATCTTCCGACTCTGGTAAATACTCGTCACCGCTAATATCTTCTAAACACTGCAATAATTGTTCATCAAGTCAAACACAGGTAAATCTTTTTTTTTTCTGCAGTCCAGAAGGTCCTGGTTTGGCATCCATGTTTAGTGACACAAAACGCGTAACCAACTATGACACGTGTTCAACAAATGTTTTTAAAAGACGCCGGAGCGAACGCAACCTTCTCTCGCCGACGCCGATTGAGTACTGATCCGCACAGCTTAAGCATACACAACATTCCGATCGGAGTATGAGGCATCGCCGATTGGTGCCGGTACACTCCGATCGGAGTAGTCGGCAGTCAACCTGTTAAATGAAAATACCAAAAGGACGTTTATAAACTGCTTTATAAACCAAAAGTCGATCCAAAAACCGATGAGATATTTAGAGATTTTATAAATATTTGACATTTATTTTTGTTTGTTGTCATAAACAATAGCCATAACCTACGATTAAATTATGCATTGAATTTCAGAAAATTGTCATTTATTTAAGCGTTTCTGAGAAAAAGTGCATACCGTTATAAATTTTTGAAAAAGTAAAAAAAAGATAAATTGTATAGTCTATAAATATACAGGGTATTCTATTTAAATAAAATAAAGTAGGGTCCGAAAACTTTTTGACCTGACCCTGTATACTAATTCCGAAGGCGGAATTGAGTTTAACGGGAAAGGTTATATAAGAAACTGCCCGAAAATGCATCATCTTCAATTTAGCCCTGTATCTTAAAAACTAAAAGGGCTATGTAAATTTTGTTAACGGCATCTTTAGTTTTACGAAAAAGTAGGACACTGTCTATAAAAATAACGGAGATACCCGGCAAAAGTACCCAAAATGAGACACCCTGTACACGTTCAGAAGCTTTAATTTTCGAGCTATTCAATACGTAATTTTAGTTCACCACATTTTTTTGAAACACCCTCTAAGTAAAATGTATTATCGGAAAATCGCAGGGCTATATTAAACAATAAAAATCTTAAGGGATGTTTACATAAAATCAGTAATTCTCTACACTGTTTTCTAGTATATTGAAATTACTTCTTTAAAAATAACCAAAAACTCTCACATAACAACTGATTGAACGGAAAACTGAACCATTTTATCGTACTAGGACATCTCCGTTAAGCGAAGTATAGATAAGAGGGGCTACCGTCCATTTATAAAAGGCCCAATTCCTGTCCAGTTTTGGGTATCCATAAATATTAAGCCAAGCGGAAATATCTAACACCCTTGTCTAACATTTTCCCGAAATCCAAAGTTTCTTTATATGGGCGATAATAATGAATGTTCCATACAAAAACTTCCCAGAGTTAGGGCTCTATTGTTAGTAGAGTATATTAGGGAGTTGAAGTGAAAAAAATACGAAGATGTAAAGGTACAATAATTTACAAAGTTGTGATGGATTTGTTGTATGCAATTAAATTATGCATTATTCTCGTTGTTCTGCTAAAACTGTTCGCAAACCATGTTACTTTAATACAGGCTAAATATTTGGTCTATTTCTCTTAACTAACTAACATTTTGATTTGATATTTCTATTCCTCAAGTATGAAATCGATGTTACGAATGTTGGATTCAAAATAGACATGGCTTTATAATTAATAATAATGTGTTTTGGGAAACAAAGTACTTCCTCATGTACAGGGTCTTTGATTATATTTACGTTTCCTACCCTAGAGCCTTTATTATTTGAGATGGAAAAAATGTTTCATATAAAAGTCGTAGGTTTTTTCCTAGAATATCTCTTAAAGTTGTGAGAGGGAAGGTCTAATCGAAAAATGGAAAAATTAAGACAAGTTCAACTCTTTTCAATGGAACATCCTGTATATTATGACCTAAAATGAAAGATATTTTTTCCTGATATTTCAATATATATATATATATATATATATATATATATATATATATATATATATATATATAAGACTTTTGGCTTCATAAATAAGTTCGATATAACTCGTGGTCATTTGTTCAGGTTTTAAGTTGTCAACGTTTTTTAATTTTGATTTTTCCTGACAAAGGTGATCGTAGTAAACTGTCTATACAAATTATTTAAGCTTTGTTAAGAAAGTCAATTTTTGCGATTGAAAAGTTGTCTATATTTGTATAAAATTTACCGCAACAAAACAAAAATAAATGTTTTTTTTTGTGAAAGAAAATCTTCCTAGCAAATCTGTATATATTACAGCTAAATATAACTGTTTTATCACATTCGATGTTCCGTAAATAGACATACTGTCTTATACTCTTTGTTTTATACTCTCTCAAAAGCTTTTGAATGTGTCGATCACAGAATATTGCTGTCTAAGCTTGAGTTGTATGATTTCAGGGGCTCCGCGCTGTTGTGGTTTTCTTCATACCTTTCAGGTCGAAGCCAATCTGTAACTACTTCCGAAAGGCGATCTTCGTCATTGAGCATAAATTGTGGGGTTCCGCAAGGGTCTGTTTTAGATCCTCTCTTGTTCTTGATTTATATTAATGATCTTTTGAAAGTTAACATATCAGGAAAATTTACCTTATTTGCGGACGACACCTCGATTGTTTGGCATAATAAAGAGATTGCTCAACTAAGGAATATTATAACTCAAGACTTGCTGGAGGTTAAAAGATGGTGTGATTCAAACCGACTTTCCTTCAATTTGACGAAGACTAATGTTGGTTTTAGGTGTGACATGCAGAACTTGCAGTTGGACAGTGTTACAATCCTTGACAGCCATGTGACAAGGTTTTTGGGGGTTTTTGTTGATAAAAATTTACGTTTCGAGGATCACATTTTAAATTTGAGCAAGAACCTCTCTTCTGGCTGCTTTGCAATCAGAATTGCAAGAAATGAGCTCGGAATGACAGTGGGGCGTACCGTTTACTTTGCCTTATTTGAATCGTACCTCAGATATGGGATTCCATTCTGGGGTTTTAGTAGTCAATATCTGTTAAACATCTTGTTTGTGCTGCAGAAGAAAGCTGTTCGCTTTATTGCTGGTGTGGGTCTAAGAGAATCCTGCAGACCTCATTTTCGGTCACAAAAAATCCTAACTCTTTATTTATCCTCGAAACATCATGTCTAATCTTTAAATACCGAGAAAATATACAGCGTCCTGCAGGTCAACGAAACACCAGACAAGCTTTGGATTTGCCTTTGCCAGTGCCTACTTCTGCTTTGACTAAAAATTCTTTGATTTATGAGGGCAGAAAGCTTTTTAACCACTTGCCAAGTAGCCTTAGAAAAATTGGGTCATTAAAACAATTTAAAAGAAGTCTTAAAAAAGTATTGTTAGGCAAAGCCTACTATAAACTTGCCGAATTTTATGCTGACCCTATTGCCTAATCTGTCTGGTTGTATATGTTATCTATCTTATGTTCTTTTTTCAGCTGTACTGTTTTGCACATACTTGTATTTCCTATGTTTGTATTTTATATTGTTTAGCTTGTTTAATGTTTTAAGATTTTTTTGTATACTATTAGACTTTATATTATTTTGTAGTATGCTTTGTCAATGGAAATCACATTTCCTCGATAATAAAGTATTTTGAGTTTGAGTTTGATCTTTTATGAAGTACGTACAAAATTAATCGCGGTAAAAGAATTTACGCACAAACCGAGAAACTAGTTTTTATGGCCCTGTTATTTTTATTTTGAAGAGAATTTTGAGAATAATTAGAGTTGTTCGTACGGAAAAATTGAATCACTTGTTTCTAAGAAATTTGTTTAAGAAATAGCATTCGCCTAAGTGGAAACATCCTTATTTTCAACTTCGATTTTTAAAACCTTTAACGCCCATGCTATTTGTTAAACAAATTACTTGGAAACCTATTTTCTCAGAATTTTTCAGGAAAAATTAAATGCACTGGAAATATTTCTCAGTGCATAATTTCCTCTTACGAAGGAAGCTAAAACATGTTTGTATTAAATAATCACCGGTCAGGCTTAAAAGTAGGAATCGTAATGAATATACATGATATTTGGTTTTATTTTAAACATTACCCTACAGACTTTATTATATGAGTTATCTAAAAATTTAAATTCAACAGTTTTTGAGTTTATCGGAGTCGTTAGAATTTACAAAAAAACAAACATAATGCTATTGATAAGTTAACACACGAACATTAACTTCGTTAATTTTAAATGAAAGTGAATATAATATATACTTGAGAACTTTGACAAAAACTTTGCCCTAAGACGCAATGTATTCGCATCGTCTCAACTATGTAAAGGAGCGTTATTCGTTTCTCTCTAACATATCGTCAGTTAAGAGTGTAAACCTGCTAACTCCACTTTTGGTCGAAATGGGGTTTTTTGTACCATTCGTTAATAGCTATTTCGTTACACCAGTGTACAAAGTTGCCTACTCCAAATTCAACGTGAAACGGTTAAAATGCCATGATACGTAAATCTGCCATCTCCAGTATTAAATATGTACGACCGAAATGTTGCTATCTCCGTCAGATGTAATGCATTAGCTTACACGTGTTTGCCGGTGAAAAGAAAAGTGCAGATTTTCTGTGATTAATTTGCGTTAAGTACAGGTGTTTTTGCTTATTAAGTAAAAGGTAAGTATACTTTCACATACTATAAATACAATTTTATAAAAGTGACTATTATTTTATAAAAACTTGCGTTAATATATTTTATTGGAGTTATCATGTTTTCTTGTTAAAATTTATTCAAAAATATTGGAGATAGCAGATTTTCTGCTTTGTTTTTTAAACAGCATTACTCTTAAATTTATTCTTATTTATTAAATATTATCTAAATTTAAAACTATTTAACAAATTTTAGAATTAAACATCATATGTTTGGTTTTTAAATTCTGAATTTTTCACATGATAGTATGTAACTGCATTACATATTTTGCTCAATTTTTAACTTTTATTTAACGCGACTTTGATATGCGAATTTTTGTATGTAATGTTTGTTTTAGTGTACGGGGTCTCATCAAAAATTATACATTTAATCAAAATGTATTTTTCTCAAATTTAACTTATATCCGCAAAAAGAACATAATTTCAATAGAAAGAGAGCAAGTGTGCTCTTGTTTGTAATATAAAGGGCGTTTGAAACTGATTCTTTAAAATTTCTTTGTGTAAGTGGTACTGAGGGGTGGTCGTTGGTAATGTATTCATTTTTTTTTCAGATGTCGTTCAAGAATAATACAAAGGGCCGGTCTAGAACAATTCTTGATTTAGCATTAAAGCTTTACAATACAGATGAAAATAATGAACAAGAAACTTCATCCTGTTTAGAAAATGGAACTATACCATGTGAATTTAGTTCTTCTGCCACGATATCTTCTGATAATAATATAACCAACAGAACAGCTGTAGGGATAATATCGGCAAATAGTGAGTTTACTAGCTCTGATCATGTAGAACCCGACATAGATGAAGATACTAGATTTTACGAAATGGAAAATGCAGATACCCTAAAGTTAGCACCTCAAAGCAAATCTAGTTCTTGTGCCACGATTTCCATTGATAGTAACACATCTAACATCAACATGGAAGACATAATAATTACAGATAAAGTGTTCACTATCACTGAAAATGTGGAAATTGATATTATTGACTATGTGCCAGATTCATTTGCAAATAATATGGATGACGTAATATTTAATAGTTTATCAAATGAGGATTCTGTTGCAACTAATCCCACAATTGAAAATTCTGTAATGGAAAATGATGACATCCAAACCTTAGCCACCCGGCAATATCCGCCAACGGAAGATAATATATTTAATGAAAATAATAGTAACATACAATTAGTACCCTATTCTGAACATTCAAGCTCCTATGAGTCTGAATTTGAGTCTGATTTCCCAAATAAAAGTAAAAAACGAAAAAAGCGGTTTCAGGTTATGGTTTGCGGAAAAAAACAAGGGCCGCAGAGAATTGGGTCGAAATTATTTAGGTTGATTATTAGGTAAGATGGAAAATGGATTTATGATATTGAAAAGGCAACCCGTGAAATGAAACAGAGATGTTTATGTAGAAAAAAAGAAAATGGACTATTAAAATGTGCAGATATTTCTGACTCAGAGAGAAAAAATATATTTAAACAGTTTTGGAGTTGGACTTGGGGTGAAAAAAAAATAAATATCGATAATACAATTAGGGCTGCTCCTACAAATAGACCAAGAGATAGAAAGGATCCAGCTATTTCAAAGAGGACGCAATCGTTTTTTTATTTTTTGAAAATTAATGAAAAGTATATCCGAGTGTGCCGTTCTATGTACCTAAATACTATTGGGATTGGCAGAATGACTGTACTACAGTGGAAAAAAAAACATGCCTTCTGGGCGAGCACCTAGCACATACAGAATAAGTAATCCAGTCCGTGTTAACCAATGTGAAGTGTCAAATCAGCATTTAATGAATTTTATTGATTCTTTGCCTTCTATGGAATCACATTATTGCAGAGCTACAACAAGTAAAAAATATCTTTTACCGGAATGGACTTCTAAGCAAAGCCTTTATTGAGTTTATGTAGCTGATTGGTGTAAGGCAAAAATACTACTCCTCTTTCAATTTCTACATTTAATAATGCCCTAGACTTACGCAATATAGGTTTATTTCGACCTAAAAAAGACGCATGTGAAAAGTGCTCTGCATACAAAGTTGGTCAACTTTTGGAAGCTAACTATCAGTTACACATATCTAAAAAAAAAATGAAGCGAGATTAGAAAAACAAACAGATGTTCTCAAGGAATCGAATGTTTATGCGGTTGATCTACAAGCGGTATTAATGGCACCAAAATCTAATATAAGCAGTTTGTATTATAAAACAAAGCTATGTGTGCACAATCTTTGTTTTTATAATTTGCACACTAAAGATGCATATTGTCATATTTGAAATGAAACCGAAGGCGGACTAACTGCTGAAGAGTTTGCATCATGTTTTTCACACTTTATTGATACATACGTAAGGAGACCCCTAATATAATTTTGTATAGTGATGGATGTCCGTATCAGAACAGAAATAGCGTGATATCCAATGCAGCATTAATTTGGCCATGACACACGATATAATAATTGAATAAACATATCTTGAAGTTGGACATACACAAATGGAGGTTGATTCTGTACATTCTACAATAGAGAGGTGTATGAAGAACCGAAACATTAATGTACCGGCAGACTATGTCAATATTTGTTCAATAGCTAGAAGAAAACCTCGCCCATACATTGTTAAGTATTTGGACCACACATTTTTCAAGTCATTTCGGAAAGTTGAATTTTTTAGAAGTATCAGACCTGGAAAAATTAAAGGAGATCCTAAGGTAAGCATTTCGAATTTAGAGAGATGTTTTTCTCTACATTGTAGGTATAGATTAGTTGGAATTGCAAAAAGATTGATCTTTAGGACAGCGTTTATTTTTAGGTCACTGATGTTCGCGTATTAAAGTATACTCCAAATGGAGAAATATTTTATAAATTAAAATTTAGTGATGAATGGGATTCTTTGCCCCAGAGAAAAAAAAGAACAGTTCAGCCTTGCCCTTGGAATCAGTTAGATCAATTACACTCAGAAAGGTTAAAAATAAGTGGAAGAAAGTTTAACGATCTTCAGGAACTTAAAATAACAATACCGATTGATTACCACGAGTTTTATGATAATTTACCACATGATTGAATTTTAAGATTTTTTGAAAACCTAAATGTTAATTAATTTATATAATAAATAGTTCACTTTTGATTGTTCGCTTTATTAATTTATTTATACTTGCAGAAACATACCAAAAAAACCTGCTAACTCCAATATATAAAAGTCAAATAACTGCTATCTCCCTTTTTGGGCTATACAATTTAATCTAGGGTATATATTAGCTAATAAATATTACGAAAATATGTCTATATACAAGTTTCAAAGAACTGCAAATTCGATTCGTGTCTAAAATAGTTTTAATAAAAAATAAGTAGTTTTTTTTTGTTTCCTGAACAATTTGCTTTTATGAAGTTAGCAGTTTAACACTCTTAACCGACGATATTGCTTTTTATGGTCCGGTTTTTCACAAATTTCCCGTGTATCTCTAGAGAAAATCGTACTAAACCTAGTATATCTATAGTCAGAAAGAAGTGGCCCATTTGACGGGCATACCGGGTGTCCTTCGAGCCTTTGGCCAGCGAATAACTCCACTAATGTAAGATACTTAAAAAAAAATGTATAAGGAAAATATTTCTGGGTTCTCTTGATGCATAATTTAAATACAACCCCAATCATGCATCACAAAGTCGTAGCCAACCAAGCTTATGTTTTTTTTAAATGGAACACCCTGTATATTTTTAAGGATTTCGATAGGGCTTTTTGAGCTGAATTCAACGATATAAGAGAAACGAATAAATAATACCTACATACTTGATAGATTAGTAATTATTCACCTGCCTATTATGATGTCATTTTTAATGAAACCCTGTTACTTTTTGCCTTTGTCAAATTGTCAAAATCATCGTGAAAGAAGTCTACATTTGATTTTGTGTGTCCAAGAAGCAAAAAATTCCCTTCTTCACATATAACGAATATGTGGACATGTTTTTGATATTGAAAGAGTGTCGAGAAAATAGTAGGCAGGCTCAGATTCTATATCGAGAGCGATTTCCGGATCGTACATTGCCAAGTAAAAATATTTTTATTTATGTTGAACAGAAGTTACTAGACGCTTCTTTTCCAAATGGCAAGCATCAAAATCCTCGTAGAAAAAATGCTCAAACAGAAGAAAACATCATGCAAGTCTAGCCACATACGTCATTGCGTTCTATTGCAAATGAGTTGGATATAACCAAAAGCACAGTACTAAGGATAGTGAAGAATCGTAAGTTTCATCTTTTTAAAATTCACTTAGTTCAAGTATTAATTCCTGAAGATCCGGAAGGGAGACTGAATTTCATCGCGGGACTAGAAATTAAAATTGCAGATAATCCTTTATTTTTAAATAATACATATTTTATGGAGTTATGAGAGTCGCTTTCATAACAATGGAATAGCTAATCGGCTCAATAGCCATTACTGGTAGCAAGAGAACCCTAAGTGGAGAAGGGAAAGACATTTTTAGCAAATGTGGGAAATAAATGTTTGGTGTGGTGTATTTAATGGTCATTTGATCGGCCCATATTTTTACCAAGGCACACTGAGCGGCGAGAGATACCTACATTTTCTACAGAATAATCTCCCAGAACTCTTAGATGAGATCCCGGGTCTTGTTGAGAGTACCCTATGTCTTATAGTACCGATTGAAAAAATAAAATTTGCGCATGAAGCACTTTTGACCCAGAAAAAAAAAACTAATCAAATTTACCAAAAAAGTACCATTTTTTATGTTATGGCTTTAATGATGATGCCTTAGGCGCCTAACCTGGTGTTAACCCGGTACCAATTTACCGACTATAGAACCCTAATAAACTGTAATGAATTGTTCATAATTAAAGTAAAAGTAGACGTTTATAACCATATAGTGCCTTATAAAGTTAAACTATTTGTTATGCCTTTTTTCGCGAAAAAAGTGGTTCTTCTGCAAATTTTTTTGCCGAAATGTCTTTATTTCGTGGTAAGCTCTACAGTGAATCCAAAAAAAGTGAGAAAATTAAAAGTACCTAATCTCTACAAGAGACGAGATCTCGTTGAATGAACTTGCCTTAAGCAGGATTTCCACAGTAAAGTTACGCGGTATCTCGATGAAATCTTTCCAGAAAGCTGGATTAGAGGAAAGAGTACGATTCATTCGCCAGTGCGGTCCCCAGATATTTTGCCTCTAGATTTCTTATACCACACCACCCATCAATGTTCACGATCTACAAAACGGAATTCTAGTTTCTTACCAAACTGTTACTTCTGCTATGATCAACGCAGCATGCACAAAAAACGTTAGAAACGGACTTGCTTGTTGTATTAACAGCGGTGGAAGTCTATTTGAGCATTTGTTGAAATAATATTAATGGTTTCCCAATTATTTTTAATAAAACTTGTGGTGGATTTTAAAAGCATGAAACTTATGATTCTTCACTATCCTTTGTACTGTGCTTTTGGTCATAGTTAATTCATTTGGAATAGAATGTAACGACGTATGTGGGTAGACTTGCAGATAGGCTGAGATATTGATAACGAGTATTTTTTCTACGAGGATTTTGATGCTCCTCATTTGGATAAGAACCGCGTCGAAATTTTTTTTAGCATAAATAAAAGTATTGTTGCTTGGCAATGTACTATCCGTACATCGCTCTTGATATAAAATCTGAGCCTGCCTACTATTTTTTCGATATTTTCCGAATATCAAAAGCAAGTCCACATATTTGTTGTATGTGATGAAGGGTATGTTTGTGCTTCTTATACAAACAAAATAAAATGTAGACTCCTTTCACAATGATTTTGACACTTTTACAAAAGCAAAGGTAACAGGTTTAATTAAAAATTACCTATCATAACAGGCAAGTAAATAATTACTAACCTATCAAGTATGTAGGTAATATGACAAAGTTTTTAATCATTTCTGAGAAAGCCGCTTATAATAAACCCATCAAACCTTATATCGTTGAATTCAGCTCACCAAGTCCTATCGAAATATACATGGTGTTCCATTTTAAAAAAGGTTACGACTTTGTGATGCACCTTGTATGGTTGGGGTTGTGTTTAAATTATGCATCAAGAGAACCCTAAAATATTTGTCTCTCACATTAATGGAGATATTCTCTCTCAAAATTCTCGTTCTCGAACTTCATGCTCATTTATTAACTTTCCGATCGTTTTTTTGTTGTTTTTGGAAATTCTAAAGAGTCCGATAAAACCCAAAACTTTTGTAATTAAACTTTTGGATAATTTATGAAAATAAAGTCTCCATAGTACCGTTTAAAACTTAACTATGTACATTTAAAATCAATAATTCTTAATTACGTTCTATCAAAATGGTCTCTTTAAAGATAATCTGGTAACTCTAATATAAAAATTCACTGAACTAAAAACTATACGTTATGAAGCGAAATACTGATAAGGCAGGCTGCCGTTGATTTACAAAAGGCCGAACTCCTATTCAGTTTTGGGTATCGATAAATAATTAGTCAAGCGGAAATATCTATCTTTATTTGAATGTTCTCCCGAATCCAGAGTTTCTTTATAAGTGAATATTCTATACAAAACTTCTCAAATTTAGGGTTCTATTATTAATAGAGTATATTACGGAAATACGTAGGTGTGAAGGTACAATAATTTACAGGCTTTTGCTAAAGTTGGGAGGTATTTATTGTATGCAATTAAGTCGAGCAGAATTCTCATTGTTACGCTAAAACTGTTTGCAAACCATGTTCATTTAAATAAAAGCCAACTATTAAGTTCTTTTCCTGGTGCGTATAATTTCATTACACTTAAACATTCGATAATTAAATTCATTATTTTGATTTTTGATTTGGTTTGCTAGCCCCTCAAGCACGAATTTGCTATTGTAAATATTGGCTTTAAAATAGTGATGGTTTTAGAGTTAAAAGGTGAAAATGATAAAGCTAACATGAATGGAGGGACAGTTGAACATCAAAATAGGTACAAGAACGAAATTATATCGTATGTCTTAAAAGCTGTGGCATCAGTTATTTTTCGAAATTATTATAAACAAATATAACTTTATTTAAACCTTTATTGCACGTCATAACTAACATATTTACAAACAACAAAACTGATAAATGAAGGGCTCCCCTTATAAGCCACAATTTTCACAAATATCACCTATTAGGTCTCCAGCGGCTTCATCATTCATCTCTTGAATTTTTTGGCAAATTCCACAGGATAGCAAATTTCAACTTTTTTTCGCTTCTTGAACAAAACCTATTTTTTTTTGGATTCAACTTCATCCAAGTAACTAAAAATACCTATTAAAGAATTTAGTTGGCTCGCAAAAAAAATCTGAATTCTTTGTTACAAAATTTAAATGTATAGGCATATTCAATGAACATACAAAAATAAATAACGATATATTGTTGGTTCAACAAAAAAAAAATTTAAATTGCACATTTTTATCATTGAATCTAAAGTTTAGACACTCATTTTGCTCATCTTAGCCTGCCTTTTGAAAGCAGACTCTGGGGCATCTCTCTTAATAGTCCAGCAGTAGTTGGCTAATATCTCACAGTTTCATTTTCTCTGATACTTCCTTTTCATGTTTGAACCTCTCACCGTGCTCGTCACTAACAGCACCACAATTTTCCGGAAAGGATTCTAGATGAGAATCCAGCAAATTAATTTTCAACGACATATTACATCCTAGGTTTCGTCAACACAGATAAAAAGTTGGGCAACCGGGTCTTTATAGTTTTCTGCTTTTAAGTTTCCCAAAAAAATTGTTGCAACCATTTTAAAGGCATTCAAAATGTTTTCTTGCTTTTTATTACATTAATGTATTCTCTTACATATAAAAAGTAAATATCGAAAATGTGACACCTTAAAAATCAATACTTATTTTATAATAAAGTTCTAAAATTTCGCGCGCAAACGGATCATTTCAAACGACAGCATTTGGCGCCGTCTACAGCTTGACGTCACATCGTACCAGTATGACAACATCGCCAACGACCGGCAAAAATGTAGCGATGGGAAATCTGGATCTTTTTAAAGATCCGGATCAACAGATCTGGGTCAGTTTAAGGACCCGGGTCAGATTACAGACCCGGATCAGTGATCCAGATCTCGGATCTCTTTGAATTCATTAAAATAGACGGGCCATATTCGTTATATTGGGCATTGGGTATGTATGCGTAAAACTGAAAACTTTGTAAGCATGCAAAATCGGTTTTATGGACAATATTGTCCGAAATTTTTTGTAATTTTTCGCGACGAATAAAATGAGTTGCGCCCACTCAAGTCTATAATTTTTGGTTTACAAACTTGTATGTGATTTCCAGGGAAACGTTTTAAGTGAAATTCTCTCTCTATACTCTTTTTAGAAATAAAAGTAGTGATGATCGGCCTGTACGGCACATTATGCTGTTCCTTTGTGTTTGCTTGCCTATCCAAAGCAATAAGTACATAATTTTTAAAGATATTATACTTTTAACTTACAAGGCTTAAGAGTCTTGCTATAGTGGTTTTGAAGTTTAATTTTTTTTTTATTTATAGTGGTTTTGAGATTGAAGTTTTTTTATATATATTTATTATTAAAATATATTATATTATAATTTCACTATTATCATCACTAATCAAAATAAAGGAAAAGAGAATTTTTTTATATAACTTTTTATCTATTACCAATTAGAAATATACTTTTTAAACAAAATATTCAATATACAAAAAACCAGTGGCGGCTCGTCAGGGTATTTATCAACGGCCGGTGCCGATGCCGGCGAGTCACCTGATTACGACAGAGCGGGATGGCGATTGCCGATGCACGCGTTTTCTATTGCATTCTTGAGGCGATAAATCTGTAGCTTGGATATGCTTTAATTGGTTATTTAAATCATATGACTAGCGAAATATTCCAACGGCTTCTTTTTACGTGGTGCGTGCGGCTGAGAAAGAAATAGGAAATAGATTGCGATAATCGCTGATTGAGGGCGTTCTGTCTTTTAAGGTGAATAAATACGCGTGAGTAAGTTTTTGTTTTGTTTTGATTTGGTAAGTTGGACCGTTCCATTTTTTGTATTTGCTTTTTGCTTTTGAAATGAATCCTATTCACGACATTATTGCTTCATTAATTGAAACGCCTTTTTTAAGAAGAAGCGAAACTGAAAAGAAACAGATATTAGGTAGCCGTCCGACGCCGAAAATTTTAGCAATATTTAACGATAAGAGGCAAGGTAAAAATATTCAAGAACTTTCAAATATCTTGGTACGAAACTTATAGGTGGCTATGCGGAAGTATTTATAAAGAAAGCTTATATTGTTGGCCTTGTATTTTATTAGGTTGCGTCAAAAATAATTGGAGTTCAGGGGGCGGATATTCGGATTTAAAAAATTTTTCACGAGCAGTAAAATCGCATGAAAGTTCAAGAGAGCATATTAAAAATTCGGTAGCACTTACAAAACTGGAGCAAAATAGGGCGACTATTGCGGATGCACTACAAGAAAATGCAAGTCTTAATAAAATTGTTTATAATGAAAATGTTCGAAAAAACCGTTTATTATTAAATTATTTAATTGATGTTACTATTACTTTGGGTAAACAGGACTTGGCATTTCGAGGTCATAATGAAACAACAGATTCTTTTAACCGTGACAATTTTAAGGTAAATATTTGCATGCTTAATAAAAAGAAATGCCGAACTTACTGAACATTGTGCTAAATTTAGTAATATTTTTACGGGACAATCTAAGACTATACAAAATGAACTAATTGGTTGCATACATGACTATATTCAAGAATATATAAAAAAAGAAATCAATGACACCGATTGTTGTTTTTTTGGCGTAATTGCGGATGATAGTACTGATATAACAGAAAAACCACAGTGGACAACGGATCTTTAAAAGAAAGATTTTTAGGATTTTTTGACGTTAGCGATAATAGAACAGCAGAGAGCCTTTTTCATTTAATACAAAACCGCTTGGAGCCTTATGACTTTAAAAATAAATTGGTCGCGCAGTGGTTACAATGGGGCTAGTGTTATGGCAGGTGAAATAAATGGGCTTCAAACAAAAGTTAGATCTATTGCTCCTTTAGCTATGTTTACTCATTGTTGCGCCCACAGATTAAATCTAGTTTTACAACAGGGAACAAAACTGATTACCCAAAGTCGTATATTTTTTGCCACTTTATTAGGAATACCAAATTATTTCCACCAATCACCAAAACGGTCTTTTGTGCTTAATCAGATAGTAGGTAAAAGAATTCCGCGAGCTGTAGAAACGATGGTATACACGGTCTAAAATTTTAAACTTAGTGGCTAATGAATGGGACAATTTAATTATAGTATTTGAAACTATTATTAATGACTTAAGTTCTGGAACAGAATCTATTAATGGTGCAAAAGGATTTCTAGAGCATTTTAATGATTTCGTATTTTGCCTTTTAACGCATATTTATAAACAAATTTTTAGTTGCACTGATGTACTGTTTCAAATATTACAGTTAAAGCATTTAGATATAAATTACTGCATTTCGCAAATAAACCTTGCCAAGCAACGAATTATTGAATTTAGAAACGAGGACCATTTCAAAGAACTTTTCAATATTGCTAAAAAAGCCACTATTCTGCCAACTAACACACGTCGAGGGCAATGTTCTAGCGACTTTGATATTTTTACTAAATATAAAATATTATATTTCGAAATAATAGATTGTATAATTCTTCAATTAGGGACGCGGTTTGAAAATTTAAATAATTTAAATTTCTTTGCTTTAGTCGATTGCACAAAATATTCGGAATATGTTAAATGCTTTCCAGACGACTTATTAAATCATTTATTAAAAAATTATCCAAACATTTTTGACAGAGATAGATTAAAGAATGAGCTTTCTGTATTGTATAGGGATGAACAATTTTCAAATTTAGATGTCGAAAAAAGGTCTAGCTTTGTTATTTAAAGATTTTAAAGCAGTTTTTGCGGAAGCATATAAGCTTTTTAATTTAGTTTTAACTATTCCCGCAACAAGTGTATCGGCCGAACGAAATTTTTCATGTCTTAAACGGATCAAAACCTACCTAAGAAACACAATGACACAAGAACGGCTTTCGGGTTTAGCAATGATGTCAATAGAGCAGGAATTACTGTCAGAACTTAGTGAAGACCAAAACTTTTACGACCAAATTATAGATAAATTTGCAAACTTAAAAGACAGACGTATAGATTTAATGTACAAAAAGTAGTTTTTTTATCTTATTTCATACAACTATTTATTTTAAGTTTTAATAAACTAAATTATGTTTTTATTATCGCAATCACCGCTATATTTTAGTGATAGGTGTACATATTTTACTTGTTTTGTTTACTTTTTATTTACTTTTTTTAGAGTTTATTTTTTTAGTTTTTAATGGTTTAGTAGGGCTATTGGCGATTTAAACAAAATTAACCTCATGTAGCCTCACCCTTCAATATACTCACGAGCCGCCACTGATATACACCTCGCACTAAAAAAGTAGAGATTTAAATCTATTATCTAATCCACACAACATAAATATAAGTTTTTAAGGACTGGTGTAATATGATGCTTTTAAGATGATTTATGAAGTCAATAAGCCAACCAACTCCAAATTAAATTTTTACACGAGATTCTGGCTGTACAGAAATTCATATTTCATGGAAATCAGCATTCAACAAGCTAATGACCGACCGACCCATCCACCCCATCATCCCGTTCTTCTTATCAATCAGACCGGTTCGAAAAGAGCGCTATATTGGTCGTCGGCTCCGCGGTTCAGTTTCCGACCTGAGACCTACAAACGATGACGATGCGGTGAATGAACCGAAGAACTGACTGAACCATAGACAAATACAATTAAACGCCTCATTTTGCTTTCTCTGTATTTCAAAGATCCGTGATCCGATTCGCAATATTTTCAAGACTCGGCTCCCGTGGATCAGTATAAAGATCCGGATCAGTCGTGAACGACACATCTGTACAAAAATGCAATATCAGCTGGCTGTCAGCTGTTATGGTTGATGGCAGTATTGGCAGTTTTATTTGTTTTAATTTTGTGATTCTGTGGTTGAATTTTATTTAAAAAGAAATGCGTGTATTACTGGTAAATTAATATAATTCACGTAAACATCAAACTGAACAAATTAAACTCGAGACTAATAAAACTGAAATCGCAAAATGCTGTCAATGTCATCCATTAACCACAAAAAAGACAAGTGTCCTCTGGCTGATGGCTTGACGAATGACACCTGATGTTGTTAAACGTTGCACCGTTGCCAGATTTCGCGTATAATACCCCGTGGCCTCATAATCTTTAGTATTTTTTCGTATTTAAAAAGTTCCCTATTGTGCATATCCGAAAAGTTTCCTAATTTGGGAACACACAAATATTCCCTCTTTTATAAGTGTAACTTGAATTCGTGGGTTATGGGACTGCAATAAGATCTAAAGTGAAACCACTATTTTCAATTGCAACGTTTCGTGTTACATTACATTCAAAGTATTCCCTCTTTTATTTTAGCGTCACTGATTCTAAGGAACTTTTCTTTTAAATAACTGAAAGCACGGCCTTCTTTGCCCATGGCCTTCTCAAAGTTTTTCATAAGTCCCAATATTATATGAAATATTTTCAATGTCCCTACAGGCTACCAAATTGTTTTCCATGTATAAAGAATGGTGTCAGGTTTTTCTGACGGCTTTGGAACACAGAAACGTTTACTTGATCTTGAAATAAATTCCATGATTGCAATCGGGAGGCCAATAGTTCTGCTTTTTCTTGAGCATTTCTAAATTCCTTAATTCACTTTGTCTTATTTTGTGGGGCTTTTTAATTGGAAGTTTAGAGATAAAATCGGAGCCTTGTGAGATTGGTGGGTTGGCGACATTTTCCGGGACACCGTTTGAATCCGTTTGATCATCATCAGTATCAAGGGTACATTCTTGAGGTGAATTAGGTACAGGAAATTCATCACTATGAGGCACCGAGCGTATGGCGAATTGTAGATTTGGATACTGTATCGCACATCTTTTTTCTCCGAAAAGCTTTTTTTGATAAGAGGTATTAAGCAAAAATAACAACATAATATACATATAACATATATAACAAAAATGACCCGGTTTATTTACACAATCTCGCGACATGTTGCTCAAACCTCTTTAATTTCTCAAGTACCGACAGCTCTCGATCAACTGGTGGTTGAAATACGCCTAACTAACAATTTAGGATTTATGTTATTGGTATAATAAATCCAGGTATTTCTCATTTAATGTATGTTCATTGTTCAAATCCTCTCACATTTTTTTTAAATTATTGCAATTATATTTCAATAATCATAAGACCCTCCTTTATCTTACCGTGAAAAATCAATTTACATAAATTCTCGTAGACAAAATACGCGGAAATCACTGTCGTTGGGACAAACAGCCGCCCGACGCATTTTTGCTCTTCTAGCACGTATTCTATTGGCCAGCGTCTTTGCGACCTAGTTTGGACACAAGAGTCTGGGGAACAGATTTGTAAGAGCTCCGAGTTTACACGATTGGCATCGACAACGCATGTAACGCTTTTGTGTTGTTCGACCGTGTAGAGTACAGAGAATACTTATATTTTAATGTTTTAGTTTTAAATCTGTTGTCAAATAGATCTTAGATCACAGAACAATGTTAAGTACTAAATTAAATTAGATTTGCTTTTATAAACTAGTTTTGGCGGAAGTGATTAACCATTCATTATTATACCTAAAACGCTTTCATTTTTCCGTTACAAACACTTAGGTACAATTAACATTATTTCTAGGAGAAACAAGATCAACTGGTGGAAAGGTTTGATCGCACAATAATTTTTTCATTGTACAATAATTGAAGGCGTAGTTTATACCATGGAGGTGAGATAAATAACCTAAACTATGTACGGTCATCATTATTTAATTTAAAAAAACAACATATAGAAGGAATCATTTTGTTACGTATTAAGGGGGTGGCTCAAATTATAATTTAATTTTCTAATAACCTATTTTATAATTTCTAAAATTTAGGGAAGTTAAACAAAAAAAAACAGCTGCGGAATTTGTTGATGAAATTATAGTCTAGCTAGGGTGACAAGATATGTATTCTTTTGAAGAGTAAAATTCTCTTTTTCAGGTCTATGAAGCTTGAGGAGGTTTTGCAACACCATCAATGAGTGTAAAAGTGCAGTCTTTACCGGTTCCTTTTCTCCGTCGATCGCCGTTATTTTTTTGTATTTGTATTTACATTTACATGTGTTTCCTATTGCTTCACTTGCTTGTGAAGTTTTTAAAGACCGTGTTTGATACAGTAACTATTCGTGTGTAATATTTTGGAGTAATACGAATAAATGGATTATAAAAAACGCGACTGCGACGGGATTGATATTATTCATCAGGTTTTTTTTTCCTCGCCTCGCCGGAATTTGCGGCTAGTTATTAATTTAAGTAAATATCTCGCCATAAATGGCTTAGAAGAATGTAAAGTTGTGTATTGTGAAGTTTATATTTTTGTTGATCGGAAACTCATTGATATGCATAATCTCTCGCCGGTGGTGGCAAATAATTGAAAGATCCGACACTTTCTTTCTTTCTCGAGCTAACAAAAAGTAAATTGCTCTATCGCTCTCGCCAATTAATGGTTAAGGTCTAATTAAAGGCTTGTCAAAGGCTGTATCTCTCTTCTCCGTGCTACTAAAGCGTCGCGGTCGAACTTGAAGAGAATAAGAAAAAAATTGTAGAATTGTGTACAAAATAAATTGACAATTTTCGGATAAACTAATATTAAAATTTATACTTATACACAAGGATCTGATTTTCATTTGTTATTATTAAACTCATGCGTTTTATTGGATTGAGTAGCGGTAAGCACATCTCCTTGAACAATTTAAATGAACTAGTGAACTCGTAGATCTTGGGCAGCAGAGTCCCGTAGAATCATAATAAGCATGGATCTATAAAACCGAAGCCATCTGAGGCTTTTGCAAGACAGATTGTCAATTAGTATAATAAAATAAGTAAGATTTTGTTATTTTGGTTTCGGAAACATTTTAGCCGTTCGCCAGTCTTAGCCTTAAATGCTCTTTATTTTCGGCTTACCACTCTGCACGTATACTTTTCTACTCAAAAATGCCCAAAAATCTTCGATTGGACAAGTCTGTGGTGATTAGGAAGGTTATCTTTTCTGATTACAAATGTTATGTTTTGATAAGTAAGCCAATTTTGAGTCACTCTTGCATAATGGCATGTTACTAAATCTGTCCAAAATATTATCATCTTCAGCATTTTACTCATGAATAAATTCAGTGAATCTGATCAGACAATTATAGACTTTTTAGTGATTTGCCTCTTACTTGTCCCACATAAGTCCTGGATATTCCTGCAGTAGGAATCGCGCAAACTACATGCCAGCAACCTGCAATCCAGTGACTTTCTTCCAGATCTGCTGAATCGACATATTTTATCTATATATTAAATCGAAACCCTCTGTAATCTCTGTAAATTCGTTCTCGAAATAAACTTGTTTTTAAAAACCTGTTTACCGGTCGCTGTCATTTAACTGGCGCAGTTGGTAGAGTCGTGTTTTGGTCTCGGACAAAAATCGCCGTTACCGATCTGTTTCTATAGTTAGAACACAAAGAACCTAAGATTCTAGTTCAAGAAATCTTCACATTGGGAAGAAGGACGTGAGGAACAAGCATCGTCCGAAGTTCTGCATCCCGAGAGCCAGTGACCAATCGAGAGTACGACTAGGGTTAGGCTACTGGAATACACACATCGATTCCGATTAGGCTAAGAAATATTGTACCTCAACAACTGGGAATGGATATCCAGGCAGTTGGATTATTGTAAGAAACTTTGCTTTTCCTATTTTCCATTAATTTCACTTTTTTTGCTAGGCGATATTATAGTAATTTATTAAGGTTCTATATAGGTATCTTTAATTTTTTTTATTCATAATACGCTAATAATATTTTTTTATATAAATAAAAATTTTATTTTTTCATGTTTGTCAACGACTCGATCGAAGAACTGATACAATCTTTAGCTAATTTATCTACCTCTGAATCAAATTCTAACGAACAAGCCTTAACTAACTTATCAACAACTAAAAACATGAATAGGAAAGATATTGGTTTACTTAGGTATCAGGCCGATAATATCCCCTCTTTTAATGGCAATCCTAGACAATTAAATCGATTTATCACTGCTTGTGAACATTTTTTAAGTAATTTTCAAGATACATCTAATCTTAACATCTATACATTTATGTCTAATTGATGCAATTTTAATGAAACTAAGAGATTGTGCCGCCGATCTGATTTGTTCTAATGCTGATTTAATAACTTGGTCTGAAATAAAAAATGCACTTACAATAGCCTTTTCAGATCAAAGAAGTATAGAATGTTTAGTACAAGATTTTTTAACAATAATTGACGCTTTCACGAAACTAGGTCAAGCCATTCCTATCCAAGGAAAAACCTCTATAGAAATCTCTAACGCCCTTATTCAGTATTTCAGATTTTATGGAATCCCAGAGAAAATTACTATGGATAATGGGACGGAATTAAAAATCACACTGTTAAAGAACTTCTAAAAGCTCATAAAATTAATATTCATTTTACCACCCCCCTCCACCACGCATCCAATTCTCCGGTCGAACGCCTGCATTCAACACTCATTGAACATCTCAGAATTCTCAGACTAAAACATCCTTCCGAAAACATAAATCTTCTTATGAACTACTCCATCATTGCCTACAATAATTCTATTCATTCAGTCACAAAATTCACCCCCTTCGAGCTAACATTCGGGCATACAAATTCCAGAGACCCGTGTAATTTAATTGAATCGACCTTTTATAACGAATATGTCTCAAACCACAAAGATAAAGTTAAGGTTTTGTACGATGAGGCTACAGAAAAAATTAGCGATAATAAAAGGAAAATCACAGAAAAACATAATACTTTAGGTTTCGAACAATATCAGTTTAAAGTCGATCAAATAGTCTATAAAGCGAATAAAAGAGGGAATAAAAAGGACAATAAGTTTAAAGGTCTCTATGAAATCACTTATGACCCACAAAGTTAAAATAAAAAATGAAGCTAACAATAAAATTGAAACAATCCACACAAAAGAACTAAAAAATCCTGTTGTTACAGGCTCCTCATCACCGTCGAAGCAGAAACAGACAGTCCCAAACTCCATAATATGAACGAAAATCCAGGACTCCTCCCCTTAAAAATTGGTAATGCTCAAAATATTGCTGACGATTGGTCTTTTATAAAAATTTTTGATGTAAGTGACATTATTCGAGAATTTTCCTCAATGCCAGAACTCTTTTTACAACTAAAACGTTCCATTGAAAATTCGTCTTCTAATCAGCCGGATTTTGCCAATTCTTTTCATCTTATAAACTCTTCTAAAAATAAAATAGTAATTCAAATAAAACAAATCAATCCTTCTTACACATCCCGCAGTAAAAGTGGTCTGATATAGTAATTAAAAAAATTTAAACAAACAACACTAACTCTTACGGATACTTCTTAAGTCAAATGCTTATGTCCCAAATTATAAATGCTTTTCAGAATATTTATGATATTTTAGAAAATCTCGAAAGAGCCATAACCTTTTCTAAGCTAAACATGTTTCATAACTTTATAATTAACCCAAAAGATCTCCTGAATGAAATTAATCCTATAAGTCCACATTTAACACGAGGTAAATTACCATTTCCAACTACACTAGAAATCATTTTAAATTTTGAAAAAATACTCGAAATTACAAGTTATTCTAAAGGTAATCAAATAGTTTTTATTGCAGAGATACCTATTGTTGAACTAGAAAATTATGTATTATATCGCCTATATCCTCTTCCTGTTCCTGTTGATGAAAATTTCCAAATTATTATTCCCCAAAGCAAATACCTACTCCTCAACGAGCAAAGTTACATCTTTCTTGAAACCAGATGCCAAGAAATGACTACCAATAACTTCATCGGTAAGGAGAACAGTCCTCTGAACAACAATCAAGACCCCCGATGCGAAGAACAGCTGTTATTATATTCTAACCACCCTTCTAACTGGCAACTCTTACAGACAGAAGTAAAATCACTAAATATCCACAAATTGGAAAGAGAAGAATGGATGCTAATATCACCAGAAGAGACCGTCGCGATCTAACAATGTGGCTCAAATAAAGAAAACATCCCACTGAAAGGAACATATGTGTTGGAGCCCAACCCCAGCTGTACAATTTAAGTTCAGAACCATATCATCAGAAGCTACCACGACAGCAAAGCCAAATTTCATTACGTACAGCTTCCTAAGTTAACCTTCGAGGCCAATGTCCACCCTAACTATATCGACCTCCAACCATTCAAGTTGGACTCCATAAATCTAGACGAACTGAGGAACATCCCGAGCCTGATCTCTCAACATCGACGCGAGTTGGAAAATGAAGCAATTGGACCTATCAACCTACACAGTGTTAGCCTATAGACCATTTTACTATATAATGTTATTTTCAGCTTTGGAAGCTTCGACATATATATGAGATATTTCAAGCCACCTAAGATAGCCTCATCCACTACCGAGACAGTCGAATTAACTCCCAGCCACGGACAGATTGTCATCTAGTTCGCCTTCACCCCCAGGCTTACCTCTGCGAAGGGAGGAATTACATGCCAGCAACCTGCAATCCAGTGACTTACTTCCAGCTCTGCTGAATCGACATATTTTATCTACATATTAAATCGAAACGCTAATTTATTGTTATTATTGTTAGTACTTTAGCTAAGTGAACATCTCTGTAAATTCGTTCTCGAAATAAACTTGTTTTTAAAAACCTGTTTACCGGTCGCTGTCATTTAATTCGCACTAAATTAAAAATGTGTCAGTAAATTTTGCCTTCCCTTTATGCTTATAAGATTTCTTAAATAAAATATGTTTTGTTTTCTATTGTTATGACTCGATTATTTGCAAAATGAACCCGCTTTAATATCAGAAAACATCGTGGTATCCGTGTCAATTGCTTTTCAGTGTACATAAATTGGACATTTTCTTCTTAATTTCTACTTTTGACCACTTTTAGCCAATTTTCTCCTAATTGTACCCTAAAAAGAACTATATAACGTTCCGATTTCTTGAGTGACACTTGAACTCTATTTTTGGCCCTTCTCATCAATCTGTTTGTTCTCGTTTGGGTAAAAATATATTTTGCTCACTAAACTCGTTCTGTCAGACTGGCATTGCCTTTATTATTTCAGTTTCACAATGTTGCGAATGGTAACTCCAATCATTTTCGAGTGTAATGTAATATAGAAAAAGAAAAAAACTTGAATATTCGTATATAATAGAAAAAATACGTTCATATTTTTCCCTTCATAATTATTGACTGATTATTCGATGAATCTCACAGGTATTAAAATCTCTTTCCAAGGCTATATTCGATTTTTCTCTTTATCCAGAGTTCTTGAAACTTTTTTAATATCTCCGAAGATTCTTAATTTAAGCTTTTTTAAATGGACTCGAAAAAGTTTTATGTCATAGAACTTAATGTTTATATTTGTTCTTAGAACTTACCTCAATGGGAAATGGGAAATTTCTGAAAAGAACTTGAGCGAATCCTTAGAAATGTCCACTTTACGGACAGTGAGTAAATATTTCTTTGAATTTTATCTTTTTCAGTTTACTATATAGTGCTGAAAATTAAATTAAAATTTTTTAATTAAATATTTAGGAAAAAGTTTCTATTAAGAAAAATTTTTAAGAGCAAAAATTAAAATTATACTATAAATTATATTAATTATAAAAATATTCCTTGGTTATACGCAAAATATTTTAGGGCTTGATTAGCTTTAGAATGTTGCTCTTATAACACATCTATATTTTTAATACTTAGTAATTTGAAGCTAGTCCCTTTTTAAAAAACATGACGTTTGGAAACTACCACTGTCACTTAAAATGAAATTTTGTCTTATTTTTACGAGTCTAGATACTTTTACAAAGATTGGTCTTAAAAAACTCTCGAGATAACGAACAATATAAGACAACCATTTCAAATTTAATTGGATACAAAGTAACTGTTTATTTATAAAAATTATTACCTTTAATATCTATAATGTTAAAGAATACAACATAAAACATAAAATGTATTATTAAACAAATTAATATTCCATAAATGGGCTTAATTAAAGAAATTTTAACATATTTATTTATTCAAGTAAACAACGATAATAACTAATGATGTAGCTCTTCTTGCCTTAATTTTGATAACTAATCTTAACAAATTTTACGCTTCATTTGCAGGATATGGTCTTTTTGTAATGTTAAACTTAAAATTGCCTGCTAAGAAGTCTACAAATTATAGAATGTCTATTTTGAAGTGTAACAACAATATTTCAAACAACATCTTTCTTGAAAGATTAGTGTAGTGAAGTGAAACGTAAAATAAATTTTTATTTTTAATACTTTCTGTAATATCATTGTATTATAAATAAAAATCATTTGTAAAAAAACAATAAAAAGAAACTTTTGGGGTTATATTTTTACATCTGATAACAAAAAGCTGATAGCATTTTAAGAGGATTGTCCGAAAACCTATAAATATAAAGACATTTTAATAAGTGATCCCTATTTAGATTTTACTATTTTAGCAAATACGTTAAAACATAATTCATTAAGGTATGATTTGCCTTTTAATATTGAATTGTGTAATACTGGAGGGTATGTCACTGTGATCTAAGCCCCATTCGATACCTTCGCTATTTTTTCTGATAAACGTCGCTCAGCGTAGGCTATTGACCAGCGTATTCATGTAAAATAGGTAAATGTGTCGCCTAGGGGAATTCTTTGTTGGGCCAGCGCTTTCCTATAATGGAATCTCTGATTAATCGGACATTAAGATATTAACAGAATAAACCTAACACTGTCTGATCTTCTTGTTTGCAATCTTTACAAAGGGAAGTCTCAACGCGCGTTTATCCCTGTAGAACCCCTGAGTTCTTTAATCACGAGCCACTATCGGGTGAAGCCAACCGATCCACATAGAAATTATTTTAGAAGTTATCGCTGAAACAATTCAATTTCCTCTCTGACATTCTCGTGCTTGAATTTCAAATATTCGGTGAACAACTTCAATTCAGTTACGTCTATTAATAAATTTAACAATGATTTATTTCGATTAAGTTTGCTGCATTAGGTAGATTAATGTAATAAATTAGTGAAAATACATTATTATAGCGGTACAATTTCATTTAAAGTATATTAAGCATATAAATTATTTTAAAATTAATAATATTCAATGGAGGTTTTATTTAATTTATAGCTATGTTAGTGATTTATCACTTCAATGTAGGTGTTAAAAACCGTATCAAGGCATAATTAAAAAAAAACCTTAAGTTTTAAATTCAGCAATTTTAAGATCGAGAGTTAAATTAATTGAATTGGATACCATTTTCTGGACAAATTAAAGAGTAAATGTTAATAACATACAAACATCTAATAACTGTATTGAAGTAGGTACTGTGGAGAGCATAACTTCTAAATTCTAAATTATAAAATTAAGGTCTGAAAGATGTTTTAGTTTGGGAAAACTAGGAGAATCTAAACAGCTTAAGAGGCCTCTTTATGTATGAATTTTTAAACATATTATTATTGGATATTGCCGAGGATTCTTAGTCTAAATACCGTGGAATACAGTAGTCCAAGGCAGAGAACATCATAAGAGAAAAAGAAAGTCAAAGATGCAACATTCACTAAATATAATAGCATTTTCAGGAAATCTAGTATTAAAATACTCAATTATTGTTAGTTAGTGAAAATGATTATTCTACCTAGAACGGAAGCTTTCACGGCTTTGGTCAATTAAGAAATCATGGTTCTTGGTATTAGACCGTGTCAAATTGGAATTACTATCCGACGTTTCGCCTTCGATTGCACGAGGCATCTTCAGGGATTTTTACTCCACGAGATCTGAACACTGAATGAGCTCGAAGAGATTCAGGCGGGCTTTTATACCCGACTTGGGCTCGCCGAACCGTGACCCTGTGTTAAGATCGGTTTCCATGTGTGATGTAGACCGTAACCCGTATCTCTACTGAAATTTTTTGTATGTTTAAATATTTCAATAGATTCTCTAACTTTTCGTTTATAAAAACCTGGAACCGATGCTAGAACCTTGGTTTCCTTTACGTTTAAGAAATGGCCAGTGTTATGCTGGTGTTCAGCTATAGCAGATTGAACAATTTGTTTTTTTTTAATACATCGTTCATGTTCCTTAAGTCTAGTTGATATTAAGCGACCTGTTTCTCCCACATACACTTCTCCACAGGAGCAAGGAATTTTATATACTCCTTCTGTTTGGGAAGGTACTTATATCAGACATACTGGATAATAATAATCTTGATAAGAACTAAACTAGAGACCTAGTGGAAGCTTGTGTTACATCTACTTATTTCATTTTTCAAGGAACTTTTTACGAACAAACTTCAGGGGCAGCTATGGGATCTCCTCTATCACCTGTGGTAGCGAATATCTTTATGGAAGCCTTTGAAGATATTGTTCTAACATCCGCTCCACTAAAACTGAAGCACTGGTTTAGATATGTAGATGATACTTTTGTTGTTTGGCCTCATGGACAGGAAAATCTTTTCATATTTCTGGACCACCTTAATCAGCAACATCATAATATCAAACGATGGAAATTGAATCTAATGGAACAATTGAAGACTGTGATGCAAGAAAAGGATATGTGCAAATTTTTGAAAAATGAGATTATTGTGCCTATAGGTAGCAGAACATCGTCTTTATCGGTGGTGCAAATTTGGGATATGTGTGATAAATAGCTACCGAGTTATAACGAATAAACACATATCCCCTATGATGTACTGGTGCAAGAAAGATATATGTGTCGTGTAACTTATCCCGTTCTTGCAGCGCAAATGATCGTACTTTTAAAACACGCCAAACATATCCCGCTCCTGCGGCAGTAAAATGACGCAATGTTTATTATTTACCCATGCCCTTAGGAACAGTGTTGTAGTGCGTAGTGCAACGGTCTATTGTCGTTTGTCGTTTAGTTTAGTTTTTTCCAGCGGAGTAAGACGGTATTGCGCGTTTGTTTGTTTGTTTTGTCCGCAAGCCAGGCTATTATAGAATTATTATTATGGATAAACGTAATGAATCTGCGGGACCAAGTGGCAATAATGAAACTGAGAGTGAGGCAGAGTTGAGTGAGCCATTTCACAGTTCGGGCAGTGAATACCAGCCATCGTTGCCAAGAAACCAGCCATCCTCGCCAATGTTCTCTTCCTCTTCTGAGAATGAAACCGTAGAACCTGTAGAAGGAAATGAAACAATAAAAGCAGGTGGTAGAAAAAGAAAACGTAATGTGAAAAGTTGGAAAAGGAGTGTACAAAAAGTTCAACGGGCCAGAGGAGAAAGTTATAAGTCAATGTCTACTGGAAAAATGGTACTGGAACGCAAACAAGGCACTGACTGTAAATGTGAAAAAGAGTGTTTGAAAAAGCTTTCTTCTAATGAAAAAAACGAAATATTTACGGCATTCAATGGTCTTGCAGATCAAGAAAAACAAGATTCGTACCTCTCAAGTTTAATAACTGTTAACACGATTAAAAGACGTCGTAAAGATGTTGTCAATTCACAACGAAATTGCAGCTACAAGTATAAGGTAAGCTACTTAAAAGACTAATTTTTTACCATGTTTTTATTAACTCGCTTTCGTGTCTGTCTGTCTGTCCGGTATAAATCTTGCAATCGAGTTTGAAGTTAACCAATTTCAATAAAATTTGGTACATGTTCGGTGAAAATACGTAATGTTATGTCCGTAAGAGGTGGCCAAGGGGTCGGAGGTGTTCAAACGTAAAAATTTAGCACTTTTAAACCAAAGTTGTTACTTACTCGCATATTCAGTTTCCAGAATTAACTTTTTTTTAAATGAGGGAATAGAGAGGGAAATCTGCGTCGGTGGTAGGTCGTTAAGGGGATGAAAGGGACTTTTTACAGTTTTTTTTTACAGTTTTTTTTAAAAACATGGTATGTTAAATAATGTTTTTTATAAATAATTATTTCTATTGAGTAATCTAATATTGTTTCAGTTGAGAAAGGGTGCATTCGAGTTACCAGTCTATAAGCAAGCTGTATGTTTAATTCATGGAATCGGAAAGAAGCGCTTAGAACGTATTGCAAATCACCTAACACTCAGTGTAACCCCTGTCCAGGACAAACGAGGTAAACACGTTAATAGAAAGAATATGATTCCGGAACCTGTGAGAAATCAAGTTCGTGAGCATATCGAAAGCTTTCCTAAGCAAATATCGCATTATTCTAGAACAAGAAGCAGTAGGCAGTATTTGTCTCCTGATTTGAATCTTAAGATTATGTACGATCTATATCTTAAGAAATTTGAACCAGAAATTTACAAGCAAAAACAAGACAATCTACCCTTTAAACCTACAGTTTCTTATGATTTTTATAGTCGTTATTTTCGCGAAAATTTCAATTTAAGTTTTGACCGTCCGAGAAAAGATACGTGCAAAAAATGTGACATATTGCAAAACAAGATTCAGGGAGCGGACTCAGAAGAAGAGAAAAGTAGTTTCGAAACCCAAAAAAAACTACACCTTCTTAAGTCAGAATGGTTTTACAAGGAACTGAAAGAAAAATCGAAAGAAGCGGAAGACAATGATCATGTCGAAGTTTTGTCTTTCGACTATCAGCAGAACATGCCCCTTCCCAAGGTGCCATCTGGGGACGCCTTTTATTTGCGACAACTATGGGTCCAAAATTTTTGTATACACTCGGCGAAAAACAAAACGGGACATTTTTTTATGTATGATGAAACTACCTGTAAAAAAGGAGCCAACGAAGTTGTAAGTTTTCTACAATATTATATCGAGAATGTACTTGGGCCTGATATAAAGGTTTTGTACTTATTTAGTGACAACTGTTGCGCTCAAAATAAAAACCATGCCCTGGTTCGATATCTAGCCACTTTGTGTTTTACAGAAAGGTTTGACGTAATTATGCATCGTTTTCCCGAGCCAGGGCATAGTTTTTTACCCTGTGACAGGTTCTTCGGGATAATTGAAAAGAAAAAACGTTATATAGATCGCATTTTTTTACCGCAAGAGTACATGGACATTGTCAAGTCATCTTCACGTAAATTTCATGTCGTTCCTGTTACTCAAAGTATGGTGTTGAACTACACTGATCATTTAAAAAGTTTTTTTTGTCCGTATCCAAAATCTAGATCAAAAGAAAAGTTTGGCATTGCTTCTTATCGCGTATTCAAATACACGAAAAATGGTGAGGTTGCCTGTACCCCCTCGACTAGTGCTAATGCTCATTTAATAAATTTTGTTTTGTTGAGAAGCAATGCAAACCCTACATTAAATGGTGTGGAACAAGCTTATTTAAATAGGCTGCCATTAAAAGATGCGAAATATAAAAACGTTATGGTATTGGTCAATGAATATGTAGGCAAAGGTGAGATGGGGTTTTACTTGTCTCTAACATCCGATAAAGATTTAGGGAATCAAGATTCGGAAGTTAGTGAGTCCGACAACACTGATGTAGAATAAGGATACTACTCGTATATCTGTACACTTTTTTTTATTAATATTAATGTATTTTTTTATTTTGACCTAAATCTCCATAAGATGTACATGGGTCCCAGCCTTAATGTTTTATATATATAACTATTTTTAGTTTTTATTTGTTACAAGTTCGTTGTTTCATTCTTAGTTCTTGTTTTGTTAAAATTATTGTCTTAGAAATATAATAAAAAAATGTATACAAAAAAGTGTTGCATTTTCTACTTATCCCTTTCTTGCACGATCCTATGAGCCGAGTTAAGAATAGGATGAACATATACCGTTTTTGCACCACACAACTTTTTTTCTGTTTTCTAGTTTATTTCTGCGAATAAATTTATCTAATATAAACAAAAATATTCAACTTTTCTCCCTCTTTCATAAATAACATTAAATGCAATCTAAAAAAAAAAGTTTTTTGCCTCTCCTGTAAAATTTAAAAAATGTTACATATCCCCTTTTTGCACCAGAGTCTTCAATTCCCTTTCTAGATGTATGTGTTCAAGGGAAGGAAAATGGGACATTAGGACATTCTGTGTATAGAAAACCGACGCATACAAATAGATACTTAAATGCAAATTCTCTTCACCATCCAGCACAAAAGAAATCGGTTATTAACTCACTAGTATTCAGAGCTATTTCAGATTTTGATCAAGATTCTTTAACATCGGAAACATCGAAACTGACCGAAGCTCTCAGAGGGAATGGCTATTGCACTGAAGATATTACGCGTTCAATTAAAAGACATAGCAAACCAACTCCGCCATTAAGTAGTGTGGTTCTTCCCTACATACATGGCACTACAGACAAAATAGGGCGATTACTTCGGCGGTCCAACATACGTACAAACTTCAATACACATAAGAAGATTGGACAATGCTTGCGATCCCCGAAAGATCTTGTACCTTTCCTAAACAGAAGAAGTATATAAAATTCCTTGCTCCTGCGGAGAAGTGTATGTGGGAGAAACAGGACGCTCAATATCAACTAGACTTAAGGAACATGAACGATGTCTTAAAAAGAAACAAATTGTTCAATCTGCTGTAGCTGAACACCAGCATAACACTGGCCATTTCATAAATGTAAAGGAAACCAAGGTTCTAGCATCGGTTCTAGGTTTTTATAAACGAAAAGGTAAAGAATCTATTAAAATATTTAAACATACAAAAAATTTCAATAGAGTTACGGGTTGCGGTCTACATCACACGTGGAAACCGATCTTAACACAGGGTCACGGTTCAGCGAGTACAAGTCGGGTATAAAAGCCCGCCTGAATCTCTTCGAGCTCATTCAGTGTTCAGATCTCGTGGAGTAAAGATCCCTGAAGATGCCTCGTGCAGTCAAAGGCGAAACGTCGGATAGTAATTCCAATTTGACACGGTCTAATCCCAAGAACCATGATTTCTTAATTATTCTACCTCTGGAGTTGGAAGAAAAAAGTGGACTGTATTTTTAATGCGTAATTTAAATTTAATTTAAAAGAAGGTCTATAGCGAAATTAAAATCAATTATGACAATATAAATGGGTGGCTTCTAAAAATATTAGTCAAATAATCAAAGTAAGTGACCAGTACACGAACTACATTGAAGCTTATCTGGTTACTGTGGCGATAATATCACTGACATAATGCCTCACCCCAAATGAAGTCTGCGAACGAACTATGCAGGATGGCGCGGCGAGCAACGCAACCCGATGAGACGAGAATAGGCAGATCTGTATAATTTAAATTGCCATATTAAACCAATAGATTTATTTAATAAATACGGAACACTAGGCGAGCTTTACTTAGTTTCATTGACTGCCTTAATTTCCAGTAACGTCTTTTAAAAAATAACTTTGAATGTCCTAAGAACTATACCAATCAAACGTATATAATGTGTCCTATTAAAAAACGAAGTTAGTAGCAGACATCCGGAAATAGAAGAAGATATGGCAACCTTGTCATACACATTGACCATTGCCTTCTTTGAAATCTAGTATGATCGGCATTATCGCTTCTCAGAAGTCTGGTTCCTAGAAAAGTTGTCGAAATATTAAATACAGTCGGTTAAAAGTTAAACTTAATGTGTATCAATTAATCAAATTTATGACAGTTCTGTATGCCATTTTTAATTCCAGGAATATATTAAATATTTTCTTTAGGCTCCGTAGCGAAATCGGGTTGGTTCAGACCGACGACCCGAAGTTACTCGAGCTTCGCTTCGTTGCCGGAGAAACGTCACGTCGCAGCACTCGCCAGGCTCGGCTGGTTGCCGTCGTACCGATCGGTACGACGTTTCAATCGGTCTGGTCGATCTTACTTCAGGAACAACAACGACGATATCGTTTGCAGGTCGAGAAAGTAAAAAAGGTTTTCGGTGTTAAATATACATGTCCAGGGAATGGTAGTTTGTTAGTTTAGCAGTGGAGTAGGTTTTGATGTTTAGACATAGTGTAGTATTTTTGTTTTTTGTTAAGTAGTTTAGATCATGATTATAGTGAAATCAATGTACTGGAAATTTTCGTGAAGAACGAATTAGGGGTTCGCGAGACGACAAGACTAGTCTCGGTCTCGGTCTCAAAACAAGACCGAGACCGAGACCCAGACTTGAAAAAGTATTTCGAGACCGAGACCGAGACTTGGTGTTCGAGAAGGAGACCGATACCGAGACTTACCTATCGAGACTCTCGGTCTCGATCTCAAAGTGAAGTAGCAAAATAACTAATGTTCGTAAATTATTTGTTTTGACAAAGTAATTCAAAAAATACATGTTTGGGGGCAAATTAATGGAAGCAAAAAATAATTTTTCTATAATCAATTATATTATACTAGCATTGTATATATTCCTATAACAATGATACTAGTGAAATAGTATTTAAAAAAACGATATAAATAACCATAAAAAGAGAATTTCCCAAATTTAGAAATTCTAGTAGCAAAATTCCACTTTATATGTCGAAAACCGTAAATTGCTACCCTGTTCTCAAAGAAAGACACTTTATCACAACTATATTATACAGGATTTTGATATTGTGATCTTTATAAATTTATAGTCGGTTTTTATGTTTAATTATTGAAAGTAACTAAAATCTAAAAATTTTTAGTTTTTTGGTTCAATAATTAATAAATAATAGACTGTAACGACTAAAAACACCGCAATATATATTCTTATATAGTATAGACACGGTAAAGACTCCAACAGACGAAGTAATTGTGGTGATTTTTGTTTAAAAAATGCCCGATTCAAAAAAAAACAAAAAATTGTTAAAAAAAATCAGTGAAAATTTTTCTTAACATTTTGTTCTTTAATCGCTTCGATGGCTTGCTAATTAAAGAAGGTACGTGTTTTATAGAACAATATTTTTGTATTGATTTTGTTTGTATTTGTAAATAATGGACGATATAAAATTTTTAACTATATGTGTATGATAAAAATAATACATATACATACGGACAAGATTTTCAACAAACAAAACACAAAGTTGAATTTGGCTTAGGATTTTAAATAGATGATCAATAAAGCTAATTCAACTATAACGCTTAAAAAATAACGAACTGTTCTAATAAAAAAGTAAAAATGTATCTTTCTAAATATACATTATAAGCATATTTTTAGATTTTATTTCAACCTATATAATAAACCTAAAAATATTATTTTCAAGTTACTTTTATACCATGAATGAGTACATAATAAGCATTTGTTTGAAGTTTCATTTAACATGCTTCTTAGTTTTGTAATAATTAACCCTGCTTGTGAAAATAAACGCTCTACTGCTACGGAGGCCGCCTGTATAGGCAAAAGATCTTCTGCCATTTTGGCTAAATTTGGAAATTGTTTATCGTGTGCTTTTCACCATTCTAAAATATCTGTAACCTTTGGAGCGCGCTTTGATTGTAAATATTCTTTTATTTCTTTTCTCCAATTTTCGGAATAACTTTTTTTTTCAAATAGTGATGTATAATCGATGTCATAGTTATCATCGCTTGAGGAACTTGATATTACTGGTGATTCAGCAGGCACAATATAATATTTGTCCCTGTACATTTTCTCAGAAAAGGCTATAGATTGATCTTTCAGGCGAAAAATTGAACAAGTAGATATTTGTTTAATAAATAAATTTACTTTTAAAATCTACTCCACTTTTAAAATTTATAGTTAATTTACCAAATAACAAAAATAGTTGATTCACGAGTAGTGTTATGAACCATAGCCGCCATTGTACATGCACAACGTGCAGACCCCTAAGAACGGCCCTGGTTAAGAAAGTAAATACGCATCAAAGTAATAAAAGTTTGGTTCAAAATAACAAAGTTTACAGAATACCTAAGGGTGCTTTACTTGACCATCGATCGTTTTCTACCTATTGAATTATAACGTCTGTCCCTAGAATGCCCAGCACGTTGCTTGCATGAGTTCAGTAGCATTATACAGTGTGTCTTTATTTTGTGTTTCATATATCTTATTCCATTTGTATATCTTTCGAAATGTCGAATAATTGTTCTTCTGTGGATGGTTATTTAAGTAACTCTAGTGATGTGTGGCCTTTCTGTTGATGTCCAAAGAACAAGGGATATGTGACATTTATTTTGATACACCTACTATTGTCCGTATATCTTCCTTTACTGACTCTGTCTGTTGGCAACATCATTTCGAATTATAGATTTTTTATATGAATATACCTACATTTTTTCTACTTTACTGAAAAGTTCAAACATTGGGTTTTTTACATTAAATTTTTAAGATTCGAAAAACTCTTGGTTACTTTTGGCTAAATAACATTTCGGCAAACAATTATTATTTTTAAAATTTTGTTTTCGAGACCACCGGGACTTTCGAGACCGATACCGAGACTAAGTAGGTCTCGGGTCTCGGTCTCGAAGCATCAAGACCGAGACAGTAAAAATTTTCCGAGACCGAGACTGATTCAGTCTCGGTCTCGGTCTCGCGAACCCCTAAACGAAATGCTGTTCCACTCAGGGTGTTCTTTATATAAACATGTTGGTGAGAGAAAAACAATCTTGAGTTTTTGCATTGCACAACAATAAAAAGCCACATACTTTTTACTTTTATTAAAAAAGGGGATAATGGTCATTTTTTTTAACTAAGACGTAGCTATAGCGGCTTTTATTAGTCCTATCAGAACCAAAAAAAAAAACAACTTTATTTTCAAATTTCTGATAAAACTTCGCTGGCTTCAGACGTTCATGCTCAATACAAAAAAAAACAACAAACATTCTCCAATCTTGTTCATAACTTTCTTTTTGTTTAATAATTTTTGAAAAAAAATTGCGAAAAGTTACTTCTAGTAGTAAAATACATACCAAATTCTTTTGTTATGGTATGGATTTTGTTCTAATAAAACTGCAATTCAATTTGAAAACTGAATTGTCTATAGCTTTTGTTTAAATCGTCCGAATTTAATGTGTAATTTTTTTAAATACAGAAAAAAACCCATTTATATTTAAAACGAAAACCAAATAGTTACAAAACCTTATTCTTATTAAAAATTATGTTTAAATAATCATAGTTAATTACTAAATGAAATAAATTTTATTTTGTTTTTAAATAATATTTTTTTTAATATAAATGATTATTATTAGTTGTTTAAATATGAAATAAAAGTTTTCTTGTTCAAGAATAAAATTATATTAGTTATAAATCCTTTTTTATCTAAAAATGAGATTTTGTACCTTTATTTTTCATTAAACCGTTTTTTATCAATTTCTAATTATAAAAAGGTTTTAATCAAGATCCATTAAACACAATTAAAATTATGATGAAACTTTGAAATTTGTTTTATGGCATGTCGTTTGTGTTGTTTTGTGCTGGACATAGACCTTTGAAGCCGCACAGTTTTGAAATTGTTGTTTTTTGGTTCCTGTCGGACCAGTGTATACTTAACTTATACTTAAAAAAAATGGCGAAAACGCAATTTCTCTACAAAAATTAAAAACTATGGCTTCTAATGGCAGTGCAATGCAAAAATTCAAGATTCCCTAGGGTTCCAATTAACATGCATATACAAAAAAAACATAGCAGTGCCTTTTTAGCATTTATTTTCATTCATCAGTATTTATATCGACAATATTTTCTTTGTACGTAGCTCGATTTGAAGGTGGATTAGACGCAGAGGTTGGTGAAACAATGAACTATCATAACTAGGGTTTAATCTTATACATTATAACTTTGTTTTAATTTATGGAATACCTTACACAGAATTTGGTTCTATAGATAAAATCTAATATTAAAATATGTGTCACACCATTTAGAACTATCATGGACAAAATAGTTCTCCAGGTAATATCGATAAAAAATGACAATACTACATTATTTTTTTTGAAAATAAAACAAAAAAATAAGTATAGAAACATTTCATATGATAGTTAATTCTTACACAGGGTGTTTCATATATAATGAGACATGGAGCAACCGGATCAGACATCAAAATATTATGATCTAACTTAATAGTCGTAATCCAAAAGTTGATATTAAGGTAGATACAGATAATTAATAAATATAATTTCAATTTTCTTAAATATTTTTGTCACTTAATCGTAAAATTTGGGACATACGAAATATTTGGTTGTAGCTGAGAGTGGGCGCTACCTACCATTTGCAATTTAAAAGTGGCAGTTGTACCAAACCCTCGACTGCAAAAAAAAAAATAAAAACGGAAGCTTTCACGACTTTGATCAATCTGATAATTGATCAATTAAGAAATTAAATTTAAATTAAAAATTAAGAAATCATGGTTCTTAATTGATTAGACTTGTTCTCGCCGAACTATGACCCTGTGTCAAAATCGGTTTTCACGAGTCATGTAAACCTTAACCCGCATCCCTACTAAATTTTTTGTATGTTTCAAAATATCAATACATTCTCTAATTTTTCGTTTATAATATCCTGGAACCGACAACGCTAGAATCTTGTTTTTTTCATTTATAATAAGGCCAGTGGTATGCTGGTGTAGCAGATTGAACAATATGTTTCTTTTTAATACATTCATGTCTCTTAAATCTAATGGTTATTGGGTGTCCTGTTTCTCCCACATATACTTCTCCACAGTAGCAAGGAATTTTATATACTCCTTCTGTTTGAAAAAGTACATTTTTTTGGGTATCGTAAGCATTGGTTATGTGCCATGAAGATTTTACGTTTGATGGACAGCTGAAGTAATGGCCCTGTTTTGCCTGTCGTACCATGTATGCAAAAAGAGTAACACTTAATTATCTTCAGTGCAATAGCCATTCCCTCTGAGAGTTTCGGTCAGTTTCGATGTTTCCGATGTTAAAGAATCTTGATCAGAAATCGAAATAGCTCTAAATAATAGTAAGTTAATAACCGATTTCTTTTGTGCTGGATCGTGGTGGGAATTTATATTTAGGTTAGGTAAGCGTCGGTTTTCTATACATAAAATGTCCTAATGAGCCATTTTCCTTCCCCGGGAATCGTTTTATTTGATTAAATTTCCATTGTGAATTTAATATTATAATGTTGATTAAGGTAATATTAAATAAAAGTCGCTAAAATTAACAGTTTTCTAGATATTTACTATTTCGTTACTCTATGCAGTAATGCATTATAATTTGATATGTGCTATTTGGCTTTATGCAGAAAAAAATAGATCTACATTTCATGGTGAAATAAATTTAAAAAATCCAAGAAATAACTGTTAATGTTATTTTTCAGGAAAAAAACTGGGATAATCAAAAAATATCGTATATATTTTAAATGATCAACTATAGACACATAATATTTAAAATAAATATATCAGAAATGGAAAACTTATCTTTAGATTAAGGATAGTAGGACGCACAGCAATAGCAGACTCTTAGCATCCAAATATTAGTTTTTAAATGAATTTGGGCAGCAAAATTACGGTATATTAAGAATTTACTGTTGCTCTGTGTCCCACTATTGTTATCAACAATATATTTTTCCCAATTCCAATATTTATTTTAAGTAATATGATTTATAATTGATGTATGAAAATAATTAATATTTTTTTTTTAAATTATCCCAGTTTCTCTTCTGAACTATCATATACATGGTGTCCCAATAGTGCGTTCTCGGTTGATATCTTGATAACGGATAGCGATATAAAAAAAGTTCAAATACAAAAGTTGTAGAACAATACGGACTACATAACCTAAAATTATTTTCATTTATATAGGGTGTCTCAAAAATCTGTAGAGAAGCAAAGTTGTGCTTTTTCTTATGGGACACTTATGTATATTTTTGCATATTTAGCTATATTATTATGCCTTAGACAATCCTAAAGTAAAAACAAATGAAAACAAAACAAAAAAAAAATGTTGTCATGGCGAAATGTCAAACTCTTGTATTTGTGTAGTAACGGTGTTCAAATTGATTCAAAATTAATTTTTCAAGAGGAGAATTGATTAACATGATTTATGTTTTGGGCGCAAGTGAGCAAAATTGTTTTTTAGCAAGTAGAGTTTATGCGCAACGGTTTAGCAATGCCGAACGTCATCCTCATGAGGTATCATTTGTCAGACTCAAAGAACGATTTGGAAGAACTGGATGTGTCGATTACTAACAAGAATTGGAAAGGCAGGAAAAAGCCGCAAATGAAGAAACTGAATATCTTGTTATGCAAACTTTAATTGAAAATCCTCATATTTCATGTAAGCAGTTAGAAGAGGAGAGAGGTGTTGCTAAATCTACGGCAAATAGAATAATTAGGAAACATAAATTTCACCCATACCATATTCAACTGGTACAAGAGCTGGATCAAGACGACTTCAATCGAAGACTTGAATTTTGTACTTGGGCATTAGCAAAAAATAGAGAAGAACATGATTCTGTTTGAAAGTTCTGAAAACCCCAGATTCATTATCCCCTTGGATCACCAGCATAGATGGTCTCTTAATGTATGGGCTGGTATAATCGGTAACCGTATCATTGGACCTTATTTTTTCAAAAATAGAGTTAATGGAGACACTTTCCTAAATTTACTGCAAAACAGTTTGCAGGAGTGGCTTGACGAATTACCTTTGAATCTAGTGAGGCGGATGTGGTTCCAACTAGATGGCGCTCCGGCACATTTTAGCAGGCAGGTGAGGCAATTTTTAGACGCGAATTATGAAAATAAATGGATTGGTAGGGGAGGTCCAGTATCATGGCCGGCAAGGTCCCCGGACCTCACAAAACTAGATTTTTTCTTGTGGGGTTTTGTTAAAGAGCAAGTTTACCAAACGCCACCCACTATTATAAAGAATATGAAAATGAGAATTAGAAATGCATGTACAAATATCAAAAACACATTCCTTTGTGAATCGGCTACAAGTGTGTGTTGAAAAAAATGGTGGTCATATTGAACATTTAATCAAGTGATTGTAGAACTTCTTTTTCTGTTGTGTCTCTTTAATTAAAATATTTATTTGCCTTTTTACATAAAGAAAAATAGTAGACTGAATTTTTAATTTTGCATTTTTTACTGTATATTAATGTACAGGGTGATTCACCGAGATTTGCCACCTCCTTTAATTCCTTTATTTTTAATAACAGAGAAAAAGTTGAAATACAAAAGTGTCCCTCGGATATCAACTTTGTTATTTTAAATGGAACACCCTGTATATTATTACATGTTTGGATTCCTCGGAAAATTCTATAAATTCGATAATAAAGCAAATTCTTAAATAAATAAATAATAAATACAAAAATGTCAAAATCTCGGAAACTATGAAAAATAGGTATAGGACATATTTATAACGAAAGATAGGGTTTTGGGTCACGAATAGTCTAAAATATTAAAATACTATACATTCTATTTAAAAAAATGAAGATATGATGTTTTAAATTTTTTTAATTTCTTCTACTTATCTAGGACCCCCTGTACATACAACGCCGACAAATTTTGTTCACGTTGAAAGTCAACCCATACTTTTGTTAATGTTCCTGCCAAAAATCATAATCCTATATCAAAAAGCCAACGGCCCACGTCGTTTGAAAAAAGGTATTGCAATTCATAATTTTTTACAAAATGGCGGATATTAGAAAAACTATCAGATTTAGGCATAGGACATGTTATACAAAAAATGTGTAGAATCACGAGCAGAATCTAAATATGCAAAAATAAATATAAATGAAAATAATTTTAGGTTATGTAGCCCGTATTGTTCTACAACTTTTGCATTTGAACTTTTTTTATATCGCTATCCGTTATCAAGATATCAACCGAGAACGCACTATTGGGACACCCTGTATAGTTTTATGAGTTATTTCTTCTTTTTTATGTTAACCATCTAAACTTATGTTACGAACAAATTTATATCTATTTTTTTTGTGTGCACAAAGCAGCACTTGACATATTATTTTGTGTTATTGCATGCAATAATGAAATAGCACATAATATGAAAACAGTTAACCCTAGCGGCTTTTAATTAATATCAATGACCGAATATACTTCGCATAGACGGTCCATCAGATACACAACAATTCGTCACTTTTAATTGTTCATGTGGCTGTTTAATCGAAATATTACCAGGCGCGCAACTAGATTAACCGCGGAGTTGCCGAGAAAGCGAGTTAGGTTTATTTGTTTAGAAATATTTTGCTACGAACTACGAGTAAATCTCTCGAAGGGTCTCTACTGTAAAGAATACAATATAGGAATCTATTTAGTTGTTGTTTTAATTAACCATTTTCTGCCACAGGTCGGAATAGTAACGTTAATACCATGGGAGGGTCAGAGTTGACCCCGGGTTACCTTAAATATTTATTTTTAATGGATTTTTTTACCAGAGTTGCATTTGAACCTTATCTAAGAATAGTTTACAAGAAAAAAATAACATTATATGATTAAGGAAAGTTTTTTATTCAAAAGAAAATTCTAACAACTGTCAAAGAAAACATGACGCTGTGTAATAGGTTTCTTAAATAAAATTAGATCTCTGAAAAATGTCTGGCTTCCTGTAATAACAGAAATGTATTTTATTTTTAACAGAAAAAAAATGACAGACGTGTTTTCAAATCTTACTTATTGACACACATTTTGCACGTCTTTACATGCGTATGATTTTAAAAATATATTTCTTGCAGTCAAAATATGCCCTCCTTTTCCTGATTTTTTGAATTAATTCTGATAACGCTCCCCTTTTTCTGCTACCTATGCCTACGCCTTGAGTTAATAGGGGAACTGGTTCTATAATATCAGAAACCTGTGAAATAATCCGCGGAGCTTTCTAAGAAAAAATTTTCGTACGGTCTGCGTTGTACATGGTCTTAATTAAATTCACGATCTAAAGTTAAAAAAAAAACAGTTTCTCTTATATAAAAGTTTACCATTTTTAATTAACTTCATTCACCAATTTTGTAACGCTAATACCATGACAGGGTTAAATTTGATCAAAAACGCAAAAGAAACACGTGTAAAGACAGACAGCAACTAAGCACGCATTGGCAACCCGAGGGAGGGGGGGGGGCAGGGGAAGCGCTTGCCCATCCCTGGAAAATGCAAATATTGTATATTACATATATATTATGAAAACAATTGGTTTTGCCCCACTGGACAAAACGAATCTTCTTTCGGCTGATCCTGTTTACATTTACATATCACGTGTATTATGGATAACTTTTTTAAGCCTTCAGTTATTTTTGAATATTGTTGAACCCCCCTTGGAAATGGTTCTGCAGGCGCCCATGTAAACATGCTTTTAAGGGTCAATACATCCCTAACCAGTTAAAGATTAGACGATGCCGCATAAACAGCCATTTATATTTAGGTAGTGAAAAGTTTGACTTAAAAGTAGTAGGGTCAAATTTGACCCCGCCATGGTAGAAAAAATTGCTGTGCTATTATAAATTGCAAATAATAGTGCAGGTAGTGCCCTATAAGCTGCAACATGATAGATATCAGATATTTTTTCTCACCCTAAACTAAAACCAACGGTGTGCAACCTATTATACAGGGTGGCCCATCGAAAACGTACCGCAAGGCATAACGGCCAGGGTAATTTTTTTTTTCAAAAAATCCAAAAACACGTCAATTTTGTTTGTGAGGGGGACAATTTTTGCCCTTAAAATGATCGCAAAATTTTCAACCCTCTAAGCGGGGGTGTCATCCCCCAAACTTTTTCAAACGGAAAGAGGGGTCAAGTGGTACCGCAATGAAAAGGGCTTTCTATTCTCTATACATTCCCGCTTTGGTTTTTATAATGAGGAGGTGAGAAAAAACAGACTTCTAATGAGCTATTTGGTCGATGTTACGTGTCACCTAGCAAAGCAAGAATTATCTTTCAGAGGCCATAATGAAAAAAGCAATTCCGTTAGTGCGGGAAATTTTCGGGAAACTTTTAATCTGTTAATTAAACGTGATAACGAAATACAACAACATTTGAAAAAAATTGGAAATATTTTTTCTGGTTTATCAAAAACTATCCAGAATGATTTGATATCCTGTATTTCCGATTACCTTGCAGATACAATTCATAGGGAGATAAAAGAGTCGTTGTTTTTTGCAGTGCAAGCTGACGATACTACGGATATTTCTGAGAAGTCCCAATGTGCGATTTCAATTCGGTACGTTAATAAAAACGGTGAAATCAAAGAAAGTTTCTTGGGTTTTCATGACGTTAGCGAAGACAGAACAGCGGACGCAATGTATGGATTAATTGTTACAGTCATAGGCAATTTCGATTATAAAACAAAATTAGTTGGGCAATGCTACGATGGTGCTAGTGTGATGGCAGGTTCATTGAATGGTTTGCAAAAAAAAGTTAAAAATGATGCTCCTTTTGCTTTGTTTACGCATTGTAGTGCGCACAGATTGAATTTGGTTTTACAAACTGGTTCAAAAAATATAAAAAATTGCCGAATTTTTTTCGCAAGTGCGTCCTAGATTCCCGGATTTTTTCATCAGTCTGCAAAACGGACATTTACTTTAGATTCGACGATAGGAAAGAGGATTTCTTCCAGTTCAGACACCAGGTGGGCTTCCCGTTCTAAAATCATTCAAATCTTGCACTCTGAATGGGAAGGCCTAAAATTATTTTTTTCTAAAATTATTGACGACCAATCATCATCGGCTGAGTCAATAAACGGGGCCAAGGGATATCTTAAATTTATGAACGATTTAGAATTTTCGTTTCTTACCGCTGTGTATAAACATATTTTTGACATAACTGACCCCCTTTTCAACATTCTACAGAAAAAATCATTGGACATCACCTATTGTAAACCGCAAATATTTATGGCAAGAGATCGTATCAAGTTATTGAGAAATGAGACAATGTTTAATACAATATTTGAACAAGCCCAAACAAGGATTTTTAATAATAGGGACTCAGGGCAATTGTCAAAAAGAATTAAGTTATCGGACACCATTAAAGGCGATGAGCAAAGTTCTTTACGCATTTTATTTTATGAGATAATTGACAATATTGTGACTCAAATAGAAGTTAGGTTTGCAGATATGTCTCAGTTATTATATTTCTTTAGCGGATTCCTCAAAATTCGAAGAATATAGCAAAAATTTTCCGCTTGAATTTGTGACGAATGTGACCAACTTTTATAAAAATTTCTTTGACAAACAAAAATTAATTAATGAGCTTAGTGTAATATATCTCGATGAACAATTTGCATTGCTGAGCGTCGAGGCAATTTTAAAACATTTCGTAAAAAATGAACTTCAAGAAATATTTCCTGAAAGTTACAAACTTTTTGCGTTAATTGCTACCATACCTATTACAAGTACCTCAGTGGAAAGACATTTCTCTTGTTTAAAGCGAATAAAAACGTATTCTCGCAATACAATAAAAAATGAACGTTTATCGTCACTTGCGCTAGTTTCAATAGAAAAAGAGTTGTTCTGCTCCTTACAGAAGGCTGATAACTTTACGGATGTCATAATAAGTAAATTCGCCCTTTTAAAAGATAGGCGGATAAATTTAATTTATAAAACTTAGTTGTCAGCTAAGTGTGTACGCGGCTTAACGTTTTCTTATAACGTCATTATTCTTGAAATTATTGTGGTTGTCGCCTACCCTAGCCTAAACACCACGAGCCGCCACTGAAAATCGGTCAAGTCATTTAGAAAATATGAAGGATTGAAATTTAAAATGTTTATTTACAAATTATCAGAGTAAATGATAAGGATAAATTCCTTCGACCAATTCGCTATTTTTGTCCTGTTATTTTAGATGTTTACTGCTGATTTTAGTGATTTGACATGCCACAACGATCAGGTGCGGTAGTTGCTAGATAGCTGTTCTGTAACTTGTGCGTTTAAATTTCTCAATATCATTAATTTTTTTATCAATAATTATGGTGTACTCACTTGCAGAAAAAGTGGAAATAATCGAACTTTATTTTAAAAATAATGAATGTGGCAATCGGGTTGCGCAGATATTTAATGAACGACATCCTGAAAAACACCTTTCCGGCAAAATTGTTCGCGAGTTAGTAGCAAAATTTCGCGAAACTGGATCCCTTATGAATAAAAAGAGGCAGATGGAAAATCCTGTAGTAAATGAAGCTATGGAGGTCTTTGTATTGGGCCAAGTTGCCATGGATAGTACGCTGAGTACAAGAAAATTAGCCAATGAGACCGGCGTGAATCGTACAAGTGTCCAAAGAATATTGAAAAAACACCATTTCCACCCGTATAAAATTCAATTGGTACGAGAACTCAACGAAGACGATTTTGATCGCCGCTTGCAATTTTGTGAAACTATTAGTGAACGAGTGGCCAATAATAACAATTTTCTATTCAGTGTGTGTTTTTCGGATGAGTGCACTTTCTTTTTGAACGGTGTAGTTAATCGGCATAACTGTCGGTACTGGGCTGAGAACAACCCCAGGGTATTTCACGAGGTGCACACACAACATCCTCAGAAATTGAACGTGTGGGCTGGTATTTTTGGAAATTCTATTGTGGGTCCTTTTTTTCTTCCTGGAACTCTAACAGGTGATATGTACTTAGATTTACTGGAAAATACCATCGACCCAGCCCTAACTGACATCATCGAAAATAATCCTGGATACGTTGAAGCGGAACTGATATTTCAACAAGACGGTGCACCTCCACATTACTCTCAAAATGTGCGTAATTATTTAAACACTAACTTTCCCGGGCGGTGGATAGGACGAAGGGGTGCCATTGAGTGGCCTCCCCGGTCACCCGACTTGACTCCTTTAGACTTTTTTCTATGGGGACACATAAAAAGTAAAGTGTATAGCACTCCACTTGCCTCATTAGAAGATCTGCGAACACGAATTATTGACGTTTGTCGCGAAGTGACCCCTCAAGTTCTTCAGAATGTTCGAGAACGATTTGAAGCTAATTTGTATTACTGTATGGACGTCGACGTAGCAACATTTTCAGCATTTGCTTCATTAATACGGTAAGTTTTTTTTATTTAATTCAATTTATGCGTTTTTTGAAAAATGTATTTTTCAAATTTCAATCCTTCATATTTTCTAAATGACTTGACCGATTTTCAAAACCAAAGCGGGAATGTATAGAGAATAGAAAGCCCTTTTCATTGCGGTACCACTTGACCCCTCTTCCCATTTGAAAAAGTTTGGGGGATGACACCCCTGCTTAGAGGGTTGAAAATTTTGCGATCATTTTAAGGGCAAAAGTTGTCCCCCTCACAAACAAAATTGACGTGTTTTTGGATTTTTTAAAAAAAAAATTACCCTGGCCGTTATGCCTTGCGGTACGTTTTCGATGGGCCACCCTGTATATTCAAATCCTCCTGCTACTATTTAATATTCTATTCCTTAATACTGAACAATCTTAATTCTATTCAATAAGTCAATTCGTTTCTTAATCCCACACATTTCTTGAAATTAACACCAACTGACCCTTTATGAATAGAAATCGCAAAGTCCGTATACACAGCGAGAAGTCAAGCTCATTAAAACTCAGTTCGTAGAATTCTGTGCACGATGGCTCACGAAAGCAATTTATGGAAGCCATAAATAATTCTAGATTCAATTTTCCATTTATGAAGAAAAAGAAGACTTTAAATTCCTTATAACACTGCATTTGCGAAAACAATAACTTCGAAAATGCGAGCAGCTTGAAATTTAAATGGCGGAAATTCAGCTAAACGAATTAGTGGATATAACATTACAAAAGACATAAAGCTAGCTACTTCCAGCTCGCAAATGCGAAAAGGAAATACATTTTATTGTATACGGTTTCGGGCGCTTATAAAGGTCATGGCACAATTAAGGTTAACATTTTGCTAGATGAGGTAATTGGGATTTTTGTGAGAAAAGTTTGAAACAATTAAATATATGAAGGAGCGAAATGTATAATTTTATAAGTAGAAATGTACGCTAAGTACATAATAACCCAAATAAAACAATAATTTCTTCTTTCAATATTCAACATTTTTACTATATTTGCTTAAACTAACGTGTCATGTTTCGTTACACGGTAGCTTCTTCAAACATTACGTGTTACGAATGATAATGCCCGTATATATATATATATATATATATATATATATATATATATATATATATATATATATATATATATATACAGTGTGTCTACTTAAGTTCTCTACATATGGGAAACTTTTTTATTAGTAGTTTTACGGAAAAAAGTTACTCTTTATAAAAAGTTTTGCTTTCTGCCAAAATAATATTAAAATATTCAAACTTGATATTGCATATACAGGGTGGTAAAAAATTCCAAAAAATCGAAATTGACTCAAGAGAAAAGTACCTTTAATATTTATTTTATAACAAAATGTAATACAAAATCTTACTTAGAATAAAAAAACATATCTAGCACTAGATTCGTTGCTTCCTATCTGAAATCACTTCTTAAGGAATGTAAAACTTTGGCTTCTTACTGGCAAGTCCAGTTTCTTACTTTGGTTCCTACCTACATACCAGCAAAATTTCCTTATTTATTGACTGTTGATAATGACATTGTTACTGCCATTGTCAACCAAAATATTGTATTACTTTATTGAAACATCAGTTTGAATATTATAGTAAAAAGAAATGCCGCTGAATTTAAGCAAAGAAGATAAAATTGAAATAATTTTAATTGTCGGAGAAAATTATAAAACATTTCGAGAAGCTGCAGACATTTTTAACAACAGACACCCCGATAAAATTATACATTTCACAACAGTGGGGAATATTCTAACTAAATTCAAGGCTTTTGGAAATGTAGAAAATAACTTCACTAATTTTAATTCTAATAAACATTACATGTAAATAACTTAATTAACAATAAAAACTAACTGTTCCGTCACTGTACATTTGCCTCAACATATCCACCATCTTTTTCCATACAGGTAACCGTTCTTACAGAAAATTCTCTTAAAACGTTTCTAATCATGGCAGGCGTTATGGCCTGTATCTCTTCCTTAATTACTCTCTCCAAATGATCAACATTCTGAAATGGCCTTTTTTCTTTTAAGTAGCCCCAAAAGAAATAATCAAGAGGGTTCAAGTCCGGAGAACTAGTTGGCTAGAAAATATCAGAATACCTGTCGATTAGTCGTCCATTAAAGATAAAATTTAAGCATTGTCTTACATCCATTGCTCCGTAGCATGGTGCGCCATCCTGCTGGTACCATATTTGGAACCTCTCACTTATGGGTAGTTCATGAATAAAATCGTGGTAAAAAAAGTAAGTATTTCGAAAATCCAAGTAGCGATGATTATTTAAATTATGTCGAAAAAAAACTGGTCCAATTACTCTATCTTTATAAATTCCGCACCACACATTTGTTTTGAATGAATACTGATCACGAGTTTGTATAACAAAATTAGGATTAACGTCACTGCACCAACGACAGTTTTGCGAACTTACAGTCCCATTGAAAGCAAACGTTGCTTCATCGGTAAAAATAATGCATCTTGCCATAAACGGATCATCTTCTAACTCCCCTTGCATCAGACAGCAAAAGTCGAACCGTCGCTCAAAGTCTCCTGGTCTCAAGGTATGTATAAATTTTGGTTTGTAAGGTCGAAAACTGTTTTCTTTCAATATTTTTGAGACTGTATCTTTACCTACGTTATTTGGCAATGTTGCTGACCCTTTGCGTAGGGACTTTTTAGGGTCTTCTATCACAGAGAGCATTACTTGATTTGTAGTTTCGTCATTCGCAACCCTTGACCTCCGTTTCTTGTTAAAGTTATTTTCTACATTTCCAAAAATCTTTAATTTAGTTAGAATATTCCCCACTGTTGTGAAATGTATAATTTTATCGGAGTGTCTGTTGTTAAAAATGTCTGCAGTATAAAGTATAATATTCAAACTGATGTTTCAATAAAATAATACAATATTGTGGTTGACAATGGCAGTGACAATGTCATTATCAACAATCGATAAATAAGGAAATTTTGCTGGTATGTAGGTAGGAACAAAAGTAAGAAACTGGACTTGCCAGTAAGAAGCCAAAGTTTTACATTCCTTAAGAAGTGATTTCAGATAGGAAGCAACGAATCTAGTGCTAGATATGTTTTTTTATTCTAAGTAAGATTTTGTATTACATTTTGCCATACAATAAAAATTAAAGGAACTTTTCTCTTGAGTCAACTTCGATTTTTTGGAATTTTTGACCACCCTCTATATGCAATCTGACGTTTGAATACCTATTTTAATATTATTTTGGCAAAAAGCAGAACTTTTTATAAACAGTAACTTTTTTCCGTAAAACTACTAATAAAATGGTTTCCCATATGTAGAGACATAGACATAGACATAGATGGGGAGCCCGACAAGGGCAGCACTTAGGCTCACTGGGGCCCATTGTGCTATCCCCCCAAGTAGGCGTGTCAGGCCAAGAGCCCACTCCTTTTTAGAAAGGAAAGGATCCTTTCAGGTCGCGCACGTCCCACAAGCTCGGGTTCCACATAGGTGTCACCCAAGCAAAGCAGTCTGGCGTTGACTAAAGCGTCACATCGACAGACTAGATGCTCGGTAGTTTCATCTACCTCAGCACAAAACCTGCAGTATGGATCGTTGTCGAGTCCAATCTTATGCAGGTAATATTTCACTAGCCAATGTCCAGTTAGGACCCCGGTAATAGTTCTAAGTTGACTTCTGTTTAGGTTTAGAAGTCTATTAGACTCAGAACGGCTATAAGGGCCTGATATGAAGACCTTAGACTGTCTGAGTCCTGCTAGCTCGTGCCATTCAGCACGGAATTCCTCGACAGTGCGATTCTTAATCCTAGCCTTGACAACTGAAGGAGCAATTCCAAGAGCAGGTTCCGGCCCAGTGAAAGCAGTGTTGCTACCTTTCCGAGCCAGCTGATCCGCCCCTTCATTACCCCCAATGCCCTGATGGCCAGGCACCCAAATGAGGCTAACCCTATTGGACTCACACAGCCTCTCTAGGGCTCTCCTGCATTCAAGCGTTAGCAGCGAATTGACTCTGTTCGAGGACAGAGCTTTAATCGCGGCTTGACTATCACAACATATATAGATATGCTTGTCGTGGTATCCTCTGGAGAGGTTTTCCTGTACGCAGTCGAAGATTGCTGTAATCTCAGCCTGATATACAGTCGCATACCGTCCAAGAGCAAGACTAATTCTTGCCCTGGGACTCTCCCCATAAATTCCCGCCCCAGAACCCTCCTTCATTAGAGAGCCATCTGTAAACCAGACAAGGCCCTCCGGTTTGAGGAAGAATGGAGAGGAATCCCTCCATTGTTCTCTCTCGGGAACAATTACACAAAACCTTTTAGAGGCAGTTGAGACCGAAATATTGGCATCTCTCCTTGCTAGGAAAGGGTCTGATCTGATCAGTTCAGTCCAAACTCGCGTATGCCCAAAATTCCAGTCTCTGTGTAACCAACGACCCCAGTCGTTTAAACGAACAGAAGCTTTCCGAGCCTCCTCCTCTACAAGCAAGTGCAGAGGACTTAGTCCCAGAATAGCCTCCATAGATCGGGTCGGTGTGGTTCTTATGGCTCCAGTTATGCCCAGACACGCCAGTCTCTGGAGCTTGTCAAGCACCTTCTGTATGTGGTCTTGCGAGTGGCGGGCCACCACACAAGAGCGCCATAAGTGATCATTGGCCTTATCACTGACGTGTAAAGCCAATACACAATACGAGGTTTTAAACCCCAAGTTGATCCGAAGGACCGTCTGCACGCCCATAGACACGCTGTGGTCCTTTTTGTGATCCTTTCAATATGATCCCTCCAGGTCAGTCGGGAGTCTATTAAGACGCCCAGATATTTTACCGACCCGGAAGTTCTCAGCTTTTTCCCAAAAAGGGTGAGCCTCTCAAGGTCCACTTTTCTCTTATGGGTAAATGGTACCATTTTGGTCTTATCCGGATTAACAGACAGACCGTGTTTTTGGCACCACTTTTCCACCATGGCCAAAGCCCTCTGCATGAGCCTTATAATGGTGTTTGGGAACTTGCCTATTACTATAATGGCAAGATCATCAGCGTAGCTTTGAGCATAAACTCCGCTCTCGTTGAGAGTATGAAGCAGCCCATCTACAACCAGACACCACAAGAGCGGAGAAAGAACTCCGCTCTGCGGACATCCTTTGACCACGGACGAGCATACTGTCACGCTCCCAAGAGAAGATGTTATGATTCTGCTTTCAAGCATGACGCGAACCCACCTAATTACAGGCCTGTCCACGCCAAAACTCTCAGCAGCCTCACTAATGGAGTCAAAGGTGGTGTTGTTAAACGCCCCCTCGATATCCAAGAACACACCCAGAGCCATCTCCTTGGAGTAGACTCCCACCTCCAGTCTACTGACTAGACTATGAAGCGCCGTCTCCGTCGACATGGCTGTCCTGTAAGCGTGCTGGAATGGGTGCATGAGATTTCTACCCAGTGCGCCGTTTCTTATATAAGCATCCACGATCTTCTCCATGGTTTTCAAAAGAAAAAAGGATAGACTGATGGGCCTAAAGTCCTTAGCAGTTTCGTAGCAATTACGATCCGGTTTAGGAATAAACGCTACCCGAACCATGCGCCAGCGTTTGGGAATATATCCCAAAGCCAGGCAGGCCCGAAAAAGGCGCAAAAGATGTGGGATCAGTAGTTCCTGACCCTTCTGAAGAAGCGCCGGGAATATTCCATCTGGTCCCGCACTCTTAAATGGGCAAAACGAAGATATTGCCCACTTAATATTGTCTACTGTAACGACCTTAGCGGCCGTTTTCCAGTCAACCGAGCCTGCCCCTACTTGGAGAGCCTGCCCAGTAACCTCATCATTAGATTCCGGACGAGAGCCTGGAAAATGAGTTTCCAGGAGCATTCCTAGAGCCTCCTCTGCAGTGGTAGTATATCCACCGGTCGGAAGCCTTAGAGCCCCCACGCTCTGTCCTCGACCTTTTGAGAGAATCCTTTGAAGTCTAGCGGCTTCCGGAAGACCCTCTAAGCTTTCGCAGTAGGTCCTCCAGGACCCTCTCTTTGAACTGCGTATCAGTTCTTTGTACCTGCGTTGAGAATTCCTATGTTCTTCCCAATCAGCAGGTAATTTCGATCGCATGGCCCTGTTAAAGAGCCTGCGTGTATCTTTACGAGCCTTTTCAAGATCCAAGTTCCACCAAGGTGTCTTCTTGGTACCTCGATAGGTCCGCAATGCACAATTCTCCTCATAGGAGTCTATTATGGCTTCCTGTATAGAGTTTGCCACATTTTCCACTTGCCTTACTCTACAGCATGGCATTAGTGGCATATCTAACCGCACTTTAAGCGACTCCACATAGTGAGCCCAGTTGGTTGTCCTCGGGTTTCGAAAACTACTGAGCTCCGTGTCATGCTCAAGGTTTAGCTTAAAGAGGATGTGTCTATGATCCGATAAAGATGGCTCATCAGACACCCTCCATTCCCTAACAACCGGAACCAGCAAAAATGATGTCAGAGTTAGGTCAATAACCTCCTGCCTTCGTGACGTGACAAAAGTTGGAGTGTTTCCCCGATTTAGAATTTCTAAATCAGTTGTACTGAGGTACTCTAAAAGACTTGCGCCCCTCGAGTTGGTGTCAGTGCTGCCCCACACAACATTGTGTGCGTTGGCGTCGCACCCAACAACAAGAGGAAGCCCGTTGTCCCTACAGTATCCTATTAAGTCAATGAGTTCCCTGGTAGGACTGGGTCCTCTCTTGAATCATAGGGAAGATAGGCTGAGCATACTACAATGGGTTTGCGATGCCCTGCCTTATCCTTAAGAATCAGTTTCAGAGCCACTAGGTCCCTGTAACAGAATTCCGGTAGTGACAAGGACTCAATACATCTATCAACGTAGATGCATGTCCTTGGGTTCAGGTGGATGTCCCTTTTATAATGTAGAGAACTTTCTATCTGCCCCAGACCTCGCACATGCCCCTTGTAAATCCAAGGTTCCTGTAGGAGGTAGATGTGTGTTTGCCCCACAGCTAATGAGGTCGCCCCTCTGCTGTGCTGCAAGTTACTTTGTAGGAAGAGCACCCCTTTGCCCATTGGAACGAGCTAAGGGTGATCCTCCGTCATCCGGGAAGTTGTGTCCTCCGACCCAGACGCCGTGCTATGCACGTCTATCTGAGACAGAAGCTCAGCAACTTCCTGCTCAGCGCCAGACACGGGGTCTAACCGCTGAGCTGGGTTTGACGGGGAGATAGGTCTCCCCGCTGCTCCGGCTTTGGTGTCGGTGGAAGTTTCAGAGCCTTTACCTTCGTATCAAAAGTGACGTGGGAGACCCCAGCATACGCCTTAAACTTTTGACGTGACAAGGCCTCAAAGGAAACCTCATCAATGCCAAACACAAGAATGAGCTTCTGTTTCTCCTCCTTGCGATAGTACGTCCTCCAGAGATTAGTTCTTAGTCCTAAGTTCTGTCTGAAGACGTTTTAAAGTCACGTCCGTACTGTCCGGTGGTCCATGGACAACGGCCACAACTTTTATTGTCCTGGAAACGTGTTTCTGAATTCTCAGAGATGCATTATCCCATGGCTTAATGATTGGAATGGTCCCCTCCAACCAGTTCAGGGACCACTGATCTTCACAGTTCACCACAATGGCTCCCTGTTCCATCAGCCGGAAACCGCTGAATCTGGGGAAGGGCCCCTCCACCATGCCGTCTACGACGGCATTGAGAGATGCCAAGACAGCTCCATATTGAGTCTCCGAGATGACCACATCCGGATATGCCTCCGGTATAATGGTCACCCTGAGACCTGCCGCTGCTGCCTGCCCGTATGTGAGAGTGCCCGTTTTTTTGGGGCTCTTCTCAGGCTGCTTGCTTTTCTCAGTCCCTGGGGTGCTCCCTTCTGACCTGGGACGTTTAGTCCCCCCCTGAGCCTGAATGCTAGGCCCTGGCTTGACTGCGCCCTGGCCCGGATACCTCCGAGCCGGAGCCGTCTAGCCCTGGCCTTCTGAGCACCAGACCTGTTCTTTTTCTTAGAACCGCCCGGTGTGTTGCCAGTCCCCTTCATGGAGCCTTGTTGAGTCGTCTCCTTTTGCAAGGAGCCAGCTCTACTAGTCCCCTCTTGGGAGCCCGGTTTCATAGACCCTTCTTCCGAAGGGCCCTTAAAGGGTTTGCTGCTATTTTCCATACAGTTCCCACGAGAAGCTCGGAAAGGTGGTCCACCCCAGCAGAGCCGGCTTACTGAGGTAAGGCTGTGTACTCTGGGAGGTCGCCTGGTATCCCAGAGGCTCCGTTCACGACACCCGATTTAGGCTCGGGTGTCATGCAGCCCTTGGCACGGAAGCGCATACCGTGGCTTCAGCCCTGTGTCCCTCTTAGCTTCAGAGCTCCGGTCTAGGCCACCCATCGATAAGACCTCATGGTCGTAGCCATGGAGTCGTACCAATGAAAGGCCCCCGGAGTCTCTTACTGAGCCTCACCACTGCGTTCAAAGTGTGGACACGCTGGGAGGATATGTAGAGAACTTAAGTAGACACACTGTATATATATATATATATATATATATATATTTATATATATTTATATATATACTTAGAGTGAGTTTCTGGACCATTTAAAATATATTCGTAGGAAGATTTTCTTTGGTTTTTTTGGCCTCAAGTTATTTTTTTGGAAAAATAAAACAAATTCATTTTTCGGCACTAATTTTCATTTTGTTTATTGCAAACGTTTCGGCTAAATGCCTTCATCAGTGCTGTTTGACTGAAACTAAAAACAGTACTATTTTATATTATGCGAAGTCAACATTTTTTTTTTTTTAAATGTAGAGACAAAATGTTACATACATATACTTATAGACACATAATTAAAAATAACCTTTTTTTTTTTTTTTTTATATAATAATAATTCGTTACGCTAACTAAAATTCCTAGTAATTTATACTTTCAAACTCACCCAAGAAGGCAACTTCCTGCATTCAGCAAACCAAAAAAGAATAAAATTTTTGTCACGTCACATTTAGTATACAGTATTAGACGCCAATAAACATGTAAAATTTTTATTTATAAAACTACGGTGGCATGTTAGTCTACCGATATATTTTGACTGGAATTGCACCTCGTTTTGAAGCAGTTGCTTGTCTTTCTGATTGTTTTTACTGAAGCAAAAAATTGTATATTGTGTTGTTGTTGTTTTGGTGTATAGCATGAGGGCCTTTAATTATACTATTTGTTATTATAATCAATTGGTAATTACTGTATTTTTTTTCCGTTTCACTTAACTAAGTAAAAAAAAATTTTTTTTTTTTTCTTATTTATTAATCAAGGAGAAAATTTCGGAACATTATAATTATTTTATTACGTTGTGATATATTTGGTTTAAATTTTTAATTTCAGTTCTATCATTTATTGAATTTTTATTTTGCTTAATATAGAGCATTTCTAAGAATTCCCTTTTTCTTTGGTTGGTTTCCGTTTTTAATATTTTTGTGTCTTCATATTTGAATTTATGGGATGTTTCATTTTCGTGCTTAGTTAATGAAGTTTTATTTTTTTTGTCATATTTATGTCCATTTAGGCGGTTTTTAAGGTATTGAGTAGTTTGTCCGATGTATACTCCTGGGCAATCATTACATGGTATTTGATATATAGTGTGTGTTTTTTGACTGGTTGGGGTTGGTGTTTTAAGACAAGTAAAAAATTTCTTTTGAAAAGTGTTGTAGCTTTTGTGGCATACGGTTATGTTTTGGTGTTTGAAAATAGTTTGGATACTTTCTGAAAGACCCTGGATGTAAGGAATAGAGAGGAATTTTTTATCTTTAGTTTTTTCGTTTGAAAGTATAAATTACTAGTTTTGAGTTTGAAAGTATAAATTACTAGGAATTTTAGTTAGCGTAACGAATTATTATTATATAAAAAAAAAAAAAAAAAGGTTATTTTTAATTATGTGTCTATAAGTATATGTATGTAACATTTTGTCTCTACATTTAAAAAAAAAAAAATGTTGACTTCGCATAATATAAAATAGTACTGTTTTTAGTTTCAGTCAAACAGCACTGATGAAGGCATTTAGCCGAAACGTTTGCAATAAACAAAATGAAAATTAGTGCCGAAAAATGAATTTGTTTTATTTTTCCAAAAAAATAACTTGAGGCCAAAAAAACCAAAGAAAATCTTCCTACGTTTATATATATATATATATATGTTGATTTTTACTACTTCACGGATGGATAAATACAATGTGTTTTCATTCCGGGTGTACATCCGTTCACTACTGTCGTTCAGAAAAGAACAGTTTTGCTGACGTTTCACCAAAATCACATTTGGCATTTTCGAAGCTTTCTTTCTCGCGTCCGAATAGAGACTGAAGTGTTGGTGACTGCGACGCTTCCTTTTATACCCCCACTCGGGGCCGAAGGTTATATCTGCGCAGGCGTTGGTCGTTATTTATGTTTTCCGGATGGTGCTGTTGTTGTTGCGCTAATTGCGCTTGAGTTTTTGCGATTTTAGATTTGTCGATTATTGTCTTCCATACTGTTGGTAGTTTTAATGATTCGTCCCTCTTATTTAAATCACCTTGCCTTTCAATTTCTATGGCTTCTCGGATTATTCTGGTCTTATAATGTTCTATATTGGCAATCTCCCTACACTTATCGAAATTTATTTTATGGCCGGTTTCCTGATGATGTAGGAATAAAGCTGAGGTTGTTTGTTTATTTCTGATGCTGAGTTTATGCTCTTCCACTCTTGCTGATATTCGCCTGTTAGTCTGTCCAACGTACAATTTTTCACAGTCCCGGCACGGAATGCTGTATACTCCATGGTTTTCCAGTTTGATTTTATCTTTTGGGTTTCCAAGTAGTTTACCTATAGTGTGTTTCAGTTAATCGCACGGATCTGGATATTAGGGTATTTGCCTCAGCTTGAATTTGTGCTGGGTGATGATGTTATTCTGCATTTAAATATCTGTCTGTATGTGTTGGTTTTCTGTACACGGTGTATTCGAAATGTCCGTTATGCAGTTTTGTGACCAGAACATCTAAAAACGGTAGTTTGTTGTTTTCCTCTAACTCTAGAGTAAATTATATTCTGGGGTGGATTGAATTTACGTGAGTCAGAAATTTTTCGAGCTCTGCGTGACCATGTTGCCATATAATAAATATGTCATCCACATAACGAATCCATAATTTGGGTTTTAAACTTGCTTTCTCTAGAGCTTCTTTCTCGAAGTATATCATAAATAAATTCGCGACTACTGGTGATAGCGAGGACCCCATTGGAGCACCATCCATTTGTTTATACATTTGCCCGTTGAATGAAAAATAAGTATTTTTGAGGCAATGCTCCGAGAGTTCTATTATATGTGCCTGGAAATCCTTGTTCATAGCAATCTTGTCCAATGCTTCGTCGATGGGAATACTGGGATATAACGATTTGACATCTAGGCTTGCTATGATATCGTTTTTTTCAGGGACGATATCTCGTATAATTCGAGTAAAATGCTCCGAGTTTTTTACAAATGAATCAGCTTTTTCTACAGTTGGTTGCATAATTTCAGAAAGGTATTTCTCCAGTTTTTGTAGCGGCGAATTAACAGCACTAACAAATAGGTTTGATAGGCGCCCCTGGTTTGTGTATTTTTGGTAAACCATAGAGTTTAGGACATCTGCTCGACTTTTCCCGTGGTATGATTTTTTGTTGAATTTCGGGGTTTATTGGTGAACTTTTTATTTTATTTTTAGTTGTTTTTTCTAGGTACGTTGTCGGGTCCCTTGGAACAGGCCTATAACAATTGTCTTGTAGGATCTCCTGCATTTTTTGTACGTAATCTTGAGTATTCATAACCACAGTTGCGTTTCCTTTATCTGCTGGAAGGATTGTGACGTCTTTATTTTTTCGAAGGTTTATTAGGGTTCTTTGTTCAGTGGTATTTAGGTTTTATTTTGGTGTTTTGCGTGATCTTAAAATTCTTGCCGTCGAATCTCCTCTGCTTTTGTTTCTTTTGGACAAGCTATTATTTCTTCTTTCGGGATTTCCTTAGGAGATATCGCAAAATTAAAACCCTTACTCAGTACGGATTTTTCACTTTCTGAGAGACTATAGGATGATGTATTATGTACTAATTTATCGACGTCTACTGATGATCTTTGTGGCTGACTCGACTTTCTTAGAAGATTGTCATACTTTTTCGAAAGTTTATCTGTCTTAATATTCTTATTTGATTCTGTTCGCCAAAAAGCCAAAGTTTCTATGCGATTCCACAATAAAGGGTGAATGATGTTATTTAGTTTAAGATGTAACTTTAAAAGTTCTTTCTCTGTCTCGGCTAGTTGTTTTCTAGTTTGATGGATTTGTTCTTTTAATACCGCCTTACTAGCATTTTGAAGTATGGTGTTAGTTTTTCTAGTTTTAGTATGATAAGACAACCGTGTAAAAGTAGGAAGTAAATCGCTGTCACGACACTTAATTTGAAAGGTTAGATCACATAAAAGATTAGTTTTCTTACCTCTCAGTTTCTCATACATCTTGATTGTGAAAATCTCCTCCCCGTAGAGGTGTATAGTGTTGATTTTTACTCCTTCACGGATGGAAAAATACAATGTGTTTTCATTCCGGGTGTACATCCGTTCACTACTGTCGTTCTGAAAAGAACAATTTTGCTGACGTTTCGCCAAAATCAAAATCTAAAATCGCAAAAACTCAAGCGCAATTAGCGCAACAACAGCACCATCCGGAAAACATAAATAACGACCAACGCCTGCGCAGATATAACCTTCGGCCCCGAGTGTGGGTATAAAAGGAAGCGTCGCAGTCACCAACACTTCAGTCTCTATTTGGACGCGAGAAAAAAAGCTTCGAAAATGCCAAATATGATTTTGGCGAAACGTCAGCGAAATTGTTCTTTTCAGAACGACAGTAGTGAACGGATGTACAGGGTGGTCGAAATTGGTCTGTTTTAACAGAGAAAACCTATTTCCTGACTAGATAGAGCAAAACTGACTTAGGTGTCATGGGCTCGATTTCTGAGAAATGTTTAATGGCAAAAACCGCCTGCCGATATTTTCACTGCCAACTGAGATATAGGGCGTTTTTCAATTTTCGGCCATTTTGAAAATTGTCCATAACTTTTTTATTTTGCGGAATATTAACATTCTGCAAAGACATTCTAGAGGCACTTTTTTATGTGCATTCCAGTGGCATACTCAGATTTTTTCTATAGTTGTCCGTTTTATCATAAATAGGCAAAACTTTTTTTTTTCAAATGGAAATCATAGTTGGCTATAAATTATAAAAAATGCTCGCGTTTAGCCCTTTTCAGTGATATAAAGTTGTAGGTACTTATTTTCAAAAATAACGAAAATATTAGGTGTTTTTGGTTTACATCGAAGTAGGCTTTGATTTGTGATGACAATATCTCAATTATGTATTGTTAAGATTTATAGTTTGTTAGCAACTTAAACACAACTTTAAATAACACTAGCTAACGTTATTTTAATTATTTATTATTATTTTTTTTTATTTTTTTTTTGTTTACATAGCAAAGTTGAACAAAATTAACAAACTAAACTACTATTTACAGCTACAAGTGAAAATAAAAAATAATTATGAAAATCTAGGTATTTAGTTAGATAGGTTTCTGATAAATATATTTAGAGAAGTTGTTCAAATTGAGCCCCTCCCTGTTGAATACAAACTAAGCATCTTTTGCGTACCGAGTTGCAACTATTTATTAGTTCAACTGGGCTAATAGATGCAAAAGCTTGCCTAGTAGCCTCTTGCAATTCTTCTTTTGTGTGAAAGGTTCTTCCCTTAAATATCAAGTCCTTCAATCTTCCCCACAAAAAAAAATCTAAGGGAGTTAAGTCACAGGACCTAGCAGGCCAAGGTATGGGGCCCCACGTACCAATCCAATTTTCTCGAAATTCGAAGTTTAAAAGATCAGTTGTGATCCTTGCATTGTGCGGGGGACAACCATCTTGTTGATAGTAGATATTTCTGGCATCAGCTAAAGGTATGTCTTCCAACAAAGGGACAATATATGTGCGCAAAATATTTACGTAATCATCTGCAGTTAAATTTCCATCGTAAAAATAAGGTCCCACAAATCTTCCTCGGAATATCCCCACCCATATATTGAATCCACACCGACCTTGCCGGTCTTGTTGCACAACTACGTGTGGATTTTCAGTGGACCAGTGATATGAATTATATCTATTAAATATACCAGAAGTATCTACTCTGGATTCATCACTCCAAATAATATTTAATGGAAAATTCTCATTCTCCATGAATTTTTGCTCATACCACTGACAAAATCTCAATCTTCTAGCGGCGTCCCCTTCACGGAGTTGATGAACTCTTCTCGTTCTGTACGGTTTGAATTTATGTTTTTTGAGTATTTTTAAAACGGTGGTCTTTGGAACATTCGTTATATTAGCCAATGTTCGAGAGGAGGTGCCAGGATGATCTAATACCTCACCAATTATATTTAGCTGCTGGATTTCCTTTTCTTCCTTTAGTTCATAATGTCTTGTTCTTAACTTTTTAAAACTTCCGTAATTTACTAAATTACTTTTTAATGTTTGATAAATTCGGTTATCCGGTTGACGTCGCTCGGGAAATGTATTAAAATATAATTCACTAGCTGCTTCAGGAACTTCGTTAGATAATATGTAACATTTTAACATATCATACTTTTCATAATTCTCAAACATATTTTGTCAGCAACTTAACACAACTTTATAAAGATAACACCAAAACGCAATAATTACACCAGACTACAGTAATCTGACAGCAATATATTCAAAATATTGAACGCGCGTCATTATTCCAAGGCCTACTTCGATGTAAACCAAAAACACCTAATATTTTCGTTATTTTTGAAAATAAGTACCTACAACTTTATATCACTGAAAAGGGCTAAACGCGAGCATTTTTTATAATTTATAGCCAACTATGATTTCCATTTGAAAAAAAAAAGTTTTGCCTATTTATGATAAAACGGACAACTATAGAAAAAATCTGAGTACGCCACTGGATTGCACATAAAAAAGTGCCTTTAGAATGTCTTTGCAGAATGTTAATATTCCGCAAAATAAAAAAGTTATGGACAATTTTCAAAATGGCCGAAAATTGAAAAACGCCCTATATCTCAGTTGGCAGTGAAAATATCGGCAGGCGGTTTTTGCCATTAAACATTTCTCAGAAATCGAGCCCATGACACCTAAGTCAGTTTTGCTCTATCTAGTCAGGAAATAGGTTTTCTCTGTTAAAACAGACCAATTTCGACCACCCGGTACACCCGGAATGAAAACACATATATATATATATATATATATATATATATATATATATGTATATGTATATATATATATATATATATATATATATATATATATATATATACATACATACAGAACAACAGTTTTCTTGGGTATTGTAGTCTTAATTTTTTATGTAAAACGAGCACTTAAATTGTAAGTAGCATTTTTATTCAGACATTTCGACAAGTTTTTGCCTTCATCAGTGGTTCTATGAAGGCAATATCTGGTGAATCATAATAATATAGAAACAAACAGCACATTCATAACAAACTCTCTAGCTCAGTATACAACATTTCAAAAATCACATGCGTTAAATATATTTAAAAGCTAAAATACGTTCTGCCGAAACTACACAAAGATGGCATTCCAATGCGATCTATCGTTTCTTGCATACAATCGCCGTTAAATAACTTACCAAAATTTTCAGAAGGCATTTTACAAAATATTAGAAACAAAAAAAATACTTACATTAAGGACTCTTGGGATTTTAAAGAAAAAATAAAGAACATCCGCATACCAAATCCTCCCTTCCTTCCATACAAATATTCCAACTGATCTCGCTCTCCAAATAATTAGTAAAAATAGGACACAATAAAAAATTATACCGCCATACCCTTGGATAATTTTTTGATTGCTGAACCTATGTTATGTATAAAAACAACTTTTACAGACAGTTGGAAGGGTGTGCAATGGGGTCCTCTATTTATAGCGTTATAGCACAAATCGTAATGGAAGATTTGGAAGAGAATGTTATTAAAAAATTGGACATCAAATTACCATTCTTTTTTTCTTTTTTCTTTCGATTTTTACTGTGCCAGAGAGTTTGTTATGAATGTTTTGTTTGTTCGTACCTTATTATGATGCACCGGAGATTTCCTTGTTAGAATCACTGATGATGGCAAAAACTCGCCGAAACGTCTGAATAAAAAATGCTACTTACAAACTAAATGTCCGTTTTATATATAAAAAATTAAGGAAACTATACCCAAGAAAACTGTTGCTCTGAGTCTACATTAAGGGCCCAGAAACCTATTTTCAAAATATATATATATATACTTATCAAAAATCATTCTTGGGAATAGTGTTCTTAAAATAACACATCTTTGAATGATTTAATTCTCAATATTTTGGTCGGATGCCAACGCGTCTCGACCATTTTATGGCCTTGATCACTTATCTAAAACAAAATAAAGTGACTGCCTTGGGAGTTTAGTGTTATACAAAATGCTTTTTTTATATTAATAAATTTTTAATTCTAAAATTCCTAAAATTAAAATAATACAAAAAAAACATTATAGATAAGACTAAATTCCCAAGGCAGTCCGATTAATGCTATAAATGTCGAAACGTCTGGACATCAATGCAAAGTATTCTATTTGTGAACACTATTTCCAAAAAAGATTTTTTTTATAAGAACATAATTTACATGTTCAAGAAAAATGTTTGAGGTTATAAATTTGCCATATTAGGATCCGATGTTGCCGATTATAAGCAAATTTACCAGTAAATTGATTTTTTATCTTTTGTCTTAAGTTTTTTCTATAGTCACACACCGCGGGAAGAATTGAGATGTGAGAGAGTGATGAGAAACACGAAAATGACATGACAATAAACGAAGCCACCAAATTTGACCATGACAATTTTTATTTCCTTTTTTCAAATTTATCCATAACCTCTCATTCCCCTGTTCTTTGAAAATTGTTAACTTCCTCAGCAATTCAAGGTCAAAACTTCTTTCGACATCCCGTGAAATTTTACCAAAGTTTTAAAATTTGATTTAATTAATACTTTAATGTTCGTTTTTTTGTAATAACTAAAGTTAAAAACCAGTTTATATCTTTGTTATTTGTTGACTTACTACAAAATATGCAAGCTTAAAAGAAAAACTATTTTTGTTCTCTTAAACGAAGACATTATCAAAAGAATTTTTAAAAATTATTTCCTTTTTTGGGCGTGGTCGGATCGCATTGTCGTTGATAGCAAATAAATTGGTCGTTTTTATTTAAAAAAATCAGTAATAAAAACTTTTAAAATCGAAAAGTATTAAATATTGCCAGGTAAATTATAAATAGATTTTAGATTGTAGTTTTTTTATATCATCTCATTATCTTTTATTATAGTATTATAGATATATTTGCTAAATTCGCCTTAAATGTTTGTAGAAATATGAAAATTCACAGTAGTTCCACATAAATATATAAATTTTTCGTTTTATGGTTATAAATGTTAGTTGTGTTTGTATAGACTTGATCTTAATTAAATTACGTAAGGTCATTAGTATGACCGAAAACGGTCGATAATTTTCAAGAGTTAAAGAGCTAGCAAAAAATATCAATAAAATAATTTGTAGGTGAATTCAAAATCTATATAAGTAAAGAAAAAATAATTGCTATAAAGTCATGATAAAACAAAGTTGATTTTTTTAATGGAACACCGTGTTTATTATACATCTATGAAATTGGTTTTATTCTGCTGATTATAAACAAAATTGAGACTGATACCTTTATTTTTAAACATATCTGAAAATCATGAGAAAAATTCTGCGATACGGCGTAATGTGGGAAGGTAGTAAAGCATTTTTCGTTTTCTTCTATCACACACACGGATTTTTAAGGCATACTTTTTCTCAGGTTCCTTCAGGGAGCTTTAAAGACAAAGGTATCAAATATAGTATTTTTATACCTAGCAAGAAAACGCTCATGTATACAGAGTTATTCATTATAAATGAACACTCCTTTAACTTTTTTATTTTTAGAGATAAGAGAGCTGACTTTTTTATCAAATAATCATCTGAAATTTTTTATAAGTAATGAAAATATTATACAGGGTGTCTCATAGACACACGTCAAAATAAGATTACTCTTTTTTAATAGAACACCCTGTATATTATTGTATTTTTACATTCTGCAGGAAATTCTAGATATGTTTCATATTATTCTAAAGCTATCTTCAATGGTTTACGAGATTTTGTCAATTGATACAAGACGTAAAAAAGTTTTTAAATAAACCGAGCTATCCAAATTTATTTTTTTCCAAGTCGTTGCGTAAGTTTTTCTTTAAATTTAGTTAACAAGAATAATAAGGTTAGTCTATTTCAACCCCTTCCACTTATTTTAAAGAAGAAACAAATTTTGCAGATAGTGTGCTTTCATAGTAGTAACACTCCCATAAAATTTCATCGCTTTATCGCTTTTCGTTTTTAAGATAAAAAAAGAAACACTATTGTTGACTTTTGACCCAGCGTTTATAACAAACTGCCCTTTATTTTGAACTAAGAATATCAAATTCAAATTCCCTATTCTGCTCTCTAACTTTTTAGTCTTTCTGCGGTTTAGAAGTTATTTAGCAAAATGATCATTTGTAAATAGCCAATTTTGATTAACAAAAAACTCCAAAAATTCCATTTTTGTTAAATATCTTCTAAACGATATATCTGAAGAGAAAAACGCAAGAGGTAATTTTTATGTAAAATGCATTTTTTTCTTCACAAATATGCAATGCAAATCCCGTACGAATGCCACTGGTAGAAATTTAAAAAAATGTTGTACATCAGAAAATGTTTCTTAATGCGTAGAAAATATGTATCAATTTTCATGAAGATATCTAGAATGGTATCCCAAATATTATAAAAAAAAGATTTTTTACTGAAAAGTTTAACACCCTGTATCTCAAAAGTTACGAGGTTTAGGACATTTGTTCATATAAAGTTTTTTTCTTAGAATAAACTCAAGAATCTTCCTCTTAAATTTTTCCCATTTATTGTGAAACACCCTGTATATATAAAGTTTGCTGTCTCAGAAAAGTTCATTTTGCTTATTAATTAATGCAGTTTCCACTAATTAAATAATGCTTTGTTTTATCAGGTTAACTGTCAAACTTATTTAATTAGATCAGAATGAGCCTAATAAAAATTGATTTCGATTTTCTAACAATTTGATAAATTTTGGCACTTTGACAGACTGTAAAATCTAAACCTTATTAAGAGACAAAGGGAAGATAGCTACAGAATACTATAGATAAAAAATATCTAGAATTTTCTAGATAATCAAAAAATGTTCCATTTTAAAAAAGTAACCTTATTTTGATATTTGCCTATGGGGCATCCTGTTTTACATTTTCATTACTTATAAAAAATTTCAAATGATTTCCTACAATTTGGTAAAAAAATCAGCTCTCTATTTTTTAAAATAACAATGTTAGTGGGGTATGTCCATTTATAGTGAACAACCCTGTACGTATAATATACATACTATTTAAAAAAAATTACTTGTTTTTATTTCTTCAACAGATTCTTAAAATCCCTAAAATTTTGTATTTTACTGTGTAATTTTTTGCCGGCTTTCTTATATTTGAAGATAATCGACCATTTCTTTGCATACCAGCGACCTTATACCGGGTACCACAAATAAGTAGCTCACCCTTGTAACTTTTTTCTTTACTAAAGTATTAAAGGTAGCCATGATATACGATGGTTCTGTTCTGTCACAAGGTTGAACTCAGAATTTTATAATAAATCAAAATAAGTAAACAAATATAACGTATTCAATCTAAAAAATAAATCCAATTTAAAAAAGGTAATAGCAAAAATTCGAAAATAAAAGAAGATATTGCAAGGATTTTATAATACAAAAAAATGAAAAACTATGTTCTATTTAACCAACCAAATTTCACTTTAATATTTTTCCAAAGAAAAATCTTACAAGGGTGAGCCACTTATTTGTGGCAGTTGGTATATTTGTTTTATATGTTGCTCTTCTAGAAAATTCTTTATTATTTATAGGGCGAATACCTCAAATGGGAAAACCAAAGACTACAGCTATACCAAAGTCACGACGGTACCATTAGACAGCAAAAGGTACCTCCTACAACCCGCAGTTGATAATATACTACTAAGAAAGGTATTTCGGCATCCTAGAATGACCCTCTAATTCGTCTAAATTCTTGAAAGCAGATTTTAGTTTATTTCAGTATCTACCCAACTGATTTTTGTTAACTGGTAAGTTTTTAAACTTTATATAATAATACCCCAGCAAATTGTCTTTAATATCACACAATAATGAACTTATTATTACGAGATTTTTGAAGCTGTTTTAAATTATATCTGATCTATGATATCTGACATATTTCATAACATTTACACTTGCCTTTCCTAAATACTTATCTCTCTATAGTAGGGAAATATGTTCAAACAACTTTTCTTCATGCTTTTCATTTATATTACATTTGTAATGATATATAACGAAAACAATTTATTTAGGTTATTTTTCTTTTATATGTCTGAAATTGGTTTAAAAAGTTAATTTTTACTAATTGAATAAAACATACAATGTACATACATATATAATTTTTTATTATTTTGAATGAAAATTATATTGAAATTAACTAAAATCTGCATTGTTGTTTATTTATATGTTCTCTTTGGAGTCGAATACACTCAGTATATGTATATTTAGTTTTTTTTGGTTACATTACATTTAAGAAATAAATTATTTCACTTAAACTTCAAAATTTAAGATTTTTAAATAAATGTAGTAAAATATATACATATACAGAGTTGCTTTTTTCTTTTTTTTTACTCTACTACTTTGCGAGTGTTTCAGAAATATATTTAAATTGAACTTGTTTTAATTTTCAAAAACTATCAATAAATATAAGGATTAGGTATATTTCGATGATTTTATATAATTATTATTGTAAATTGAATGTACTTTTCAATTGCAGAAGACAATAAATAAGATATTATTATATTAAATATACATACAAATTACAATAGATAATTTTCCTATATCGACAAATTTGGGTCAAAAATTATATTATTTCTTTAACTGTATGCATAAATAAAAGGTTCAGTATAATGAGAAATATTTAGTAAATGGCGTCGTATTTTCTATTCCTAATTTACGAATTAGCAAGATCTTAACGCACAGAATGGCGCCCTGAAACACTTTCGATATTTGTTTTTCCCGAATAAACCTCTTTATCTTTTATCAAATTATAAAAGTCGTTTCCTTGGTATGCTTGTTCATTAAACACTTATATTTAAAAATAAATGTACAGCTCGGTCAGTTTACCATTTTTTATTTTTCAACATATCAAATTGTCAAAAAACAATTGTATTAGTTACCAAATTTTATACATCAGTATAATAATATAAAAATAAATTACAAAAGATATAATTATTTTTTTTAATGAGATCCCCTGGAAAATTTACTTTCAGGTCCCTTTTTCCCGATTCTAAAAATATCGGGTTTAATATCTTAAAAAAAATAACTAAGACTATAAAAAAAAATGCGTCATAAAACAAATTAATATGTATGACAAAGATTTTCTCTCTCTTTACCACATTTCTCTTATAGCAAAGTTTTTTATTTGCCCTTTGATTTAAAAAAAATATATATCAAACTCGTATATCTAGAATCAGAAAAAAGAAATATATCTATTAACAATAAAATTACAGATGTGTCTCAATTTAAAATATTATATGTATGTATTTGACAATTGACAATTGTTTAATAATATACAAAATTTGGTGAATAGAGTTGGTCATTTTGATATCTTGAAAAGTAATAAAGTTGTAACAGTTTAAAATGTTGACAAGTTAAAAATAACCATACTCTACAGGGTCCAATTATAGAGCATGTCGGCTGTAGCTCTGGAACCGTTAATGACAGGGCTTAAAGAAAAAATTATTTGCAGGTAAATCGGCCAAAAAAAATCGCTGTAAATTATCTTCAAGTTTGAAAGTTGGCCGCTAGGGGGCGTAACAACAACAAAAAAGTGTAAATGCCAACATAAAAGTACAATCAATCACTCACTTGTTTGTTTGAGACCATTTTTGTATATTTTCAAAAATAAAGTGGTGGGGGAAGGTTTTACATTCAAATGTTGATATCTCTGTTTTGGATGAACCTATTTTATTCAACTTGGGCTTTTTTTGCTCTACTCGGAAACCAGGAAACTGTTAGTTTTTGTTATTGGTCACTAGATGGCGTTGTTTAGGAATTTTCCAAATAATGCTGATTTTCTCAAAATAATCAAATGGTACGCTATGCTTTTTATATCACAATTTATCTGGTTGCTATGAAAAGCATTGAATAGTGAAAATCAAAAACTAGAAACAAAACAAGGCTCCAATAGAAACTTTAGTAATCTTGCATGTAAGGAACAAAACTTGACAAATGAACAAAACAACAAAATACTAAATCTCAGTGTTATAATCACATAAGCTTCGCAATAAAACTACTAAAGCTAGAGCGAGCCAGGGCTGGACTCGGTTTGGGCACAAAGATTAAACCGTTCGATCTTGTTTCAGTGGAACAACCAGTTTTTTTGGTTTTCTTAAAATTTTTGAATTAACTGAAATGAGATAATTTCTACTTTGCCATTGTCACTTTTTCATCTCTACAAAACGGCAGGGTTAATTTTCCAATCCGACGTTTCGGATTCGTGAGACCATCATCTACTTTTTTAATTTAAATGCAGGCCTGGATTTTTTATTCCACTATTAAATGCCCTTCATAAATAGCAAATAGATTGTGATATAAAAGCCACAGCGTACTATTTGATTTTGAAATGAGCAAAATTTGAAGAAATCCAAAACAACGCTATCTAGTGACCAGTACCAAAGTAATTACGGTATAGTTTATAGATCCACGAGTAGAGCAAAAAAAGCACCTTTTTTCGACACCAAGGTGAATAAAATCGGTTTATCCAAAATGGAGGTATCAACATTTGAAAGTAAAAATATTTGACCTTCCCCCATGACTTTATTTTTGAAAATAAACAAGCACAGTCTTAAAGAAAAAGTGCCTAACTGGTTGAAGAATACAATGCTTATAATTGCAACATACCTCAATTAGGGAAATTTAAGAGAAAATTTGCATTTATACTTTTGTGTTGTTGTTACGCTTAGCGGCCAACTTTAGAACTGATTTACAGCGATTTCTTTTGGCCGATTTACCTATAAATATTTTTTTCTATAAGTTCTGTCATTTACGGTTCCCAAGCTACAGCCGACGTCTTCTATTATTGGACCACCCTGTACTTTTCTTGAAAATTTTTGAACGATTTAAGCCATGTTAAATTTCCATACTAGATCGAAAGACTATTTCAAAATAAATATAATTAATTGGTAAGCCAAGGATGAACTAAAATAGTAAAATAAAAATATTGTTTTATCGTGGTAATATTTGGTCACAAGAACTATATTATTACTCTTGTAAATCAATATACATAAGTAGAAGCAATATAGCACAGCAAGGGAAGACAAATTGGATAATAATAGATAGGTGTAGGATTTGATTATACAGGGTGGCCCATAACTTATCGGCCATAGAGCAACACGTGATACTAGGGATCAAAATAAGAAGATTTGTTCGATATATTCGTTAAAAAGATTAGATTTGTGGAAAGTAAAACTTAAAACGGATAAAGATATCAAATTCAAAATTAGTGTGCTAGGTTTTTTGAAGGTGGTAGGTATTCGGTGTTAGTTTAAACCTAGAACCTAGTCCCTAGAGGGTGCTTGCTACCTACTTCATAATGAATTAAATTTGGTATATTTTTTTAACCCATGAAGCTGAGACTATTTTTCACATTTAAAAAACATCATTTCTGCTTAAAAAAGGTACTCTTCGTGAATATCGATATATGAAGCCGTTTGCGAGATATTGGTTTTTGAAAGCAAAAATACCGAAAAAAAAAAACAAAAATCAGACTATCAAAGACACGTAGAACTGAATTTTTAAAAAACATACAAATGTTCAAAGTGCCCGCCGTTTACCTCAATATACTTCCTTAGGCTTTTTATTAAGTGGTGCCTCAGAAGGGTATTTTAGGATTTTTTAATAATATTGGCAGGTTCTTGAATGTTTTTGTAAAAGTTATACTCGTGTATTTATTTCATCATTGTATACTAATGCTTTCATGTGACTATAACATTACTACAGATAAAATTCCAATAGACTAAAATAGGGGCTGCGGGGTGGCCAAGGAAATTCACCACCGCTTTCAATCCATCTATGTGGGAAACGTTGATTTAAGTAATTTCGTACTTCAGCTCGAAAATACGGTGGCGTTCACTTTTGCATAAACCACATGTCTCATCTTGTGTTTAAGGGTATATCATCTAAAACGTCCAGTAAATATATATATATTTTCCAGGGCGTAATAGTGATTATTTCTCCAGTTAAAAGCTCTGCGTCTGGTAAACGTTGCTTCGTCGATAAACAATATCTTTTTCAGGAACATACAGTTTTCGTCTCTTATATTTTTTCATTTTTGCAAAATTCTAGCTGCCAAGTCTTTTGGCAACAAATTTTGATCATGCGTAAAATGATAGAGAAACAAATTTTCCGTATGGAGAACTCTTGAGACATTAGATTTACTTATATGGTCTCTTCTTGTGGATTTTTATTATAAAACGACCCCGTTACGCCTAACCGGTTGAAGATTTTTGAACAAATTTGTCGAATCGGTATGTTCCTCGTGGGGCAGAGCTTCTAATTGCAGCACGACTATTAAAATCTGCTTGTTCATAAATGCGGAGCATATCTCTTAAATCACGTTTAGAAAACTAAGTCTATGCATTTTTAATAATCATTTATATTAACTTGAATAATAACCCAATATTGACCGAAGAGGTGAAAACAATAACAATTGTCATCGCCACGTATTATGTTGTCAACATTCATGGCATACTTCATGAAATGCCTGTTTGATAAGATGTGCAATGGAGTATTCAAAAACGTTTTTTTACGCAGAAATGATGACTCTCTTCTAGTGTTAAGTCAAAAACAATAGTCTCAGATTTACATGGTAAAAAAAATATACAAAATTTAATTCATCATTAAATATGTAGCAAGGGCTCTCTTCGGATTTTTTACCTTCGAAGACGCTATTATACTTATCTTGAATTTAATATCTTTATCAGTTTTTAAATTATTGTAGTTTTTCGAAAATTAAGTTTCACTTTCAACACCCTGTATATTTTTATCGACTAACATTTGCCACCAGATTTATTGAATAAATCTTTCTATTTTAGTCTCTAGTATCACCTGTTGCTCTATGGCGGATAAGTTATGGAACACCCTGTATAAATTTGAAAATATTTCATTTTATTTTTTGATTGTAATATGGGACAATCAATTGTATAACCAGAATAAGCCCACTTAGGAAACGAATACTGATTTTAAGACGATCTCTTTATATGAACGTTTTTCTTTCTCAAACTCGGGTTAATTAAATCATATCCCTTGATCATATCCTATTTCAAATATACTTTTATCAAAATCAAGAATATCTTCGGATACATATGATTCTAGAATATAAGAAAAATATATTTAGGGCCAGTTGATATAGCAAAAATCTATGTGTGAATTATGTCAAAGTATTGTTAGATAGTAGTCAGGGCAAAAATATGGTAGAAGGACTATCAATTTTAAAGTGCAAATATCAATATAATATTCTCGACCTTTCCAATGTAAAAAGGGAATAAGGCTTATATTTATTTTCCCAGTATATATGTAAAATACAATTTTACTAGGAGGTAACCATATATAAAAACATCATTAGCTAAAATTATACTCACTTTTTACATCTATGAGCAGGATTGCAAAAAGTGTACTCAAACTCATGATGTCGTTGAATAACTGGGAGTTAAAAAAAATCTATAAAACTCACATCTCGGTAAAAACTACGTTCTCCTTTTTTCGTCTGTATTAAGCTGTTAGAGGAATATTAGTATTTATTGCAGTTTCTACTTTGCGATATATTTTATAGAATAAAAAGAAAATATCCCAATTCTGACATCATATAATTTGCACTTTAAAAGAACAGTGATATAAAAAAGACAAGGTATTATAGATTTTTAAATATTTTATATTTACAGATATAATGCATACCAGACGAAAAAAAATATTGACCCTATATGCCTTGTCTTTCTGATTATGTGTGATTGATGAGAGAGAAAAGTAGAATAAGTTGAACAGTGATGTTGACTAGATTAGATATCCCTTTTTAAATACCTTTGTATTAAACAACTTTATGGGATGAAGGTTTTATAAAAAAAAAAAGTTAAACGCTCGTTTAAAGTAGAAGGTGTATAAACCTCACGAATTTCACAATTAGGAGTATTCCTAAAGCAGATGATGCCCTAATTCCAAGACACGTTTCGGCACACTCTTGTTATGGGTAATCTGTTCGTATTTAAATATGGACACAGATAATTTTTGTTAAAAAAGATCAACTTATAACTGCTTTTCCTCTACATCACACATGTGCCTACTTTTAGAATTACGAACACATCTTATATTAGTTTAAAAAATATGTAGCAAAATTACGGGCTGTCATTCAGTATTTTAATATTGTGTACCCTTTACCCAGAAAAATGCGAGCCCTTAGGTATATTTAAGGGCAACTCGTATATTATATAAGTTAAAGGAATGTTCAATTGTCTTATTAATTTTTAGTAGTAAAAAACTTAAACATTTAAACCTTTTGATAATTGAAAAAATACAGGTTTTTATACAATTTATTTATGGGTATTAATTTTTAACAAACCACGTTATGAGTTATTGTTGTGAAAACAATATTCTTGTTGAGTAATATTTTGTATATTATGAGATTATATTTCATTAATTTATTCGTTAGGATAAGCCTATAGTAAAAATCAATGAGGTCAAGATCCGGTAATCGAGGGGACTAAAATTATCGTTTCCCCTTTTCTTAGCCATTTTTAAAAATAGGATTATCAATGTTATGCCCAACCTGGTGGAAGAATTCTTTTTGAAATATTATTTGACTACAACTAGTTCCTAAAAATTATTCCTACAAGGAAAGTAGATCATTTCATAAAAATTCTAAAAAAAAAATGTTTGGCCATTTAATTCAACCTTTTCATTGTTTGCGGGCCCCTGTTCAATTCTTAATTTTTTTACGAGTTAAATTACGTCCCAAAATTTTGGACATGATCTAGTTTACGAACCTGCATTTACAATCAATTTGAATCAGTGAAACTTTTGTCGCGAGCATTTGGACGTAGAAACTACTTTTTTAAACGTTTAAACAAAAATGCAATTCTGTATGGACGATTGAACAATCCTAAAATTAACAGAATTTAATAAAACTATTTACACAAGTAGGGCTGGAACGCGAAAGGTACTAATATCGAGACAATATACACGCTGTGTGGGACAATACAAATTTAAGAAAAAAGTACGTGTAAGTTTTAATGGCGTTTCAATAATTGACGCAACACTTTATATATCTATTTATTTCACGTATTGACAATAAATGCGTTTAATATTGTGTATGAAAATTTCGACAATAACATTATAAATACTCAAATATATGTATATTTCATGTGAATGTTTGACTCTACCAGTATTCATCTAAATGTATATTTATTGACAATAAAATATGTAATAGTACGTAAAGTGTTTTATTTGGAAGAATTCTTTAACTCTTTTTTATAGCATAGCTCTTGTTGCAGTTAAAAATCAACAAATTTGTTATATAATTGCAAACATATTTTTCATTTTTCGGGCCAAAGACTTCGTTCAACAGGCAAAGAGACCGCAATGACTCACTTAAGGCCTTTAATTTCTTTAATTTTTGTTTTCTATTATGCTCATTTCTGGTGATAGCAAAAAAATTTACCTTTCGCTATCATACCTACCCACCTACCACCATTTATTTTATTTATATAAGCATCTTAAGGCGTTTTTAAAATATAAGCATAATTTAATTGGATTGCTAGTTAGTTTACTCATTAGATGTGCAGGGTGTCCGGATTTGGTTGCAAAAGCAGGGTATCTCGCTTATTTTTAAAGATAGAACCTTGCGGTTTTCACGAACCAGAGCTAATTTTTTGTGAAACTCATGAAGCCGTAAACAAAATTTTCATAGCCTTCATCGTTTATGAGATACACAGAGACGCCCCTCGTATCTCGGTTAACCTTTAACTTAACGCAAAGGGAAAAATTGCTGCTTATTCAGTTTTTTACTCTGGCGTAGTCATTACCCAAAGTTGTGTTTTTTTTAAATTGGACACCCTGTATATTTATCCAGAAATTGATTTGTCCTTTTAAAAGCTTCTCAAAAATATATAATAGTACGGGTCTATTTTATTAAACAACAACAAAAATCCTAATTTTTATAATTATCATCCCAAATTTTGCAGTAGGCCATGCAAAACGATGCCGTTTTCTTTTGTTTTCTTGGAAGCAAATGACATTTCCCAATTTTGTACGCGTATATAAAATATAGCGCTACTTTTTTGTATTTATTTATTGTGACCCCCCTCGTATCTCGGTTAACCTTTAACTTAACGCAAAGGGAAAAATTGCTGCTTATGCAGTTTTTTACTCTGGATCCAGTGGCGTAGTCATTACCCAAAGTTGTGTTTTTTTAAATTGGACACCCTGTATATTTATCCAGAAATTGATTTGTCCTTTTAAAAGCTTCTCAAAAATATATAATAGTACGGGTCTATTTTATTAAACAACAACAAAAATCCTAATTTTTATAATTATCATCCCAAATTTTGCAGTAGGCCATGCAAAACGATGCCGTTTTCTTTTGTTTTCTTGGAAGCAAATGACATTTCCCAATTTTGTACGCGTATATAAAATATAGCGCTACTTTTTTGTATTTATTTATTGTGTAAAAATATATTTGTATTATTATGGAAGAAAACCAAACTTTCGAACATTATGAAAAGTACGATATGTTAGCTTGTTTTATATTAAGTAATGCAAATGTTGAAGCGGCTTCTGAGATGTATTTTAACAGGTAAATAGTTAATTTTTAGGTATGTTGAAATACTATTGCTTAATTTCTATTTAGATATCCAGAAAGGAGGCAACCTAATACATGCACTTTTTATCGGATAAAAAAGAATTTACTTAATTATGGATCATTTATCAAACCTCGTACGAAAATATAAAGAAAATCAGGAGGCTGAGGAAATTACGGTTTTGGCTAATGCAGAAGCCAGTGAAAAGATCATAGGGATTCCAAAAACTAGAGTTCGAGAAATTCTAAAAAAGCACAAATACCACCCATACAAAATTAGGCTCGTGCAGCACTTACAGCCAGGGGATGCAGAGCGTCGGGTAGTCTTCTGCAATTGGTTTCGAGAAAGATGCGATATGATTAGAGATTTTGAAAGGAAGGTTATATGGTCAGACGAAGCACATTTCAGTAATTCTGGTATACTCAATAGGCACAATAGTAGATTCTGGTCCCAGGAAAATCAACACCAAATATTTCCCAGAAGACAGCAGGGCAGGTTTGGTCCAAATGTGTCCTGCTTCATAATAGGAACACATATAAAATTTTATATATTTGAGGGAAATCTAAGAGCCAATCGCTATATAGAAATTTTAGAGGCAGCTGTACCTGAATTACTTGATGATGTTCCTCTAGGGCAAATTAACGAAATTTATTTTCAACAGGACGGTGCTCCTGCACACAATTCTGGAATGACGAGATTATTTCTGGACAATAATTTTACCAATCGATGGATTGGAACAAATGGACCTATAAGATGGCCCCCTAGGTCCCCAGATTTGTCGATTTTAGATTTCTTTCTATGGGGATATCTGGAAAATAGAATTTACAAAGACCACTATGATAATGTTCAAGATTTAGGAAATGCAATAAAAGAAAATTTTCGCTATTTACAAAATCATCCCGTTATTTTGCTTAATTCCCTAAAGCGAATACGAAAATCGTGCGAAGCATGCATAGAACAAAATGGAAATCAGTTTGAACAGTTCTTTTGATTTCCTTGGTTACTGTAGTTCTTATACGACAGTTGATTTTTGCTGAAAGGCTTGTTACATAATGTATTACTGTTTTGTTCTTGTGTTACATAAATCTAGGTAGGTGGTACTTTTTTGGTGCGAAATTATCAATACATATTTTGATAAATAGATTTAATTACATATTTATTTTAATTTATTGTTAGGATGTAGATGTTGTTAACGACTTTAAATAAAAGGCAGCATTGTTTTGCTTGGCCTACTGCAAAATTTGGGATGATAATTATAAAAATGAGGATTTTTGTTGTTGTTTATTAAAATAGACCCATACTATTATATATTTTTGAGAAGCTTTTAAAAGGACAAATCAATTTCTGGATAAATATACAGGATGTCCTATTTAAAAAAACACAACTTTGGGTCATATCTAAAAAATAACAACTCAAATGAAAAATATGACTACGCCACTGGATTCAGCGTAAAAAACTGCATAAGCAGCAATTTTTCCCTTTGCGATAAGTTAAAGGATAACCGAGATACGAGGGGGGTCCCAAAATGCAAAATTTTCTATCCGGACACCCTGTACACGGTTTAACACAATTATATCTATTTTGATATCCCCTTTAAGTACACCCCTGATCAATAATAAATAACTAGTGAGTACCAGCGACTTCGTTCGTGTATGGCCTTAACCAAAGGGATATAAAGTGAGGTACTTAAATCGCCTTTTTAAATACCTCTTTATAAACCACGTGTTTTCCTGCGTTTTTTTTTCATTTTTTGACAACAGGGGTTTGGGAGATTTTTGTTTATAAATTATTTCCGATTTTTTGTTACACCCTGTACAAATTTTTGAAAAATGTGCAAAAAAATTAAATAAAACATACCTGCCCAAGGGTTTTTTTAAAAAAACTAACCATTTTTAACTAAACAATATTGTAATATTTTCGATTTAAAAGGCGGTTTCATCCCTTTGAAACTTGATTTATAAAAAATCCCTTCTTATCGAACCTCCACATCCTACAATCATCCTGTACGCTAAAGTTCAGCTTTTTACGTCACGCGGTTTGTGCAGAATCGTGATTAATCAGTGGCTCGAATTTTTGAAATACCCTGTATACATTTTTAATAAATTTTAAAATATGTAAAATAATCAAATAAAATACACAAGTTCAAGCGTTTTTCCAAAAAGCCAATCGTTTTCTATATAAAAAATATTGTAATATTGAAGGGGCAGTTTCACCCCTTTGAAATTGGAGTTTTGAAAAATCCCTTTTTATCCCCTTTTATACATACCTTGTATACATTACAATACAAAAAATAATATTGAAATGTCTCTTTCACGAACTAGCTGAAAAATTTGAAAAGTGTTTTAAATATATAGATAAAGAATACTTAATATCAGTAGCTATTTACCATAATATCAAATTTTAATAAAGATTTTACAATAAAGTAGACAAAGTTACAATATACAAAGACGAATTTGGAAAATGTATTATTTCGATTAAATTAAGTTTGGTAGGTCTGAGGTGGAGGGGATGGCCGAGTAGGGCAAGTCTGGCTGACATTCGCCAGATGTAAAATTCCTTTGCCTATCCTTGAAAGGTGATTCTGGTCTCCCTTTCCGCGCACCCTTTCATCCCTCCCCTATGTTACGTCTGAACAAAAAGTGTATGTCATTGACATTATACTATATGTCATTGACGTTATACTACGAATTATAAGGTCAATAAGTGTCAGGGACTGTTTAATTCCGAACAAACCTAATTTTGTTAGTTAAAAAAAGAAAATAATGAATTTCATGAAAATTCTCTATCGCATAGTTCTATCAAATTTTTCTCATTATATAGGAAGCCAGATTCATTCATAGTAATGCGTAAACTCGTTTTGTGCATACAGGCGGCCATTTTAGATTTGAAATTTGATACCATTCTGGACAACCTAATATTAGGTTGCCATTTTTTGCAGTTTGGAAGCTGCCAATTCTAAATGTAAAAATGTGTGTATCAAAAATATTATGTACTGAGGATGAGGATTATAGCTTAGTAGAAACATAACAGCTGGCAATAGTTTCAGATATACCCAGTACTTAATGTAAAATATTAAATTAAATATATTGTTGAATTCTCCGATTACTGGAAAAGGAAAATGCCACTACTCCGGCCGAATCTCTTTGCTTTGCAACCACGTTTATTAATATATAACACGAAATTACACAAACTAAAGTCCTCACCACTTTAAGTACCGCATATAAAGCAGAAAAAAAATAAAATTACTTCTGAGGCGTACCTTTAACTATCTTCATTTCGTATGCAAAATTAATCTGACGTATATCCATTCCAAACACGGCGTCGCTGTCAAACTATTTATTCTGACATGGCCGTCAATAGTCGGCTGGCAATGCCAGACCACCTTGAAAAATGTCTTAGTTTTCTATCAAATGGAAATTATGTGAATTTTTATCGGAAATTCATGTCTTGCAGAACAAAGATAGAATTTTTGATATATTTACTCGTTTAGGAGGTACGGATGTGACTTTACGAAGGAATAAGAACCAGAATTCGTGCATGGTACAATTCAAAAATCTCTCAAAATTCACTCTTAACACTTATAACAAATATAGATATTTCTCTGTGTATTTACTTGATTTACCTAGGTTCCACCGTTCATGTGTGACAAGGCCAAACGTAAAACCCTACCGACATATTTGGACATTGCAATTTTATTTCTAAATGGCTCGCCCTGTATAAACCGGAGAGTAATTTCAGTGAGGCGGTTTTTGAATACCTCGGGGGAAATTTACGATCCCATAAACAAATTCCGTCCCTCGTTACTCTTCTCGAAAAAAAAAATAGTGAAATATGAAAAAATGGAAAAGTCGGAAACAGTTTTTTTTAGTTTTTCTGCATTTCGACCGCTTTCTCGTCATGGTATTAGCATCCTATATTGAATTTAAATCTCCCTTATATTTCCCATCCAATCCCCTTTTTACCTTGACAAAGTAGTCAGGGTGTCGATTCTACAAGATGCCTTCAAAGTTACCCCTTTTTTATTTTTTTTAAGCGATGCTCCGATATTGCCCGTTAGCGAACTTGTCCGAGATTTTTGATCGGGATTTCTAAAAGGAGACAGGCCTTATCGGACGCCACTGTCGGCTTATTACAGGCTCCAACGAAATTGCGTTTTTACCAAAAGAAGTGCACATTTATCCTCTACGATTGACCCCATAGAAGCATATTTCCCGACGCACTGTTACCGAGCTAGAGCACTTTGGAGGTCGAAAATCGTGTCACTAAAAATACACGACAAATATTTGTTCTGTATTACAATTAAACACAAAGGAAATTCCGCAGGTTTTTAAAGATACAAATAAATTTAATTAATTTTTTATAAATTCAACCAAAACAAATAATTCGGTAAATAACGATCTACTAAATTTTTACTTAAATAACACTAAAAATAATCTGATTTCCTTGTTAACTTTTAATATTGTAACGGACAATGACATTCTTCAAATTATAATGAAAATTAAAAGTAAAGCTGCGGGCACAGATGATATTAATATAAATATAATCTCCCTGTGCTGCCCTCATATTATTGGTTTTATAACACACATTGTTAATGAATGTATTCTTCATGAGTATTTTCCTGACATTTGGAAAAAAGCTATTGTCACATCCCTTCCCAAAGTTAGCTCTCCGCAGGATTCAACACAATTTCGTTCTATAAGCATACTTTCAACGTTTTCAAATATTTTATAAAGAGTGCTGGAAACTCAAATACGCATACATGTTAATCTAAATAATATTTTACCAACGAAACAATCCGGATTTCGCTCTAAACATAGTCGCGCGATGGCAATGGCGGATGTTACTGACGATATCTTTTCCGCTCGAGACAATAACGAAATCACAGCATTTTATTTACTGGATTTTAGTAAAGCATTCGATTTTTTAAATCATAAAATATTAATTTCTATGTTACACTATATAGGGTTTTCGGTAAATGCGTCAAACATTATTAAATCATTTCTCTCCAATAGATTTCAACGTGTAAAAATTGATCAAAATTATTCAGATTTTCTTAATGTTGATTCTGGGGTTCCTCAAGGCAGCATTTTAGGACCTATTTTATTTAGTATCTATACATGCACTTTCCATGCACACTTTAAATACTGTCAGTACCATCTGTACGCTGACGATACCCAGCTGTATTTATCTTTTAAACCTTCTGACTATAATCAAGCCATTATTAAAATTAACTTCGATTTAGACCAATTGCTTAAAATATCCTCTAAACACATGCTAAATTTGAATCCGTCTAAGTCGGTTGTTCTCTTATTTGGTAATAAAAATATTCTTAATGAAATAAAGCCAGATATGGCTATAAGCATAGAAAATCAACGTTTAAATGTAGTTGAAAGCGCGAAAAGTTTAGGTCTTGTTTTAGATTCACATCTTCGATTTAGTTCTCATATTTCTCACATTCTTAAAAAAACATACTGCTCTCTGAAATCATTGTTTCCGCACAGACACTACCTTGATAAATCCACTAAAAAGGAGCTCTGTGATTCATTAATATTATCACATTTTAATCATTGCGATCATATATATGGTCCATGTTTGGATAGTTACGACTTACGAAGAGTTCAAAAAGTGCAGAACAGCTGTATTCGATTTATATTTCGTATTAAGAGGAGAGACAGGGTAACCCACAAACTTAAAGAAATTTCATGGCTAAATATGTATAACCGACGTAAGCTCCATGCTCTTTGCTTTTATTATAAATTACTTACATTTAAATCACCTCCTTATCTGTATAACAGAATCACTTTTCGCACGGACGTACATCATTTGAATTTACGCAGGAATACCTTAACGATTCCGCACCATAAAACTGAAATATTTAAGAGATGCTTCTTCTATAACATTGCTTTAAATATAAATTCGTTGCCTCCAGATTTATTACAAATTTCTACGTCATTACAAAATTTTAAAAGAAACATTACTACTCAGTTACTTAATTCTCAATAGCATTTAAATTACTCTCAGCTTTACTCTTCCTTCTTGTTTTTCTTTCCTTCTCTTTCTCCCTTCTTTCCTTTCGTGTCTTCAAGATTGTAGTTCGACTGCGGTACCGTTCGGTTGTGCTTTGTTTTGCGTTCCTCGCAGTACGTGTGTTTGTTCTGTTTTGTTTTCGCTGTGTATTTTTGTTTCGAATTTTTCATTTTCTAAATATGGCTGAATACAAGTGTGATAATTGCCGTAAAGAGTTTTCAGAGAAAGACAAATACAATAAACTTCGTTGTAGTGGCGAGTGTAAACGATCTTTTTGCATGAATTGCACGGGCCTTGATAAGGCTACCACAAAAATCTTGATATTACAAAAATCAACCCACCTCCACCAACGATTTTTCTGCGCCCTGTGCGACTCCCCTAGTTTGAAATATCTCAACGATAAAATCACAAAGGTATCTCAAAATTTGATTCCACATGATCTTTTTGATTCAGTCGCAAACCGTGTATCCCAATTGTCAAGTAGTGTACCGACAATTTCTGAAATGTATGACATTTTAGTGAAGAGTGAATCCAGGTGGGATCTCATGGAGAAAAAAATTTACGATATTCATAATCTCTCGAGGGAGTTTTCCGCTTACAAACCAGATATGTTATTAAAGTCTCTAAGGGATATGGAACAGAATATTTTCAATATTTCCCAAATCCTCTTCAACAATGCCGAAGAAGTAATAAAAATCCAAGTACAAGACTCCTCTTCAATTGAATTCAAAGCAGGTATTGCTAACATTAAGAGGAACCTAACTTGTGTAACTGAGTTGGTAAAGGAGTTATACTCCAAATATGAAAGCCAACATAAGTGTAAGCATATCAAAAATACATACCCTACTACCATACCCTTGCCTACACCAACTATGGAAACTACCTGCTCCACCGCCTCTACACAAACTGAGGTAACACCTACGGATATTCCCAGTACTACTGAAGGCTCCAGCAAGCTGGCTTGTAATAATACACAACGGTGGCACTATGTAGTCGTAAGAAATCTTCCTGCAGGGTTTACGCCTAACAACATAGTTCACTACGTTAAGGAAAAGCTTGGGACTACAGAGTTTATTCGATGCTACCACCTAATCAATCATATCTAAAATATTGATTTTAAAATTGGAACTCAGTCAAAAAAGTCAGCTGAAAAGCTTTTAGACAGCAATCTATGGCCACATGGCGTAGTAATAAAACGGTCAGCTGTATCCGAACTTACAGAAAAATCTACACCGAACCTCCCACCTCCCTCCACACCGAAAAAACTGCCCACCAACTCGAGCTCCGTCAGTTCACTGGTTGTCTCCTCTCCAATTTCTCAAAAGGGCACTATAATATCTTCTGACAAAGAGGCTATTGCTGCCTGCAAAGCCAATGTCTTGTTGAGCGACAACTGCTACAGTCTTTCCAAGAAAGCTCCTACTGATCAAGAACCTATTTTTGATCCAATGTCTCCCCCAACAGTGAAGCTTACGCGAACCGAAAAAAGTTCTGATAACCGTTTCCTCATGTCTAGACTAAGAGAACCAGCCATTTTAAAGGCCTTCAAGTTATATCTCGCCTTCCTGCACGACCAACCTGCGCCAATTCACTTTGAAGGGTTTACAAATACAAGCACCAGGCTGTTTTTGGCTTCTGAAGGCATTCCTATAGATTATAGAACCCTCCATAAGATATATTTCGATTTTCATGCTGCTTACGGATTTAACGCAGCAGAAGTGGAAGCGGATCTTGCAGCCTATGGATCCTACATATCTTCGGAGAGATCGATCCATCTTCAGAGGACCAGAGAATGCCATAAAAACTATTTTACCAGCAATTCTCCCAAAAAAAATTTTTAGAAAACACGACGTGTCCTGAGGAACTAGATTCCTCAAAACTTCCTGTTGTTACTAGTCTTAATATGGTTCTAATTAATATTGCTTCTCTAAGAAATAAAACTGACGAGTTGTACCTATTTCTGAAAGAATTGGAGTTCCCCCAACTTGTTGCAATTACTGAGCACTGGCTGAATCTAAACGAACCCTTTTATATTGAGAGGTATACCACAATAGCTAGATATGACAGAAAAAACTCAGCTCATAGGGGAACACTGATTCTATCCCTAAATGGAGATTTCATGTCGGTATCTAAGTATGATCATTTGTTAGCGGATAGCTCTTTTGAATTCTCTATGGTATATAATCAAAACCTTGATCTTTATGTAATTTGTATTTATAGATCACCAAACTCTGATGTACAATCATTTTAAATAGCCTGGTAAGTTTGCTAGACAGTCTACCTATTAAAGGTAAAAAAATTCTATGCGGGGACTTTAATATTGACTATGCTACTGTTTGTGCCATCTAGAAATATCTAATTTCTATATTCGACTCTTTCGGTCTTTTAATGCATGTATCCTCGCCAACTAGAATTTCAAAAAACTCTTCTTCTATCATCGATTACATGGCGTCTGATTTTTCTCCATCAGAGGTGCAATCACAGGTCTATAACTCAGGTCTTTCCGATCACGAGGCGGTAATTGCCAGGTTTAGTTTACCTATTAGGCCCTTACCAAGATCTCGCCATCGGGGCAGAATTTTCTCGGCCGCAAATTTCTCAGTATTTCATAATATTTGCTTTAACACCAATTGGAATTTTGAATCTGATAATGTTAACACAAACTTCAGAACTTTTTTAAATAAAACTTTAAGTGCTTTTAACAAGGCCTTCCCGCTTAAGAATATCAAACCTAAGCGGCATAAACCGTGGACCATGAAAGGAATACGAATTTCTGCTAAAAATAATTATAGGAGGATCTACACTACTCTTATTAAGTCAGCAAAAAAATTACACTACCGAAAACGTCTAACAAACTCTAATAACGTTTCAAAAGAAACCTGGTCCATCATCAATAACCTCAGAAACAAATCAAACCCTGTGACTCAGATCTTGCCAGGGGCTAATGATCTAAATGATTATTTTATTAATGTAAGCAAAAATGTTACCTCTAGTATCTCGCCAAGCTTGGACCCTCTTTCGTTTCTCCCTCCTTCAAAAAATTTAGCTGATTGCTTTTTCTTAAGTCCCGTTAGCAACACTGAACTATTGAAGGTAATAAATAATATCAAAAGTAAATCTTCGTGTAGCACTGATGGCCTATCAATTAGAATATTCCTGAACTTGCCACTCCCAGTCATAGAGGCCCTTACAACATTAATAAATGAGTCCTTTATAAAAGGTGTATTCCCTGATTGCCTTAAAACAGCTATAATTATTCCACTTCATAAAGGCGGCGAAAAAACTAACTCTTGCAATTATCGCCCAATTGCACTACTACCAGTGCTATCAAAAATCATCGAAAGGCTACTGAAGAATCGTCTTATGCCATTTCTCCTGAAACATCAGATAATATCCCCGGAGCAGTTCGGATTTCTACCCAACAAGTGCACCAGTGACGCCATGTTCACGTTGCTTAGAGGCGTCTACTTATCTCTCAATAACAACCACCCAACTGCCTCAGTTTTTTGTGACTATGCGAAAGCCTTTGATTGTGTTAGTCATGAAATTCTGATAAACAAACTAAATTTTTATGGAATTCGTGGTACTTCTTTAAATTGGTTCAAATCTTATCTTGGAAAAAGGCAACAACTTGTAAGGGCTAATGGTTCCGATTCTGATTGTAAGTTGATTACAAGTGGAGTCCCTTAAGGTTCAGTCTTGGGACCTATTCTTTTTTTGTTATACATTAATGATATCACGAACCTTAAAATTAATGGAAGAATTTCCCTTTTTGCTGATGACACAAGCATAACATGGAGTGATTTTGATACAACGTCTTTACACTCTAGTATCTCCAAAGACTTGATTATAATTGGCTGATTGTAAGTTGATTACAAGTGGAGTCCCTCAAGGTTCAGTCTTGGGACCTATTCTTTTTTTGTTATACATTAAAGATATCACGAACCGTAAAATTAATGGAAGAATTTCCCTTTTTGCTGATGACACAAGCATAACATGGAGTGATTTTGATACAACGTCTTTACACTCTAGTATCTTCAAAGACTTGGTTATAATTAAGGCTTGGTCCGATTCCAATATGCTTTGTTTTAACGTCGATAAAACGGTGGCGTTATCTTATAAGGGAACTTTACAACCACTTCAGGTACATAACAGCAATATTGAATACGTAGAGTCGGTTAAATTCCTGGGTTTAAATATAAATAACAACCTAAAATGGTCTAATCATATTGACACCTTAACTAAAAAACTTTCTACCGCCTGCTTCGCCGTTCGATCAGTTTCAAAAGAACTAGACGTTCCTTCTGCCAGACTTACTTATTTCTCTTTATTTGAATGCCACCTCCGCTATGGCCTTCCCTTTTGGGGCTGCTGTACCACCGAGCAATTTCGTAGTATTTTTATGCTTCAAAAGAGAGCCATTCGTTATTTGTTTGGTCTAAATAATAGAGCTCACTGCCAATACTATTTCAAAAAACATGAAATATTAACACTTCCTGCATTATTTATTTTGGAAACGGTATGTTTGCTGAGAAAACATATAAACACCCTCCCAGAAAGGCCACAACATGTATACCCTACCAGAAACTCTAGGCATGATATTTATCTTCCCATTCCTTCCACAGAATTAATAAAAAAATCAATTATTTACAACGCCATAAAACTTTACAACAATCTGCCAGTACATTTAAAATCTATCCCTATGCTTGCACAATTTCGAAAAAACACCAAAGCATACCTCATTGAGAGACCATTTTACAGCGTTAATGATTTTTTTTTTCAGTGAGTAAGTCTCTTTAAATTGTCACTAAACTCGCTTGTTTACTTAAATCTTTTGTGAGTCATGTCCTAACTCGTAGCATAGAATTTTGAAAATCATTATATAGGGAAAAGAACTGTCGAACATTCACTTAAAACTTAATCATTTTTGTTAGGTATTGGATTAAAAACAATTTAATTCTTTTTGCATACTACATTCTACACTAGTTCAATATACCTTCTGTTTAACATCACAATTATTTGTATAACTATAATAACATAGAGTTTACATTTTTAAAAAAAGCACTGACCTTTCGAAATTAGTTTCGATTAATGTTTTGATATGTCTTATTTTTAGGTATATTTTGCTTTGTCCATAAAATTGTAAAATTTTTCTGCGGCAATAAAGCATACTTTTGTTTGTTTGTTCATTTTTTTAATATTGTAGCATTTATTGTTGTATTTTTATTAACTAGCTACTTGCCAAAATGTCTTAATATTAGTTTGTAGCCGCATTGGTAGAACAGAATCTGGACTTCAGAAGTCTGAAATGCGTGCTTTTATTTGCCATACCTTTGTAATTTTTAATTTTGTTATTATATATGTATACATGTGGTAAATAATAAACGTTATTATTATTATTATTATTATAAATATTCAATACATATTAAAAGCAAATATACCACAAAGTGAGCCTTAAGCTTTAACTTTTTATTTCCGTCACAGATTGTGGTTATTAGCATAGGATTAATTTAACCAAATAATGTTTGCTCGGCGATCCTTTATAGACATCCCATCCTTAATCCGCTTACCGCTCCAATATTTCACAAAATCCTGGGGAAGCGTCAAAGAGACTTTTCCGTTAAAAGGGTCCCACAAACATCAAACTCGTGACAAGCGGATGACGCGAAATCGATGGCAGTGTTTTCTAACCCATGAATATAATTTAATTTTAGCATATTAAACTACGATTATTAGTATTTATCTAATATTATCCAATTCGTTTAAATGAAGCCAACGAACTCCAAGATCGAAAAAGAAGTCTAATCAAATGATTTTCATTTCAATACACGTATCCCGCTTACTTGATCTACATAGCTGACGAGTAACAAAAACAATAATGTAAGATTTATTACGGTTCATAATAATACTCATTCAAAATACAGGATTTAAAAAAAAACAATGTAATATTTTGAAAGTTATTTATAACGAGATTATATATAAAGTGTTTAATAATCTCTACTAAAAGCTAATATGAATCGCAAAAAAATTTGGTTTTTAATGTTCCAATCCTTTTCTGGCTTAGTCTAGTTAAATGTATCATATTGAAATTCAATCACGCCCTTCAAAAAGTTTCTTAGACGTAACGTGATCCAATTCACGAATTTTCAATTATATCGATTTTACCTGAATTTGTATCGAATCTTCACCTCCGAATTTATCAAAATAATTTTAGTGTTCGTACAACATTTTTACCTCCATTTGTCATCTCCCGAAAAGTATTATATTAATTAACGATGACCTATATGGTTTAGTTATTCAGCAATGTCGACTATAATCAAAAGTAATAAGAAACAAACATTGTCATCCTAACATCTACGAATTATTAATTGTTCTTAGGAAGGAGGTAAATTACTATAACATTTAACGCAAAATTCGTATATTTAAAACACTAAGCCAGATTTCAAGTTCGTAAGAGAGTTGTACTGCACCAATTTACATGATTTTTTTTTAAAACAATCGTCTGGTGACCGAGATCTTTCAACAATATTTTTATATTGTTCTAGTGCTTATTTTTTCTATACAACCGATAAGTTTTTCTTCAATAACAATTCTGGACTATATGGTGAATGCGCCCCATATTTTTATAATACCACTGGAAATTCATCACGCCATCTAACGGAGGCAGAGCAAGGTCTGCCGGGCCAACTAGTTATTTCTTAAAAAGCCTAAGCGCTTGAGGATATACACTGATTTGGAACAACGTACAAAATTCACGTTAAATACTTATTGGAAGGAGAGGTAACTCTAAGTTATACTTTAGCACGGGTAGTGTATGTGGTAAAGCTTGAGTGAATAATAACGGACCAATATTCATAGTGACCGAAATTAACTAAAATTATCTACAACGATTATTCTTACAACAATTTGCCTTATTAAACTTATTTCTCATGTTAAATACTTATGTCTCTTTATGTTTGCTAAAGAGTCTTTATGTTGCTCTATATTTACCATAAAGTTATGAATGTTGTTACCATTTTGGTAAATTTTTAAGCAGTGGCGGCTCCTCCATTAGGTCAAATGGTCAATGACCCCCCAATAAATATTTCCAAATATCAACAAATAAACAAAATAATACATATTTTATATTTTTTCAATTTTTTTAAATTTGAAAATTCTCTCTGTTATTCTAAGCGTATAAACGTTGACCGTTCTCTTAATTCCGCGGCACATTATCGATGCCTCGCACCGCGATCTCCGGAGAGGTTGTATTTCATTTGGAATCGATCACGGCTGGCGGCCCGCGTTGACCTCTTGGTTATAAATGGAGGCGAGTTATTCCCGAGTGTTCCCGATCAAATTAGGATAGGGGCGCATAGGTAATAAACGGCTTACGTTGGCAAAGTTTGGGTCAACAGCTGCGCCGAGGAAACTTAAATATTTTTGTCAGTTGATGTGTTTAATATGCATCGTGTGATAGGTTGTGGTTACGATTGCGTATTTTTTTAGATTTTATTTTGAAGACTTTACATTTTGTTTGTTGATTTAGTGGTTTAAATTAATGTTTTAAAGAGAGATAGCCACAGTGTTTTAGAATATTAAAACTTTATAATCCATTTTCAATTATTTTGAACTTTCAGAAACGACTCGAATTTATGACCAGTAGTCGATCTTTGCCGAAATTTAAAATTCAGCAAACAAGTAAAGACAAAAAAAGAAGTAAATCGTAGCAATATGTCCGATTTATGTGCCTGGACATGCGGTTACGAAGTGACAAAGGCATTTTATTGTTTCGTGTGTCTGATTTTTATGGTTTATATGTATTTATCCCCCTAAAAAGTTGACCACGAGCCGCCACTGTTTTTAGGCCTTGCATCTATCATTACGTAAACTATAATTTCTTTGCTTTTTTTATATTGTCTTTCCGTTGTTCAAATAAAAACGTCCATTGTTCAGGAGGGAAGTGCTTTATTTCCAAGACCTATATTACAATTGTAAGTATTAACAAAAATTCTCTCTATCAAAATTATTTTTAAAATGATTTATCTTGTTAAACAAAACGTTTCTCTTTTTGTGAAAACGTGTATTTTTTGTTAAATATGTCTCTTTATCACTTGTTAAAGAGGTCTCACGACATAAAAAAATACATACTATGTACAGGATGTCCGAAATAAGAAAAACTATCACCTGTTATGGAAAACTTTAAGAGAAATACATTAAATATAAAAATTATTTGGTTTGATCTGAAATTTTAATTAATTTGATTGTTATTTTACAAAGTGTTTAGTTTTCTCTGGCATGTAAGAACTTTTTGATTTTCAATGAGACACCCTGAATATTATTTAATTATTGTTTTTAAAAACTGTCAATCGAGTCAGTTTTCAGTAATGGATATATTAATTATAGTCTGTATCAGAAGTATATAGAGTAATAAAATGGGGAATTCCGTCCAGTTTGGTTGAATTTCGGGATCGTCCATAGGCGTAGGTAAACTTTGTTTATATAAATAATAATAAAGATCATTTTAAAACCCTACTACTTAATCGAGGCAAGTAATAAAACACAGATTATAAATACTTCTTCTTTGTGTTTTAAACATGTTAGTATTTGCTGTTACACCATGCTGTTAACCGTATTATAAAAATATGAATAAAACGGCGACATTCCCTCCAACGAAAAGATGTTCTAATAATTCTCTACTACCAGTGAGTGAAAAGGTATTCTTTTAAATGTACACGATAGCATAAAACACGATTACTCTAGTTTTACTGTACAAGTAATTGTTGAACGATGTTCTCAAATGACTGGAATTGGAAATTATTGCGGGAGAGAAAGGTAAAAGGTCAAGTGGAACCTCCCAAGAAAATTCAAGGAAGACCAGCAAAAGTCATTGATGAAGACACCAAATGTACAATTCGAAGGAAAGTTAACTCGAGAGAAACAGAGAAATATCCACTCTAGAGAAAAGTTAGTTGGAGCTTAGCCTAGATGACAGTATTTCTTTGATAACTAAAGAACCCTTATATGGACAACTTTAAAAAATATGGATTTTGTCTGGAAAAAGCATAACCGAAAAGCACTTTTACTGGAAAGAGATGAAATTGTTTGCCGGTGACTATTTTGGTAAAGTGATAAAATTTCTTCCGGCTAATGGTTATGGATAACGCAAACTATCATTAACGGCTCACAGAGAAGATACCAACTTCATCTTGGAGAGAACAAGAAATTATCGACTGGTTAACTACCAAGGTATTGGGTTTAAACCCAATTTGATAAAGAAAGAACTACTACAACTAGCCATAGCAAATTTTCTCAAAAATCGTTTTATGAAATTATGTAATTATGTAACTGTGCTGCGCTTACCATATCATTAAGAACTAAATCCTATAGAACTTATATGGGCGCAAGTGAAAGGATTTGTAGGAAGACAAAACACGACATTTAAAATGGAAAATGTTAAGCTCTTGTTTGATCAAGCCATTAAGGATGTGACACTAGCGAACAGGCGAAAAGCAGTCCAGCATGTGATTAAATAAGAGGAGAAAATGTGGGATCTTGACAACCTGATTGATCAGACGCTCGAACTTTTAATTATAATGTCAAGAGGTGATGACAGTTCCTCAGAAGACCAAGAATATAACCTATATAATTTAATTAATGTATATTAATGAGTAATAAAAACTATTTTATCTATATATATTATGTATAGATTACACAGTGTAACAAAATGAAAACACAAATTTGGTGCCGGAAATCTAACATCTGATTTTAGATGTTTTTAATGTGCTGATTCCAAAAAATACCACCAGATTTAGTTTTTGAGATACAGGTTACAGGTTAATTGATATTTTTTTCTGGTAAAGGACAACAAATAAAGAGATAAATATGTACTTAATCGTCAAAATAGAAATTTCCCAGAATCTAATTAACCAAATGGATACCTCGAATTGTCCCTGACCCAATGTTCCTATACTAGGAACTACTCAATACACTGCTCTTAATTACTTTCATACCTGTAATTGCCTATGACTCGATCCTTCTATACCTGCTTGGCTGTATTCGATTTAGTATATTACTGAGTTTTCCCAAGTAAAGTTGTGCTATCATTTTGTGTAAATTTTGTTCGTTTTGTAGTATCAAGACTCTAAACTAAAACAATGGCATCCACAAGCAGACGTACCTGTGTAAATCATCCCGATGTTTTTTGTTGTGTTTGGTGAATACACTTTGAAAGAGAGCAGAAATACGATTTCTGACTTTGTGAAAAGAGATTATTTTGCCTATTTTGGGGTTCATTTAGGAGATCAAGATAAATCTTGGGCCCCACATTTCATACGTAAGACATGTGTTGAACATTTGCGACAGTGGACAACCGGAAAGAAGAAGTGCCTAAAGTTTGGTATACCAATGGTTTGGAGAGAACCGCGAAACCATCATGACGACTGCTATTTTTGTCTCGTTAATATTAAAGGCATACATAGAAACAATAGATACAAATGGACATATCCTGATCTAGATTCTGCAAGAAGGCCTGTAGCGCATTCGAAAGAAATACCCGTTCCATCATTCAGCAGTCTACCCGAACTGACAGAAGATGATACAGAAACATCAACGTCTGACGAAGTTCAAAGAATTCAATCAGAAAACGACAGCAAATTTGAAGCAGATTTAGCAACTCCGTAGTGTTTCAATCAAGAATTACTACCATGAAGGAAGAATATGAAACTATTGCATTAGTTTTGAGAAAAATTAAATACGAAGAACATCAGTCGGCAATTTGTGTTGATTTAAAAATGGTTAACTTCCTCCTTGGACAGCAGAGTGGTTATACAAAATATCCTTGTTTTTTGTGCCTTTGGGACAGCAGCGCTAAAAATGAGCACTGTGTTAACAAAATTTAGCCTTCAAGAGATGTCATGACTGGAAAACAAAACGTGATCAACGAACCTTTAGTTTCAAGAGCAAAAATCTTATTCCCGCCCTTGCATATCAAGCTAGGCCTAATGAAGCAATTTGTGAAGGCTTTAAATCGAGATGGAAATTGTTTTGGGTATTTGTCACGTAAATTTCCTGGCATTAGCACGGAAAAACTAAAAGCTGGTATATTTGATGGTCCTCAAATAAGGCAACTTGTTAAAGATCCACAATTCACCACATCAATGAACGAGACTGAATCTAGCGCTTGGTGTTCATTTGTTCAAGTAGTACAAAATTTTCTTGCCAATCATAAAGCAGAGAATTACGTAGAATTAGTGGAAACTATGTTTTCAAATTTTAATATTCTCGGCTGTAACATGAGTATAAAAGTTCACTACCTCCACAGCCACCTAGATCATTTTCCAGAAAACTTAGGTGATTGTAGTGAAGAACAGGGGGAAAGATTCCATCAGGATATTAAAGCTATGGAAGATTGTTATCAAAGACGATGGGATAGCCACATGATGGCGGACTACTGCTGGAGCCTTCAGCTAGACTGCTCTAGTAAACTCCATTCTAGAAAGTCGTATAAAAGAAAATTTTTATGTTATTAGTGACTAATGTAATTATGTTAATTAAGTTTTTGCAATAAATACTTAAATCCATGTGTGTTTGTTTTTTCAACTGTCAATAGTAATATTATATATTATAACAGTTATAACGTAAAATATATACACAATTTTTTTTTAAACTAGATCTGATAGACGAAATCTGAGAAGTTTTTTACATTCTGCATCCAAAAATTATCCAGGAACAGTTAAAAAATCGCAGGCACCAAAATGTGTGTTGGCCTGTGTTATATTTAATTTTTATATTGTTAAAATAAAATTTATTTAAGTATCCAACTACACGCCTTTCGCGGGCCATTTTCAGTGTTTATGAACGGATAAGAATACGCTTAAATTTGCCCAAAACCGGGTGGTACTACCTGCACTTGATTATAAGAAAGAATTTTGCAATGAGATCAATACCAAACTATGGAAGTGGCATAAATTACACTGGCCGACTAAAAAATTTTTTTTTGTTGTAACACAAATCAGAATAGAGTAATCTAATAGAATGGACCTGTCCAAATACGAATATGACAAATAGAACGTTGTAGCACGTAGGGTTTTCTTGTTAGAGTTGTAGAACCATATCGAATGTTACCCTGTTTATTGACTATGTTTACAGTTTTCGCCTATTAAACATACCATACCTCTAAGAAAAAAGCAAACGAGAAAAATATTAACTTAAAACACTAATTAAACTTTATTTTTTCCGTTTATGAGGTGTCCTATCTTCTCTATTCAAAAACCAACAGTAGTCATCCATCATGGCTGGATCCCATCGTCCTTGGTACCGAATTTCCATTGTTCTGATATCTTAGTGAAACCTTTCACCCTGCTCATCACTAACAGCTCCCAAATTTCTAGGAAAAAATGACAGATGGGAATGGAGGAAGTGAATTTTTAATGACATTCTGGCACCAAGCGCTTTATAGGCATCTAAAAGTTCATTAACTTATTTTTCGTAATTTTCATCTATATTGTTGCACAAAAATCCTTTTACTACATTAACAAATGAATTCCATGCTCTGAGTTCCTGCCTGGAAAGCTTTTCCGTAAAATTGACATCGTCCAGCAATTTTTTGATTTATGGCCTAATAAAAATGCCTTCTTTTAATTTGGCATCACTTGTCTTAGGTATTTAAATCCATCACCATCTTTATTCAAAGCCTTTACAAAGTTTTTTATCAGGCTAAGTTTAATGTGAAGAGGAGGCAAAAGGGCATTTTTGGGATCAACAAAAGGTATAAATTTAACATTTTGAGATCCCGGTTGAAATTCGCTTCTTTCTGGCCAAATTTTTGTTACATAATGCTGATTTATTGCTCGACTCTCCCATAAACAAAGCAAATAGCAATCTTTTGTAAATCCCCCCTGAAGGTCCACTTAAATCGGTATAACTTTTAAGTCCATACATATATGCCATTTATATCTATTGTAGTTTATTTTATCCAAAATCGTGCGCATATTTTCATAATTTTCTTTCATTGCAAGTGAATGGGCAACTAGTATAGAGGGTTTTAAATTTACATTATGTAATAACATAGCTTTTGCTATATTTAGATGAGTCTATGAATAAGCGCCACTCACGGGGAGAATGTTCAATATCAAGTTCCTGCATTAAACTGTTTATATCAGTACACGCGCACAACGAATTTTCCATACTGTAGAATTCAGAAAACACAGCATTTCTTTTTCTGAAATTCGTAATTTTTCTTTCTTTGGTTAATAGGTTCCATTCCTTAGGACAAGAATCAAGAAGTTCTGACTGTTGCTTGGATAACCCCAAATCACGTACTAAATCATTTAATTTCACTTTGAACAATCAAATGTGGCTCGCCGGAACCGGGACCTGTAGTAAAAGTGAGATCGGTGCACTGTTCTTCTGAGCTGCCTGATGTTGGTCGTATGGCAGATTGCAAATTTGGATATTCTATATTGTGCTTTCCCTTTTTGGAATAACCTTCAGTCTTTGTCAGGCAAAAATAGCAATCGTCAGAATGATTGGTGGTTTCTCGCCATACCATTGGAACTGCAAAAGGCATACTTTTTCTCTTTCCCTTCATCCACTCCACCAATGATACACTACAACTAACACAGCACGCATGGGGAGCTCACCGCTTATCTTGATCCCCAATAACACACCAAAATACTTAAAGTAGGCTTTTTTTACATTTTCGGAAAATGACCTGGCTTGTGATTTCACCAGAAATTCTCCACAAATATAACAAAATTTGTCAGGAGAAATTTTGCAACTTCGGCGCGTTTGACTCGACTTTCTCGTCTTCACATACACTTGCCTATCGATACACAGAGAACCACTAAATTCGAAACTTAACAGAAGAGTGATGTTTAACGTTTATTTTATGTCTAATGTTGTAAACAACCCACTCTAGGTCATTTTCCGTTGTAAAATGGACCCATTTTAGCCGCCCCACAATAAAATTGTTTACCTGCCAATATAAAAGGTTCTAATCAGGTTATTAAAAAATGGTAGGTATTAGGGCTCTCCGAATATTTTTTTATTATTGGGAGGATATTTCCATTGTGAAAATAATGAGCTGGTTTGTGTTAAAAAAATCTTGTCGGCCAGTGTTATTAGTGGATCACCCTGTAATCCTTTTCCATACCTAATGAGCTTTTATTATTCTATACGTTTCTGAAACAGACTATAAGTATTTATCTGTTTAAACAAAAAGGGCGTGGTGATGAAATGGGACATGGGTTTTCATTTGTGTGCTTCCATTTTTGATCTTAACAAGTCAGGTTATGAAAGGCGACGAAACGAACTAATATCATCACAGTTAGTAAAAACAGCATTTTCAAGAAAAAAAATATATACTCTCTGAAACTTATTTTTTATTAATTCTGACAACTTAGCAGCTATATTAAATACAAATTTAAAATCCTAAGTTCACCCCTTTGCGAATGCAGTGGCGTAACAAAAAATATTTATTTTTTTCTGAAAGTACATTGAAAAAAAAATGAAAAAATGAATAGCGTGTTAGTATTATTTACATTTTTGGATCCTCTATACAGTAGTTTATGAATATTTTATGAATAAAGTTATATAAGTAAAATTTAAATAAGTAACAATAATTAACTATTAAATATGTTTAGCATTGTACGAACAAATACAGTGTAATAAATTTTGTGGATAGTTTTCAGATTGAATATTAAGATTGTAATTTTTTGCATGTAGTTTATAGGAATAGTGGGATTGTTCTGAAGCCTGCTCAGAAAAAAAACCTAAAGCAATATTTGTCATTTTGATAAAATCAGGAACATGATGAATAACCGCGTGTATCTTGGGACTGTATGTTATTTTTGCTATTTGAAGTTCTTCTTTAAATTCGTTTATATAAATTTCGTAGTTGGCATCCAGACTACAGCCAAAGCAACTTGAAACCACTTTGTTAAAGGCTGTCAATACCGTCGTATATCTGTTTCCTAAAAAAGAAATGAAATTCATAACAAAAACAAAATAGGTATAACCATACGATATGACGAAATATTATTATCTTATACCTGGGCATATACTATTTAGCAGATCCACCTTCTTAAGCAGTTTTCTAGCATTATTTCCGTTGAGTTTTTGATAATGATCGAGTTTAACCCCTGCTCTTTTGATCCATTCGTCAGCAGCTTCAGGAACATCTCGTTTCAAAAAATCGAATATCCTTTGCACAACACCCATAAGTAAATGCAATTCTGGAGGGGGAATATATTTTATGATTGGGGTATGCTCACATCCGGTAATCAATGGAATATTAATACAGTTTTCTAAAAAATAGGACATTCATGAAATAATTAATAGGCTCTTTATTAGCATTGATAGCTTACTAAAATCTTTGACTTTGTCAAGTCTCCCACCAGTGTTCTTCCATAAGATATTTTGTTCGGAAATGTTGTGAATCGTTCTTAATTGCCCTTTACCTTCCAAATCTTTATAAAATAAATCGCACCATGGACAGGGATGTGAAGAAGAATTCGCCTGAAGTCCCAGCAGCATTATTATTAATTTTAGATCAGCAGCAAACGTGTATTCACAAAGTCCGCAAAGTGAATTCAAATTGATAGTTTTAAATATTAATTCAATATTACTGTAGGACTCGATCATCTTTGGTCCTAATCCAATAATCATAAGTTTGTTGATACCACCACTTTTATGTTTATGGTCTACTTCAGTGTTATCATATGGCAACAAATTCAAGCATACTTTTAGAGAATCACCTCCGCTATCAATTCCAATTTTTACATGAAAAGAGTCCCCAACATTTCTTTCATTCAAAAGATAAGCAGTCAACTGCGGCAAATTGTTGCAATATACGAAAGGAGCAGAAGAAAATTCATTTTTTCCAATCGTTACATCATTCAGCATTTCAAAATCAAAGCATTCGTCAAGTTTATGAGATAATTTCTTAATATTAGGAAGAACATTTGGTTCAACCAGTTTTTTACCTGCACTTCGCAAGTGATCGCTTATTTTTCTCATTGAATTAAATGATAAATTGCAATCTTTCTGTATATTTTGAAAAACATTTAGAGTTACCTTTTGCTGATCTGGTGTCCCATTTTGACGCTTGATACCTATTTTCATACCAACACCTTTACCTTTGTTTAGCACCAATGAAGAGCTGCACTGAACTGATTCCTCTTTTTGAATAATTTTACTTGCCACCTGTTGTTCGCATCCACTTGCGAGTCTGACCGTGTTCACCACTCTTGTAGTTGTTGTACAAGTATGTTTTAAACCCTTTTGTAATTTAGAATTACACAAACTACACAACTTGATAGATTTTGGCTTGATAACATCGGCATCATTGTTTATGGCTGGTCTACCCACTTTACGTTTTTGGATAATACATTTTAAAAGCAGGTTTTGTCTGGGGTTAGATCGAGCAACTTCACAGATTGGACAGCTACACTTTTTTTCATTTCCCTTAAGTCTGATTTTGAGAGTTTTATAATCCACCACTTGGGTTAAAGTGTGCTTCTTTATTTTGATGTAGCAACTACCGCATAAAACTAGTGGAGTACACTCGCTAGTCTTGTCGAAATGAGGAAACATATTTTTAATTAATTGTTCTACTTTACCCGATATTTTGAAGTGCTTTATAGCTTTGTTAAAACAACAGTAGCAAACCACTAAACGTGACTCTTCATGACATCTTCTATCGAGGGGCATTTTTTAAGGTTTTACACACACAAGAACGGTCAAATTTTAGCAATACACTCGAAAAAAAACGCGGAATGGCGAAACGCAATCGCTCTGTCAAAATGATAATTGTTTATAATGATAGTTATGCATGGCCAGTTATGTTTAGGAAGCTCAACTGTCATGGCCTAAGCCACCTATGTTTACGCCGCTGTGCTTTAAAAGGGGCAAGCTTAGGATTTTATATTTTTGTTTATCATATCGACAACATAGCTAGTAGTAATAAAAATTATGTTTATATAACTTTATTCATAAAATATTCATAAACTACTGTATAGAGGATCCAAAAATGTAAATAATACTAACACGCTATTCATTTTTTCATTTTTTTTTCAATATATTTTCAGAAAAAAATAAATATTTTTTGTTACGCCACTGCATTCGCAAAGGGGTGAACTTAGGATTTTAAATTTGTATTTAATATAGCTGCTAAGTTGTCAGAATTAATAAAAAATAAGTTTCAGAGAGTATATATTTTTTTTCTTGAAAATGCTGTTTTTACTAACTGTGTCATATAATACACCAGCATTTCCGGTTTATTATAATAAGTAGTGTAAATTACGTAGCTGGAAACACCGCGTCAAATATTGTTGAAACCGTGCTAACATTATGATTTAACTGCGGCACGCGAGTATTTTATGAAACTGCCTGATGAACTATCTGTTCGAAGTAGAATCGGCGTTTAGTAATAATTTGCATATTTATTTTATACACAATATTCCATGTCAATAGCAAATATACCATAAAGCTGGTTCTAATTTCCAACATTTTCGTTTGAGACAATTAGTATAAGATTAATTTAACTTAATAACGTTCGCTCGGTCGCCTCTAATAGACGTTCTCCATTATACCGCTTATCGATTCAATATTATATGAAATTCTGGGAAGAGTCAAAGAGGCTTTTTCGTTAAATGAGTCCCACAAAAGATAAAATCTATCGGAATCATCATCTCGTGGCAAACGGATGACATGTAATCGATGACACTGTTTCAGCGTTTTCCAACCGATAAATGAAATTGAATTTTAGTATATTAACGGTCAAATTTATTAAGATATTATCCCTTATATTATAGGAACGTTGACAACGCGATACGGAGAAGATATGAGATATTTACTTTTAATAAGTATATTAAAATGGTGCATTTGAAAGTCGATTTTGAATATGATGAAACAGACAAAACATACACGTTGCTTTTTAATTGTCTGTGTTTATAATATTACAGATTCCCCAAAATTATTTAACCTGCATTTCAGACAAATTTGAATTGAATATTCCTTTACGCTAGGACTTAAAACCAGGACCTCTTGCATTCTAGCAAACGCTCTGACCACTGAGCTACGAAAACCATGAGCGGAAAAACTATCACTATTATTCAATAATAAATAAACATAAAAAATACATTAATCAATCTACTTCCACTATAAAACTAAATAGTACAAACAGAAAAAGAAAACCAGTCACACTCGGTTTTCTTTTTCTGTTGTAGGAATAATACAATCCATTAAGAGGAGAGATCAATTAAAGAAAAACTTAAACAAATCCCCCTCTAAAGAACTCTTGAATTCTTACAAAAATAATTGAAATTTCTAACATTTCTACCTTTAAAGGATGCCCAATTGAAATGTTATGGTTTACCAATATGATAGAGGGCGGTAAATAAGTAAGATATGTTAGTCACCAGACGCAAAACACTCACCTAATATCGACCCAATATTATCTCTTAATGATGACATATCACTTTTTTTGATATATTAAATACAATAGTTAACCAAAAATTCGATAATATTTTTTTCCATTTCTCTAGGGATTACTCTGTAGTAAAATCAATAGTTAATAAAAATAACATAAATAATATAATTTGTACAAGAGCAGAAAAAGGAAACACTATTAAGATCAATATATTTCTAAAATATTCAAGTTCAAGTTTTTAAGTTGCGACAAGTTTGAAAAAATTAATTTTGATCCGACAATACTTTTGCAACAACTAGTAAAAAATGTAGTGAAAGCTAGTTTTAATTTAAGTTAAATAAAACTTGGAAAAAAAAAATTGTATTGAATCTAACCACTATCAATAGGTAAAGACTTATCTTGATCAATTGAAAACCTACACGTTGGAAACAAATGACTTTTATTGTTTACTTCACAATATATTAAGTGACTTATCCCCAAGAAAAAAAAAGAAAATGTACTGAACAAAAAAAAATATTGTTAACTCAATTCCACCCACCAGGGAGCTTAATAGCATCCCAACAAGAAGTGAAGGAAATAAGTTTTTCCTAACAAGAGTTTAAATTTATTGTAAAGTTATACGAACTGAAATCCCAACTAAATTATTTGATGTGGGATACGTAAATACAAAACCCAGAAGCTAATTCCTTATCTATACCACTCCAGATTAATAACATTTGGATTACACAATATAAACAAGAATGAGATCAAGTAATTATTTTAGAATCCCAAAAAGTTTCTTTCCCCTCCTTAAATGATTGAAGTTTAATTCTAGTTAGAACAAATAATTATGTTACAAACGATAATGGTTAGGGTTAAGTATTAAAAAAAAATATAAATTTTGATTAGCCACACGCTGAGTGGCAGCACAATAAATATCTATAAAATGTATATTACATAGATTTGAATGTCTTAGATATTACTAATAAATCAGCAGTAATTAGGTAGCGCTACGAAGAAGGCTGCGTTTCACCTTACATAATTCTGCACAGTATGCTATATACTAGACAAACTGACACCAGTAATTAAATTAGTATGCATAAACAGCTTAATTAACAGAAATAGTAATAAGTAATGTACATATTTAAGACTATACTTGTTCCTTCAGAATACAAAAAAAATGAGTTTGTTAACTATAAACTAGTAGACGTTAAACTGGTTGATGTAAACCACACTAGGTAAGGTACGACCCTTCCAGAACAAATATTAATCCTAAGAGAAGTGCAATCTCTATCTTAAGTTTCCAAATATTTTACTGCTACTTAGCTGAATACTTTAGTCACTGGTGTAGACTGTAAATGCTAGCAAGGCAGGTAACATCCAAGTGTTCCTCAGTGATCACTGTGTCCTACAGCACCGCTACGTAGACCGTATCCAAGACATCATGTCTATTCCATTAAAAGAAATGTTCCAAATTCCATAAATAACAACCAGTTAGGAAACCATACCAAAACCTTGCTAATGGTTTGTCTTTAAAGTTCCAAAATAATCTCAAATGAACTTCAAAGGTTCAACCTTATACAAAAACCCTGAAACAAGAATTGCCCCATGTAGAAAAATCTCTACAACAAAGTTTGGAATATAATTCCAGAGAGGCAAAACAGCACACAATATATACGTGAATATAATACAAAATTTTTACCTCATTGTAGCTACGAGGGTACCAAAAAAATTGCTCGATGAGCATCAATGTTAAGACGACCGATGTGAGTGGCACGTGGAAGTAATTAAGACAAAATCGCCATGTAGGCCGTAAAGTTGAAACCCAAAATTTACTAAACCATAATATTCAACTTCACTTCGTCAAATCGGATCCTTCTAATCTCCCATTTGGGATGAAATTTAGTTAACAATCAAAAAAAAATTCAGAACATCCGACACTTCCGTCGTTGATGAGATTTGGTGCTAAAAAGAAAGATCTATTCCTTAGCCCTTCTTACGTACACAAAATGGTTTCCATCAAACAATATTACCAAACACGGTAAATCTACATATCCTTTACTACATTCCAAAACATTATTTGAAAAAACAACTTTTCTCAGTATCAACAAAATAATGTTGGTACAATAAATCCCCTAAACTAAATATTAACTTGTCAAATTCCAATTCGGTTTATAACAAAAGTAGCCTTTATATCCATGAGTATTGTGAAGAGATGAAAATATATTATTACTCTTCAACTAATCCAAGCTACCCTGTATTTTGTCCAACCAGAGAATAACTATCTAAATTAGTAATATTAGCTCGCCGATACGTCAAATCAAGGACTTTTATTAAGAAAGAAAAAGAGAGAGACAATACTTTCACTTCTATGCTTATTTCGACTGCATTATTCTATCGATTGAAAGCATGTGGTTTTGAACTGACCTATCATAACTCCGTGTAAAAATCTGACAACTGATAAACAATAACAAAGCAAATCTTTGTAGATTTGGAAATATATAATAACGAAGAAATTTACCGTACTACTCAATGCAAAATAGTGAATCAAGTTATTAAAGAACATTTGTGTTTAAATTTACGTACTTGTGAAATCTCCAAACAAAATGTGATACGCTATTTGACATGTAAACAACAAAGTTCTTCTGAACTAACTGATATAAACAAATGGAATCTTAGAATATTAACGCAAGAAAACTATATACAGGTAGATTTTTGAATGTTCTATTAGGTTATCTTATCAGAAACATATGTCACTTAGATTTTACCTTCATTTATTTGTCTTATATGATTGTTGATCCAGTCTTCGAGTCACAGCATATCAAAATGTTAATTTTGAATAAAATCAAAATGTTATTGATTGGAATATCTTAAAGTGAATTTTATATATAAAACAGTAATTATATGATAATACAGGACAATATGAAAGTATATTACATTGGCTCTATCAAAAATAAAGTAAATTCACATAAGGTTCTAATTTTGTACTTTTGCTTCCGGCTATTTGTGACAAAAAATATCTGAAACTAGCATTATTTCTGTAACTTAGGTATCATTGGTAAATGTAAGCCTGAATATAGTATAAAAGAGTGTTTTTAATTATAAATTAGATTAAAATGACTTAGATATCACAAATGATATAATACTAAAAAAATTAAAAAAGTGTCCAGCGAAGATTTGTTTTACTGAATTTTACTGCTCTATGTACTGACATGATATAGGACAAATCTAACTGTAACAATCTTTTAAACAAAACTATAAAAATTGACAAAATACAATATTACAAAACTACATTTTTTATTAAAAAAATAATTATAAAAAAAATTGGACATTATAAACGATGCTATTAGGACAAACAAAATCAATAAGCAGGAGAAAATTGACATTTTACATAATAATGATCTCATTCACGATTGCCATGAAATGGCTAATTTTTTTAATGATTTCTTTATTGATGTTGGTACTAACGTTCAAAAAAAATATTACTCGACAAGATATTTATAAGGACATAACCAACATTACTTGCAAATCATTTTACGTACGACCTTTTTTACTACTACCGTATTAAATTGAAAAAAATAACACAACAAGGTAAACTAGCACGCTCTCAAAATAACCCAATAATAATTTGTCCCTTTTATAGAAATAAATATATTACCATACAAGTTAAGAGCAAATGATCAATATTCCAAATGGCACAATGCAGGGGCGTAGCGTGCATTTATGCGGGAGATGCGTTGCATCCCTTTAAGAAACACAGAAGGTATTTTTTTTATCCCTATCAAACATGGTTACTTACAAACATGTTTTTTTATAATTTACATCGGATACACTTGGATAAACACGCACTCTAACCCTCCGATATCGCTGAACTTTAACAACTATTGCAGCCAGTACGCCTTGCAAGTGATGCGACTGTCGATGTTACATCAAGCCGCCCGCTTGGCATACACGTTCCTTTCGGGGACCTCGCTCGAAGCCAGCCATTGATCACGCGGATTTTTACTGCTCGTGGATGTGATTGCTTAAACATATCTCGGCGTATACAGGTATTGTACATTGAAGACGCCTGGCTAGAGTTTGCGTTTATCAGAATCATTTAAAGGGACCGTAATAAATGGGCTAAACGGAATCCAAATAGAAGAATTGAGCTTCAGTTTAAATATTAATGATTTAGTTTTAAAATGTAATGATTATTTTATATTACCACTATAATTTTTTTTATTTCCTGGACATTCTTCAGTTTTATAGTATCCCTTTTTCGTTTCTTTACGCTACGCCACTGGCACAATGTCATTATTGGTGTACCTCAGGGGTCAAATCTTGGTACACTGTTATTTATAACATATATTAGAGACCTGTATCCACTTATCAAAACAAACATTTCCTTTTGCTGATGATAACAAAATCTAGTGCAATACACAGCTGGAGCAAGACAAGATCTCAAAAATCTCGCAATATGGACGATAAAATGGCAGTTCACATTAAATTCTAGAAAATGCATATTAGCAAGAATAAACCACTCCTGGTCCATCATCTGCACAATATCCCAGTAAAAGCAGTAACAGAACAAAAGGATCTTGGAGTAATTGTAACCAATACTCTAAAATGGGAAACTCACATATCATCAATTGTAAAAAAGGCCAGTTCCCTAATTTACTTATTACAAAAGGTTTTTTGTGACAGACAAGATATACAAATCCTACATCAGGCCAAAATTGGAGTTTGCACACAGCATTTGGAACCCTTATTTCATAAAGGATATTGAAGTGTTAAAAAGGCTCAACGCAACGAAAATACCTAACGAGATTATGAATTTTCCAAATACTGAGAGACTGGCAAGGCTCAAGATAACAACCCTAAAAGAAAGACTTGAACAAGAAGATCTAATTAAGACAACAAAAATGACAACCTAAATCTCCGAGGACCTTCCAGAAAGTTGGTTAAAGAGAAGTGTACTAGAAAAAACTTTCTAAATAGATTGGTGTATACAGGAAATGCCTTACAAGATGAGACCGTCAGTGTTCCTTCCGAAAATTCCTTCAAAACAAGACAAGAATCTTACAACTTTCAACTCAGCTTTTCTACATTGCTTAAGGTTCTTAAGGTGTGAAATCTCAGATTCAACTGGTGATAGTAAGAAAGAAGAAAATCTGATGATAAAAACTATGATAAACAAAAAAAAATACAAACTGTGATAAAACGAAAAAACTGCGATATTTCTAAAAAAGAGTAGCACATCAGCAGTCTCATCGCTTGCTGCTGTTATAATAGTAATAATGAAAATAATAGCAGTGAAAATAACCATTTGTTTCCTTAATTCAAAATGTTACTATATTGTTGTTCGAAGTAGGACTTTCCGCACTAGTGCGCAAAAGTAAAACTTTCCGCACTGAAATGAGTGCGCCTAAGAAAAATATATTTTCCTATGTTACCGATGGACAGACGAATTTATTCACGCAATTTTTTGGACGAAATTCAAGTTTCAATATTTTCAACGAGAATTAAGATATTTAGTTTCCATTTTCGGCATTATTTAATACTAGGTGTGGAGTTTATGGCCTGGTTTTCTTAAAGGATAGCTATTTCAAAATGAGATATTTTATTGTTCTTTTCCAGCCATAATGATTTCTGGATGTGTATTGAGTCTTTTCAACAAATTGTAATTTTTTTTCTGAACATGTTGTTTTTCTTAGCTTCTTCTTAGCTTAGTTATGATCTAGAATGATAGCTCTAAATATTTTATCATGACTATTGCACATAGAAGCTTGTTAAAAGTTGAGCGCCTCTGAGAAACTTAAGAAAATCCGTTTTCCATATATTTTACTTTAAACAAAAATATTGGGATCCATTAGATTTTATATATATTTATTTGATAATAGAATTTTTCGCTAGCACGGTTTTTTTACATTTGCAATTTTTTTTATTCTTAAATTCTCAAATGACCTTTTGATTTTAACTTGTAGGAGGGGGTCTTTCTTTACAACTCGCTACCCCAATATTGATTTTACTTTAAGAATTTAAATGTTGAGTATAAAAATTGTAGGGTTAGAAGATTAAACTCTCGAAACTACTGAGCCTTTGATCTGCAGTTGATGAGTCAATGCCCGACTGCTTTGTTTGAAGAAGATTTTTATGAAACTTCACTCCTAAGAATGATTGGAGTCGTGATTTAAGGCATCTCCTGAACGGATAATGAGTCCTAACGAGCTTAAGCCCTTGCTAGGCTCCCCCGTCCGTTAATGTCAAACAAACATTTTACTGCTTCTAACTTGTTTACTAAATTACAACTTTTAAGTACCAGAACCTTGCAGCGACTACTCCATTACGTCCAAATGTACTCCTATAAGGTATTAGTATAAAGTAAAACGAGTCGTTGCAGAGTAGAAAAAGTTATCGCCTACAGTGTCTTTATAAGGACAGTGGCGACAACAGAAACCCACCCGCCATATTGATGCAACATTTCTAAAGGTTTAAATAGGCCCACACATATTATCGTTAGTTTTTCGCAAAATATGACTGAATTAATCTACTTTATCACATTAATATAAGAAAATTAGATCAGCTAAAAGGTTAATTAATGAAATTATTATTAATTTCAGTCAACAAGGAGTAATATAATATAGTAGGTTGCAAATGTAGGGATATGTTAATGTTGTGTACTCTAATAATCTATGCAAACTTACTTTTTTATTTAGATTTTTAACAAATAACAATGTTTGTGCAAGTGATTAATGACAGTTGTCTCCCAAGTGAATTTAGTAATGTGGTATGTAGGTGCTGAAGAAGGCCTGCAAAATAAAGCTTCTTTTATGCTAATCTTTGAGAGCTCTACCTCAAATTGGGGTGCTGTATGAAGTAAATCGTACACTAAGACATAAAACCATATTTTCTAGCAAAATAAAACCAAAACATAATAAAGTGCAATATTTAATAACTTTTCTTGAAGTAAACTTAAACTTAAGATATTTACGGTATACAAATTCATCACAAACACTTTATAATTATAAGCAAAAAGCAGGTGAACCAGGCTTAAACACATTTCTCCATATGGCCAATGGCTTAGAACTTATTGTTTGAATCAATATTCATTTTAATAATCACAAAAACCAATAAAATAATACACTAAAACAAGAAACCTCATAAGAAACCCACTTAGGCAAAAAGTAAACAAAACGATTTTAGCAGCAATATGACCGAACGAATTAAAAATTGGTTACCCTATTGTCGCCACCGTCCTTATAAAGTCACTGTAATTCGGTATACAGCCATTGAACCAATGGCGGTTATTCAGGTGAAGTAGGTGAAGTGCTACTTCATCAGGAAAAATAAACAAACAAACATCTAACTATATTTATTATATATCTCTTAAAATTTTACTTTTTACATTCATTTATTCACCTAATTGGTAAAAAATAAACTGTACATCTCGAATAAATATTTTACTTGACCGTTGGAGGCATGTCTTTTTAAAACTTTCAATGGAACTTTACTATAGCAACTATAACAGTGGCGCAAACCGCTTTGACTTTGCTGGAGGTGCTATGTTTAGTTTACGATTTTCCTACTATGTTGCCTTGACAACGCGTACATGATGACGTCGAGCCCAGCGCCATACAGGGCTCTCGGTGAATTGCGGGCGCAGTACATTACACCCACGTGTCGTTCAGTTTGCGGTGGTTGTTTTCTTTTATTTTCACGGATTTCGCTGCAACCGGTGAGTTCAGTGGCGGCTCGTGAGTATATTGAAGGGTGAGGCTACATGAGGTTAATTTTGTTTAAATGTGAATAAATTTCCACGTCACCCATGAGGTATTATTCTGCGACGCGTTAACCTTTTTTTTTAATGGAGGTCATCGCCAATAGCCCTACTAAACCATTAAAAACTAAAAAAATAAACTCTAAAAAAAGTAAATAAAAAGTAAACAAAACAAGTAAAATATGTACACCTATCACTAAAATATAGCGGTGATTGCGATAATAAAAACATAATTTAGTTTATTAAAACTTAAAATAAATAGTTGTATGAAATAAGATAAAAAAACTACTTTTTGTACATTAAATCTATACGTCTGTCTTTTAAGGTTGCAAATTTATCTATAATTTGGTCGTAAAAGTTTTGGTCTTCACTAAGTTCTGACAGTAATTCCTGCTCTATTGACATCATTGCTAAACCCGAAAGCCGTTCTTGTGTCATTGTGTTTCTTAGGTAGGTTTTGATCCGAATTAAGACATGAAAAATTTCGTTCGGCCGATACACTTGTTGCGGGAATAGTTAAAACTAAATTAAAAAGCTTATATGCTTCCGCAAAAATTGCTTTAAAATCTTTAAATAACAAAGCTAGACTTTTTTCGACATCTAAATTTGAAAATTGTTCATCCCTATACAATACAGAAAGCTCATTCTTTAATCTATCTCTGTCAAAAATGTTTGGATAATTTTTTAATAAATTATTTAATAAGTCGTCTGGAAAGCATTTAACATATTCCGAATATTTTGTGCAATCGACTAAAGTAAAGTAATTTAAATTATTTAAATTTTCAAACCGCGTCCCTAATTGAAGAATTATACAATCTATTATTTCGAAATATAATATTTTATATTTAGTAAAAATATCAAAGTCGCTAGAACATTGCCCTCGACGTGTGTTAGTTGGCAGAATAGTGGCTTTTTTAGCAATATTGAAAAGTTCTTTGAAATGGTCCTCGTTTCTAAATTCAATAATTCGTTGCTTGGTAAGGTTTATTTGCGAAATGCAGTAATTTATATCTAAAAGCTTTAACTGTAATATTTGAAACAGTACATCAGTGCAACTAAAAATTTGTTTATAAATATGCATTAAAAGGCAAAATTCGAAATCATTAAAATGCTTTAGAAATCCTTTTGCACCATTAATAGGTTCTGTTCCAGAACTTAAGTCATTAATAATAGTTTCAAATACTATAATTAAATTGTCCCATTCATTAGCCACTAAGTTTAAAATTTTAGATCGTGTATACCATCGCGTTTTTACAGCTCGCGGAATTCTTTTACCTACTATCTGATTAAGCACAAAAGACCGTTTTGGTGATTGGTGGAAATAATTTGGTATTCCTAATAAAGTGGCAAAAATATACGACTTTGGGTAATCAGTTTTGTTCCCTGTTGTAAAACTAGATTTAATCTGTGGGCGCAACAATGAGTAAACATAGCTAAAGGAGCAATAGATCTAACTTTTGTTTGAAGCCCATTTATTTCACCTGCCATAACACTAGCCCCGTCGTAACACTGCGCGACCAATTTATTTTTAAAGTCATAAGGCTCTAAGCTGTTTTGTATTAAATGAAAAAGGCTCTCTGCTGTTCTATTATCGCTAACGTCAAAAAATCCTAAAAATCTTTCTTTTAAAGATCCGTTGGTCACATACCTAATTGTTATCGAACACTATGATTTTTCTGTTATATCAGTACTATCATCCGCAATTACGCCAAAAAAACAACAATCGGTGTCATTGATTTCTTTTTTTATATATTCTTGAATATAGTCATGTATGCAACCAATTAATTCATTTTGTATAGTCTTAGATTGTCCCGTAAAAATATTACTAAATTTAGCACAATGTACAGTAAGTTCGGCATTTCTTTTTATTAAGCATGCAAATATTTCCTTAAAATTGCCACGGTTAAAAGAATCTGTTGTTTCATTATGACCTCGAAATGCCAAGTCCTGTTTACCCAAAGTAATAGTAACATCAATTAAATAATTTAATAATAAACGGTTTTTTCGAACATTTTCATTATAAACAATTTTATTAAGACTTGCATTTTCTTGTAGTGCATCCGCAATAGTCGCCCTATTTTGCTCCAGTCTTGTAAGTGCTACCGAATTTTTAATATGCTCTCTTGAACTTTCATGCGATTTTACTGCTCGTGAAAAATTTTTTAAATCCGAATATCCGCCCCCTGAACTCCAATTATTTTTGACCCAACCTAATAAAATACAAGGCCAACAATATAAGCTTTCTTTATAAATACTTCCGCATAGCCACCTATAAGTTTCGTACCAAGATATTTGAAAAGTTCTTGAATATTTTTTACCTTGCCTCTTATTGTTAAATATTGCTAAAATTTTAGGCGTCGGACGGCTACCTAATATCTGTTTCTTTTCAGTTTCGCTTCTTCTTAAAAAAGGTGTTTCAATTAATGAAGCAATAATGTTGTGAATAGGATTCATTTCAAAAGCAAAAAGCAAATAGAAAAAATGGAACGGTCCAACTTACCAAATCAAAACAAAACAAAAACTTACTCACGCGTATTTATTCACCTTAAAAGACAGAACGCTCTCAATCAGCGATTATCGCAATCTATTTCCTATTTCTTTCTCAGCCGCACGCACCACGTAAAAAGAAGCCGTTGGAATATTTCGCTAGTCATGTGATTTAAATAACCAATAAAAGCATATCCAAGCTACAGATTTATCGCCTCAAAAATGCAATAGAAAACGCGTGCATCGGCAATCGCCATCCCGCTCTGTCGTAATCAGGTGACTCGCCGGCATCGGCACCGTTGATAAATAGGTCAGAAGTCGAAACTTTCCAAGCTAAAATTATTTCGCCTCATTCGAGAGCACTTTCTTTAGGAATGGGTTTGCACGGATTGCACGGTCGGTTTTTTGATGTGGTCAGAATTTATTTTCTAAATATTTATTATGGGATTATATTTTGTTTTTTTTTTATGTTATTATGTTGTAAAACTGTTAAAAAGTATATTTCTAATTGGTAATAGATAAAAAGTTATATAAAAAAATTCTCTTTTCCTTTATTTGGGGGTGAGGCGCGGCCTCAGAGGCCTACCCTGACGAGCCGCCACTGGGTGAGTTCCTTTGCAGCTAACTTGACTGTTTTGTGTTATATTTATTTATGGTGTTGTTAGAACTTCAAATTCGAAGTTAATAAACGTGATTGTTCAAGACTGGAGTAAATTAAAAGACGTCTTTGAATTTATTACAAACTGTGACAAATCTGATGAAAAATCAATCCGCGTTGCAAAAGGATTTTTAGGTGAGATGAACGATTTTGAATTCACGTTTCTGGCATTAATGTTTAATGACATTTTTTCAATCACGGACATACTATTTGACGTTCTTCAAAAAAAAATCGCTTGACATTCATTTTTGCATATCCAATATAAAATGCTGTCGTGAGGCGCTCTGTAAAAAAAGAAATGAACATTTTCTATTACAGAAATAAATCATTACAAACGTGAGCTTGCTAAGCTTTCACCTAAAGAAATTAGGGCTAACTATAGAACCCTTTTTTGTAAAATATTCAACTATATTTTAAAGGATATGACACTAAGATTTCAAGACGGCAATGGCGTCACGTCCCGTAAGAAAAAAAAAGTATCTTTCGTCATTCATCCACATTTGATAGAAAATTAAAAACACTTGGTTATGTCACTGTGAAAAACTTACATATTCGTGTTTGGCAGGTTCTGCTAAATTTTCCGAATATAGTTTAAATTTTCCGACTGGCCCTCGTTTGAAAATTTGTGACAGTTATATGGGGAAATATTTTCGAAAAGTCAATGACTTAAAAATGAGCTTGGTCTTATTTTTGCCAATGACAGTAATTGGAATATATGGCTGCAAGAGCAAGTGAAAAAAATTAATAAAAATAAATATATTTTAACCGAAGCATATAAATTGTTTTCCCTTATTTTGGCAATACCCTAGACAAATGCTTCAGTGGAAGGAAGTTTTTCTTGTTTCAAATGTGTAAAAAATTATTTAAGAAATACAATATCTCAAAAAAGACTTACTTCTCTTGGCAATATTTCAATTCAAAAGGAATTTCTGGAGGAGATTAGGGCAACTCATCCATTTTATGAGGATGTTATAAATAAATTTGCTGCTATGAAGGATAAGAGAATTGATTTAGTATACAAAATTTAGGTAAGTCGTAAAAAAATATTCTACCCCCTCCACATATAAAAAAATTCTGGAAAAAAATTATTGCGATATTTTCTTGCTTCATTTACACTCCATTACATTCGGTCCGAATTTGTCAATCTTAATTAATTGTGTATGTGTTGTAGACCATAACCTACAAGTAACAAGTTAAAATGGCAATGGCGTCACGTCCCGTAAGAAAAAAAAAGTATCTTTCGTCATTCATCCACATTTGATAGAAAATTAAAAACATAACTTGGTTATGTCATAACTGAACAAAACAACATGAAGCGGTATTTTAAGGAAACACCGTAAGGTACCACATTAGTATTCAAGACTTCAAAGTAATTGGGTATAAGTGACAGCTGCGTATTTTAAAGAATCCAAAATTATAAAAGCGTATGGAGGCAGTCGTAGACCCTTGATGTTAAGTAATTTTGTCAGTAAAGAAATGCAGCTAACTTCAAAGTAAAAGTCCAATAGAACGCCATTGTTTATTTTCATCTCCCCTATAAATATTTAGCTATGATGTTTATTTTTGTGAGTATAAAGATTAAAAATGCATACACATTTAAACATCACGTTAAAAAAAGAATCACTCTTTATAATAAGATATCTAATGATAATTACTATTTAAACTAAAGTCCAAAATTAAATTTTTGAGATTTAAATTGGCCGATATATTTGACCAAAATGTAATGAAAAGTAACGAATTTTAAAGACGCGTCATTTTTCTACGACTATCATCACCATATTCACCAGAGAAATTGCCTGCGTTTTAATTTTACGCCCTTAGCATAGCTAGACAACTAAGTGAAACGCATATAGCCTACCTCAACAACTAATAACGTATACACGCTTTACACCATTTTCCCAATTTGAGTGTTTGTAGTCGCCATAACTGCTTTGTTTGTATTAAAAAGAACCATTCATATTTTTCAAATGGATTAAATAAAGACAGAAATAACGAAGTAAGAAATAGGGTGAATTATTACTATTCGAATACTTAAATGGAACCACACAATTCCGTACTATCTACGTAATAGTCATAGTCACAATTACATGTTATTTACGAAATAGTTACTCTCAAATTGTTCTCCATTTTGGTAATGACTACTTCATCGAAAATACTGCGTGGTAACAATGAGGTATTCATGCCTAAAAGTACTACTTGGGCTATCTGCTGTGAAGATATATTGATATACTCTGTTTTAGATTTAAAGCACAAAATTTATTATTTACATATTTCAGTACATTATACATAACTAAATTTAAATAAATATCAAATCTAATTTATTTTAGTGATTTACTCTATATATTGCATATAATACATTATTATTGGTAGTATAATACAGTATTATAAAAGTCTCTAAAATATTTAAACATTCGATTTCAAAATTTATCGAACATTTTTATTTCTTTACCTCATCTGCATACTATACTACGTACAATTTAGTGTCAGTAAAACTGTACTGATTTGTTTTTAAAACAAACAAATAAAAAACACATATACAACTTTTTAAGATGTTTGAAATGAAGATATTGGCAAAAAAAATAATTTCTCATTTCAATTTTGGATATCTTGAAGATGTACTTTCTAAGTACCTGCTGCGTATATTACAGATTGGTAGTACTGCTTTAGCCAGTTATACAATGCGTAGTAGAAACATGTGTAAAAAGATTAAATTTCTCTCTCAACTGCCAAAAAAAGAAATATTTCATGATTTATATGGTATTGAGTGGCAAGTGAAATTCAATATTTTTACATACGTTTTTACTATGTCCTGTATAACTGGCTCAAGTAGTACTGTAACATTATCAGTAGATACTTAGAGAGTAAATATATTCAAGAATGATATAAAAATAGGAAAATCATAGATGTTTGAAGATTGATACAAATTTAGTTACTTTACATATAGGTATGAGCACTGACAACCAGTCCTAATACAAAACAAAACAAAACCTGAGTCACAAAAGTTTGATCGTTCACTCGAGTTTGGCTTTGTTTCTTGTTGGCGCTAGTTGCACTCATCTCTAGGTACCCATGGTAGGCCAAACTTTTTATTGCTTTGGGGGTAATATCAAAATATTCTTTTCAAAGTAGCAAAAGGAAATATTTTGGTTACAATATTCCTTTCAAAGGTGAATTATAATAATTGCTAACGAAGTACGAAAGCTTCCACGACTGGAGACATAAGAGATCATGGTCCTTGGGTTTAGATCTATATTTGCACAAGGCATCATCAGAGATTCTCTTTTTATAACATTCCAAGACTGATGTAAGAACCTTTACATCTTTTACATTGTGTCCTGTTGAGTGCTGATATTCTGCGACAGCCAATCACTTTATGCGTATTAAGATTGTACGAATGTTATATCTCCTCAATATTTTTGCAATTTTATCTGTGGTACCTTGCAGAGCTGTCACTACTCGATGTAAAATACTTAGAAGAAGTTATTCAAATAATTTTCGGTATTTGAAATACTCTACTTCAAATACATATTATTTTATGATAATTCTATTTGAAATTCAATTACTCCCCAAAAAGTATTTGGAATTTGACATTTGATTTCCCAAAAAAAGTATTTGAAGTACTATCAAAAGTACTTTAGGTAACGAGAAAGTAATTCAAATCCTCTAATGTTACTTCAAATACCCTGAAATTTCTAAATCAAGTACAGGGTGATCAGTTAAGGGTAGCGAGCGGCCATATCTCATAAGATATTGGTCGTATAGATTTGAGAAAAAAAAAATCGTAATAAAAGTCGCCAAGAGAAATTGCTGAAAATTATTTTCGAGTTTGTCAAACGTCCGCTAGAGGGCGTAACAACCAACACCAAGTAGAAAAATGGGGTTTTTATAGAATTTTGCCTAATGGAAATATATCGATGATATCATTTTCGTATTTAGTGACCATTTCGCTACACTTTTTGTCAAAAATGTTTTGTTCTATATATCAAAATAAAGCGGTGGGAGACGTTCAATTGTTTTTTCAAACAAACCAAGATGTCTCCCGTTTCTTTTGACCGATTTTAGCAAACTTAGACTCATATGAAAGAGCATAATTTGCACTACAAAACGCTTATTTGGTTTTGAATTTTTGACTTTTGCTGGCGTCGCTAGATGGCGTTAACTGAATTAGTAGCATATTTTTTAGTTTTTTTCAAAAAAAAACAAATGTAATGGTATATTCATTTTTACATATTTTAAAAGGGGATAAATTTCTCTATAATTTAATGAAAATAATTTATCATCTACCTTTTATTGAACCGTTGATATTGACCAAAATATTATTTTATTTTATTAAAAAATGGCACGCCACTGCTTTTTGTCAAAATAAAAATCATTTTCGTAATCACTTATTAGTTGCTAACAAAAAGAACCTCTTGACTTTTTTTCGTTAGGCGAACGGTTTTGGATTGAAAAAATAAGATGTTTAACAATGATAACTATAAGGTTCAAAATTATTTTTAAATATTACATCTCACAATAATAAAATTATTACCTATTATTTTTATCATTAATAATCATTTAATTAGCGAGAGAATGCTTTAGTTCATAATTTATTATTAATAATTATTATTATTTCATAAATTAAATTAAAAATCAAACTTAACTATCATCGCATTTAAGCGAAGCAGGCCATGATCTACGTTAAGAAACAAAACACCAAATTGTCACACGTTGATATTCATTTTGATAGTTCCTGCTATTGACATCTAATTTAATGTTATGTGAAAAGTATTTTTACAACAAATCATGCCTTTACGAATGAAGAAGCCTTTGATATGTTGAGAATTTATTTTCAATGTTTTGAAAATGCGGCGATTGCTTCTAGGCAGTATGCACTGCGTTATCCCCTCCGAAGACACCATTCGAGAATGGTTTTTCATCGTTTAGCCTTACGTTTAAGGCAACATGGCCAAGTGCAACCAACTCCAACTTTGAGAAGAAATCGTAGAGTAAGAAGAGAAGATAACATTATAAATGTGTTGGCTTATATTCATGCAGACCCCCATTTAAGCATAAGAGAGATCTCCAGAGATTTAGGAATATCCTATGGCTCAGTGCAAAAAATATTAATGGATTTTAAAATGCATCCATATCACATCGTGATTCATCAAGCCCTAAATGACACTGACTTTGAACGTAGGCTCGATTACTGCTACTGGCTTAGAGACTTCATTAGGGAAAACCATCATATTTTGTCACAAATATTGCGGACAGATGAAGCATCGTTTTGCAGTAATGGCAGGGTAAATCTTCATAACGTGCATTACTGGTCGGACACTAATCCACACTGGTTACGTGAAGATTATCAGCAGGCTCGATGGAGCGTCAACGTCTGGTGCGGTGTTATTAATGGTGCTATTATCGGTCCGCACATCTTTAATGGCAACCTAACCGGTGACAGGTATTTGAACTTTTTATTTAACGATTTACCAGGACTCTTAGAAAATATGCCTTTACAAGTAAGAAGAAACATGTGGTTTCAACAAGACGGATGCCCGGCACATTATTCACGAAATGTGCAAGATTTTTTGAATAGGCATTTTCCTAACCGTTGGATTGGTAGAGGCAGTCTATTTTTCTGGCCGCCACGGTCCCCCGATTTAACCTGCCTTGATTTTTATCTGTAGGGCCGAATAAAGGATTTGGTGTATAAAACTCGATGAACTACTCGAGAAGACATGATAGTCCGAATTCAAAACGCCATAAGAGCGGAAATTGAGACAGCTGTCAACTCCACCCAGAAGAGATTGGACCAGTGCATTTAAAATAATGGAGAACATTTTGAACATTTACGACAAAACTATTAATTTATTTTTAACGTTTATTTTTAAAGTTCCATGTTCTTGTTTTTAATGTTATTGCTCCTGCTGTTGTTGGACAGTTTTATTAAGATTTTTCATTGTTAAACATCTTATTTTTTCAATCCAAAACCGTTCGTCTAACGAAAAAAAGTCAAGAGGTTCTTTTTGTTAGCAACTAATAAGTGATTAATTTTGACAAAAAGCAGTGGCGTGCCATTTTTTAATAAAATAAAATAATATTTTGGTCAATATCAACGGTTCAAAAAAAGGTAGATGATAAATTATTTTCATTAAATTATAGAGAAATTTATCCCCTTTTAAAATATGTAAAATGAATATACCATTACATTTGTTTTTTTTCGAAAAAACTAAAAAATATGCTACTAATTCAGTTAACGCCATCTAGCGACGCCAGCAAAAATTTAAAACCAAATAAGCGTTTTGTAGTGCAAATTATGCTCTTTCATATGAGCCTAAGTTTGCTAAAATCGGTCAAAAGAAACGGGAGACATCTTGGTTTGTTTGAAAAAACAATTGAACTTCCTCCACCGCTTTATTTTGATATATAGAACAAAATGTTTTAGACAAAAAGTGTAGGGAAATGGTCACTAAATATGAAAATGATATCATCGATATATTTTCATTAGGCAAAATTCTATAAAAACCCCATTTTTCTACTTGGTGTTGGTTGTTACGCCCTCTAGCGGACGTTTGATAAACTCGAAAATAATTTTCAGCAATTTCTCTTGGCGACTTTTATTAAGATTTTTTTTTCTCAAATCTATACGACCAATATCTTATGAGATATGGCCGCTCGCTACCCTTAACTGATCACCCTGTACTTTGGGCGTTTATATTTGAGTTCAAGAATTAGACCCGATCCGTTTGCATTTGCCACTGCTGCTCCTCTATTGACGGAAGATTATGGCGTCTTTTTGACGCGTAAGATTATCAAACAAACCAGTATGAACTGTCATATTTCATTTTATATACTCCTTGTGTTTGAAAAAGCCCAATATCTTTCGGGGACCACAAGCATTCTACAATGTTTTTATGTGTATTGAAGATTGTACGTACGTTGGACGAAGAACAACAATACCCAACGGTGAATTCTTATCATTCTTCTTTCGCGCAGTTGGATTACTATATCTTTTTCGATGAATCCGATGTTAGAGAATCTTGATCAGAAATCGAAGTGACTTTAAATACTAGTAAGTTAATAAACGATTCCTTTTGTGCTGCATAATGGTGGGAATTTGCATTTAAGTATCTATTTGTATTTGCCGGCTTTCTATACACAGAATGTTCTAGTTGTACCATTTTGCTTCCTTTGAACACATACATCTAAAAAGAGAATTGTTCCATTACATTCGATTTACATTGTGAACTTGATACTATGATTTTGGTTAAGAAATACAAGGATATTATGCTGTTCATGAGGCCAAACAACAAAAGTATCACTTACATATCTGAACCAGTGTTTTGGTTTAGCGGAGTGGATGTTAGAGCAATAACTAGGTAGGGTAAAGCCCCCAATGATTGGCACGTTAAGAATAATTTTAAGATTCATGTAGCTTAACCAGAGATTTTATTAAGTAAACATTGGAAAATGTTATTTTGAAAAATGTAGTTGAATGTGTATGTTTCCAATACGAACAAAAACATTGCTCAAAATTCATTAGGCAAAGACAAAGTTAATTAAAAACGAACAAAAGTACATTGTTACAATGATCGGCACTCAAGTAACCCATCATTGGCACATACTGTTCCTTTTATTGGCACTAGTAAAGTTCTTGTTTTGTTTGCAAAATAATTACTTACTACATAGGTACTTACCAACTTATTGAGCATCATTTGTGATTAACAACATCCTCTGAATAAAATATTAAAACATTGCACAGAAACTGATCTTTATTACAAGAAAAAAGCAGTCTTTAACCGGCTTTTTATCGAGTAAGGTTGTCTCAAAAAAAATATCAGAAGATAAACTAGCAACTAAAAATCAATAATATAAAACAAATAATGTACATTTATGTTAACTAGGTGATCTTTAGCAAACATTATACAAACTATCGCTAATATGGGATTATATTAGGAACTATACATTTTAGTAATAATTAGGCAGATACTTTATCTTTTTAGTACATGGTTTGCATAAAAAAAAATCACAGAAGAGTTTATTTGTTTTTAACAATGTACATGATACGTATGAACACATTTTTGACATTTAATGCCAATCAGTAATGTTATATTAAGGGTACATGAAAAACAAAGACCTTTTCAAATCTCAATATTATTCATAACTTTTTCTGGACTTGTAAATACCTTTTTAACTTTCGATTCTTCTCTGCTAATGAGTATTTTCGGCGCTATAGAAGAACACTTTTTTCCACATGGATTTGAGTGGTTTGAAGCATACATTGGCTGTCTGTATTATTCTAGTGGAGTTTGGGTACAGACATACTAAAATAATTTGATATTCCGAACAAACCAACGAAAGTTGATAAGTTTGGTGACTTTTATGGCCATCCAAGAAAATAATAATGGGAAAGGTTGTTCCATTATTTTTCCCAAGTGCGGGTATAAAATATTTTTTATGTAGTCTATAAAAATATCTATCTTCATCCACCCACTGTCAGACAAGCATATGCCCTACTCTCTTGGAACACTTTGCGCCACAGTTTTGGACAACCTTTTATTAGGGAACACTATGAATGGTGGCGTTATTTCTCCAGCCCCTGAGAAAGTAAACATAATTGTCAGGTTTTGCTTTTCGTCACCCATGCTCATTTCATATGCATTCTTGGTCCCTACTGGAGCTAATACTTTGCCGAGCTGTGGACAGAATTGGAAACAGGTGTCATCTCTAGCGATGGATGGATGGATCTTGAAGAATATTGGCATAACCCTTTTTCAACAAATAACTTTCAATTTGACCAAACCAATTTTTGATATCTTTCTCAGAGACATTCGCCGATGCAGATTCACCCCTTTAGGAGTTCGCAGGGTAATTTCAGGGTTTCGTTGTTGAAACAAACGGTACCAATGTCTTCCTGTCATATTGTTATTGAGAGGTTTCTTCCTGCCATCTGCATCCAAGAATGCAGAAACTTTTCTTCTTCACTCGAAAGAACAGGTACTTCTTCACTCGAAAGAACAGGTACTAGGACCGAGTTCAACTTTTGAAAACGATGTGGGTACATCAAAATTCTGCGTTGCTCTTTTTTTGATACACCTCATTGAACATATCATCTTCGTTATAATGTTTTGAATACTTTTTGTTGTTCTTCGCTTTGGGCATTTGAAATTAAAAGAGAAATAAAATTATTATTTATTGCCAATATTAGGAAAACGTAGAAATATTGTTCCTATCATTGGCAATGGATAAAATAAGATATAAATTGAGAAAAAAACCCAAAAAAAGCAATATTTTAATAAAGTTGTATTTAAAAAAATATAATAATGACGAAAAACACAATTGCATTTTATTTTAGTTATTAAAACCTCATATTGTTTTATAAAATAGTTTGAAAATTTATTAAAAAATTCCTTTCAAACTGCTTTTTGTTATGTACCATCCACAAAAATAATATTTTCCAGCAAAATGTATACAAAATATTATGATTCAAAGAAAAATAGAATGCCAATCACTGGAACTTTATTTTCCCGCCAGTTCCTTTTATTGGCACTATGTGCCAATGAAAGGGACATTACAAGCACTAAATGTTGCATTACACATACTTAGAAATTGTACAGGGTGGCCATTTTATGGTGATACAGTACCTTATCTAGAAAACGCTAATAGTTAGGACAAAAAGTTAAATACAATAGTTGTTTGGATTCAATTAAATTTTTATTTTATTTCACTTTTGCTTATACAGGATGTTTCGTTTTGACGTGACACATGTCAACTTTCTTAATTTAAATGGGATACCCTATATATTATTACATATTTCGATTCTACTGTTAATTTGCGAAAGTTTTTATAATAACATCTATATTTGAATTCTTTATCGTTTTTGAGTAAATTGAGTTTTTAGATTTTTTTTAAAAAAAACATTCTTTTTAAAAAAAAAGTTTTTACCTATAAAACTTTAATGGAACTGACTGATGTCCTAAACATACATTACTAGGGGTTCAATTCAACGAGTTTCCATGCTGGTCTTACCAATTAATATACAGGGTGTTAAAAATGGAGATCAAAACAAACAGAAATTTAAATGTAAAAATCTCCTGTTTTTCAAATAGAACACCCTGTATATTTTTATTTCATCTGATTCAGCGATTAATTACCTATCATTACTCATATATATGTCCTATACCTAAAATGAACGGTTTCGATTTTATTAGCCGTTTTCTGATTTGACTATTTTTTTTAATATAAGTAAACAGATGAAGTCAAATAAAAATGTCGTAAACTAAGCCTTATTCTCATTTCCTTAACACAGATAGCCACTATAGATAATGTTAGAAAATACAAATAAAAGTGAAATATTATGTAATTTATGTTCTTATTATTTAATGTTAACGATAATAAGGGAGAGACAAAAAAAAATATCTTGTGCCACACGGTATAACTAATAACTAACTGAGTATTAAACATGATTAAAACAGATTATAAAAAATTTTCAATATGACCACCGTCCATTGCGATACACGAAGTGTAAATAGCCTCCATTTTTCGAATAGCGTTCCTTACCGAATTAGATGCATAAAATTATTGATCTCTTCCCTTATTTTTATTTTTAACTCATTTCTATATATATATTAGATCTATTTTTATAAACTTAATTTTTTAGTGCACCCCACAAAAAGAAGTCTAAAGAGCTCAAATCAGGGCTTCGTGGTGGCCAGGATATTAAACCATGTCTTCTTATCCACAATGGAAACTGTTGATTAAGGAAATTTACTACCGGTGCAACCGTGTGGTAAGGAGCGCTATCCTGCTGAAAAATAATATTTTCTCGAATATTTGCTGGAAAGTCGTTGATAAGGGGCATGATTTCATTCCTAAGCAGCTCCATGTATCTTTCGCCATTTAACGACCTGTCAAAAAATATTGGTTCGATAATACGGTCGCAAATAATTCCGCACCACACATTTACGGTTTGACGGCCTTGTTTTTTAATTGCTTTTATTAGTTGTTTATTAGTTTGAGACCAGTAATGAGTGTTTTTTCGATTAAAAATACCCGCCCTATTAAATGAGGCCTCATCAGTCCAAAGCACTTTTGAAAAAAAACACATTTTCGAACTGCCAGTCCTTAATATCACAACAAAAAGTCAATCTTTCATTAAAGTCTAGTTGTGATAATAATTGAGTTGGAAGAAATTCATAAGGACGATAACCATTCACCTGCAGTGTTTTTTGAATACTTCCTCTACTGACACCTGCAATGTCTCTGTCAGCATCTCTTTGGGATCTTTCATCATCTTCCTCGAAATAAAGTAAAATCTCCAGTTGTTTTTCCTCAGTGAGGATTTTTCTTAGAGTTTTTAAGGACACCACTTTCCAAATCACGCACAATTCGAAAAAATATAGTCCTGGAGGGAACTCGATTATTAGGATATTCCCTCGAATATTCTCTAAGGGTTAACCCTGGACTTTTATTATTTTTTATGAAACAGTTGTATAATTTCAAACGTTCATCTAAACTGTATAAATCCATTTTTTAACAAATTTCGCAGCAAAAGTTTGACAAAAACGACAAACAGAGCAAATGTCAACTTAAGGCAAGAATTGCATTAGGTTATTTCGTAAGCCTATCTTGATTTTTTTAGTTTCTGATCTCATTTGCTGGCAAAATTCCGGGATAAATCAGAAAACGGCTAATACAATCGAAACTGTTCATTTTAGGTATAGGACATATATATATATATATGAGTAATGATAGGTAATGGAACGCTGAATCAGATGAAATAAAAATATACAGGGTGTTCCATTTGAAAAACAGGAGATTTTTACATTTAAAATTCTGTTTGTTTTGCTCTCCATTTTTAACGCTCTGTATATTAAGTGGTAAGACCAGTATGTAATCTCGTTGAATTGAACCCTTAGTAATGTATGTTTAGGATATTAGTCAGTTCCATTAAAGTTTTATAGGTAATTTTTTTTTTAAAATATGTTTTTTTTTTAAATCTAAAAACTCAGTTTACTCAAAAACGATAAAGAATTCAAATATAGATGTTATTATAAAAACTTTCGCAAATTAACAGTAGATTTGAAACATGTAATAATATATAGGATGTCCCATTTAAATTAAGAAAGTTGACATGTGTCACGTCAAAACGAAACACCCTGTATAAATAAAAGTGAAATAAAATAAAAATTTAATTGAATCCAAACAACTTTTGTATTTAACCTTTTGTCGTAACTATTACCGTTTTCTAGATAAGGTACTGTATCACCATAAAATGGCCACCCTGTACATTCGTTATGAAATCAATTAGATACTTAACTCTGTGAGGATCGGCCTACACAAACCCCATGAAGTCTAAACTAATACTGACTGTTGATCGGGAAAGTAACGTTTTAATAAAACTGAGATGTTACCAGATTGAAAAAAAAATTAAAATATGCGAACAAATGTCCATATGCTTCAGAATACCTAAAAAATGACGATCCTTGGGGGTTTTCCCCAATATCCTTCAAATTTTCTTAATCCGTTTACTGGAAAAACATATTCTTTTATGAAAAACTCTGCACATTTCGTGGAAAAACTTAAGGCAATCCAGTTGGATCACGAAGATATTTTGGCCAGTTTCGATGTTCAATCATTACACGCTACGACTTAATTTCCATATCAGACATATTGGATCATAATAATCTTGATACGAACTTAATAGAACTAGTGGAAGCTTGTCTTACATCTACTTATTTCATTTTTCAAGGAACTTTTTATGAAAAAATTTCAGGGGCAGCTATGGAATCTCTTCTATAACCTGTGGTAGCGAATATCTCTATTAAAGCCTTTGAGGATATTGCCCTAACATCCGCTCCGATAAAGCCCAAAACTCTGGTTCAGATATATAGATGATACTTTTGTTGTCGAGCCTCATAGACAGGATAATCTTTTTATATTTCTGGACCATCTTAGACAACAATATCATAATATCCAGTTCACAATAGAAATTGAACCTAATGGAATGATTCCCTTTTTAGATGTATGCCTTCAAAGAAAGCAAAATGGTACATTGAGACATTCTGTGTATAGAAAACCGACACATACAAATAGATACTCCAGCACAAAAGAAATTATTCAATAGTATTTGGGGCCATTTCGATTTCTGATTTAGATTCTCTAACATCGAAACTGACCGAAGCTTTGAGAGGGAATGGCTATTACACTGAAGATGCGTGTTGTTCTTCACTTTATATATGGCACTACAGACAAAATAGGACAATTACTTCGGCGGCCTAATATATGTACAATCTTCAATACACATAAGAAAATTGGACAATGCTTGCGATATCTGGAAGATATTGTACCTTTTTAAATATAATTCGAGTATATAATGTTCCTGTTCAGAAGAGGTATCTGGGAGAAATAGGATGCTCATTATCAACTACACTTAAGGAACATGAAAGATGTATCAAAAAGAAACATATTACAAATGTAAAGCAAACCAATGTTTTAGCATCGGTCCCAGGATTTTATAAACGTAAAAATTAGAGGATCTATTGAAATTTTTAAACATACAAAAACATTTCAATAGAGATATGAGTTACGGTCTACATTACACCTGAAAATCGATGTTAACAGAGGGTATAAAAGCCCGCCTGAATCTCTCCGAGCTTATTCAGTGTTCAGATATTGTAGAGAAAAGATCTCTGAAGATGCCTCGTGCAATCAAAGGCGAAACGTCGGATGTTATCTGGATTTCTTCAACGTTGATCTTTATAAATATTTCGACAATTCGAAGAGAAACGGAAATACAGAGGCATTCGCGTCTTCCAAGATGGCGACCGGAAGCCAGCAGAAACAGACCCGAATTTTTGTTTTAAGATTTTACTCATGTGCCCCTTTCTCTAAAAACAATTTTCGAGACATATATTTTTCAGTACTTTTTCCTAATTTCAATACATTACTGCAATCGACTCACCGGACATGTATTGATCTCATGCACTGAAAAAACGTTTCAACTGACTTTTTCAATTGACAATTTTAATTTGACTTGTCTAAACCTAAGAATCATGATCTCTTAAATAGAAGAATTGCTGCATTTTCGCCATTGATCATTTAGTAGCCGCAATTATGTACTAGGCCCAGTAGTTTTTGCTACTGTTCGCCAAATACTGACTCTGCATAAAAGCCGCGTCGCTCGGGTATCCAGAGTCAGCTCCAGCTAAACCATTACTCCATTCTTCGTGTTTGGTCCATTGATGGTTCTCGCTCGGATTCGGTTGCGCGGTGTGACTGCTGTTCGACCCAGCGGCCCCGGCGGTACTATTACTTAGGTCCATCTCCTTTGTGGGATTCAGGGCGTGGGGTTCTTTTAACCTGCTGAGGTTGCTGGCGTGAGCCTGAGATATCTGCGCCTGTGCCAGGGCGTAATTCGCTGCGGCGAAGTTGGCCGAGTAGTCGGCTCGGGCGTAGTCGCTCGGATTATAGGAACTTGTGGACTGCTGAAATTTAAGAATGTGCGTTAGCCAAGGACCAAAAGATAAAATCACGTAAACCTAAAATTGAAACGTTTTTAAGAGGAAAACTGAGAAAATTCTCGATTCTGTTGGTGCAACCAAATACAAAATATCGCGTTTGACCTAGAAAAATGCACCGTATTGTAACCGATATGGTTAAAAAAAGTTCAAACAAAATGTATCTACATTTTGGAATATTTTTTTAATAATAAAAAAGTAAAATATTTTGAACCAGAAAAAAAATGAAATATGAAAAAATACTGAATTCCGATAATCCTAAAAATAAAATAATATACTTTTTCTCGGTCCATGTTTTCTTCGTCGGTTAATAACATGTTGGAAACTCAATAAATTTTAAAGTTATTTCGATACCCTCTTAAAGAATTTATTTTTAACAGCTATAAAGTACGTGTTCTATTGTAAAAGTAAAACCTACATAGCTTTGGTAAAAGATAGCAGAGCTGTGAGAAGTGTCAGACATAAAAATATTTAAGTCATTTATTTACCTGAATCATTCTACGAACCAGTTTTTTTACTTTGTGTAAATCATTAAATAAAATATCATCAAGGGGCCACAATGAACTTAAAAACTATTTAGTTCATCGGCGGGTTATTATTTACGGTTTGCCGATATTGAAAGGTAGGCTTTAGATTTACGTATTTTTTTAACCAAGTGCTTTAAAGCATCCGAAAATCAAATTCGATATGTTTATTTTCACCTATCGTAGCTAGCTAGAGGTTTTTAGGGTTTTATTTTATCGAGTTAACATTATTTATATAAAAATTAATTAAAATTAGATAGTTAAAATCAGATAAATTTAAAAACCCCTATCCAGTAGATTGCATCGTATAAATATCATGAACCTGGGCATGTAAGTAGATTGTATTAATTTACTATTATTATACTCAATAATACATTTTAACTCATCCAAGGTTAATATATAATAGGTTTTGAGGAATTATTTTGAGTTAAATATACATTTGAAATGTAAATTTCAAATTGTATCTGAAATGTTGTTTGCTATTGCGAACTTGTTACAAGAAAAATTTGTTAGTAGACAACATTATTGAAAAACTAACAAGTATCTAGCTTATCTTTTATACTTTTGATTTATGGCCATATTTCCCTATAAAATCAACCACTGTGCGGCGCTGGCGGCAATATCATCTTGAACAAAAAAATATGGTAAGTTACTCATTTTTTTTTTGTAAAATAACATGATCGTAGACTAATTATTACATGTAACTTATGCTCGGCGATCGATAAAATCGATCTCGATTCTGCCCAAATGCCAGATTGGAAGCGGTCGACGTGTTGCTTACTCGTATAACATGCGCATGTTTACATTTTCTGTTTTCAGAAATAATAAATAAGGCCTGTGTTTTATGTTTTCTAAATACAAAGTGTATTAAGGGTGTAAATGTAAAAATAAACAAGACATGATTGTAAATTATTCTTACAAAATGAGAACAGTTGCACGGTTCAGTTGATTTAAAATCGCGTCGAAAAAAATCAGGTTGTAAGCTGTTTGCGGAAAGCTTATAGGAGCTAAACTCGTTTAAAGTTATGGACTCGGTAGAAGTTGTTGTGGAGCAGGGCCCGCGCATGAAGGTGAATACCATTGCATTGTGTGTAATTTGCTATCAAGGAGCTTTTGGATTTTTAATTAACACTTACTATTCCCGCTGCAAGTACATCAATAGAACGAAGTTTTTCCTCTCTTAAAAGAATAAAAAACTTTATTAGAAACTCTATCGGACAGAAAAGCCTTTTTGCCTTGGCCTTAAGAAAGTACTAGTTTATATTTTTTTTGGATGTATGTCTTTTTTTTTCTTTTTTTATAACATGAATACTAAAATATTAATATTATTATTATTATTTTCATTATGATATTTTCACTTAGGTCAACTGATGTTGGAAGTTTATACATTTCGCGGATATGTCTAATTTTCATTTATTTTTGATTACAAAATGAATCTCATCTAGACAAAAGTTAATGATAATAGTTATGATAATAGTTAAACACGACTCCATTTTAAGGAGCAGCTACTGCTTTCTGAATTTCTGCTTCAAGAGAAGAAAATCAAAAATAAACAATTCTAGGATTTTATCAAGGGCATTTTACACCATTAAGTGTGCAAAAAGGCGTATCAAAAAAAGGCTGAAAAAACTATTAACATTTGATTGACTATTATTCCACTTTTAAATTTCACCATATCTTTTCATACTCATTTACACTTTTATTTTTGTTCTTTATGTTTTTTTAAGATACGCTACACACTGAAACATAGCTTCAACTATATTTCATTAACTAAAATAATTATTAACAAATAACACTGGTGTATACAGATATTACGTCTGGGGGTTTGAGACGTTGAAAATTTTCAACACCCAAAAAAAAAAGCTCTAGGGGGTAGTTAGGTTAGGTTAAAAGTGAGTGGATCAAACCGACCCTTCACTGCGACTGTGTGGTCTATTGTGGCTCACACCTATGTTTACACTTCTCCAAGCAAGTCCTCAATGAGTCTTATTACTGCCTTTGGGGAGGTATTGTTCAAGTCCTCGGGCAGCAGGATATCTCTACCGAAAATAGAGAACCTGATCTTGGCAGCTGACGGGCATTCACATAGTATGTCTGGCTGTCTCGTCATCCTCCATACATAGCCGGCACTCGGATTCGTCTTCAAGCCCCATCCTGTGCATATGATGTCTTAGACCACAATGGCCAGTGTATAGGCCTACTGCTGTTTTGAGCTTAATTCTATTCATATTTAACAGACTTTCTGTTATCCTCTTCTTCACAGGAAGGGGGATAAATGCCTTTCCATGGGACAGGCCTGGCAGTCCAAGCCAATAGAGATTAGCTTTTTCCTCAACCACGTTGCGCGCTTGGCCGTTTCGTGGGATACTCCTAAAGCTCGTTCAGGTCTCACAAATCTCGTCTCTGCTCCTTTCTTTGCTAGAAGGTCCGCAGACTCTTTTCCCTCCAAACTTGCTTGTCCTGGTATCCAGATAAGAGCGATTTTATTGTCGCTCCCCAGGCTAGCAAGTGCCTTTTAGCAGTTCCACACTGTTTTGGATGTACAATGACTCGCTTCAAGTGCTTTAAGGGTCGCTTGACTATCCGAGAATATTTTTATCGTTTTATGTCTTGTTTGTTGATCTTGCAACATTGTAACACACACTTCGGTAGCATGGACTTCTGCTTGGAATATTGAGGTGTTATTTTCCAGGCTTACCGATAGATCAATCTTCGGTCTTACCCCATGTGTTCCAGCTCCTACTCCCTTATTGGTTTTGGAGCCGTCCGTGAAGAGGCACAGCTCTCCTTTAAGTAGATCAGATTTATTCTAATCCCACTCCTCTCTCCCAGGGAAAATCATGGAGTAGGGTTGCTATGCACTAACAGTTTTTGGTATCAGTTCCGATGGCATTCCCAACATGTAGTGGTTTTTCACAACTTTCAGCATGTTGGATGATTCCATGTGACGCGTGCTATCCACCATGCTGTTGGTAACATGATGGAGTCTGTATGTTGTCCTCATTGCTTCCCCTTCCACAAATAGGTGGAGTGGTGGAAGTTTCAAAAGGAGCTCCATGGCCGCTGTCGGAGTGGAGCGAATCGCTCCTGTAATTGACAGGCAAGCCTGTTTCTTCAGTCCACTCAGTTTGGCACTTTGTTGTCCCTTGCTCCACCAGGCTACAGAGCTATAGGCTATCATTGCTCTTATGACCGTTAGGTACAGCCAATATAGCTGTTTTGGTCTCATACCCCATAAATTTCCGCAGATTTTACGGCAGGTCCACAGGGATAGTTTAGCTTTCTGAACAATTTTATTCAGATGAGCATTTCAATTCAGCGTTTTATCCAGGATAATTCCCAAATATTTCACTTCAGCTGAAAATGGTATCACCTGTCAACTTAAAAAAGGTGGTCGAAGTCTCTCCAGATTCGTTTCTTTGTGAAAGGGACTAGTACCATTTTTTTAGGGTTGATAGATATCTCTTCCCTCTCACACCATGTTAGTGTGGTGTTCAGTACTTCCTGAAGGGTTACTGAGATTTCCTCTTCAGCCTTTCCTTTTACTATGATGACTAGATCATCGGCATATGCCTGCAGATCAACCTCCCACAGCCGGACCACAGCCAGCAGATTGTGACCAGTAGTGACCACAGCAAGGGCGATAACACTCCTCCCTATGGACACCCTCTAGCAGCTCTAAAGCTCACTGTCTCGTCCTGTAGAGATGTTGTTATTTTCCTGTTGTCAAGCATTGTCTGTATCCAGCCACATATAAGGGGTTCTACCCCTCTTTCAGTAATTGCGTCATAGAGTGATCCAGAAAGGGCATTGTTAAATGCTCCCTCGATATCTAAGAATGCAGCAACTGCAATCTCCTTGTTTTCTAGAAGGTTTTTTATGCTCTCAACATTTGCCCGTTTGGTAAGCATACTGATGCTCACTCAGCGGATGTCGCCTAAGAGCTGCGTCACTGATGTGCTCACCGAGGATTCTCTCCAGGCTTTTCAACCTTAGTTGCAGACCATCTGGCCGGTATATAATTCCAAGCCAAACTTGCTCTGAATAGTCTTGTTATGAAAGGAAGGAGTGCGTCCAACCCGTTTTGTATCAGTATATACTGTAATTTTGCTGGCAGTCAGCCAATCATCTCTGTGAGGTCGTGTGTCGACCTACGAAATGGAAAGTTGACAGACTATCCATTATCAGGCTACCTGGGAAGTGATTTAGTGCTAAAAGCTTTCTTTCCTAGAGCCTGTAAAGGTTCCGTCTGGCCGTTTTAGAGATCCCAGTTCCTGAACAGGCACCCTGGACAGAATCTTGTGGACTCTGGCACTGGTGGGTATATCTGATATACCCTCACAGAACCTTTTCCAGGACTCTGTTTTGGCTTTCCTGAGTGCTTTATTTAGGGGGTAGTACTGTCTTTACTATTTGTACCACTGTAAATAATAGTGGCTCTGAGGGAGGGGGGTAACCGTGGCTGTAGAGTCACTGTAATTGAAATATGCTGTTTTTTATTTAACTTTCTTAACGGACAATACCGTCGCATTTTTCTCAATCAGAGAGTGCCTAAGCGAATTTATAAATAGTAAATCGAACCAAGCAGTGTTGCTTTGAGTCAAAGACACGAGAAAGCATTATTTTTGGGCGATTTTTGTAAGTTTTTGGGTAATTTTTGATAATTTTTGTGCGAGTTCTTGGGCATTATGGAGTGTAAGTGTTAAAAAATTTGGATTTCCTAACGTCTCTTTTTCCCAACTTCTCTCTAAGACAAAATCTTATTTTTTCTGTGCTACTTGGCGTTCACGGTAGGATATTTATAGGAATAATTAGAACTGTTAATAGAATTTGCAATTACTATCTTATAGTTGTTTAGGCATCAAAATTCTTAGGCGGTACGTTGTTTTGCACTCAAAACATAGTAAACAACAATAAACGAGCTTATTAGGCATGGGATTTTATGCATATTGTATAAAAATAGAATAGGTATGTTATTAAATATGCCTTCTGTGATAATAGATTTAATTCTTGATTAACAGAATATTAGTAATATTACGCTCATGACCATTGATATATAATGTCAATGGTAAGAAGAAAGGGAATCTGTCATTATAACTTTACAGCGTTGCCTTTTGTGGGGTTCTACAAGAAGGATAGATATTTTTTCTTTGCCATACTTATTACTTGCAGTACACGTTTATTTACTTTAATCATTGCATCAGAACATACACGATTTTATGAACGAAACATAAGATGTTGGGTCTGCTTGTTATTATGTCTATGGTTTAAAGAAAGTCTTAATTTAAAACTTATACCGTTTTATTTTTCGAATATCTTGTGACGTGAGATTTGTGCCCTTTTCACAGTTGTAACAGTTCTGGAAGATAATAATTAAAAAGACATGCCCTAATTAAAAATAAAGCTATACAAACAAAATCTATGTTTTCTGTAACGATATTGTAGTTTCAAGATGATCTCTACATACGTTTCGATTAGTTTGAATCTTAAGGCGTTCTCAAGCCCAAAATTTTTATATGCCAGCTGTGATTAGTGATTTGTAAAGCCTCGTCTAAGACCGCAAAATATTGAGTCTCTCAATGTTCGCTTTGTTAAAAATTCTTTTTTTCTATAATCTATAATAAAAAATTCCGGAGAGGTATGGCGGTCTGTCTGTCTGTCCGCTAAAAGCTTCTCCGTATTTTTTCGTATCAGCTAGAAATTTCATTATTGGTACAGACATGCTTTGGCTTCCGTAACTAATTAAAAAAATCGTAAATATTGAAAAATGAATATTATATATACAATATGACGAGGCGGCTTAAATAATTTATAGTAGCCCAATTCTCGACATAATGGCGAAGGCGCATTACAAAGTTACAAAGTGCTAGAATACCCACAGTCTAAAAAAGCCGCACTGGGACGGCATAAAGGACATGGCATAAAGTAACGAAATAGATTTTTTAGTGCCCAAAAATAAGTTTATGATAATGATGTATAAGTTTCCAATTGATTTTTTGAATTTTGGTCAAAAATTAAAAAAAAAAAGACCTTTAATTTTGAGCCAAGTCAATCGGGTAAGCAGTTTTTTAGATATGCCCCAAATTAACAGACAGACAGACCGACAGAATTGAGAAAATTAGTTTTTGGGCTTCTAGAAATGCTAAAACTCTAAGCTGTGTAACCCTTAAAGGAGATTTTTTTCAAAATTACAAACATTTTATTTGGTCGCCATTTTGTTCCGCCATCTTGAATTCGTACCACCATTTTACCGGTTCACTTTTATATCACATTTAATTCTCGCACACAATTTGAAGTCAATCTAATAAGTACTCTTTTTCCCCTATCTTTTTAAATATTTTATTAAGCCCTTTTATTTCGCCATCTTGGATTCGTACCAAAAATTTTACCAATTGATTTCTACGTAATACCTACTTGATTTTTGTGCAAAATATCAGGTCAATTGAATAAGTCGTTATTTAATAATATTTTCTTTTAAAATGTCGCCATTTTGTTCCACCATACTGGATTTTACACAAAATATAGCCATTTGATTTTCTTATGACCATCAATTTTTGATCCAAATTTTAAGTGAAGCGGAAAAGTAGTTTTTTGGGCTATGCCACATACAGACAGACCGACGGAATTGAATTGGGTGAATTTTTATATACTATAAGGGATGGGCAAAAAAGTTTGAGTATATAACATTTTTCCCCTCCCTGTATTGTATGTTTACAAGAAAATGCTGGATATATTTTTGGATTTTCATTATCATTATATTCGATAGCATTCTCATTAAATTATGAAGGCATATAAGCATTTTTTATTTTATCAACAACGTCAAGTTGACAATTCATAGGGAAAAGTTTGAAGAAGTCAAATTGTTTGATTCTGTGTGGACAAAATGGATGTTTCAGACATAGAAGAATCAGCGAATATTGCTTGTTTATCTCTACTACCGGAAAAGTCGAAAAAAAGGTATGAAGCAGCATATAAATCCTTTAAGAATTGGTGTCAAAGCAAGACGGATACTGCAGTCTCAGAAACCTTGTTTTAGGCATATTTCCACGAAAAAAGTGCTATATTGAAGTCCCCATCAAGCTTATGGTGTGAGTATTCGATGTTGAAATCGACCCTTTTTATAGAGGAAAATATAGATATTTCTAAGTATCCAAAACTTCGAGCATTTTTGAAAAGAAAAAATGATGGTTATAGACCTAAAAAATCGAATGTGTTTAACAGGGAAGTTGTGAATAAGTTCATGCTTGAAGCTCCCGATGATATATATTTATTGATGAAGGTCGTAATGGTAATGGGAGTTGCTGGAGCGTGCCGTTCTAATGAACTCTGTGAAACGAAAATGGACAATGTTAAAATAAGTCAAGAAATCATAATTGTGACTATTCCTGACTGCAAAAATGGAATGTCACATACATTTACAGTAACAAAAAGTGACGACACTCAGGTTTGTCATTTCAAAATAATTCAAAAGTACATTGATACAAGATCCCACATGGCGACTATTCATCTGTGCTTCTTTATGCTATATCAAAATGGAAAGTGCTTAAACCAGCCTCTAGGGAAAAATACGTTTTCGTCAATTCCAAGTAAAATCGCGGAATTTCTAAAGTTTGAGAACTTCAAAATGTATACTGGACACTCTTTTAGAAGAACGTCGGCAACTTTATTAGCAAATACTGGAGTCAAGCGGCATGGTAGATGGAAATCCGCTACTATTGTGGAAAGTTACGTAGCTGAGAGCCTCAATAATAAAAAGGAAGTAGCGAATAAAATTTTATACAATAACACCCAGCCAGAAGTCTCTTGCAGTGCTTCAACAGTGACAGAAACATTGGTTAGAAATGAAGGATCTGTGAAGTCAGAAAATGTAATACACATCGGAGAAGAAACGAGAAAACGTGTTTCCAAATTTTGTTAATAATTGTAATAAATGTACCATTAATATTCATTTCAATTAATATCACCGGATTTTTGTAATATGTTGATGAAATCAAAAATTAAAGCTACTTGTAATAATTTAAGATTATTATTTCCCTAGGGATGTAAGTTGGCTTACATCTTGTCATTAAGGGCAACCAATACCTCTCTGAGTAACTTTCAATTATGTCTGTCAAAGCAGTGTCAAAATAGGTTGTTTACAATACAGGGGGGGGGGAAATTATTTAAATATTGTTTGTGTAATTTACCTAGATAAACGAAAATAAATACAATTACTATTTGAAAAGTCACAATTTGCAAATATGGGTCTTGTTACCTGAAACATATTATAATTAGCAAACTGAGGATTCCGCCAGTCGTACTGGGCTTCTGTAGGATACTGGCATGCCGCCAAAGGAAGTGTTGGAAAACCCAAAGTGCTGGCCGCACCTACTGCTCCTGTACTTTTCCTAAGCCGAGCTCGACGATTAGAAAACCAAACCTAAAAAATTAAGTAAAATGTATGTAAAAATATTGTTCAAGTGAAAATTTTCCTATCCTATTATTCCTTTGAAAAGGTTCTAAGCAATATAAAGATATTAAACTTGGATGCAATGCAATGGCAGTTAGACATCCATCTTGTTGTATTTCCAGAAGAAAAAGGAATGGATATAAGGGAATTAAAAAAACACTGGTCTCATTACAAAGTGCAAGCCGCTCTAGAAAAAGCTTCCCTAAGTGTTCTGGTGGCTAGAAATCAAATCACCTACATGCCTGTTCTACATACCTTTTTTAGTTTTTGAAATTTTAACTTCAACTGTAGCGATATTAGCACTGTCTCATTGCATAGTACTATCGGGTTTATTGGCCTAGTAGGGTCTGGAAGGCGGCTGTAGGTACTACTGATAATAATCGTTTGTTAACAGTGACTAGAAAATCAAATTCCTTTTCAAATACCTGCTAAAAATATGCAGATATTAATGTGGGATATTTTGTTAAAATTATTATCATTAACCTAGTTCTTTTTGCAGGATGCTAGCTTTGTCCAATCTTCTTAGGTGTATTGAAGATTGTACGTATGTTGGACTGTCGAATTAACTTTGCCTGTAGTGCCATATATGCAGAGGAAAACAACACTACTTAATGGTGGCTCTCATCATTCTCCTTTCGCGGAGTTTCGGTTAGTTTTGCTGTTTCCGATGTTAGAGAATCTTGATCAGAAATTGAAATCGCTCTAAACACTAATGAGTTAATAAGCGATTTCTTTTGTGCTGGGTGGTGGTGAGACTTTGCATTTAAGTATCTATTTATATGAGTCGATTTTCTATACATAGAATGTCCTAACATATCATTTTCCTTCTTTTGAACAAATACAAAGGGAATCGTTCCATTAAATTCAATATTCATGGTGAATTTAATATTGCAATGTTGTTGATTAAGGTTCAAAAATATGATAAGATTTTCATGTTCGTGAGGCCAAACAACAAAAGTATCATCTACACACTTGAACCAGTCTTTTGGTTTTAGTGCAGCGGATGTTAAAGCAATATCTTCAAAGGTCTCCATAAAAATATTCGCTGCGACAGGTGACAGAGGAGATTCCATAGTTGTCCCTGAGATTTGTTCATAAAAAGTTCCTTGAAAAATGAAATAGGTAGATGTAAGACAGGCTTCCACTAGGACTATTAAGTTATTATCACGATTATTATGTTCAAATAAATCTGATATAATGTGAATTAAGTCGTTAACGGGAAAATTTGTGTGTAGTGATTCTACATCGAAACTGATCGAACAGTTTCCAGGATCTAACTGGATTGCTTTAAGATTCTCCACGAAATATAAAAAGTATTTTATAAACAAATCTGTTTTTCTAGTAAATGGATTAAGAGAATTTGAAAAAAGCTGAGGAGATCTTGAAGCTGCTTGGTTTTAATGATTTTTTCTCCGCTGGTTTAAAGTTACCTTTTCCACGTATTCCGTCGGTTCTGTTACGAAGGTAAGAAGATCTGCTGTTAATCTTTAAGGGCGTAAGCCGTATTGCCATGTGGTCTTACTCATAACTGGAAGGAGGGTAAGGATCCCTTTTAGGAAAAATGACCTGTCATAGGACTTTCGGAATAACATGGTGATAATTCAGGAGCGCACTCGTTTAGGATAATGGCCGGAATACCATCAAGGCCAGAGGACTTTACGGTAATAAGTGTTTTGAGAATACGTCATACCATTTTAACCCTGAAGGTAATTTCGTGCATATTGTATAGTAAAGCTGGTACTGATGGAAGGGGGAAGTGAAGAAGAGGGATTAAAGTAGAATTTGTGGCGAATTTAGACGTGGAGACGATTTTGATATTAATAATAATATTATTATTATTAGTCGTAGAAAAAAATATGTATTTAAACGAACGATTTGTTTGTCAACTAGTAAATTATTAATTTTTTCGGTGTGTGTGTTCGGTGTGTGTGTGTGTATGTGTGTAAAGACTTACCTGAATTTTTGCTTCGGTAAGGCCAGTCTGTTGTGCTAAATCCTCCCTCGTGTACACATCCGGATACTGAGTTCGACTGAAAGCCTGTTCTAGGATTTCCAACTGTTCTCCCGAAAACGTCGTCCTAGGTCGACGATGTTTTCGTTTCAGGGGAATCCCTGGTTCGGATTCCGTGTCACTGTCTTCTTCTCGACCTAAAAATGCAAGAAAATTATTTAAGGATCTTTACTCCTCAAAAACTGCACACTGAATAAGCTCGGTGCTTCTTTCTACTACACGATACCGGCAGGGGAGGAGAGGCCAAACTGCATAGCCACCACGGTCTCTTGATTTGAGTTATTTGGACCTTTTTCTGTAAGGCCATTTTAAAACAAAAATGTACGCAATACAGAAGCAAAAAAAACATTATTATTATACGAATATTCTTAATACCATCGTTCGAACAATATTAAGTACTATTACTTATTTTCAGTCTTCACATATCGTATGCAAAAACTAACGTCTGTCTGACAAAACAGGCAATAAATTGCCTTAAATTTCAAAAATGCATAAATATGTTCCTTTTATTAAACCATAACGTTTCATTTTTTTTTCTAAAAAAAAATGTTAGTAGTTCGACTGGCAATTGAGAAACCCACTCTGATTTATAATAACAATCAGAAAGGCAACACGAGTTTAAATATTCATACCTCGTATGTAAAATTTTTAATTCATCTACTAATTAGGATGGACTTGTTCATTAAGGCCTATTTGTCCAGAGTTGACCTTCTCTGCGAGGAAATATCTGCGACCGAAAATATTTAGTGTTTGTTATTTTCTACCTTTTTTCATGAGATTGCTATTTGTTTTTAATAAAAGAACAAACATTTTATTTTCTTCTTTATCAAGAAGGTAACACATTTAGTAAAACTAAAAAGATTATTTTTTGAAAAGGAAACATTTATCTTTTTTGTTAGAAATATATAAAGGCGTTCCTGGTAAAGTTGATTCTAATAATAAATAATAATAAATATAATAAATGTCTTATATTACGATAAATATAATGGTACTACAAATAATTATCACATATAAAAAAATTACTGGGAAAGTATGCCCAGCTAGCACTAAAGTAGCTACAACTGGTCCCACTACTACTCTTTAAGAGTTTTTACGTATTTATTACTAATAATCCTACTATATATCAACAAACAGTTTGGGTTACACGTTTTTAAGTATTATATATGTATTTGTTACTTCGAATAATACTTTATAGTAATTTTTCATGTAGTGTAATTATCCAATGAGGGCATAAAGTCTGGAAACCTTGAGATATGTCAAAAACTATACAAGTTGGGTAAAAAAGTTTTATATAAAAGTTGTATAGTTCCTTACGATTTATGATTCAAAAATGTCTTGAAATATACACATATATATATATATATATATATATATATATATATATATATATATATATATATATATATACGACAAAACTTCAGAATCTCTAATGGAATACCCTGTATATTATTTCATTTTAAGAATCTACATGAAATTCTGATCATATTTTATTAAGCATACCCTATCCCTAAAGTCAACTATTTTTGAGATAAAAAAATGAGAAAACTGTTTTACAAAATTTTTTTAATAACCATTAACATAATAATAAATGCTGGAACTGCTGTCCGTTTACTTCCTGATAATATTCTAATCGATTGATGAACTCTTGTTGTAGATTTCGAATGAAAGTAGGTGGGATTTGTCGTATTTCATCTCTTATACGATTCTTCAGCGCATCGATATTAGGAGATCTGTTCAAATAAACTTTGCTCTTTAAATATCCCCACAGAAAATAATCTAGGGAAATTAAGTCCGGGGACCTGGCCGGCCATTCGTAGGGACCACGACGTCCTATCCACCTGTTAGGAAATATTTCACTGAGATACTGCCGAACAGGTAGCGCGTAGTGAGGTGGTGCTCCATCTTGTTGGAACCACATTGCTGCAGTCGGCATATCGGGCTCATTACCTGGATACAATTGAGCTAAGGCAGGAATCAGCTCGAATTGTAAAAAATCAAGATACATTTCGCCGGTTAAATTTACGTAGAAAAAGTAGGGACCTATAATTCTATCTTGAAATATTCCAGCCCAAACATTGATTTTCTCGGGATATTGCGTATGAGCCACTTGAGCCCAATGGGGATTCTCTGTAGACCAATATCTACAGTTTTGTCGGTTGACAGTACTATTAAGTGCAGAATATTTTTTACCGATGATTGACTAAGGTTTAAATCTAATGCTACTTGACTTGTAGGTAAATGTGGATTTTCGTTATAACTAAGTAAAACATTTAATTTCATATCATCATCTAGTTTTGGCCTACCTGTCCTAGGAAGATCTTTTACACAACCATGATTACGAAATTTTTTGATAATTTTGCTAACTGTGGATTTTGCAATTGCTTGTCCTCGCTCGGGATGCGTATTATTAAAAAGTTCACATACTTCGTCAAGATTTCTTTGGCGATCTCCCCATCCAAACATCATAAGAATCTCTATTCTTTCTCTTTCTTAAAGCATTTTTATCAGGAAAAAAGTAACTTTCCAACAATATGTTAAAAATTGACACAGTTTATTGTCAGTACATGACAGTTTCTATGGGAGTTCTAAAATAATCCACCAGGTTTCACTATGCATAGGGAAATGAGTTAATTTTGTTTAAAGCCAAATTTCCACTTTCTCATTTTTTTATCTCAAAAACAGTTGACTTTAGGGATAGGGTATGCTTAATAAAATATGATCAGAATTTCATGTAGATTCCTAAAATGAAATAATATACAGGGTGTTCCATTAGAGATTCTGAAGTTTTGGCGTGTAACTTGATTTTAGAACACCCTGTATAATTCAAGACATTTTTGAATCATTAATCGTAAGGAACTATACAACTTTTATATGAAACTTTTTTACCCAACTTGTATAGTTTTTGACATATCTCAAGGTTTCCAGACTTTATGCCCTCATTGTATAATAACTACTGCCAAGCAACTACTAAAGGAATTGACTCCAAGGTCGTCATTTCTTTTCCGTGACATAATAATAATTATTCAAAGTTACTGTTTCTAACCTGTTTACTAAATTACAACTTTTAAGTATTAGTACCTTCTTGATCTTTGCAGATACTACTCCATTACGTTCAAATGTACTCCTATAACGTATTACTATAAAGTAAAAAGAGTCGTTGCAGAGTAGAAAAAGTTATCGTCTACTGCTACTTTAAACTGGCCATTACCAGTCGTTATTTTTCTGTTGCAACTTAGAAGTAAGAATTACAGTAATTATTTACTACAAGTAAACTATTACTTCTTGTACTTGAGGTTCCGGAGATAGGAAGCGCTGGTACGAGATTCGGTCGGTGATTTTATAAGGACAGTGGCGACAATACAGTAACCAATTTTTGGTTGGTTCGGCCATATTGCTGCTAAAATCGTTTTGTTAACTTTTTACCTACGTGGGTTTCTTATGAGGTTTGTTGTTTTAGTGTCTCATTTTATTAGTTTTTGTGATTATTAAAATGATAATTGATTCAAATAAGAAGTTCGTAGCCATTGGCCATATAAAGAAATGTATTTAAGCCTGGTTCACCTGTTTTTTGTTTGTAATTATAAAGTGTTTGTGATGAATGTGTAAATGACTATGACCGTAAATGTCTTAAGTTTAAGTTTAATCCAATAAAAGTTATTAAATATTGCACATTATTATATTTTGGTTTTATTTCGCTGTAAAAGACAATATTGTTTCATGTCTTAGTCTATTTTTTACTTCATTCAGCACCTCAATTTGATGTAGAAGCTCTCTAAGATTAGCATAAAAGAAACTTTATTTTGTAGGCCTTCTTCAGTATATATTACATTACTAAATTCACTTGGCAGACAACTCTCATTAATCGCTTGCACAAACATTGTTATTTGTTAAAAATCTAAATGAAAAATTTAGTTTGTACTAGATAGTTCGAATAGATTATTAAAGTAAAACATTAACTTAACCCTACATTTACAACTGACGCCGACAGAGGTTGTCAATATAAAAGTAGATTAATTTAGTCATATTTTGCGAAAAACTAACGATAATATGGGTGCCCCCATTTAAACCTTTAGAAATTTTGCCTCAATATGGCGGGTGGGCTTCTATTGTAGCCATTGTCCTTATAAAGTCATTGTAATTCGGTCTACAGCTATTAATTAGTTCTGTATGTGTTGTGTTATCGTCTACGAGTAACACGTTAAAATTATTCCCAACGGTTTCACATACTATAAGAAAAAAAGTAGCTTTCGTCACTTAGCCACATTTTATAGAAAATTAAAAATATCACAACTTCATTGTGATAACTGAACAAAACAACCTAAAACGATATTTTAAGGAAACAAGAAATAAAAACGAAATAAAGGGTTATGGTTATGATAGATAAAGTTAGATAGTAAAACACAATTGTGAAATTTTTTATAATTATTTAATTAAACGTTCCAAATGGTTCCCGTTGTTTTGAAGACAATAATAAAGCCTTTGTTCAAATTCTTCGCGTACATTTGCAAATGTTTCTCTGGATATAGCACGGCATTTCTGAACTATCCTATCCTTGAGTTGCTCTATTGACTCAGGTTGCGTTTTAAACACCACAGATTTAAGGGACCCCACAAAAAGAAGTCAAGAGGTGTTAGGTCCGGGGATCTAGGTGGTCATTCAACAGGACCTCTTCTTCCAATCCACTGGTTGGGATAATTATCATCCAACCATTGCCTGACGGGAACTACATAATGAGGAGGTGCTCCATCCTGTTGAAACTGTAGTAAGCGTTCTTCTAATGCTAAATTTCCTTGTATGTCCCTCTGATTTTCTAATTCCCGCATTATTAGTGGTTCAATAGACCTCTGTAGCATTTCAGCATACATGTCGCCATTTAAAAACCCGTATATAAATATTGGGCTGATAATTACGTCTCCCAATATACCAGCCCAAACCTTAATTTTCTGGGGGTACTGGGTATGCCCTTGTCTAAATACGTGTGGGTTCTCGTCATTCCAGTAACGACAGTTTTGCTTATTAACATGTCCACTCAAATAAAAGGTACATTCATCACTGAAACAAATATTTTTAACTAGTCGAGGTTCTGCCGTAATTCTGTGTGTCATTATTTCACAAAACTGGATTCTTCCATCCGGTTCGTCGTCACCAAGTTCTTGCAGTATGCGCAGTTTATAGGGATGAAACTTATGAAATTTAAGTATCTTCCTTATTGTTTCACGAGATAAGCCAGTTGCTACAGCTGCTTGACGAGTTGATAAAGTTGAATTAATTGCAAACTGCCCCAGAACTTCAATTTGCGCTGCTTCGTCAACTATTCTCGGTTGATTTCTCTTTTTATTTGCCACAGAGCCAGTTTCTTCAAATTTGGCTACTAGTTGGCGAACATACTCCGGACTTACATTTTGACCTGGATGCCTTTCATTAAGTCTTTGGGCTGTCCTTAAGAAACATTGATCCTGAGAACCATAAATGAAAATCATTTCTACACGTTCAGCTGTGTTGTACACCATTATTTAAGATAAGTGCTGCTTTTCGTTTAAACTGAATCAAAAGTCAACTGTTAAAATATCAATACTAATAGTACAAGTTACTTTTAAAGTAAATATTGTAATAATAAAATGCGAATATTCATAAACAAATAAAATCATTTTGAACATTTGAACATTTTAAATTAAAAATAAAAATGTTGAAAACTGTGTTTTTATTTATTGTTTCCTTTAATAAATACAGAAGAATTTCAAGAAAAGTTGCTTTCTATGGTATCATTTAAAAGCATTTTTCAAAAGCTTTAAGGTGATGTATCACTCGACCACCCTTTCTATTTAAGATTTTAGGGGTATGTCTCACCCTGCCCAAGGGGTTACAGATAAGGGTCAAATAATACGCATCTATTTGTTCTCTCTTCATTTTATAAAAAGTGTTTTGAGCATTTTTTGATTAAATTTTTCCTTCCTAAGATATGGCCATTTCAAATTTTTAAATTGTCACCCTGTATATATAGTATTGGATTAATGGGAACTTTGTAGATAACTAGTAGACTTCAAAGTAATTGGGTATAAGTGGCAGTTGCGTATTTAAAGTATCCCACACTATAAAAGCGTATGAAAGCAGTCGTAGACACTTGATGTTAAGTAATTTTTTCAGCAAAGAAATTCCAACCAAAAAGTAAAAGTCTAATAGAACGCAGTTGTTTATTTTCATCTCCCATATAAATATTTAGCTATGATGTTTGTTTTTGTGAGTATACAGATTAAAAATGCACGCAAATTAAACATTAAATTACAAAAAGAATCACTCTTTATAATAAGATATTTAATGGTAATTGCTATTTAAACCAAAGTCCAAAATTACAATTTTAAGATTTAAATTGATAATATTTGACCAAAATGTATGAATTTTAAAAACCCGTATTTTTTTTACCAGAAAACTAAGTGAAACGCATGTATCCTACCTCAAATACCAATAACGAATTCTATACGTTCTACACCATATTCCCAATTTGAGTGTTTGTAGTCGCCATAACTGTTTTGCTTGTATTAAAACGAAACATACATATTTTTAAAACGGATTAAATAAAAACAGAAACAAGGAAGTGACGAATAAGGTAAATTATTATTATTCGGCTACTTAAATGCAACTACAAAATTCCGTACTATCTACGTAATAGTCAAATGGACAAATTTAAAGCCTTAAATATCGTAAAAGGCAAAGTCATTAATGGTGATGTAGCCCTACCCAATGGAGAAATAGTTCTAGCTAGGAGCCAAAGCAAGACCTACAAACGACTAGGGTTGCAACACGCTAGACTGCTTCAGGTCAATCAAGGAAAGACAAAGCTGAAAGATCAGTACGTTCAAAAAGTGTGAGCTCTTCTATATCATTACAGCAATTAACACCTACGCTGTGCCCCTGCTGAGCTATAGTTTCGAAATCTTGAAATGGACTAACACGGAGCTAGAAGGACTACAACAAACTACTCGCCTAATGATGACCAAGTACAAGTTGCACTACCTAAAGTCATCAACTTTCCGAATGATCTTACCACGAAGAGAAGGTGGAAAATCCCTTGTTGACTTAACCATTTGACACTCCCGACAGCTGCAAAAATTGAGAGATTTCTTTACCAACCAAGTTATTAACACACGAAATTCATCATTAAAGACCGGTCCGATAAGTATCGAAAATGTAGCAAGAGGTCAGAAACGATACAGCATATAACATCTGGCTGTACTTTCCTAGCAAATATGGACTACCTTCAGCGACATAACCAGGTGTGTACCCTCATACACCAGAAACTTGCCAATAAATACGGGCTCCTGAAAACCTTTGTGCCCTATTATAAATACCAACCAAGTTCACTGCTTGAAAATAATGCCTTCAAACTGTACTACAACCTGGCAATTATCATCGACAGACGAATAATCGGCTTGATGTGATACTGTTAAATAAGGAAATAAAGACGGCTTATTTGGTAGATGTCGCTTTAATCAACAATAACAACGTCTTGGATAAATATCAAGAGAAAAAGGCCAAATCTGCGGATCTGGCCATTGAGATACAGCAGATGTGGCGACTGAATAACGTTCGTGTGATACCGATCTGAAAATCCCACCAACCAACCACCCCACTCTTTTTATGCATGCATCCGGGATGGGCTTGGAACCCAACATTTGTTAAGAAATTGATTGTCAATAATAATAATAATAATAATAATAATAATAACAAGTCAAAACGTATCACACAAAGTGTGGAGAAAATCAAATCTGCATCTCCTGATTACATGCTTACAGAAATCCTTGACACTCTGAAGCAAAAATTATCTGTGTATGCCGCAAGACTCCGAAGATACAAAGAATCAAACGAAAGAAAGGTCGCTAACAACCTGTTTCGAAGAAGCGAAAAACAGTTCTACCAAAAAATCATGAGCTATGAGGAGGCACGAGTAATAGAACCACCGACCAAACAAGAGATCACAGAATACTGGAAAAGTATTTGGTCAGTACCGAAACTACACAATAATAACGCTTCATGGATTAAAGCGGAAGAAGACAGGCACAAGTGCTTAGAGGAACAAGAGGACTTTGCAATGACAACCCAAGAACTTGCAGAAGCAATCAAATACACGCATAACTGGAGATGTCCTGGAATAGATAACATTCGTAACTTCTGGTACAAACAGTTTACCTCCACACATGAAGTTCTCACTCGCCAAATTAATGAAATTATTTTAAACCCTATCACACTCCCCAGTTTCCTTACCCAAGAAATAACATACCTTAAATCCAAAAATTCAGACAATAAGGACCCGTCAACTTATCGACCTATTGAGTGCCTTCCAACCCTATATAAGATCATCACAGCCACAATTACCATGAGAATAGAACAACATCTAGCACACAAAAATATTGTAACGGAAGAACAAAAAGAGTGCAGGAAAAACAGCCGAGGATGCAAGCAGCAGCTCATTATAGACAGCGTCATCATGGAACAAACCAGGAAAAATTATAGAAACCTTCATACTGGTTACATAGATTATAAAAAAGCCTTTGATTCGATACCCCACAGTTGGCTAACCAGAGTACTAGAATTATATAAAGTCAATAAAAACATCAGGCAATTTCTTACGCAAATCATGAGTACGCAGAAAACTAAAATCAACCTGAGAACACAAAAAGAGCACATCAAAACAGAAGAGATCTACATCAGACGAGGTATGTTCCAGGGAGATTCACTCAGCGCTTTGTCGTTCTGCCTCTGTCTCAATCCACTCTCAAACACACTGAATAACACAAACTTTCAAATTAAACACCAAAAAAATAAACCATCTCTTGTACATGGATGACATAAAATTATATGCAAGCACAAAGGCACAGCTAAGGGAACTCCTTAAAATCACAGAAACGTTTACCCTGGACATCAACATGGAATTTGGTATAAGTAAATGCAAGCTACTTCATATCAACAAGGGACAGTGGAAAGACCACCCTACGGAGGAAACAATCAACAATGAAACTATAGATAACATGCTCAAAGAAGAAACGTACAGATACCTAGGCTTCCATCAAAGCACCAAAATTAACCACACTCATATCAAATCAGAGCTTAAAACAGAATTTAAAACCAGACTTACAAAGCTACTAAAAATAAAACTGAATTCCAAAAATCTAACGAAAGCTATTAACACCTTCGCCATACCTATTCTTACGTATTCGTTTGGTATCATTAAATGGTCACACACAGACATAGAAAACATTCATGTTCTCATACGCTCTGAATTCACTAATCACAGGAAGTTACATCCCAACGCATGCAAGGAAAGACTCACTATCGAGAAAAATGAAGGAGGAAGGGGAATTATAGATATACAATCGCTGAATAAAAAACAAATTTACGAGTTCAGAAAATTCTTCCACAACAAACAAATTAACCTCCATAAGGCAATAGTGAGGCAAAAACCTCATTTTTTTATAGCTCTGTCAGTGGAAAAAAAAATAATTTATTAAAGACAGACAAGAATTATACACCGCTCGATCTGTCTCAAACGAGCCACGCAGCAGACGCACACAGTCACATCCAATCACGACTAGAAAAGATGAACACCTGATCTGAAAAAACACTTCACGGAAGACACAGATACTACATAAAGCAAGACCATATACATAAAAAGCTTTCATATACGTGGTGACAAGAAGGGCAGCTGTTCCCTGAAACAGAAGGCTTCCTGCTTGCCATCCAGGACAAAGTCATAGCAACCAGAAATTACCGAAAGCACACCATCAAGGACACAATCATTGAAGAAGAGAAACGATCGATCACATAACGAGTGGATCACGTAACGAAGTAGAATAATGGCCGGAACTGAATACACCGGGAGACACAACTCAGCAGCGAAGGTCGTTCATCAAGCATTAGCCTCAACATACAAACTAACCGAGAACACAGACCCTTACTACCATTATACACCAACATCTATACTTGAAAACGAAGACTACAAGCTCTACTGGGACATTGACATCCACATAGATAAAACAATTCCCGCAAATAGACCCGATATCACCTTTCAATCCAAAAAAGAGAAAATCACTTATTTAATTGACATGGCTGTCCCCAACGACGAGAACATCCAAGCGAAATACAGTGAGAAGATCGCCAAATACACTGACTTGGCAATGGAAGTAAAAAGGCTGTGGAAACAGGAAAGAGTCATCATTATTCCTCTCGTCATATCAGTAACAGGTCTCACCCCAACAACGTTTACACCGCATTTGGCTCAATTAGGACTTAATACAGACATTCACAGGAACATCCAGAAATCGGTCATTTTGAAAACATGTAGCATAGTTAGATCATTTCTTAATACACAATAGTGGTTTTTTTTTTCATTTCCTTTTTTTATTTATATTTTTTGTACTGACTTGGTATAACCCGTCAGTATAAAATACAACCACAGGAATACTGTGAGACAACAAGTTAAAATAATAATAACAATAACAATAATAATAATAATAACAACGTTTATTCAAAATTCATAAAATTATTTTGTACAGTGTGGTATCTTAAAAATAATTATGCATTTCAGAAATCAAATAATTAAACACTTTAACACACCATGCCATAAAATAAACAAAACTGGATTGAATAAATGTTGCCGAAAATCACTGGAGCATTAAAAATGACTGTAAGGTGATGTCAAATTTAAGTTTATAAGTCGTTATTTGGGTGATTATACAGTGAAGTGGGTCGCAAATTGATAAAACCCGATAAAATTATACATCACAATTCACAAGTAGGTATTAAAACAGTAATAAAAAAAAACTTAATATTAATATATTCTATATAAACTGCTTATTCTAAATATTTTAGGATAATAAGAGCATTACATTGTATCACTTTTAAATATCCAGGTCGAAACTTTCCTGAATTCACAGTGTTTCTAATATCTCTTGACACTAAATTGTACAATCTAGGCGAAAAATATTTAAGCGACCTTTGGCCGTGAGTTTTTTAAAGTTGATATCACATATGCTGATTTATTTCTTATATTAATGTTGTACTTATCGGGATTTATTTTTATTTTGTTTTTTTTCACACCTTTATATATTTACAAACAGTAGGGCCGACACAAATCTAATAAACTGCTTCCTTCAAACATGCTGTCAGGTGGCAAGGCTTATTTCTATTATATGTTATTCTTATAAACCACTTTTATAGCGTATTGATAATTTTTAAATAATTTTCTGAGACTTCTCCCAAGCCCATGTATTTTGTACCAATGCAATCTTATTTGGCCCCTATTCAAAAATTCCATGAGCTATGTAATCTTGCCTAGCAATTCTTATATTTTGTTAATTAAGTTTTTTATATTTTATAATCCCATTTTAATCCCATCGTAATTCTCAAATATTTTATTGACTAAATTAGTTAAAAATCGAAGAAATTGTCCATATTGCTCATTGTTTTAGGATTTGTGAGTGTGATTATTTACTAAGGTTCTCTCCGTTGTTTGTAGGTCTGATGATGCTCGAAAGGGCGAAACACGTGTCATGTTTGTTGTGAATTGTAAAATTATAATTTAATGAGACCGAGACTTGGAGTCTTTTTCTATGTTTGTGACTAAATTAGTTGTTAGGTCCTAACACTGCAACCTGTGGTGGACGATAGATCAAAATAGAAGAGTTCTATCCGTACTACACCACAACTTGATACATTCTGGATGCGCGTTTTGCTAACCAAGTTAGCATAATCAGCAGATTATATAAACTAAAGTAACTTATCCTAACCGAGACTATTTATAGGTAAATGTGGTCACACTTGGTTGCGCCCGACTGCACCGTTGTCAAGTAAACAATAGAGGAGACTATAGGGAATAGGCCCTCTGTTTATGGAGCGTTTAGTTTGCCCAACATATATTAGATCGCAGACATTACAGCTAATTTCATAGATGTCACTCCTCTCCTTCAATTCGACTTTGTCTTTAGGGTTTCCAAGGAGATTTTTCAAACTGTTCTCCGTTTTGCAGGCTACTCTAAAACCTACGCTTTTAAATACTTTTTCTAGTTCTTTTGTATATCTGGAATCATATGGGATTACTATGAACTTATTGTGAGCCTCAGGTGCTTGAAGAGTAGTGGCACTTTTAACATTTTCTTATGCTTATGTCTATTTACTAATTTATGTACAAAATTACCATTATATCCATTACCTTTAGCTATATTTTTGATCCGATTCATTTCATTGTTAAAACGTTCTTTACTTAATGGAAAATTGACTAATCTGTAAGTTAAGAAATGAAATGCTTCCATTTTGTGTTGACGGCAATGAAATGAGTCGGATGTTATATACCTATCAGTATTAGTAAATTTCCTATAAATATCAAATTCTAATTTATCGTTATTTCTAATAACTAACGTGTCGAGAAAAGGTAATAGCCCATTGTTCTCCTTTACGTAAAATTAATAGAAGGATATTTATTGTTTAATGTATCTAAGAAAGTGTCCAAATTTTCTGTTTTAGTATCAAACACAGCAAATATATCGTCTACAACACCCTTGGGAAATACTTAAGTTCTTTTTTGAACTGGGTTTCTAATCTACCCATAAACAAATTTGCAAGGAACGGAGATAAGCAATTGCCCATCGCAGTTCCCTCAAGTTGTTTATAATATTTATTGTTGAATTGAAAAAAATTTTGATTCATATATAATTTTGTAAGAAGTAAATATTCATCAATGATTTCTTTCTTCAAATTATTGATTTCAAGTAGTTCCTTTAGGTACTCTAAAGCTAACGGTATGGGTACACTAGGAAACAATGAGCTTACATCAAAAGATATTAAAATTTCAATTTCTTTTAAGGGAACGTTCTTAATTTTATCTAAGAATTCTAACGAGTTAGTAACCTCAAAGTTATCGTACGAGATATTTAATCTGCTGAATTCTTCTACTAACCATTTTGAAATATTGTACGTTGGTGATCCAACAGCTAAAACAATAGGTCTCATGGACTTCCCAGGTTTATGGATTTTGGGAAGGCAATAAGGTTTAGATAACTGTGGGTTACTATGTGTTAGTTTAAATTTTAGTTTATCGGACACAAGGTTTTTACACTGCTTTAAGGTATTTTTTACTTTTGTTATCATTTTTTAAAAACGGGTTCTTCTCAATTAAAACGTAGGGACCAGTTTGAATCAAATGGTCTACTCTTTCAAGATAATCTGTTTTGTCTAGTATAACAACCTTATTTCCTTTGTCAGCTTTTAAATAAAAACATTCTTTTTTCTTCAGTGCCTAGATAACTTCAGTATTTTTACGCGAAACGTATTTTGACTTGTTGTTAACAACGTTTTTTGAGATTTGATTTCTGCAAGCCTCTCTAATGAATCCCTTAGTTGACTCTGGCACGTACTGAATAGAACTTTCGATATTCGCTATAATAGTTGGTAAACTATTTTTTACTGGAAGCTCTGCAAAATTCAAACCTTTATTCAAAAGGGCAACTTCTTTATTATCAAAGGACTGAGAAGAAAGGTTTTCTGCAATGTTCTCGACTTCCGAAGAAATTTGTTTTTGTGGTTTCAACTTTCTCAGTTTGGTTTTAAGTGAACACATTTTCTTTAAAAATTTGGCATCAATAACTACGAACATTTTTCTTTGGAAATCTAACCGTTGTTCAAATTCTAAATTACTAAGTTTATAAGTGAGTGATTACTTGTATTTCATTCTCTTCAAGTTTTAAATTTTCCAGTTTTGTAAAGTAGGTTTAATACGACGTAAATGGCATGTATTTTGTTTTTTCTATGTTGTATTTTAATTTATTAATATATTATTAATAATATGTATTCTGCCCTAAAACTTATTTTTTGGGTTTAACATATTGTTTATGTATATTGTAAAGAACAGTTCCTTGTGGCAATCCATACTGAATTATTTTTGTATCACTAAGCACCCCATCAACCATTACCGGTTGCTGTCGCTTTAACAAATAGCTTCCCAATAACTTGGAAAATTTTTCCCCTGAGTCCATAATACTTAAGTGAGTAAATGATCAGAAGTAAACCACTATATTAAAACCGCAATTAACTTAAAGATAACTTATAACAAGTTCATTAATAAACCGAAAATTCGATACAGGTTTGTCTATTAATATAAAGGAAAGTACTTCTTTAATGAACGCGATGCCCTAAAATCGAGGAATTTCGACCATAAACCACGCACATCTATTCCAATTTAGTATCGATATTTCTAAATTAAATTCCACCCCGACCCGGCGGCTTTTTTGTCCGGCCGCGCTTACAATGGGTCCCATTGTGGGCACCGCCGCTTCGGTCCCTTTGGCGGCCCACGGCCCAAGGCCCACCCTCTGCGAAGCTAAGATTTATGCACACCGACACCTTACATGGTTTCGGGTGACAACGGGCCTGTGGCTTTGCGTAATTTAATACGTGGTTGTGATGTCGCGACCTGTTAGTTGCTTTTATTTATCATGTGCCGGGAAAGCTCCTCCTTCTTCTCGCCTTAACGGTTGTTGCGAGGAACCGCGGTTGTAAACGGCACCATTAAAATTGCAATGTTCTATTTAAAGCGTACTTACTGCAAGAAATAAAAAATTGTGTATATTAAAAAGTACTAAAAAGTCAAAAATAATATTTAATTTCATTTGGAAAATTTTTCTGTGTAAAGTCGGCACCAAACTAGTTATTTACCTAACTAACACGGGTGCTGGAAGGCCAAAGTTCAGGGGGGGGGAGTAAATTAAAATAATATTAAAATCGTTTCTTAAGTAATTCCCAATAACTATGTTGAATTGTAATCTTATGAATTATAAAAACATTTGCACGTAATAAAATGTCTATGCAACCATTTGCTAATAAATTATTTAGATTTTTATTTCTAAATATGCAGATAAACACAAACAATACTATCTACCATAACGACATATTTTTTTCTAGTCGGTGAAAAGAAAAACCAAATTTTGTCTATTTTGTGAAAATCGATTTAGAACTTTTTCTATAAACAAATCTTTATTATTATTTTCCATTTTTCGATGAACACCAAGTATACATAGTCCTGTAAGCCTATCTTCGGCCATTGTCGATCTTAACCAGGTTTTGACGCGCCTGGGTGTACTAAATGATCTCTCAATTGCACTGTGGTTGAAGGTAAAGCCAAGAAAATTTTTAACGCTATTTTAACGTTTGGAATAAATCCCCAATGGTCTTTTTCTAGTAATTGAATAAGATCTAATTCATTGTCAAAGTTGTCGTGTTTAAGATCCTACATTTCTTGCCAAGTTTCGGTTTCAACCAAGACAAGCAGCGGAATAATTTGCCCTCTGTGTTTGTTTTGAAGCCAATCTAGGAATTTTTATTTCGATGTCAAGCTTCTCTGCGTCCGTTGCACATTTTTGAAAAATATCCTTAAAATATTTGTCCGCGTTGCTTCTATGGTCTTTCAAGATAGTTAAAAGTGTATGAATATGCGTTTTGGTAGATAAAACATTTATGGATTTTGCATGCAAAATATTGCAAATCCGCTCCAATTTGGCACTATAATGTGAAATTATAAACACACAAAAGTAATTTAGGGATAGAAATTGCCGCTAATAATTGATTTGCTTTTGCATGCGTTTCTGAATTTATTTCCACAGTGTACGACAAAAGTTCTAAAGCATTTTTAATTTCTTCAAAATTTTCCGAAAATATTCTAATGGACTTGTATTTTGCAGACCACCGGGTTTCACAAAATAGAGACATTTTGGGTACATATTTTCTTCGATATAGACTATCACGAAAAAATAATATTACTTTTTGATACTAGCTAGAGTATTCTGTACATCTTGGATCTTATTTAGGTCATTAACCACTAATTTTAGCTTATGAACCCCTTTTTCGTGGCCCGCTATTGTTGCACACCCATCAAAACCTAAACACATCAACTTGTGCATGTTTAAGCCGTTTTATTCACAGGCCTTTAAATTAGCTGTTGATATACCCTCTGCGTTCATCGAACTTAATTGAGTGAATCCCAAGAGCTCCTCTCGAATAGAATTCTTTCCATCGACGAATCTTACTCCTAAAGAAAGCTGTTGAGTGTTGAGCACCTGCGTCGTCGGCAGATTCATCTGCTGATAGCGAAAATCCCTCACTAGCGTTTATCTCTACAATAATATCTTCACGAGTAATATCACTACACATTTTAATCAAATCATTTTGGGTCTGGTGCGAGGCATATTTTGCATTTCTTGCACAATTTGCCAGATGATTTCGGAAAATTAAATCTCCGGACTCAACTCTAAAATGTAGGAGGTCATCAAAGTTGCCAGATGTTTTACATGTAGTCAGGGTACCACAAAAAATTATTGTTGAAATAATAGATACAAGTTTTTTTTCTATTAGATTCAACCTGTTCCCTTTCAAAACTATTAAGTTGTTCGGCAATAATATTTTGAAAATGTATAGCTTTCAACCTTGAGGAACGATGCCACTCAGAAGACATGTGCTTTTTCACATTTTCATGGAAGTCTTTGGAGTTCTGATATGGCTTTACAATAAAATTTGGACGAAAAATTACACAGTTTTTACAAAATCCACCCTTAAGTTTACTGGAACATGTAAGCCATTCATAGCTTTTTAGCCACTCATAACGGAAAACTCGTTTTCCATCCGAATCCCTCTTAAAATTGTAGTTGGTTTGAGGAACGAAATGTCTGTGTGTATGTATCTATCTCCGTCAGAAATACTCTTATAGCCTTCAATAAAGTTTCCTATATCTAAAGGATGAATACTAGTATCTTCACCAACACCAGATTTAGTAGGCTTTAACTTAATACCAAAATCCAATAACCCCAAATCTTGACTGACTACTAATGGCGACTCAACGATATGAGCATTTGAAGTACTAGGAATAGGTAGGCTGACTTCTAAATTTTTAGATTGTGGGATATTTTGGATGTTTGTAGAATTTTTCTTTAAAACATTTCTGATATCCATAGCTCTAAAAATATGAAAAAAATGTGATATGATATTTTAATAAAAATAAGTTACTAGAATAAGGTTTTGAAAGATTTAGCTGGGCATACATTTCGAAATTATTCATAAGCTTGCTTATTCTATCAAAAAACCCTTAATTTGTTGTACTACCTGTGCGTCCAGTAAACACAAAATTAATTATTCGGCAATGGTCGTGAGGTTCCTCCACCGATGCCCATATACCTATGTACATGGGCATCGGTTTTATTCGTGTTCAATTTCTAATTTAGGCCCCAAACTGAAGAAATATAAAAAAACGAGATTTGAAAAAATTCTTGTTAAATTAATCTATTAAGGAAAGCTTGTCAACGTTGCAAATGTACGATAATAATAATATAGTGATTTATGTTAAAATCATAAAGAAAGAGTAACTTAATCATTTGTAATTCTTGACTAATTTTATGATGTCGGCATCTACTGAGAAGCAGCTACTGAGCTAATGCATGCAAACTCTTATGACTTACCTTTTACTCAAATGCTCGAGCTATGAAAAATGATACTCAAAACAAAATCAAACACTTCAAATGACTCTAACTTTGATGATATCAAAAATATATGCCTTAAGGGAGAACTGCACGCAAAAAGTGAAAAACTAGCGACAAGGTCTAGTCAGGTTCAAAGTAAGATGAAAAGATACCTACGTATTAGAAAAAACTTCCTGCACGTCCGACCTCAAAAAAATGTGTTATGTATAGGCAATTTAAATTACATTTCGTTTAAAAATGGTTTCAAAAGGGTTCACGCGCTGCAGAAATACAAAGACTTGATTACGATTTACCATTTCAAATTTTGCAGTTACGTAGACAAAGGATCAATGCAAGGCGGTAAAGAGTCATTTTGTGGAAAACAAAATTATACGCGAAGGCATTTGCTTCAAAAAGTGGTTGAAAAATGGTCGAAAATGGACAAATCTACTTCTATTTTATAATTCTAGATTGGATTTTTTTATAAAAAATCGCATTTAGCGCCCAACTATACATATTTCCCTATTGAAATCACATTGAAGCTAATACATATCTCTTATAGTTTTAACATAATATTGTAGCGGCGGAAGGCTTGCAAATGATCCATAATACTGCGTGCAGTCCCCCCTTAAGCGGGAATTTTTTGCAAAAATCTACGGATATTCGAATAGCCGTTAACCAGCGATTACGAACCAAATCAGAGGTACAGCAGCGGTATTGTCAGATGTGAACAAATCTTTTAACATTATGAAGTTTTCAAATCAAATTGTCCGATATTAAAAATGTGTATCGATTTCCGTACGATTATTAATGAAAACTGGTAACAAAATGGTTATATTGACAGAAAATATTAATACATATCCTATATTATTTTTGGTTTTAGAATAAACAAATGCGGAGAAATAAATAAAAAATACATAATAATAAAAAAAGATTTTTATTATGTATTTGGTTTTTCCACTGGTGGGCAAGTGCCCTTGTTTGCCCCCCCCCCCCATTCCGGCGTCTATGCTAACTACTGCGGAAAGTATGCGGAAAAATAGAAATTTTTAGTATGAGCGTTCATAAATTACCTACCTATGTATTAGCAAATGCAGTTTAGTAAGAAGGGTGAAATGAAGTATGTTAAATTTGATTTATTAGAATTGATTACTTCAGATTAGATTTTATAAAAAATTAGAAGTTTAAAATATGTCAAATGGGATTTTCAGAATTCCAAAGCTGCATTTACGTTTAGCAACTTTCAAAACGCACATACATGTTACGTTTATTCACTAATAAAAATAACAATTGTCGTATTGTTTACATTTAGAGGAAATGTTAATTCTAAACACTTTTTATTATAAGTTGTACTATTTGTTAATGGAAATGAAACAGCTTCTCTTTCAACTTACTTTTCGGTAAAAATTGTATTAACAATTTGTTTTTGTTCTCTATTGAGTGTTCCAAATAGCCTTCTGCTACGGTGAGGATTTCCATCCGCCATGCCTTTTGATATTAGTTATATTTTCTCTTAATTCAGTTAACATTGTGGCGGAAGTTCATCGAAAACTGTGACCCGTGTATAGGGTGTCCCTTTTTGTGTGCTTAGATAGATACCCCGCTCCGGTATTTTTATATATAAAAAGTTGAAGTTTTCTCGACAGTGTGCTACTTTTTCAGGGTTAAATTGAAAATGTTGCGTTTTCAGGCAACCCTCGTATCTCAACTATCAGATATCTTATCGAAAACGTGAAAACTGTTTGTATAACTTTTCCGGTAGAACTCAATTCGGATTTCAGGATTAGTATACAGGGTCAGGTCAAAAAGTTATCGGACCCTACTTTTTTTTTAAATGGAATACACTATATATTTATAGTCTATAAAATTCGTCTTTTTTTGCCTTTTCAAAAATATATATTAGTATGCATTCTTTCTTAGAAACATAATTTAATAATAGGCTATGACTATTGTTTATGATAACAAACAAAAATAAATGTCAAATATTTGTCTCATCTCATCGGTTTTTGGATAGACTTTTGGTTTATAAAGCAGTTTATAAACGATCTTTTGGTATCTTTCTTTAATTGATATTTATTAATTTCTTCGAATATTTGCAGTGTATGAAAATTATGATATGCTGGTATGTTTTACATAGAGTAATGAAAATTCTGAAGACGCCTCGGAATTATATTTCCAAAGGTAAATATACTATTATGGCTATGAAAATCTGTACTATCATTATAAGTTTTTGCTTGTTAGACATTCAGAAAGAAGGCAACCATTTTTTGAGATATTTGCTCGTTTAAAACCAAATTTGGTTGAGCACGGATCATTTGATCTCCGCGTCCTAAAACATAGAACAAAGAGAACAGGGAAAAAAAAAGAGATAGATGTTTTCGGATATATAGAAGCAACATCTTCGTCCTCATGAAAAAAATTGAGAAGGAAATGGGTATGCCAAAAACTGACGGTCAGAGGATCTTGAAGAAATATAAGTATCCATACAAATTTAATATAGTGCAACATTTGCATCCTGGCGATGCCGAGAGCCAGGCACTGTTTTGCCAGTGGTATTTGCAACAATTCGATGCTAACGATTTATTTGGCAGACTTGTTATAGTCGAATGCGGTCTTATCGTGCGGGTCCAAAGGTCACCAACATTATGAATCAAATCAGAAAACGCAGTGAATACCAAAATGTTGTGAGATTCTTTTATCGAGCTATTAAATCTCGATGGGCTATTTACAAATATACAGGGCGAAAGAAAATAGTTTTTTTATTACGCAATATTATTAAGATAGCCACTTAATACTATTTTATATATTAAATGCCGAGGGATTACATAAGAAAATTCACTAAATATGTATTTGGTTAAAATTTTTTGGTTAGCAAAAAAAAATTCACAAAATGGCAAGCGCCTTAATAAAGTCGGAAGGCGGTTCGAATCAGTGGAACAATCAGGATATGTTCTGTTTATACAGCCACTTAATAAAAATGAGATTTTTTTATCAATCACCAAAAATTATGAGCCCCGCTTGACCTAAAAATCTAACCACTTATATAGTGTCATTTATTAAGTCCACCCCTTTGGAAAGAAAACTTGTTTTTTTTGTATTGTGATAACAAAAAAAAATTATTTTGCAAAAATATTATACACTTTTGTTAAAAATACAAGATAATTAGTTATTACTGCCCTCGTGAAATTTTTTCAGATCTTTACGTTTAAGGGTTTCTAGATGCCGAAAAACATGTTTTCTCAATTCCGTCTGTCTGTAGGTATGTCTGTCCGTCAGTCTGTCTGTTCGCGGCATAGCTAAAAAACTACTTATCCGATTTCTTCAAATTTCGGTCTAAAATTAGGGGTCATGCATGCGAAAAATACAGGCTATATATATATATATATACATATATATATATATATATATATATATATATATATATGTACACGAAAAAATCCAAAGGCAAAAGACTTAAGTTACAATGCAAAAATGGATATTCATAATGAAATTTATGATTTATACACGTCAAGGCTAATATAATCCTTCAGAAATTTTTTAATATTATAGTCTTCTGAGTCGTCCTCAAATGGCACAATGATCATTGGTGTTATTTCGACATCTAGAACTCGTACTGGATTCCACCAATCCTATATTAATTTTTCCGTATGTTCCACAGATTTCTTCCAGTACTCCGGCGTAATATAATTTAATGAATCTTGCCAAACAATTTGCACTTCATCTGATGTAAGACCATCGTTCACGTGTTTTTCGTAATATAATTTTGCCACAGCCCATATTAATTTTATTGCGTTAAACTGGCAATGGTATGGCGGCAGTCGTAAAACCTCATGTCCATTTTCCCGTAATATTTCATCTACGGCATATATTGTTGGTTTTTTTAATAGATTTTGCCATTAAAAGAAGTTCTAGTTTCAGCATATTGGGTAAAGGATTTTGTTTTTGTTTTATTAGCCAGTCATAAATATCACTTTTCTTCCAGGATGAAGTAGGTTGTTTATTTAAAATTTTTAAATGATAAGATGTATTGTCCAGAATGATTAAAGATGGAGCATCTAAATTCGGAGTCAATTGTTCTTTTAGCCACTTTTGAAACAGTTTACAGTTCATATTATCATGGTAGACCATACTTTTGGATTTGAAGAAAACAATAAACTTGCACCTGGGAGAAATCCTGTTGAAGAACCTGCATACAAAATGATGAACCGTTTTCCCGCCTCACATCCCTTTTTTCTCTTGACACTTTTTACAGACTCGTCCTGCCAAGATTTCGAACCACTTACATTAGAAAATATCCAAGTCTCGTCTAAAAATACTACTTTTCTAAATTTTGAATTAATACTTTCCGTGTATTTCTTTAAAAACTGGATACGCTGACTTGCTATATGTGGTAATTCGCATAAAAATCTTCGGGTACAGTCCTTTTTATATCGAAAACCCAACATTTTTATTAATTTTGACAATGATTTTAGTCCAATTTCCAATATTCCTCGATTTTTTAAAGCTTCTTTTAAAACTTGAAGGGTTATATTAGTTTTAGATATGTATAAATCTTAAATTGCATTACGAACATCCATTTTTTTTACATTGTCACTTAAGTCTTCTGTCTTCGGCTTTTTTCTTGTACATTTCTTAATCTTCTTCTGTGGTAAATTACACTTTTTTTCATGCACAGTCTTTATACCGATTCCCAGAGCTTTTGCTACTGTCTCCTGGATATTGGCCGGTGAATTTTCATTTTCGTAATATTTTATTAGATTTAATACCATTTTTTTTCGCTTGTGGATGCAAAAAAACCGAAAATTGTTTTTTATTACTCATTTTGTCACTGACTTGTCAATCTGACTTTGAAGTGACATCGCTCAAAGATTTTTGCAACTGCTGGTATTTACATGTTTATCCTCTTTTTTCATATGAAAATATCATAGGTCTATCTAATTCATCTTCCGGATTTTATGCGGAGGATATGATTACACGTAATAAAAAAAAACAAACTCAAAAAGTTTGTCGTTGATAAATCGTATGACCCGCACGGTAACACTGCTTTTGACTATATCTGGTGAGACGAATGCTTTCTTCAAGTGCGGGAATTTTTAATCGTCACGATACCAGGAACTGGCATAGTGAAAATCAACATTTAATGTTTGAAAGGGCACAAGAAGGACGCTTTGGAGTTGGGGTGCCATGTTTTATTTTGGGCAAACATAGAGTTTAAAGGATTTTTGGATGACGTCTTACAGCGCACGTAGATACTTAGAAATCCTTGAGGAAGTTATTCCAGAACTGTTCGAAAATATTCCATTAGAACAATATAATGCTGTTAACCTACCGCAAGATGGTGCCCCAAGTCACAACTCTAGGCTTTTAAGAGAATTTCTTGATTATAACTTTCCTCAAAGATAGATTAGGTACCAACGGACCTGTTAGATTTTAGATTTTTTTATGCGATTATATACAAAATGAAGTATATAAAACACGATATGGAGGCATAGCAGAACTTCAAGATGCAATTCATTTAGCCTTTCGAAATCTGCGAATGAGACCAACGCTATTCGAGGAATTACAAAAATGTGCCAATTTTGTATTAGAGAAAACGGTCGTCAATTTAAACATCACCTTTAAAAATTTGTTATTTCTTTTTTTAATAATGTTTTTTTTGTGTTTGTTACATTGTTACTTTATGCAATAAAACTTACTGTTTACCCACAGCAAGATGGGTTGTGCCCCAAGCCACAACCCTAGGGTCTTAAGCGAATTTTTTGATAATAACTTCTCAAAGATGGATAGGTACCAACGGACCTGTTAGATGGCCTCCACGATCTTCAGATCTCTCAATTTTAGACTTTTTATGGGGCTATATACAAAATGAAGTATATAAAACACGATAGGACGGCGTAGCAGAACTTAGAGAGGCAATTCATTTAGTGGTTCTTTTTAACGCTATTCAAAGAATTAGAAAAATGTGCTAATTTTGCATTAGAGAAAATGGTCGTCAAATTAACATCACCTTTAAACATTTGTATTTTCTTTTTTTTAATAATGGTATTTTTTGTGTTTATTATATTATTAACTTTATGCTATAAAACTATTGTTACAAACTTACTGTTATTAAAAAACTCTATAGGTATTTTTATATAAGAAGAAACCTATATGCAAGGTATCCAATTCTTCGTTAGCAATATGTAACTTTCAATTTTTTATTATTGTTGTGCATGGCCTTCTATTAAATTATGCATTTAATTTCAGAAAATTGTCATTTATTTGCGTGTTTCTGAGAAAAATGCATACTATTATATATTTCTGAAAAGGTAAAAAAAGACAAACTTTATAGTCTATAAATATACAGAGTGTTCCATTTAAAAAAATAAAGTAGGGTCCGATAACTTAATTTAAATGTAAACCTCGAATTTTGTTGATGCTATCACGCGCTTTCTTCACAAAAAATCTAATCGATCCTAATCTAACGTAATCCGCACTGTTATTAATTATAAGTCAAAAAATATTTAAATTACTAACGAAAATAAAACCAAATAAATGGCAATTTCTCTTTCCACAAAATATGTGTAAAACTGGTTGCCTACTTAATGTGAAACTGACCCTAAATATTTTGGCGATAATGATGGTCTTCGAGCTATCGCACTCCGGCGCCTAATCTGTACTTGTACTAACCCATCTATATGAAAAAAAGAAATTACTCGCACATCAAAGAATATAACAAAATTTACTTTGGCAACAGCGCTGGCTGACTAAATGACATGCAGTTAAGTTAGCAGCGTTTAGGTACAAAACAAACCTCATATTGTCAAGTATTATGTTAGAGAATTATTCATATTTGTTTTTTTCCAAAAAAAACAATTCTAATTATTATTTATGTATTAACTTACAACAACAATCACATGCATAAAACGTAAAAGAATTTCAAATAAAATGTATTAAAAGCCCAGTCAGTAGTGCGATTTGACAATCCATTCTAATTTGTATTATTTTGTGAAAAATTGTAATGCATCCACGCTTTTATTTTTTGCTTAAATGTAGTAAATTTGAGGCAAGTTTCCTAATACAACCAAAAATGGTCAAAAATCGAGATGTATTAAATCGTACCAGAACGAAACACAAAATTACAAATAACTGTACAGTGTGTCCCAGATTCGCTTCTCTATACAGGGATCTCGGCTCCTATTATACCTACAGCAAAGGTTAAATGGGGAAAGTTTTAGAGGAAACTTATTGCATTCGATATCCGGCTTCAGATTTACGATCGATCAATTGTTTTTGGAAATATCGGGGAAAAACCGAAAATGGCGGATTTCGTTTTTGGCCAGTATATCCAGAACGGTAATTTTGACAGCTGCCAAAATATGATATTATTTGGACACATTTTTAAGACAAATAAGTTGGTATATACGACACGTCTTCATTGTTTTTTTGTTAACCCGCAACCCGCCTCAACTTTTCGAAAGAGCCTACAATTTCCAGTCTAGTGATATCTCACAAGTGCATTAAAGATTTTAGTATCATCGAAATATTACACTTTGTAAAGTTAGGTTTCAGTTTTTTCTAAGGAGGCCATGATTTAAAGTAATCTTAGCTCTCAATGCTTTTCTAAGGAGGCCAGATTTATCTGTAACAAAATTGGATTTTGACTTTGACGTTAAGTTAAATAGTTGAAAGTATCAAAGCTGTGTTTTAGTAAGTAGTAGGTACACTTTTATCCCAATAAAATCGTAAATCTGCCACATAAATTGTCAAAACCTATAGAAAATGACCGGTATTCAAACGAAGGAACGGTTGACATGTTAGCTCTGTACTTTCAATCATACAGAAACGCCGACGTTACCTCAGCAAGGTATTTGGAGATGTACCCCGAACGAGGGCAGCCTCATAAAACCCAATTCAGGAAAATCGTAGTTAATTTAATTAACTATGGTGCCTTCGAACAACCTAGAAGTGGATACAATAATAACAATGAAAATCTAGACAGAAACATTTTACAAGCTATCAACGAAAACCCTAGTGCATCGGTGAGAACTGTAGAACAGGAAACTAATGTGCCAAAATCAACAGTAGAGAGAGTTTTAAAAAAGAATAAGTACCATCCATACAAACCCATAATAGTACAAGGACTTAAGGAAACTGATTTTCCAAGACGACTAGAGTTCTGTGAGTGGTATACTAGGAGATGTAATGAAAATTCTGATTTTGTAAATCATCAGGCTCACGAATTGTGGAGTCTTTAATAGGCACAACCGTCATCATTGGGCTGTGCAAAATCCTCACGAAGTCGCAGAGAAACGCCTACAGATCAGATTTGGAAGTAACGTTTGGTGTGGGATCATTGGTAAGTTAATCTAACCAATCTTTTTTAAATAGGAACCAAATGATAATCTTTTTTTTTTCGTTAAATTCTTTAATGATACTAAAAGAGCATAATCTAATAAAAAACAAGTAAAACGTTCTACTCTAGTCAGTCAACTTACTTTTTTGATATTTTATTACATTTTTATTCAATCATTTTGTATTGTAGTTTCGAAGGACCTATAAAAATAGAATTGGGTTCTATAAATTTATTAACATTTTATCTAAATTTTCTGCAGATTTACCTAATTCTCTAAAATTATTTTGATTGTCTGAATTTAATGATTTATTATTACCCGGGAAGCCTAGTTCTTGCGTTATGAAAAAAATACCATATTAATCAAATGTCGAATTATTTTTCGATTTTCATTATGATTTATAAAAAGGCGTTCAGCTGTATTTCCGAATAATTTAAATTTTAAAGCGCAAGGGGTTTGTTCTTTTGATATTTTATGTTTTATTAAGGCACGGTGTACTTCTTTAAGATTATTATAACACTGAAATAAATTGATTTAGTATTTTCGAAATTAATATGCAATACCACCAAAATAATTTATTACGGTTATTACTTCCCGCTAACCAAATACGTTTTTCTTTTTCATAATAAAGCTGAATAGGTTTCAAATTATACAAGCTCATTCATTACGGGATGTTTCAATAATTGTTTTTGGAAAGAAAATATCTACTTTTTAATAGAGATAATTTTCCCTTTATAATTTAGAGTTTCTAGTACCACCCGGCCGACCCTGCCGCCCTTGACTGTTGGGCACCTATTTATAAATTATTAATCATTTCAGGAAATCGACTTATTGGACCATTTTTGTTTGACTACAACCTAAACGGGCAGAGGTACCTAGAGCTTTTGCGAAACCAGGTTATACCAGCCATACGAGCTATTCTAACGGAAGATGAATTAAGAAGAACTTGGTTTTAACAAGACGTATGTCCGGCTCACAATACCATTCAAGTCAGGAACTTCTTAAGAGAGCAGTTTGACGAAAGAATAATTTCTTTAAATGGTCCAATATCTTGGCCTCCTAGATCCCCTGACCTGTCGCCCTTGGATTTCTACCTCTGGGGTCACAAGAAGAATTGAAATCTATGAATTTGATCCCCCGTGACCATAGAAATCCTGAGACAAAGAGTTCTGGACACATTTAGAAATATTAAGCGAAATACACTTACCAGGGTTGTACGAAAAACAGTCACCAATTGTCAAAAATGCCTCGATGCAAATGGACGTCATTTTGCAGATTTGTAAATTAATGTTACCCACTTACAAAGTAGTTAAAGCTCATTTAGATTTTTTAAGTCGTTATTTACGTTCATGTTGTATTGAAAATTCAATGCGTTCAATACATCACTTACTTATTAATATAATCTTGTGACAAATAAATCATGGCCTCCTTTAAAATCATTGAAACCTAATTTACGAAGTGTGATATTTTAATGACACTAAAATCTTTAATGCACTTTCGAAATATCACTAGACTGGAAATTTTAGGCTCTTTCCAAAATTCGAAAAATCCAATATGGTGGTCATAAGAAAAATGGAAGTTAAGGCGGGTTGCGGGTTAACAAAAAACAATGGAAACGTGTCGTATACACCATCTTATATGTCTTCAAAATGTGTCCGAATAATGTCACATTTTGACACCTGTCAAACTTACCGTTCTGGATATACTGGCGAAAAACGAAATCCGCCATTTTCGGTTTGTCGCCGATATTTCCCAAACTTATTGATCGATCGTAAATCTGAAGCCAGATATCGAATGCAATAAGTTTCCTCTAAAACTTTCCCCATTTAACCTTTGCTGTAGGTATAATAGGAGCCGAGATCCCTATATACAGAAGCGAATCTGGGACACACTGTATACGCTGTTATTGCTTTTTGGTGTCATCGAAGCCGAGACTTGTCTATTAACACTATTGTTAAAACAATTGTAACTAAGGTTACTTAGCAAATACTTGACGACTAAAAAAAGGCTCTTGCTCTTTACTAACTTTACAACATAAGCATCCCACATGAAAATCAGCGACGAATAAAAAAAAGTGATGATTTTTGTGAGCAGATAAAAACATAGTAAAGATAATTTTTGCTTCCAAACATTTTGCTAAGGTTACTGGCTCTGAGAGAGGGTATCTGCCCCTGTTGCACCCCCTTAAATAGGCCACTGCTTCTTTTCAGATTTTCAATGTTTAAATCAAGTGTCATATATTGGGTACAATACGACTGTTGATTACTGTTTCAAGCTACCAAACACACTATGCTATATTTTATAAAAAAACGTGACTTAGACAGTGAGTTAGAAAATAAAAAAAAAATTGCGAGTTTGGTGGCTTTGAAAATTTCATTAAACAAGAAAACATTATTCGTTCGTTTATCTAAAGTAATTTAAACATTTTACATGAAACAGTAATATCTCTAGAGCAAACCGGCCATATTATCTACCATCAAATAACATCGTGAAAAGCAAATGGCGAATAGGTCGGTACTTGGCTGAAATCTCTACTTAGCTGGATAATCGGTGCTTTACTTCAGTGAAATGGGCTGTTAAAGCTTAAGAAAGGAAATGTGTTATTGTTATTGTGGTCTGGTTTGAGTAATTCTCAAGTATTGTATTCTATCTTTTGAAAGAGCTTATGCCTTTAATCAAACCCTAAAAATGTAATTAAACGTTTTAAGATTTAAGTATATAGAGGATGTTAATTAATTTATATCTCATTTGGGAGATGATTTATCTCATTAAAACAAGAAAAAAATCATATGAACATATAAACCGAAGTTCGCTTCATTGCAGAGACGTATTAAGAATGTCTTCGGGGGAGGGGCAAACATTTGACGACTAAAAAAAAAGGTCCTTTGTGTTAACATAACATAAGCATTGCCCATTAAAACAAGCAAGGAAAACTGGTAGGCTGTTGTACGACAATTAGACCTGCGTTGATAAGGGAACCTTAAAAGTAATCAAATATCTGTCAATTTATTTATGTGATTTGATTTAAAAATTGTGAACTAAGTGGTTGTTTAGTAGTTATTGTGAATAGTTTAAAGTTCAAAGATGTCTGATTCTGAGTTTTCTCTGACTCCACCTGAGATAGTAGAAGCAGCGAAATTTACGCGTATTCAAGATTTACGGAATGGAAGATAAAAATACATGCAGTTCTTTCTCGGAGACGGTGTTATTGGCTTATTTTTCGAAACTGGCACAACATCAAAAGCCATCAACAGTGTGGTCGAATTATTCATGATTAAAAGTATATTACAATCCAATAATAATGTTAACATTTCAAAATATTCCAAACTAGTTACCTTTCTGAAACAAAATGGGAAAGGTTACACGCCCAAGAAAGCTGCGATTTTTATGAGTACACAAGTTAGTGATTTTTTAAATAATGCTCCTGATGAAGCTTATTTAATGGCCATGGTTGTTGTTTTGTAAGGTACCTGAAACAGTAGCTGATTTTCTTCAACTTGAAAATGTTAAATCATATACAGGTCGTTCATTTCGAAGATCGTCTGCTACACTTTGAGTTGAATCTGAGGGAGACTTGATGACACTAAGGAAACATGGCGGTTGGAAGTTATCAACGGTCGCTAAAGGGTATGTTGATGAATCGGTAGCACACAGGACGGGAAGAGCTAATAAAGTGTTTAAAATGTGTGGCAGGGCTGAAATAACACCAGATTTGCGACCAGGTACATCAACGGCAGTTGCGTCATTGGCAGAAAAAAATTTAATTTCAACACACAATGTATTGGTTCAAGGAACATGTCATTCATGCAATGCACATTTAATAATTGTACTTTTGATATAAAATATCTACTTTTACTTATGTGGATATATATATATATATATATATATATATATATATATATATATATATATATATATATATATGTGTATGTGTATAATAGTAGAAATATATAATTTCCGCAGGTGCAAAACGGCCTACAAGAAGAATTGCTTTCGATTATGTCACAGGGTATCCTCCTGCGATCATGATTTCTGAGCTTCTACCCTCATCAGGCAGGATTGTACCCAGGGAGATCCGAAATAACAGATTGCTCGATATGACAAAATCGAAAACGAAACATCTATCATACTGAAACGGTACTACAAGCTAAATGTAACACTTATCACCACCTATTGGGGCTCCGGTGATTTCCGGCTGCAAACCCATATGTAATTTAAAAAGTATGCACTAGCACCATCATGCGGAGAGTAGATACTAAAAATCGATAAAAATGCGCTCTCACACATCCTTATCAAAAGTTCTTGGCCGGAAAAGATATATGTATAATAGCAGAAATATATAATTTCTGTTATACATATATCTTTTCCGTTGTCGATTTAGTCATATGGAGCAATCTGTTATTTCAGATCTCCCTGGCTACAAGTCTGTCTGATGAGGGTAGAGGCCCAGAAATCATGATCGCAGGAGGGTACCCTCTGTCATAATAGAAAGCAATTCTTCTTGTAGGCCGTTTTGCACCTGCAGAAATTATATATTTTTGCTATTATACATATATCTTTTCCGGCCAAGAACTTTTGATAAAGATGTGTGAGAGCGCATTTTTATTGATTTTTAGTATATATATATATATATATATATATATATATATATATATATATATATATATATATATATATCCGAGAAACAAGTTCTCATTTTTTTCCCCGGGAAAAAAGAAATTTCATAAAAAGTGATATTTTGTTACCTGTCAACATGTCAAACTTTTTTCCTTTCACAAAAAATTTTTTATTATTTTTTTAGTTTCTTTAATACATCTGTACTTTCCAGAGATTTTTAGATCATTAGATCAAGTTTGATGTATTTGGTATTATACGACTAAAATCAATAAAGCTACTAAATAAGTTTTAGAAAAATTTAGAGGTTGTTATTTTTTCCCGGGCTGCAATCCCTTTTAAGCCGGATTAGTTTTTAAATTGTTGTTTTTGATTTGTTCTTTTTTCTATTTTTACAAGTTTCCCCAAAAAAATTAATCTGCATTTGAAATAAATTTATTAAAAATAAGGTTAGTTGCCTTCGCGAGCCCAAACCAATTTATATAAAAATGAATTAGGTAAATTAAAATACAAGAGTTCTAATCACACTACACCACAACTTGTTACGTTCTGGACGCGTGTTTTGCTAACCAAGTTAGCATCATCAGCAGATGATATAAACTAAAGTAACTTATCCTAACCGGGACTACTTATAGTTGTCAAGTAAGCAATAGAGATGACTATAGGGAATAGGCCCTCTGTCTTTATTTAATGCTTTCTTACCACATTTAACTATTTCTATACTTTCAAATGCATCCAATAATCTATTATGAGATACATTTTTAATTAACTAAAGATAAAGATTAAGTTTAGATAACTGTGGGTTACTATGTACTGTATTGCCTTCACAAAATCCATAAACCTGGGAACTTTATGAGACCTATTGTTTCAACTGTTGTACAATATTTCAAAATGGTTAGTAGAAGAGTTCAGCAAATTAAATATCTCGTACGATAACTTTGACTTATCTCCTTTATATATATATTGTATATATATATATATATATATATATATATATATATATATATATATATATATATATATATATATATATATATATATATATATATATATATATATATATATATATATATATATAAGCCTGTATTTTTCGTTAGCCCAGAGTTTCTGGTAAAGCGATTTTACCGATTTTTATATATCAAATTTTGTCTTATAATTAATAAAAAAATTTACTTATTTTAAACACGCTTTAAAATTGGAACAAGTATTCTATAATTATTTATTTATGGCCTACAAAATTACAAATGTACTAAAAAAGTAAGCAAAAAAATGGTGTCAAATCTAATAAAAAAATTATTAAATTAAAAAATTCACTGGCTAATATCCAAGAGCCACTGGCAAAAGCTCTGAGAATCGGTATAAGGAATGTACAGAAACTTGTGCATGAAAAAAAAAACATAATTTACTTCTGAAGAAGATTAAGACATGTACACGAAAAAATCCAAAGGCAAAAAAATTGAGTTACAATGCAAAAATGGATATTCATAATGCAATATATGATTTATACACACACAAAGACTAATATAATCCTTCAGAAACTTTTTAATATTATAGACTAAAAAATATCATCATCACTTAAAAAGTCCTCATATTCTGAGTCGCCTTCAAATGACGCAATGATCATTGGTGCTATTTCGACATCTAGAACTCGTTCTCGATTCCACCAAGCCCATATTAATTTCTACGTATGTTCCACAGATTTCTTTTACTACTCCGGCGTAATATAATTTAATGAATCTTGCCAAACAATTTGCACTTCATCTGAGGTAAGACCATTGTTCATGTGTTTTTCGTAATATGATTTTGCCCCAGACCATATTAATTCTATTGCGTTAAACTGGCAATGGCATGGCGGCAGTCGTAAAACCTCATGTCCATTTTCCCGTAATATTTAATCTACGTCATATATTGTTGGTTTTTTAATAGATTTTGCCATTAAAAGAAGTTCTAGTTTCAGCATATTGCGTAAAGGATTTTGTTTTTGTTTTATTAGCCAGTCATAAATATCACTTTTCTTCCAGGATGAAGTAGGTTGTTTATTTAAGATTCTTGAATGATAAGACGCATTGTCCAGAATTATTCAAGTCACCTGGGAGAAATCCTGTTGAAGAACCTGCATGCAAAATGATGAACCGTTTTCCCGTCATACATCCCTTTTTTCTCTTGACACTTTTGACAGAATCGTCCTGCCAAGATTTCGAACCACTTCCAATAGAAAATATCCAAGCCTCGTCTAAAAATACAACTTTTCTAAATTTTAAATTAACATTTTCCATGTATTTCTTTAAAAATTCGATACGCTGACTTGCTATATGTGGCAACTCGCATAAAAATCTTCGATTACAGTCCTTTTTATATCAAAAACCCAACATTTTTATTAATTTTGACAACGATTTTAGTCCAATTTCTAATATGCCACGATTTTTTAAAGCTCCTTTTAAAACTTGAAGGGTTATATTTACGAACATCCATTTTTACATTGTCATTTAAGTCTTCTGTCTTTGGCTTTTTTCGTGAACATTTCTTAATCTTCTTCAGTAGTAAATTATGCTTTTTTTCACACAATTTTCTGCACAGTGCTTATACCGATTCCCAGAGCTTTTGCTACTGTCTCCTGGATATTGGCCGGTGAATTTTCATTTTCGTAATATTTTATTAGATTTAATTCCATTTTTTTCGCTTGTGTATGCAAAAAACCCGAAAATTGTTTTCAATTACTCATTTTGTCACTGACTTGTCAATCTGACTTTGTGTGAGATCGCTCAAAGATTTTTGCAACTGCTGGTATTTATATGTTTATCCTCTTTTTTATACGAAAATTTCATAGGTCTATCTAATTCATCTTCCGGATTTTATGCGGAGAATATGATTACGCGTAATAAAAGAAAAATAAACTTAAAAAGTTTGTCGTTGATAAATCGTATGACTCGCACGATAACACTGCTTTTGACTATAACATCCGACGCATTTCATTGCCGTCAATACAAACTGGCAGCATTTCTTTTCTTAACTTACAGAATCGGATTAAAAATATAGCTTAAAGTAATGGATATAATGATAATTTTATACATAAATTAGTAATAAGTTCATAGTAATCCGATATGATCCCCGATATACGAGAGGTCTAGAAAAAATGAGAAAAAAGAGTGGGTTTTAGAGTAGCCTACAAAACGGAGAATAGTTTGAAAAATCTCCTTGGAAACCCCAAAGACAAAGTCGACTTGAAGGAGAGGAGTGGCATCTATGAAATTAGCTGTAATGATTTCGATCTAAAATATGTTGGGCAAACTAAACGCTCCATAAACATTCGTTTTATAGAAAACATGACACATTTAAGATGCGAAAGAACAGAAAAGTCAAGCGTTGCCTAACATGCTTTTGAAAACAATCACCAAATAGGAATAAATAATCTTAAGTTAATTAAAAATGTATCTAATAATAGATTATTGGTTGCATTTGAAAGCTTAGAAACGGTTAAATGTGGTAAGAAAACACCAAATAAAGACAGAGGGCCTATTCGCTATAGACCCCGCCATTGCTTACTCGACAACGGTGCAGTCGGGTGCAACCAAGTGTGACCACATTTACCTATAAATAGCCTCGGTTAGGATAAGTTACTTTAGTTTAAAACATCTGCTGATGATGCTAATTTGGTTAGCGAAACGCGCACGTAACAAGTTGTGGTGTAGTGTGGTTAGAACTCCTGTATTTTGATCTATTTTCCGCCACAAGTTCTATATTAGGAATTAATTAAATTGTGGAAGCTGGTTAAGTGGTTAAAGCTCCTACCTAGAGAGTGAGATGTCTTGCAGTTAAATCCTAAAAAAAACCTTTTTAACCGGCTTTAAAAAAGGCGGAGGTTATCAATACGATCCTGATCCTATGTATTTTTTTATGTATATACGTCGATTACTCTGTAATGGTTTGCATATTCAGGATGTTAGTGGTCCCATACAAAGCATACTGAAAAAATGTTAAAAATGGCAGAATGATAACATTTTGAACTGTTACATTGAACAATATACGCGTTTACGACTGCGTTCACCATTCTGTCAGGAAGAAAAACTATGTATGTAATATCATTGCCCCATGATAAAATCTGGGCCATTGTATATCATATAATAAGGCATGTTATTAAAAAATGATGATACATAATATGCGGTGGACCCAGTAGCTATTTGTTAAACTTGAGCTTTACCATAAAACTTTCAAACTATAAATAGAACTGAAATGAACAAAATAAAAATGTTTATAAATAAAAATAATAACGACTTTACATAATGCACTAAAAAGTGAATCTGAAAATCTGACTCCATGAAGTCGGCGCAAACTAATAGAGTAAGACATAATACTCGTGATATTAGACATCAGAACACTGAGTACATAAATATATTTTTGTTATTAGGGTTATTAAGAATAGGTTTGGAGCCAACTTCACAGAATAAACTTTTCCATATGAAATAAAATATTATTTTTCATTTTTAGTGCATTTTTTGAAGTCAGTTTTATTTTCCTTATACATTCTTTTAATCTGTTTGAATAAATTTGTCAGAAATGTCGATTACATACATTTGGGAATTTAAATTAAACCACGGCGGTAACAAAAATTATATGTTTCTTAATTTTTTTCTTAAGTTTTTAATAAGGCTAAAGATATCTAATATATACATACCCCATAATTCAATTTAAATGCAAAAATTACGTCTATTTCTAAAGCTCTATAATACAAGTGCGTAGTTTAAAACTGATTTCACCTAAAAGGCATTAAAAAAGCATTTTCCCTTTTAATGCTCCAAGATTAGCCTAAATGGTAGGTTATTTAAGACAAGGTGATATTACACGGAGGTTACGGAAATATAAGATTAAAATGTCTAGTTATAATTAATTACGAAATTTTCTTGTTTACCCCAAAAAAACTCAGGTGCACAACCTGTTCATAAAAATAATTAAGAATATAAGCTTTGGTATAAACGTTTTAAGAGAAAAACATTGCATTTAGAAATAATTACAGCGATATTTTTTATCCGTTAATATAAATATAAAAACTCAGATTAAATACTTAATCTGAATATAAACCTTAATATAGCCTATTGCACTGCCTTCGAGTTTCTGGTAATAAATAATACACATAACTATTAAACAAAAAAATTTATTACAAAAAGAAACTCCCAGTGAAAATCAGTGAACAAAAACCAAGAATACAAGCTATAAAATAAAACAACATAGAATTCTGCTGCATCAAAATTTTTAAGAATTCTAAACGCTTTCGTCATCACTGCTAGAGTCTGATAAATCTGAATCATTTAAATTTATAATAACTTGGAGAATATCTGAAGAGTCCAAATAGCGATCTCTTTCCCACTTTTTTTTACTATATTCTTTAAAGCTATCTACACTGCTGTATTTGGATATGATTTTATTAATTTTAAGTTGTTTAATGTGGAATGATTTATTAATTAATTAATGTAAGGATGAAGCCGATGCAAGCATCGGACAAGTGGCCCTTCTGAAACGTACACTACAAAAAAAATTCATATCTCGAAAACCAAATGAGATAAAGGGGTGCGGTTTGCACTGTTTTATTAAGAAATGATCGTTTTAAAACATATTCAACTGGTGTTTTGCTAGCTTAACAAAAAATCTAAAAAAAATTTTCAAAGTGAAAATTTAGTCATATATCCGAAAATATTGATCCCAGGTCGCAATGGATCGTTTTAATGCATTTATTAGCTCAAAATACACATAGAAACGTACTTTTCCCAAGCATTTTCCAAAAAAAATTTTTTTCGGTATAAAAATTTGCATGTATATGTATGGAAATTTTGCGAAACATTTTTTGGTCTCAGATTGTGTTCAAACTTCGTTTCTATACTAATTCGATACCCTAGAAACCGAAAAAAACGTCAGTCGCGGGAAAATCGTTTTTTTGATAAATTTTTTGCGACGCGAAAATTACCTCGCGTTTTTGACAAAATGGCAGATGCGCCGCTTACATCGAGTCGGACCATCTTCTAGGTGGGCGGCTTCTACTGTGGCATGCTTCTTGTCTAGGTCTCCATTCTAGTACCCACTTTGTCCACTTAGAATTGACCATAGAATCCAATTAAAAGAAGTGTCCGTTCAAAAAACGCAACATACTCAACATTCTCCGAGCTGAAATACATCGATTGGCTCTTTTGAATTTTTTGAAAAATATGGGGGAAGTTAAAAAAAATCCGTTTTTCCTCTTCAATGGAAGACCCTGTACATGAATATATTTTTGTTGCTAGGTAATTAAGAGTAAGTTTGACGCCGACTTTATAGAGTAAAATTTTCAATATGAAATAAAATATTATTTTTCACATTTTAGAGCGTTTTTTTAAGTCGGGTTTGTGTTTTTTTATAAAAGCGTTTATATAAAGAAACTCCTTATATCTTCACTTGAATTTGTACGTGCAACAAAGTTCATAGGTACATGGTCCACTTAAGATGCTCCTATATTTTATCTCAATAAATAAGACACTGAGAAAAAAAAGTTAAATACAAAAAGTATCTGACCCTAGTTTAATTTTTTTTAATAATATTTTTATGTATACAGGGTGTTCCATTGTGCCAGGACAGTAACCAACTTTTTTCTTTTTAATGAAATGGTATGAATATTTTTAGAAATTACGTATTGTATTGTAAGGACGTAGCCGATGCACGCATCGGACAAGTGGCCCTTCTGAAACGTACACTGCAGAATGCTAAACATTCCAAATGGTACGAATTCGCATGCAAGGTCAAATAGATAAAGTAAAAAGTAAAATAGCCCTAAGAGGCATGTCGAATAGAAATAAAGAAAAAAAAAGAACACACAATAGTTCGTTAAAAAAGCAACACAATACATAAATAATTAAAATACAAGTGAATAAAAATAGATACAAAGTATACATAGATATAAAACAATCATAAAAGCAATTCGTTTAACCGCCTTTTAAGCTGTAAAGTGCTTAAACTGAAAATGTCATAATCAGGGAAGTGACGATTGTAATTGCGTACCAGTCGATCGACAAATGCGCTAAGATCATAATTTGTACGATGGTATCCTTCAAAAAAGAGTTGAGATTGCCTTGTTCTCCTAATAGGAACCAGAAATGCGACCGACTCAAGCAACATCGGACAGTCAATATCTCCACTGAGTAGTTTGTGAAGAAAAACTAGAAGTGCCTTCTTTCTTCGAAACTCAAGTGTTTGAAGGCCACACAGAAGAGCCCTGGTATTATATGATAAACCCTGGTACGAGAAATTAAACTTATACAAAAGGTATTTGGCAAATCTATCAGCACGATACTATCAATGTGCAGACCAAAAGTTAAATTCTCATCAAAAATAACGCCCAGGTCTGTAAAGGAACTAACAACTTCAAGACTCCGTTATCTCGAAGTAGGAGGAGAGGATGGGTTTAATGCGTTTATGAAAACGGAGCACTTTACATTTAGAGACATTAAGAAGAAGATGGTTAATGTTGCACCATTTGATAAGCTTTTCCAAGTCCGATTGCAGTGGATTAGATTCAGAGGAAACTGGTGAAAAGAATTTTAAATCGTCTGCGTATAAGAGACACTTAGACACTTTAAAGCATGATACTGTATCATTTATAAATAGTGGAAAGAGAATTGGACCAATATGAGAGCCCTGTGGAACACCAGATGTCACAACAACCTCTCTAGAAATTGAACCACATACGCTAACTCGCTGACGACGATTGAATAAGTACGATTCTATCCATTGCAGGTAGGTTCCAGAAAAACCAATTCGCTGCAATTTGAATAAAAGAAGCTGATGGCAAACCCTGTCAAAAGCCTTCGATATGTCAGTATATATAACATCGATCTGTTGACCAGCCTCAACCGATGTTGTTAAGTAATTTTTTGGAAAATTGCAAGATTTGTAGTTGTTGAGCGACCACTAAAAAAACCGTGTTGCATACTAGTGATGTAGTGCTTCAGAGACTCAAAGATATGATCCGTGATAATTGCCTCCAACAGCTTTGGTATATGCGAAAGCAAGGAAATACCTCTGTAGTTTTTAATATCGCTCTTATCCCCAGATTTAAAGATCGGCATGAGAGTGGAAAACTTCCAAATTTCGGGAAAGGAACCCAGATTAAAAGATTTCTGAAAAATTTTATGACAACGATAAAATATAAAATATTTTTGACATTTTAGAAAGATCAAGGGTTTTTATTTTATTGTAGATTTCCGCCTCTGTAATACAATAGGTTGATAGTTTTAGGGCCAATTTAAAATCTAAACTAGGGTGACGTGAATATATAGCGATGTTATTCGAACCGGTAATTTCTCTCTCCGTCATAATTCATGACACTGGGCAGCCCAAGTCTCTTCTCAAATTACGTACGAAACACCAAAAATGCCTGATATTCTCTGGGATAAGCAATTCAGTTTGTGTGACATATGCAAGATAGCACATATCAATCCGAAGCTTAACCTCACGTCGTATGTCGCAGTACTCAAAATAGTCAACATCTTTATTGGACCTTTTATATTTTTTGTATAGACGATTCTTTTGTCCAATAAGTTTTCTCAGAAAGGTCGAACCATTTCGGATATTTACAGTCGACTACCGTTTTCTTGGGGACACAATTATTGATACCTTCAAACAAGACCTCATAAAAGTGTTCAACTATTTTGTTTATATCAGATTCTACTGATAAAAAAGACCAGTCGGATTGATTGTAAAAAATGTTTAGATTGTGGAAATTTGCTTGATGAAACTGATAAACGCTAACTTCATTAGAATTTGGAGAAACATATTTAATTTTAAAATTTATCTCAATTGCTGGATGGTAGGGATCAATGTTTACGAGGGGATTCTAATTCTACGCTTGATTTTGATTATTTTTTGTCATTACATCGCATACGAAATTTTGAGTAGTTTTTGAGAAAAATCAATTTTTCTAATTTTTTTTCGAAAAACAGGTTTTTGGAAAAATGTGATTTTTTCACACTTGAAGAATAAAATTGTGAATTTTGGTTATGGATCCATGGGAGTGGTTAATATTTAATACTCTGACCTATCAACAGCGAAAATCCATTATACAGGGTGGTCACAAATTACCATAAAAAAACGTTTTTGTAACTAAAAAAACATAAATTTTTTAAACGGAACACCCTCTATTTAGCACTTTTATTGTGTTTAGGATTTAATTCATATATATATATATATATATATATATATATATATATATATATATAGTTTATATTTAGTTTAGAAGTTATGACCAATTTTCTATAATAATTCAGGTATTTTTGTTAAAAATCTAACTAAACCTAAATAATATCCTATTCTATGTTTTTTTTAACATTATAATTAAATTTAACATTAAATCAACAAGTAATGCAAGAAAGAAAGTAACTAATTACTTATTACAAAAACATTTTCGACATAACCCCTGTCTTTGGCAATACAAGTAGTATAATATTACTGTTACGGTTTTAATTTTCGCAATAATAGCATTTCCAAACGCGTATTAATTTTACAAGATATCCATGGAAAAACAAAACTAGTAAAATTGTTGCCTGGACACCAATAAATACACAGTTTTTATTTGACATTTAGGTGCCTCTAACTCTTTTTAAAGGAAAAATGGCTTTATGTAGTGTCGAAGAGCGCTTAAATCTTCATGAATGTTACATAAGAAATAATAAGAGTCCAGGATTAGCCCTGAGCGAGTATCGGTTGTTGTATCCTGCAAGACGGGTACCCACGAAACATATGTTTTCACGAATTGTTCGTGATCTTGAACGTGGAGTGGTAATCAATAAACAAAAACGGCGTCCAAAAATTGTCCTAACAGAAGAAAAGCAATTAGAAATTCTCCTGTATTTTGAAGAAAACACCTCAAATTCGCAAAGAGATCTACCGGGAATTAGTAAGACTAGTGTTCAAAGGACTTTAACTGATAATAACTATCATCCATTCAAATTTTTACCAGTTCTGGAATTATCCCAACAGGACTTTCAAACAAGGCTTCTTTATTGTTCTCTCATGATGGACCACCATTTTGAAACTGACATTGTTAAAAATATTTTATTTACCGATGAGGCAATTTTCAATACGGTTGGCATGTTCAACCGAAAAAATACTCATTACTGGTGTAACTCAAATGAACATCGTGTAAAAGAAATGAAAAAACAGGGTCGGAGAAGTGTTTATGTGTGGTGTGGTATTATCCGTGATCGAATAATAGGTCCAGTATTTTATGACTTTGTTCTGAATGTTGAGAGGTATTTAAATTTGTTGACAAACGAAATATTTCCGTTAATTGACAATCTGCCGAACGATATTAAAGAACGGCTTGTTTATCAACAAGATAGTGCTTCATATCACACTGTAGTGCCTGTTAGAAATTGTTTGAATCAACGGTTTCCATTTTGGATTGGTCGGTACGGGACCATAGATTGGCCAGCGAGGAGCCACACCTGGATTTTTTTTATGGGGTAACCTAAAAAACGAGGTGTATAAAAATAGGTGTAATACTGTTCAAGATTTAAAAAAGAGAATTAGGCAAGAGGTAGAAAGACTTAATGCAACGCGGTTAGAAATGCTATTGCGAGAATTGAAACCATGTACACTACTTGTATTGCCAAAGACGGGGGTTATGTTGAAAATGTTTTGTAATAAGTAATTAGTTACTTTCTTTCTTGCATTATTTGTTGATTTAATGTTAAATTTAACTATAATGTTAAAAAAAACTTAGAATAGGATATTATTTAGATTTAGTTAGATTTTTAACAAAAATACCCGAATTATTATAGAAAATTGGTCATAACTTCTAAACTACTAATTTTTGGAATATAAACTATATATATGGAATAATGCAGAATTAAATCCTAAACACAATAAAAGTGCTAAATACAGGGTGTTCCAATTAAAAAAAAAATTAGTTTTTTTAGTTACAAAACATTTTTTTGATGGTCATTTGTGACCACCCTGCATAGGGGATTTTCGCTCTTGATAGGTCATGGTATTAAATATTAACCACTTCTATGGATCCATAACCAAAATTCACAATTTTAGTCTTCAGGTGTGAAAAAATCACACCTTTCCAAAAACCCGTTTTTCCGAAAAAAAAATAGAAAAGTTAGTTATTCTCAATAACTACTCAAAATTTCGTATGCTATGTAATGACAAGAAATACTCAAAATGAAGCGTAGAATTAGAATTTCTAAAAATATTCATACCATTTCCTTAAAAAGAGAAAAGTTGGTTACTGTCCTGGCACAATGGAACACCCTGTATACATAAAAATATTATAAAAAAAATTAAATTAGGGTCAAATACTTTTTGTATTTCACTGTTTTTTCTCAGTGTCTTATTTATTGAGATAAAGTATAGGAGCATCTTAAGTGGACCACCCTGTGCAGCTAGGGTGTATAAAATGTGAAACAGTAAATCTGACCCTGATTTGCAAGCAACATTAAACAGTAGTTGGAATAGTCGGTAACATTTCTACAGCTAATGAATGTCACTTAAGAGGGAAACCAATAAAATTCGCACCCTCCCGTAAGCCGAAAAAAAGCACCGCTCTAATCTCCGAGTCATAAGTCGTTCCCGAGCGGCATTAAAATAAATCTAAATCTGAATGGGTACCACAAAGAGAAGCCGTGTTAAAAACCACCTACAAACCACCGGCTAATACATCCTGAAACAAAATCCGAGCGAGAACGGACGCGGCGGCACCTTTCATCTTTCAAATTAGTGACCGATCTGTCGCATTCCTGACATCGTTTGTTGTCGGCTAGATTCGGAGGCGGTCCCCGCTCATTCACCTTGAATACGGCAGACTGGGGGGCGCCCTTATTTGGGCCACCCAGTGCCCTTGATTTCTATTTTTTGATACTGACACACTGTGATTTGGGTAAAGGGCATTGAAAGGAGTTGAGTTGGGGTGTATGAGAACTATTGAAGATCTCGATTGTTGGATTTATACATTGTACTTATCACTGAAAACATCACTGACTTGACTTTTAAAATGTAGCATAGACTATGTCTATGCTACATTTTACATTCTATTTAAATACAGAACTTATACATTCTATTAATATTATAATAAGTTTATTTTATAAATATATTAATCTTGGTTATTTAACAAATATTCTTTTAACACTTTTTTACATAATAAAACATCGACTTACAGCTTAAAGATTTCAAAATTCTATTTAGGTAAAAACTTTGACAATTTCTAGTGTCATATGCGTGATTTTGACAATTTAGTATAACAAAATTACATAAATGTTACGGAAGCACGTTATTTTGAATTTTATATATAGATATGCAAGAAAAAATATTAAATTTTTGACACTTTACCATTGTAATTTTTTTAACATGATCGATATCTTTGTATATTTATTCATGCCTAAAATTATACCTTTTTTATACCTTCATTGGCATTATATAAAATTGTTGCACAGTACAGGGTGTCCGGATTTGGTTGCAAAAGCAGGGTATCTCGCTTATTTTTAAAGATAGAACCTTGCGGTTTTCACGAACCTAAGCTAATTTTTTGTGAAACTCATGAAGCCGTAAACAAAATTTACGTAGCCTTCTTCGTTTATGAGATACAGGGCGAAATAGAAAATTTTGCATTTTGGGACCCCCCTCGTATCTCGGTTATCCTTTAACTTAACGCAAAGGGAAAAATTGCTGCTTATGCAGTTTTTTACGCTGGATCCAGTGGCGTAGTCATATTTTTCATTTGAGTTGTTATTTTTTAGATATGACCCAAAGTTGTGTTTTTTTTAAATGGGACACCCTGTATATTTGTCCAGAAATTGATTTGTCCTTTTAAAAGCTTCTTAAAAATATATAATAGTATGGGTGTATTTTAATAAACAACAACAAAAATCCCAATTTTTATAATTATCATCCCAAATTTTGCAGTAGGCCATGCAAAACAATGCTGCCTTTTATTTAAAGTCGTTAACAATATCTACATCCTAACAATAAATCAAAATAAATATGTAATTAAATCTATTTATCAAAATATGTATTGATAATTTCGCACCAAAAAAGTACCACCTACCTAGATTTATGTAACACAAGAACAAAACAGTAATAAATTATTATGTAACAAGCCTTTCAGCAAAAATCAACTGTCGTATAAGAACTACAGTAACCAAGGAAATCAAAAGAACTGTTCAAACTGATTTCCATTTTGTTCTATGCATGCTTCGCACAATTTTTGTATTCGTTTTAGAGAATTAAGCAAAATAACGGGATGATTTTGTAAATAGACATTATCATAGCGGTCTTTGTAAATTCTATTTTCCAGATATCCCCATAGAAAGAAATCTAAAATCGACAAATCTGGGGACCTAGGGATCCATCTTATAGGTCCATTTGTTCCGATCCATTGATTGGTAAAATTATTGCCCAGAAATAATCTCGTCATTCCAGAATTGTGTGCAGGAGCACCGTCCTGTTGAAAATAAATTTCGTTAATTTGCGCTATAGGAACATCGTCAAATAATTCAGGTATAGCTGCCTCTAAAATTTCTATATAGCGATTGGCTGTTAGATTTCCCTCAAATATATAAAATTTTATATGTGTTCCCAATATGAAGCAGGACACAATTAGACCAAACCTGCCCTGCTGTCTTCTGGGAAATATTTGGTGTTGATTTTCCTGGGATCAGAATCTACTATTGTGCCTATTGAGTATACCAGAATTACTGAAATATGCTGCGTCTGACCATAATATAACCTTCCTTTCAATCTTTTCATTTCATCTTTCTTGTAACCAATTGCAGAAGCAGACGAAGCAGGGGATGCAGACCCGACGCTCTGCATCCCCTGGCTATAAGTGCTGCACGAGCCTAAATTTGTATGGGTGGTATTTGTGCTTTTTTAGAATTTCTTGAACTCTAGTTTTTGGAATCCCTATGCTCTTTTCACTGATTCTACAAGAGTTTGTAGGGTAAGCTTCTGCATTAGCCAAAACCGTAATTTCCTCAGCCTCCCGATTTTCTTTATTATATGTTTTCGTACAAGGTTTGATAAATGATCCGTGAGTAAGTAAATTCTTTTTTATCCGATAAAAAGTGGATATATTAGGTTGCCTCCTTTCTGGATATCTAAATAAAAATTAAGCAAAAGTATTTCAACATACCTAAAAATTAACTATTTACCTGTTAAAATACATCTCAGAAGCCGCTTCAACATTTTCATTACTTAATATAAAACAAGCTAACATATCGTACTTTTCATAATGTTCGAAAGTTTGGTTTTCTTCCATAGTAATACAAATATATTTTTACACAATAAATAAATACAAAAAAACTAGCGCTATATTTTATATACGGGTACAAAATTGGGAAATGTCATTTGCTTCCAAGAAAACAAAAGAAAACGGCATCGTTTTGCATGGCCTACTGCAAAATTTGGGATGATAATTATAAAAATTAGGATTTTTGTTATTGTTTATTAAAATAGACCCATACTATTATACATTTTTGAGAAGCTTTTAAAAGGACAAATCAATTTCTGGACAAATATACAGGGTGCCCGTTTAAAAAAACACAACTTTGGGTCATATCTAAAAAATAACAACTCAAATGAAAAATATGACTACGCCACTGGATCCAGCGTAAAAAACTGCATAAGCAGCAATTTTTCCCTTTGCGTTAAGTTAAAGGATAACCGAGATACGAGGGAAGTCCGAAAATACAAAATTTTTTATTTCGCCCTGTATCTCATAAACGAAGAAGGCTATTTTGCTGGCTATTAAGGAAATTTTGTTTACGGCTTCATGAATTTCATAAAAAATTAGCTCAGGTTCGTGAAAACCGCAAGGTTCTATCTTTAAAAATAAGCGAGATACCCTGCTTTTGCAACCAAATCCGGACACTTTGTACAGGTAAAGAGGTAAAATTATTGTATTGTAAATCTTTACTAATTCTTTTTAAATAGTTTGCTTTTTGCGAAATTTTAGAAATTAATTTTTCAAAATAAATGTCAAACTTTAAATTTGAATCAATTAAAATTCTTAAGTATTTAATAGAAGTAACCATTTCTAAGTTTTCATTATCAATTATAATATTTGTATTAATATTTAAATTATTCTTTCCAAGTATCAGTCATATACTAGGTTTTTGATACATTTAATTTATTTACTTTAAGCCAATTACATAAAAGTTTCAATTCAAAATTTAACTTACTTGTAATGTTATTAATATCCATTCCGTTTAAATATATTAAAGTATCATCAGCAAATAACTGAATTTTACAAAATCTTAAACTATTAGGAGTATCATTTTTATACGAAACAAATAATAAAGGACCCAAAATACTTTCTTGTGGAACACCAATGTTGTTTGAAATCTTTTGACAAAATTTGTTAATAATTTTAGTTTTTTGTGTTCTACTTTCCAAACAATTTTGTAGCCATTTAAAAACCGAACCCCTAAAACCATATTGATATAGTTTACATAACAATCTTTTTCTGTCAATTGTTTCAAATGCTCGTTTGAAATCCAAGAACACTGCTGCAACAGTTTCATTTTTATCTAAATTTCTTTTCCAGCTCTCAATTACGTACTGTTTGCAGTTTGAGTTGAATGTCCTTTTCGAAAACCACCTTGAAGGGGTATTAAAATTTTGTTTTCTTCAGTGAATTATAAAATTTGGTCATAAGAGATCCGTTCTAAAAGTTTTTCAATATCCAATAACACATTTATAGGTCTTAATTCATTCCATTTCTTAGAATTTTTAATTTTTGGAACTCTAGTTATATTCAAACATTTCAGTTCATCTGGTATTTCCCCCTTTTTCGAACATAAATAAATATATAATATAAAATAAAATAAAAATAAAAATTTACTATTCTGCTTCCAAGTATTTATTACCTCATTCATGAAAATTTTTGAAAGGATTTCCGAATAATTAACCAGGCTAACACACATTTTGGTGCCTGCGATTTTTTAACTGTTCCTGGGTAATTTTTGGATGCAGAATGTAAAAAAGTTCTCAGATTCTGTCTATCAGATCTAGTTTAAAAAAAAAATTGGGTATCTATTTTCGGTCATAACTGTTATAATATATAATATTACCATTGCCAGTTAAAAAAACAAAGACACATGGATTTAAGTATTTATTGCAGAAACTTAATTTACATAATTACATTAGTCACTAATCACATAAAAATTTTCTTTTATACGACTTTCTAGAATAGAGTTTACTAGGGCAGTCTCGCTGAAGGCTCCAGCAGTAGTCCGCCATCATGTGGCTATCCCATCGTCCTTGATAACGATCTTCCATAGTTTTAATATCCTGATGGAATCTTTCCCCCTGTTCTTCACTACAGTCACCTAAGTTTTCTGGAAAACGATCTAGGTGGCTGTGGAGGTAGTGAACTTTTATAGTCATGTTACAGCCGAGAATATTAAAATTTGAAAGCATAGTTTCCACTAATTCTACGTAATTCTCTGCTTTATGATTGGCAAGAAAATTTTGTACTGCTTGAACAAATGAACACCAAGCGTTAGATTCAGTCTCGTTCATTGATGTGGTGAATTGTGGATCTTTAACAAGTTGCCTTATTTGAAGACCATCAAATATACCAGCTTTTAATTTTCCGTGCTAATGCCTGGAAATTTACGTGACAAATACCCAAAACAATTTCCATCTCGATTTAAAGCCTTTACAAATTGCTTCATTAGGCCTAGCTTAATATGCAAGGGCGGAAGTAAGATTTTTTCTCTTGAAACCAAAGGTTCGTTGATCACGTTTTGTTTTCCTTGAATCATGACATCTCTTGAAGGCCAATTTTTGTTAACCCAGTGCTCAAGCTCTCTTGTATAACCACTCTGCTGTCCAAGGAGGAAGTTAACCATTTTTAAATCAACACAAATTGCCCACTGATGTTCTTCGTATTTAATTTTTCTGAAAACTAATGCAATTGTTTCATATTCTTCCTTCATAGTAGTAGAATGACCAATAGGAATTGAACCATATTTGTTACCGGTATGTAAAAGAACACATTTTAAACTACGTTTTGAACTGTCAATAAAAAGGCGCCAATCATCTGGAGTATATTCAGGCAAACCCATTTTTTCTAAGAGCTCTTTTATATTGTTACAGAATACCAAGTCATTATCCTGAGCGAAAAAAGGCAGCAGATCCTTATCTCTTTTACTATAAAATGTAATATTAGTACCTGGACAAAGTAGATTTTTTTCTTTTAATCTGGATGCAAGTAATTCAGCGGATTCCTTGAGGGATTCAGGTCTCTTATAAGATCGTTTAGTTCTTCTTGATTGAATTCTTTGAACTTCGTAAGACGTTGATGTTTCTGTATCATCTTCTGTCAGTTCGGGTAGACTGCTGAATGATGGAACGGGTATTTCTTTCGAATGCGCTACAGGCCTTCTTGCAGAATCTAGAACACATGTTTTACATATGAAATGTGGGGCCCAAGATTTATCTTGATCTCCTAAATGAACGCTAAAATAGGCAAGATGAGCTCTTTTCACAAAGTCAGAAATCGTTTTTCTGCATTCTTTCAAAGTGTATTCACCACACACAACAAAAAACATCGGGATGATTTACACAGGTACGTCTGCTTGTGGATGCTATTGTTTCAGTTTAGTGTCTTGATACTACAAAACGACCAAAATGTACACAAAATGATAACACAACTTTACTTGGGAAAATTCAGTAACATACTAAATCGAGTACAGCCAAACAGGTATAGAAGGATCGGGTCATAGGCAATTACAGGTATAAAAGTAATTAAGAGCAGTGTATTGAGTAGTTCCTAGTATAGGAACATTGGGTCAGGGACAATTCCAGGTATCTATTTGCTTAATTAGATTCTGGGAAATTTCTATTTTGTCGATTAAGTACATATTTATCTCTTTATTTGTTATCCTTTATCAGAAAAAAATATCAATTAACCTGTAACCTGTATCTCAAAAACTAGAGCTGATAGAAAAAATCTGGTAGCATTTTTGGAATCAGCACTTTAAAAACATCTAAAATCAGATGTTAGATTTCCGGCACCATATTTTTGTTTTCATTTTGTTACCCTGTGTTATTATTAGATTTTAATTTACCACGAGTTTTTTCAGTTTACTTATAGAAACGTAACGAAAAGTTTGAAAAAAAAGTTTAGGTTCTGATAATTTTGGACATATTTCTTCATTTCCAGAATCTTTTGTGTATGTAATTTCTTCAATACTTTTGACAAAATATTTATTCGATTTTTCAGCTATAACTAATGAATCCGTTTCTCTGATATAATTTTCAAAAATAATATGACCTTTGTTCGGTTCTTTTGTTGTATCTCTCTCAATCTTCTATGTTTCTAGTAAAAGCAAAGTTTTTGTAATATAAATCTCTTGATCGTTGGGCTTCTAAAATCGTTTTACTAAGCCAAAGTGTTAATTTTTTTTTAAAGAAACCATCTTACACTTAGTAACTATCAATATATTTCTTTACATTCTCCATAATGTTCATAAATATTAGATTTAAATCTAGAATATTTCTAGACCAAATACACTTATTTAATTCTTGCAAAAGTTTTTTCTAATTAACGAACTTCATAATCACTTATCTTGAGGGATTTTTTAACATCTGCTTTAATATAATGATCATTTGATATTAAAATGTAGAACCAAAAATTGCATTTTGACCTACATTTCTCAATACCCTGTAGAATTTTTTTTTACCTGAATGATGTTTCTTTGTAGGATATATTTAAGTCACAACTTTAATTAACAACTTATTTTTTGAATCAAATCGATATCTGAATTTTTAAAGGAATAATACATTTTTAAACAAAACTATGCAATAATTCTTTAATTAACAACGAACATTTGAAGAATTACATCAGCAATATTACAGTATTCAGAGTTCATTTCAAAACCTAGTATTTCCTACCCGAGTTTGAATAACAGCTTTCATTCTTTCTGACATGGATTGAATTAAAGCAGCTACTGCGTCTTGGAGTATTTGCTCCCACTCGTTTATTAGGACCCGTTTCAACGCAACTAAAGTTTGAAACCATAGTTCTGCCTAACATTTCTTCCTAGGTTATCCCACATATGCTCTATGGGGTTTAAATCAGGACTTCTGGGAGGTCATTTTATTACTTGAATACCAACATCGCTCAAATATTGTCTCGTCATTGGAGATATGTGTACCTGTAACCAATGAAGCCAAAACCTCGGTATTATACTTGACTCATCCTTACCCCTCGATTTGCATGTTAAAAAAGAGCTTCAAATCGCCTATATGCGTCTTAAAAAAATCTGTGGTCTCAAACGATTTCTACCATCCAAAACAAAATTTTACTTGTGTGACAGTTTAATACTGTCTTTGTTGGATTATGGAGATTATTGTCTATGGCCACTCTTTAACGATGCAAGTCGCAAACATGATACAAAAATTACAGAATTCTTGCATGCGGTTTGCTTACGATATAACATTTAGACATCATATAACTCCATATATATATATATATATATATATATATATATATATATATATATATATATACAAATCCACATTGCTCAATCAAAAGTTTACATTTAATATACTCTTTAAATTTATTACAAGAGGACTCTTTTACATTGTTAGGTAGCTCATTCCAAAGATTGACAGCTAGAAATGAGAACGATTTTTGAAATTTTGCAGTTCGGTGCTTAGGTATACTAAATTTGTTGATGTTTCTTGTATTGTACGAATGGAGAATATTATTGAAAATTGTTCTCAGGTTATGCGGTTGGACAGTTTTTATAACTGTATATATAAAATTGTAGATATGATATTTTCTACGATTCTTAATATTTAAAGCTGAGATATTATTTATATATGGAGTTATATGATGTCTAAATGTTATATCGTAAGCAAACCGCATGCAAGAATTCTGTAATTTTTGTATCATTTTTGCGACTTAGAGCATCGTTAGAGAGTCGCCATAGACAATAATCTTCATAATCCAACAAAAAACTGTCACACAAGTAAAATTTTGTTTTGGATGGTAGTAATCGTTTGAGACCACAGATTTTTTTAAGATGCATATATATTTGATAGCTCTTTTTTAACATGCAAATATATATATATGAGTCAAGTATAATATAGGTTTTGGCTTCATTGGTTACAGGTACACATATCTCGAATGACGAGACAATATTTGAGCGATGTTGGTATTCAAGTGATAAAATGACCTCCCAGAAGTCCTGATCTAAACCCCATAGAGCATATATGGGATAACCTAGAAATATATATGGTTTCAAATATGATATCCTATAAATGAGTGGGAGCAAATACTCCAAGACGCAGTAGCTGCTTTAATTCAATCCATGTCAGAAAGAATGAAAGCTGTTATTCAAACTCGGGTAGGAAATACTAGGTTTTGAAATGAAATCTGAATACTGTAATATTGCTGATGTAATTCTTCAAATGTTCATTGTTAATTAAAGAATTATTGCATAGTTTTGTTAAAAAATGTGTTATTCCTTAAAGAATTCAGATATCGATTTGATTAAAAAAACAAATTGTTGATAAAAGGTGTGACTTAAAAATATCCTACAAAGAAACATCATTCAGTTAAAAAAAAATTCTACAGGGTATTGAGAAATGTAGGTCAAAATGCAATTTTTGGTTCTACATTTTAATATCAAATGATCATTATATTAAAGCAGATGTTAAAAAATCCCTCAAGATAAGTGATCGTGACTGGATGTACGCAAACATTTTAAGTGTAGGAGAAAACAAGCCTTTGACAAAAATTATGAAGTTTGTTAATTACAAAAAACTTTTGCAAGAATTAAATAAGTGTATTTGTTCTAGAAATATTCTAAATTAAAATATAATATTTATGAACATTATGGAGAATGTAAAGAAATATATTGATAGTTACTAAGTGTAAGATGGTTTCTTTAAAAAAAATTAACACTTTGGTTTAGTAAAACGATTTTAGAAGCCCAACGATCAAGAGATTTATATTACAAAAACTTTGCTTTTACTAGAAACATAGAAGATTGGGAGAGATACAACAAAAAACTGAAAAAAGATCATATTATTTTTGAAAATGATATCAGAGAACCGGTTCATTACTTATAGCTGAAAAATGGAATAAATATTTTGTCAAAAGTATTGAAGAAATTGTATACATAAAAGATTCTGGAAATGAAGAAATATGACCAAAATTATCAGAACCTAAACTTATTTTGCAAACTTTTCGTTACGTTTAAATTGACAAAACTCGCAAATTAAAATCTAATAATAACACAGGGTAACAAAATGAAAACGAAAATTTGGTGCCGGAAATCTAACATCTGATTTTAGATGTTTTTAATGTGCTGATTTCAAAAATGCCACCAGATTTTTTCTATCAGCTCTAGTTTTTGAGATACAGGTTACAGGTTAACTGATATTTTTTTCTGATGGACTACAAATAAAGAGATAAATATATACTTAATGGTCAAAATAGCAATTTCCCAGAATCAAATTAACAAATGGATACCTGGAATTGCCCCTGACCCAATGTTCCTATACTAGGAACTACTTAATCACTTTTATACCTGTAATTGCCTATGACCCGATCCTTCTGCTGTACCCGATTTAGTATATTACTGAGTTTTCCCAAGTAAAGCTGTGCTATCATTTTGTGTAAATTTTGGTCGTTTTGAAGAATCAAGACACTAAACTGAAACAATGGCATCTACAAGCAGACGTACCTGTGTAAATCATCCCGATGTTTTTTGTTGTGTGTGGTGAATACACTTTGAAAGAGAGATTTCTGACTTTGTGAAAAGAGCTTATCTTGCCTATTTTGGCGTTCATTTAGGAGATCAAGATAAATCTTGGGCCCCACATTTCATATGTAAAACATGTGTTGAACATTTGCGACAGTGGACAACTGGAAAGAGAAAGCTTGGTGTACCAATGATTTGGAGAGAACCGCGAAACCATCATGACGACTGCTATTTTTGTCTCGTTAATGTTAAAGGCATAAACAGAAACAATAGACACAAATGGACATATCCTGATTTAGATTCTGCAAGAAGGCCTGTAGCGCATTCGGAAGAAATACCCGTTCCATCATTCAGCAGTCTACCCGAAATGACAGAAGATGATACAGAAACATCAACGTCTGACGAAGTTCAAAGAATTCGATCAGAAAACGACTCGCGAATTTGAAGCAGATTTAGCAACTCCGCAGTGTTTCAATCAAGAAGACCTAAACGATCTTATAAGAGACCTGAATCCCTCAAGGAATCCGCAGAATTACTTGCATCCAGATTAGAAGAAAAAAATCTACTTTGTCCAGGTACTAATATTACATTTTATCGTAAAAGAGATAAGGATCTGCTGCCTTTTTTCGCTCAGGAAAATGACTTGGTATTCTGTAACAATATAAAAGGGCTCTTAGAAAAAATGGGTTTGCCTGAATACACTCCAGATGATTGGCGCCTTTTTATTGACAGTTCAAAACGTAGTTTAAAATGTGTTCTTTTACATAACGGTAACAAATATGGTTCAATTCCTATTGGTCATTCTACTACCATGAAGGAAGAATATGAAACAATTGCTTTAGTTTTGAGATAAATTAAATACGAAGAACATCAGTGGGCAATTTGTGTTGATTTAAAAATGGTTAACTTCCTCCTTGGACAGCAGAGTGGTTATACAAGAGAGCTTGAGCACTGGGTTGACAAAAATTGGCCTTCAAGAGATGTCATGATTCAAGGAAAACAAAACGTGTTCAACGAACCTTTGGTTTCAAGAGAAAAAATCTTACTTCCGCCCTTGCATATTAAGCTAGGCCTAATGAAGCAATTTGTAAAGGCTTTAAATCGAGATGGAAATTGTTTTGGGTATTTGTCACGTAGATTTCCTGGGATTAGCACGGAAAAACTAAAAGCTGGTATATTTGATGGTCCTCAAATAAGGCAACTTGTTAAAGATCCACAATTCATCAATCAATGAACGAGACTGAATCTTGGCAATCATAAAGCAAAGAATTACGTAGAATTAGTGGAAACTATGCTTTCAAATTTTAATATTCTCGGCTGTAACATGAGTATAAAGGTTCACTATTTCCACAGCCACCTAGATCCTTTTCCAGGAAACTTGGGTGATTGTAGTGAAGAACAGGGAGAAAGATTCCATCAGGATATTAAAACTATGGAAGATCGTTATCAAGGACGATAGGATAGCCACATGATGGCGGACTACTGCTGGAGCCTTCAGCGAGACTGCCCTAGTAAACTCCATTCTAGAAAGTCGTATAACTGAAAATTTTTATGTGATTAGTGACTAATATAATTATGTAAATTAAGTTTTTGCAATAAATACTTAAATCCATGTGTCTTTGTTTTTTTAACTGGCAATAGTAATATTATATATTATAACAGTTATAACCGAAAATAGATTTTTTTAAAACTAGATCTGATAGACAGAATCTGAGAATTTTTTTACATTCTGCATCCAAAAATTACCCAGGAACAGTTAAAAAATCGCAGGCACCAAAGGGTATATCGAAATGGATATTTAAATTTATTAATTTGGCTTTATTACCAAGATACAGGGTGATTTTCGTATTTTGGTAAAAATTTGTTCACCCTGTATCTCCTAAACTGCTTAATAGATTTTTTTAAAATTTTGTACACAAACACTCTTGGTATATCATAACTTTTTGACGTTTGAAAAGTAGCAAAGTTTTAGGGCCGTATCCAGCCAATTCACACAGGGGAGGGGGGTTAGTTTTGAGACACCCTGTAGATCGGAATTCGGTAATTTTGAATTTTTTTCTTAAACTACATTCATTTGTGAACAAAAATATGCCACCATCTTGAATGGCACACTAAAGGTTATGTACGAAATTTAAATCTTTAGACAGTACATACCCCTTTTTTTAGCGGTATCTGTATTAAAGCTTTTAACTAAGTATAAAATTATTTCAATGATTGACTTTAAAAAAAAATTAAACTATCTCTACTAATAAAACACAGCCTTGTCGAATTAATTTTTATTTTCAGTAGCCCAAAAAAAAACTAAAATCTACCCTAACACAATAACGTCTTAAAAGCTACAAAATGTTTTCAAAATGCATACCACCGGTGTCTCTACATTTTTGTGCACGCTTTTGTAGGTTTGCAATTGAGCGGTGAATCATTTGAGGGTTTTGTCTAACCTCGTCGCAATAAAAATGTATCCTATTTGTTAATTGATCCCTAGTTTCGATTGGAACACTGTAAACTTTTTGTTTTAGATGCCCCCACAAAAAGTAGTCGGCTGGATTAAAGTCTGGCGACCTAGCTGGCCAAGGATATGGTCCTCCGCGTCCAATCCACCGATCAGCAAATTGTTGATTGAGATAATTTCGAACATCAATTCCAAAATGTGCAGGTGCCCCATCGTGTTGAAACCATATGCCTCTTAAATTTACATTTTCTAATAAGCCCGGTAAAATGCTTTGTAGAAAGTTCAAATACACAACAGCCGTTAGTCGTTGAGGGAAAATATGTGGTCCAATTAAATGATTATTTATTAAGCCGCACCAAACATTCACTGAAAACTTTTGTTGAGAATTGGCCAATCGCAACGAATGAGGGTTTTCATCTGCCATACGTGAGAGTTTCTAGAATTAAAGACTCCGTCCCTTGTAAATTGGGCTTCATCAGTGAATAGTGCTCTAAAAATAGTTCTTCGATGATTTATTACCCACCTAGCAAATGCTAATCTAGGCAAGTAGTCGCCTTCTTCTAATCTTTGTACCTCTTGTACATGGAAAGGGTATAAGTCTTCATTTTTTATAGTTCTCCATACTCTTGTCTGCGGTATCGCTAATTGGGCGGAAATTCGCCTAGTGCTTGTGGTTGGATCTTCCCTCACAAGGTTGAGAATATTCTCTTGTTGGACCACGTTATTAGCACCCCCTCTTTCAACATGAAGATCGGTTGAGGGAGACTTACCCTTTTCACGCAATGTATTAAAGGTTGCGGCAAATTTTGTTTGTTTGGTGATTTGGAATTCTCCGATCCGGAAATCGTCTTCTGTATTCTTCTGTAGCAGCCCTTCCGTTACCATTACAAAATCCGTATACAAATACGATGTCTGCGTACTCAGCATTTGTAAATAACGGCATTTTTACAATTATTGAAACGTACAAACTTTTTGCAAAGAGAAAATTCAAATAAAAAATCTTTAATTAACAATGTCAAACACAAATGATTGAATTGTATGTACGTAATGTCATTTTTAAAATATCTGTCTAAATTCCAAGGCTTACTTTATTATTTTTAGGTATTAAAATTTATTGAATTTGTATTTTTTTGTAGGTTTTAAGGTTACGAAAAAAATAAAGGTAAATAAAAAAATTAAAAAAAACAAGCTCTTACACGTAATTTGTATACAATAACAAAAATAAAAAAAGATAAATTTTTACGGTAGCCGATAAATGATCACGATCTCGAGCATTAGATAAGAGATGAGGCGAAAAAGACTCAAACAGAAATTAACTGGTTTATTAGTAGAGATAGTTTAATTTTTTTTAAAGTCAAGCATTTAGACAAAAACCTCAAATGTAAATGATTCAACGCTCAATTGCAATTCACAAAAGCGTGCACAAAAATGTAGAGATACCGTTAGACAGGCGTTATTGTGTTAGGGTAGATTTTGGTATTTTTGGTCCACTAAAAATAAAAAATAATTCGACAAGGCTGTGTTTTATTAGTACAGATATTTTAATTTTTTTTTAAAGTCAATCATTGAAATAATTTTATACTTAGTTAAAAGCTTTAATACAGATACCGCTAAAAAAAGGGGTATGTACTATCTAAAGATTTAAATTTCGTACATAACCTTTAGTGTGCCATTCAAGATGGTGGCATATTATTGTTCACAAATGAATATAGTTTTAGAAAAAAATTCAAAAATACCGAATATATATATATCTAATATATAGCCCCCCTCCCCTGTGTGAAATGGCTGGAATCACCCAGTATATATATATATATATATATATATATATACGGCCCTTATATATATATATATATATATATATATATATATATTTATATATATATATATATATATATATATATATATATATATATATATATATATATATATAAGTTTTTCCTTTACTAGTGCGGGAAAACCAATTTTCCATATGGATATCGGTCCAGAAAATTGATTTTTTCTGCACGGCTGTAGAAAAGAAATATTAGAATAGACAAAATGGTTCTAAAACTATCCCAGAGATGGCGGAACCAGTATCTAATTTAAGTATTCATAGTTATTAGTCGATTTAAGTTTAACTTTTTTGGTCGTCAAAATACTGTCTTTTCATCGAAAATACGTGTATGTTCCCGTTTCAAACGAAATGAGTTAACATAATTATTTCAAAGCGACTTACAAATTTTGACTTCGAGAGGCAGAAAAGTAAATATAAATTAAAGCCTGTAAAAATAACTTTGAGCTGCGACTCTAAAAACATGCAGCCAGCGTAATGAGATTTTTTCCTATTAACAAACTCTATTTAAATTTGAACTTGTGTTACTTCGGGATAAATTTCGACTGGCTTTTTAATTCCCTCCCTTAATAGACCTTTGAAATTGCTTTTGCTCTTAGCGATATTGAATTAGAGCCAGATGCATTGACAACGTTCTCCCGCAAATATTTAATTAACTAGTTAAAAGCTGCTGTCACCGAGTAGCAGGGTAATTACTTTGGCTCCAGTAAATATTGAAAGCTCCTCTTCCTACTTAGAGCTTATTGGTCTCGTGGTGAATGGCTATTTAGTTGACTACCTTGCCCGGCATGATATTGAAATTTCAAGGAGGCAGAGTTTTACATTTTTAATGTATTAATACTTAGAGCACACTATTCAGAGGCGTAGCGTATGCTCAACTCAAAAAGTGGACATTTATTTTAACTAATATACATAATACCTATTAGCTTGTTTTTAATGTCTATTTTAAAATCACTTTTGCTACTGCCATTTAAATACTGTCTGTGTGTCTGTGTGCCTATCAGAGCTGTCACATTTACAGACCTAAAGTCCAAAAAAATTACCAGTTACACAGGCCAATACACATTTTGGTGCCTGTGATTTTTTAATTGTTCCTGGGTATTTTTTGAATGCAGAATGTAAAAAATTTTCAGATTTTGTCTATCAGATCTAGTTTAAAAAAAAAAATTGTATATATTTTACGTTATAACTGTTATAATATATAATATTACTATTGCCATCATGTGGCTATCCCATCGTCCTTGATAACGATCTTCCATAGTTTCAATATCCCGATGGAATCTTTCCCCCTGTTCTTCACTACAATCACCTATACTCATGTTACAGCCGAGAATATTAAAATTTGAAAGCATAGTTTCCACTAATTCTACGTAATTCTCTGCTTTATGATTGCCAAGAAAATTTTGTACTACTTGAACAAATGAACAAGCGTTAGATTCAGTCTCGTTCATTGATGTGGTGAATTGTGGATCTTTAACAAGTTGCTTTATTTGAGGACCATCAAATATACCAGCTTTTAGTTTTTCCGTGCTAATGCCAGGAAATTTACGTGACAAATACCCAAAACATTTTCCATCTCGATTTAAAGCCTTCACAAATTGCTTCATTAGGCCTAGCTTGATATGCAAGGGCGGAAGTAAGAGTTTTTCTCTTAAAACCAAAGGTTCGTTGATCACGTTTTGTTTTCCTTGAATCATGACATCTCTTGAATGCCAATTTTTGTTAACCCAGTGCTCATTTTTAGCTCTGCTGTCCCAAAGGTACAAAAAACAAGGATATTTTGTATAACCACTCTGCTGTCCAAGGAGGAAGTTAACCATTTTTAAATCAACCCAAATTGCCCACTGATGTTCTTCGTATTTAATTTTTCTCAAAACCAATGCAATTGTTTCATATTCTTCTTTCATGGTAGTAGAATGACCAATAGGAATTGAGCAATATTTGTTACCGTTATGTAAAAGGTATAAAAGTAACTAAGAGCAGTGTATTGAGTAGTTCCTAGTATAGGAACATTGAGTCAGGGACAATTGCAGGTTCCTATTTGGTTAATTAGATTCTGGGAAATTTTTATTTTGACGATTAAGTACATATTTATCTCTTTATTTGTTGTCAGAAAAAAATATCAATTAACCTGTAACCTGTATCTCAAAAACTAGAGCTGATAGAAAAAATCTGTTGTCAATTTTGGAATCAGCACGTTAAAAACATCTAAAATCAGATGTTAGATTTCCGGCACAAAATTTTTGTTTTCATTTTGTTACCCTGTGTTATCTGCTGATAAGAAATACTTGCCAATTTTGAGATCAAGGAAACCACCAGGACAAAACCCAAATGCCAATGAACGAAAGGCCCTAACAAACCTTCGAAAAAATCAAGACATCACAATCCTTCCAGCATATAAAGAAACGCAATTGTAGTTACCAAAACTACATACAAAAAATGCAGGATATCCTACAAGACAATTGTTGTAAGCCTGTGGCTGGGGACTTGACCACGTACCTAGAAAAAAACAACTAAAAATAAAATAAAAAGTTCACCAATAAACCCCGAAATTCAACAAGCAGGTGTCCTAAACTCTATGGTTTACCAAAAATACACAAACCGGGGGCGCCGATCAGACCTACTGTTAGTGCTGTTAATTCGCTGCTACAAAAACTGGAAAAGTATCTTCCTGAAAATATGCAACCAGCTGTCGAAAAAGCTGATTCATTCATTCATTTGTAAAAATCTCGAGGTATTTCACTCGAATTATACGAGACATCGTTCCTGAAAAAGACGATATCATCTCAAGCCTAGATGTAGGAGCATTGCCATAAAAATATTTATTTTTCATTTAACGGACAACTGTATACACAAATAGATGGTGCTCCAATAGGGTTCTCGCAAACATTAGTACTCGCGATTTTATTTATGACATACTTCCAGAAAAAGCTTTTGAGAAAGCAAGTTTGGAGCCCAAATTATGGATTCGTTATTTGGATGACATATTTATTATATGGTAGTATGGTCATACAGAGCTTAAAAAATGTCTGGCTCACGTAAATTTAAGTCATCCCAGAATACAATTTACTTTAGACTTAGAGGAAAACAACAAAACTACATAACGGACATTTCGAATACACCGTACAATATACCACACGAATGAGACAAAGCAAACTTAATATAATATCGTGCTTTAAAGAGACATGACTACACAAATCGCACTATAGAGAGAGAGCTATTAATGCGCAGGATTCTATAACAACGAACAACAAAAATTATGAACGAGTAAGGCAACAAGAAGTCTTACCATATGTAAAAGGCACAACAGACAGAATCGGAAGAATCCTTAGAAAACATAACATACAACTAATACACAAACTACAATTAATTATAGGTAAACTACTTGGAAACCCAAAAGACAAAATCAAACTGGAAAACCACGGAGTATACAGCATTCCGTGCCAGAACTGTGAAAAGATGTACGTGGGGCAAACTAACAGCCAAATATCAGCAAGAGTGAGAGAGCATAAACTCATCATCAGAAACAAACAAACAACCTCAGCTTTATTCCTACATCATCGGGAAACCAGCCACAAAATAAATTTCGATGGGTGTAAGGAGATTGCCAATAAAGAACATTGTTATGCCAGAATAATCCGAGAACCCATATAAATTGAAAAACAAGGTGATTTGAATAAAAGGGATGCATCATTAAAACAACAAACATTATCAAAGACAGTCACTGTAAAAGTAATTACTTTAGTACTTATAAAGTAATTCAGTTACTTTTTAGGAATTTAATTACCCGTTAAGTAAAAGCAATTGAAGTACTCCAAAACACTAAAATCCAATTACCACTTACAAATACTTTGAAAAAGTAATTCACTTATCAATTATTTTTTAGGATCTTCAAAAAGTAATTGAATTAAAGTAATTGAAGTACTTAAAGAAATTGAATTACTTTTTAATCCAACTACTTGATAGCTGGCTAAAATTTACTTTTCTGACACATTTTGTTCACAGATCAGTGGTGATGTCCTGGTAAAAACTTAGTAAAACAAAATTCCAGCCTAAGAAATAGCCTACTTATCTACTTGAATTCAAATTTTGTACAAGATTCAAGTGTCACCTTAGGGATGGATTGATAATATCTTGTTATGGCGAACCAAAAAAATTTGAAAAATTACCTTACATAATATCACATTTTTTGCAAAAAATATTCGTGATATAAAATAAACGGGTAAGATTTTGATAAGAATCCAATATGGCGGAACAAAAAGCCTAATAAAATGTTACAAAAACAATGGTAAAAACTACTTATACTGCGTAGGGTTTTGGTACATATTTAGTACGGAGGAACAAAATTAAAAGCAACTAATTTTTCAAAAATTCTATAGTTGGAAAGATCGAAGAAAGAAGATGAATTAAACTTCTTTGAAGGAGTGCGAATAGGCTAGGGCAGAAATCATAATAATAATTACAATATTAATATTATTACATTATTATTTCAATAGTATTATAATAATAGTAATTGATATTTTTAATTAATAATATTTCCGAAATCTTTGATTTCACCAACAATAATTTTAATTGTCTCCTTTCATTTACAAAATGTTCAATGTTGTCTGAACCATATGTTTTTTTTCTAATCTTCCCCTTCTTAAATACGTATTATTCTATAAAACAAATTTTATACATGAGTCGGTACATTTTAAAGCATCCCTAATATCGATTCCATTGTATTCATCTATTTCAAAATCCTACAAAAATGGAATAACGATATTTGCCGTGTTCAATGGTGTGTTTGAGTACGCTTTATAACTTTCTAGATTGCCCGTAAACACATGTGGGCAGCATTGTTGCGCTTTTTGAACTCTTTGTGGAATTAAAATAGCATACATACAGGATATTCTTATTTTCAAGGGGACTGGATAGATACGAAGAATGTGCTGGTCAGTTCAAATGAATGTCAATATTGTGAGATACACAATAGAATCATGAAGTATCCTTTAGTTATTTTATTGTTTAAAAAAATGTATTTATCTATAGATCCCACCCAAAAAACATATTCTAAATATTATTTTAAACAAATAATATATAGTTTGTCTGTGATTGGATAAGTGGTTTATAAACAATTTCTAAACAGAATCTAATTAATGATGGATCTCGCTTAACTATAGATCACAACAGATAACAAAACAAATGCATCAGAATAACATGAACTACCCCTTGCACATACCTTACAAGGTACACCGGGGTAAGTGGAACCGCATATTTAAATAGTTCATATTTATGATAATTTATTTTGGACATTATTGCACGAATCATATTCATTTTTTTTTGTAACTAGACAGAGGTATTAGGTATTAAAATATGTTATGGTTATTTCAGAACATTTACAAAAATTTGGTATAATGGACTCAAAAAAAAAATTCGAATGTGGTTCCACTTTCCCACTGTTGTGGGGTAAGTGTAAACTATCTCAATTTTATATATTAGATGCCAAAGAAAAACGAGTGGGCAAGTGGAAATAAAAAGCAAATCTTTATTTGTCAAAAAAAAAAAATACAGCTGAAATTAAAATTTTTTTCTAACAAATATTTAAACCATCGAAAGAAATGTCAAACCTAAATTTTCCCCTTTTTTCAAGTGTAGGATTGGGCAAATACATGTGAATTTCATGTGGATTAATTACTGACTGGTCGTCTTCATCAGGCCACTGACACGTTGATGTTAAACGTATGTTTCTGGCAAATTTTACTTCGAGACATGGTTCTTTTGAGATAATTTGAGCAACATAAAATTTATAAGATTTTTTAGTCGGCAATTTCACTATTATCCAGTTACCAACTTCGGCTGTTGTTATGTCTTTAGTAACATTATGCATAAAAGATGTCTCCTTTTCAATTTCTCTGAATTCCTCTTCTAAATCAAAATCTTCAGATGAATCACTTTTAAAAGATTCATTCTCACTATCCACGTCATTTATGTCACTATTCTTTTCTTTTTGCGAATCGTTTCCTTTTTCTAGTTTTTTAGGTCTTACAGATTTCTTACTTTTGTTCTTTTCTATTTCTTTTAGTTTCTGAACAGCCTCAGAAGATGTAATAACTTCTGCTCCACTGCATATTTTTTTTCTTCCGGTTTTGGATTGGGGTGCCTGTTTTACGTGTTCTAGAAGCAACGACTCAAATGATCTTTTTTGTGTAATCGGCATAGACGGAGTGATTATATCAGCTGCTGTGTTAGGTTGAGAAATTGATACATTATCAACTTCTACAAGGGAAGCAATCCTACTCTCATTTAATGATTTTGAAGAGTATTCTGAAATATTTTGACCATATAATACTGATTTGGATGTAGATGCAACATTTAATTAAGTCCTCATCCCATAATAATTTTAGCGGCCTAAACACACTTAAGTCCATGGGTTGTAAGACGTGACTTGAATGAGGAGGTAACTTGATAATAACCACGCCATTTTCTTTTGCTTTTTCTACAACTGTAATCGAAACATGTGAACTGTGTCCATCGTAAATTAGAACAATTGGTCTCTCGAGGCCTACGCTTTTTAAAAAATTGTTTTCAAAGTAATGTTCAAAAGTACCCGCCTCCATCCAGCCATTTTTTGTAGTAGAATATGTCATGCCAGGAAATTCTTCATCTTTATTTGGAATCCAAGAGTCCCACAAATTTTTGCCCTTAAATACAACATGAGGCGGCAACTTTTCTCCTACTGCATTTGCTCCCATTAGGACTGTTATATTTTCTCGCCCGGGTCCACTAGTAGTTCTATGAGCAGCAGTGCCTTTTTCTCCAACAACTTTAATCCGGGAGGGGTCGAGACAGAAACTGGTCTCGTCGATATTAAATATCTGAGATGGTAATAAATCTTTAATTTCTTTTTTTAAAATTTTAAAATACTCAGAAATTATAAAAGGATCCAAGCTTCTCTTCCTTGCAACTTCCACGCTTTGTGGTTTTTTTTGCCTCAAATTAAAATCTCTTTTAAATCTTCTGAAGTAATCGTCCCCGGGTACACCATTTTTGAATGTGGTGGGTATATTATTTTCCCTGACATATTGTCCGATTAGTTCCAGTACTTCTTTTTTGGATAGGCCAAACCCCCATTTTTCCATGGTTTTTATGTTGCTAGCAATATTGTTTTCTACTTCAAAGGGCAGAGCTGGTGGCCTACCCATTGTTTTACTTTTTACTCCACGTTGTCCAGCTTTATGTTTGAATATAGTGGCTTTCGGAATATTATATAATTTAGATGCTCTACACAATGATAAACTACCACTTTTAACGGCATCTACTGCGGCTTTAAGAGCTTCTTTTGTATATGATGGCAAAGGTTTCGTACGGTTGTAATTTCGGACCATTTTCTACAATTAAAAAGAAAAATAGCATTAATGGGGTAAGTGGAATCTAGCGGGGCAAGTGGAACCATTCAGGTTCCACTTGCCCCTGTCTGGTAATTTCCACTTGCCCCACACGTTATAATATGGGGGTAAGTGTAAACAAGACAGTTTGTCTTAACCTTAACTAACTAACACATACACAGTATTAAAATATGTTAAAGTCAACTAGAAAGTATCCTTACCTCGTTAAAGCAAAGACAGTTCTTCAAACATCCATTGAACACACTAACCAAAACAACCCATGCACAAATTTAACATACGATTAAACTTGACGCCTGACAGCAGTAATGACACACACAAGTGAAAACGCCGGCGCGCGGCGGGCGGCGAGAAACAATTTCGTACAGTTCCAGACTTTAGTAGGTGCTAGTCTTAATAGGTGGCGGCACCAATACTACAGACGGAGTGCATTTAATAACGAGTGGTTCCACTTTCCCCATATTTCCACTTACCCCGGTGTACCTTATTTGTTTTTCATTTGACAAAAAAAAATGCCTTTTATCGAGGAAGAAAAACTTCGAGTAGTTGCATTATATTCTGCAAATAACAACCTTGCCGTAAAAACAGTGCGTCAATATATAATTAAGCGTCCAGGGAATAGAATTCCTTCAAGATAAGCAATATATTATATTACTAAAAATCATACAGAAAGAAAAAAATCTCTAAAGAAAAAATAAAAATTACAAAGAGAATGCAATAGAAGATTTAAGTATTTATTGCATTTTTAAGGTAAAATACTATTGATAAAATTAAAAATTTGTTAAATTATTTATTTTTTTTATAAAATCCTTATTGCTCAATATCCAATGTTTTGCGACTTAAGGGTAATTTAAGGAAATAACTATACTACCCTGCAAAAGTATGGATACGTTAGGCCAGTCGAAAATTCATAAATCCTAGGCAAAACTGATATATCTACAGTAAAACCTCCCTTAACGGACACCTCCGAACAATGGACACCTCTGCTGAACGGACAATTTTGAAGTCACCGACCGTCAGTATATGTATTCCTGTGTATTAAACCCTCTTGACAACGGACACGAACAGTAAAATTTGGAACATTTTTAATAAAAACAGTAAAATTTACCTTCTTAGAATGGACAGATGTTCAGATAATTTTTTAAAAACCGACATTTATTTTTATTGCACATTATGGGCAATATTTGGATCTATGCTAATAAGCGGCGCGGCTTCTACATATTGTTAATAGCACTAGTTTAACAATAGGCTGGCTTATGCTGTCTGGCTTGTAGGTAAATTGCAATGAATTGTATAATAAATAGATCACCTTATTTTTATAAAACGTAATCTTCATCAATAGAATATCTTAGTTTTGATGTTTGGCTTGTAGGTAAATTGCGGTGAATTGCATAATAAATAGATCACCTTATTTTTATAAAACGTAATCTTCATCAATAGAATATCTTAGTTTTGATGTTTGGCTTGTAGGTAAATTGCGGTGAATTGCATAATAAATAGATCACCTTATTTTTATAAAATGTAGTCTTCATCAATAGAATATCTTAGTTTTGATGTTTCTCTGGTGCGATCAATATGTCTGCAACCAAAAGAACGTTTTTAAGTCTTCAAGAAGAAGTTGAAATAATCCAGTACGCGGAAAAAAACTTATAGTGTTAGAGTAATAGCAGAAAAATTCTGTGTAGGAAAATCTCAAATTAGTGATATTTTGAGAGACAAGAGCGATCTTAACAAGCAATTCGCCGAGACCGGGAATATGAAAGAGAAAAAGAAATTTGCGAAAACTGAGGGTGCTGCCATAGACCAAATTGTCTACGACTGGTTTTGTAAAGTACGCTCCAAAAACATTAAAATACCTTAATATATAAAGGAAAAAGCACAAGAAATCAAGTGGATGGTTGGAGAAGTTCTGTCAACGTCATAGTATCTCTTTCAAATCCGTCTGTGGCGAAGCAGCGGCTGTAGACTTGATTCAGGTAACTGATTGGCGGACGAAATTATGTGCTGTTATCAAAAACTACGCACTGAGAGACATTTATAACGCCGATGAAACGGGACTCTTTTTCCGCGCCTTGCCAAATAAAACGTTTTCTTTAAAAAGCGAAATGTGCTGGCGTGAAAGCGTCCAAGGAGAGACTAACTATTTTACGTTGCTCCGCTATGAACAGAGAAAAAGAAAATGCACTGGCGATTGGAAAAAGTAAAAAAACCCGTTATTTTAAAGGATCAAGCGTGGAAAAATTGCCACTTGAATGGTACTATAAAAAGAAAGCATGGATGACAAGGGATATAATGTCGGATTGGTTGATGAAATTTGAACGAAAAATGCAAAGGCTAAACCGAAATGTACTTTTATTTTTGGATAATGCTGCATCTCACTCAAAACTGGAGTTAAAAAATGCTAAAATAATTTTTTTACCGCCAAATACGACATCACATTGCCAGTCATTGGACCAGAGCGTGATTCAAAATTTTAAAAACCACTACAGAAAGTTTTTAATCAAGCGTTTTTTGGCATCCATGGAGTATTCTGAGTCTATCGAACAATTGGAGCAATCCATAAATGTTGTAAGTGCCTTGACTTATTGCCGCATGGAAAAAAGTCGAATCCTAGACCATCAATAACTGCTTCCGCAAAGCTGGATTCGACGAAATTCTCGAAGAAAACGTTGACTAGGAGAGTGAAGATGATGTGCCATTATCGGAATTATGTAGAAACATCAATGTATTCTCTTCCGACTTAACTTCATATTCTGAAATTGATGAAAGTATATTCGGGAATAATACCACGAGTGCTTAAAAATTTCCGATAATTTTTCACGAATGCGTGTCTTCTTATAATTGTAGAGAAAACACGCATGAGTGGAAAATTATCTGGTTAATTTTTAAGCACGAATGGTATTTAGGAGGAATATCCCACGAATCAAATAGAGGGAAACTAAGCTTTATTAACTGAATATTAAATACATACCTATTTCAAGTTCAGAAATTAGAATTTTGTAACAAATTGAACACAAATTGAATAATAATATACTAATAAAATTATTTGTCTAAATATTGAAAAGTACTTAATATAAATCTAAATATTTAATTTTAATTATTGATTGTATAATAAAAGGTACAGTTCTGATAATTATTAACCACATTGTTGTTTTGCGACGACGTAGAAGATGCCGTCAGACCACTACTTGTACTTGTGCTGGGTGATGCTGCTACAGGAGCTGGATGCACGTGCTGTTGAGGTGGTTCTTTTCCAGATTCCCTCATTTTTTTAATAATTTTTTTTTGTGGTGATCTGGATCCATTTGCAAATAACTTGATAGGGATTTCGCATTCGAATGATCTGTAATTTTTATCAAATTTTGCTCCGACGCTTTTGGCCAGCTTGGACACGGCAGTAGCTCTGAGGGAATGGTTGGTAAATTTTTTTGTGGTATTGAGGCCTGATTTCTGTGCTTGTTTTTTTGTCCAAGTTGAAATCTCGTTTTCTCCTACTGGGCTGTTTTTGTACTATTTTCCAGAAATTTTCCAATGGGGGTTTGGCGTCAAAAATAGTCGAGTGTTGGAGATACTTTTCCTTTTATCTTGTAATTCTTCATAAATTCTTTCTAGGCAAAAGCTGGGACTTCTCTCGGTTCTCACCAACCACTTCGAATCGGCGAGTTTTCGGCCACCACCTTGACATGTTTTAGAAAAAACAGGGTTGTATTGAATTCTACCTGTTTTTCCTCCGAAGTTGTCAGTTTCTTCTTTGAAAAAAGTTGTTTCGGCTCTTGCACCTTCTCCTCCTCTCCAGGCTAATTCATAGGACAACAGAGAAAAACCCTTCTTTTGTAAACCCTCTGGAGTTGATTCATCACAAGCTTCGATTAGATTTTTTAATTCATTTTATGTTAAGAAAACGGCCGATTCTCTGCGTTTACCTTCAATACCTTGCAAATGTCTTTGGCATTTTTTGCGTCTCTGGCCGATTTGAATTCGATCTGCTCGAAGGGATTTATTTTAATTTTGTATTCACTGAACTACCTTTCCATCAATAATTTCGCCGTCACATTCCAAATAATTTTTATCGTGCCTTCTTTATATTCCTCCCCGTTCATTTTTCGCATATTGTAGGCCCAGCTTTTCAAAATCATTGCAAGTTGAGATACTGGAGTATCTTGGTCAAACGTATAGTTTTTTTCATCGCAGAATGACATAAACTGTCTCCAGATGCTCTTCTTGGATTTAACGGTGTTTCTTGGTTCGCTTCAAAAATGTTTGAAAGATACTTAAAAAAAATCAGTTTCTAGGGACTCTAGCGTCTCTCAAAAGCAGGTTTCATATTGTCAAGATTTAATTTTTTGGTTAGGTATGTAACCACACCTAACCAGGTAAGTGGAAACACCATGTTTCCCAGACGACGTGGTATTTCCGCTATAATTTTTCGAAAACCACCACCAGTCTTACGGGAAAATATGTACATGAGTGGAATATTCACGGATAATCCTAACATAAGTGTACGTGAGTGCATCAGTGAATTTCAATATATATATATATATATATATATATATATATATATATATATATATATATATATATATATAGTTTTGAGTTAGTTTTTCTTGAACATCCGTGTATATATAGTTAAGATTTTTCTTGGGTTATAAGTTCATAGCATTAAAACAATTCTCAAAAATTATTAGTCATCTATTCATTTTAAAATTTGACGTTTGGTATTTCCGCCTTTCTCAAAAATACTTTCTAAAATAATTTAAATTAGAGAAACACACTTTAGTAAAACCAGACTTACCATGAAACGTAATTAAATTATCCAAAGGTGTTTAAAATCACAAAAGACACGGAAAATTTGGACAAACATTTTTAACAATAAACATATGAATACGAACAGTTATTGACTGAAGAGCAGATACGTATGATAGGTAGGATGTTATGGTTTTTTTGTTTTTTGACATTTTTTAAGTTTTTACCGGGCGGTTCAGAAAGTGAATTTTATTTTTCAAATTATTTTTAAGTTTTTCAAATGTATGTGAGAAAATAATTAAATAATGTCAAAATTTCAGGTTGATATCTTTTTTGTGTTTATGAGTTTTTATTTTTCTTAATTTCAATTATTTCTTGTTGTTTTCGGTTTATATTAAAAACTAAATTTATGTTTTTTTTGGATTTCGTGAAGGGCATATAAAATTTATTATAGGATATCTCGAGCCTAAATATTGGCTGGTTTGTCCAAAAAATTTTCATATATAACATTGCTTTTTTCATTTTAGGATGTCTTGTTTTTAGGAAGTGAAAATTTAATTATATTTGTTAAATAGATGTTTAAGTTGCTACCATACATAAAAGGTTTATCTGAGCAACTTAAACATCTATTTAACAAATATAATATAAATGTTAGGCTTCCATTTATTAAATCAAAATTTCACTTCTCTTAAAACAACACTAAAATGAAAAAAAGCAATGTTATATATTTTTTTAAGTAGCAACTTTTTATCGAGAATTAACTCTGTGATAAAAGGAATCCCACTGCCCTTTCTAAACACGAAATCCAAAAAAACTGTATAAATAGTTTTAGTGTCTAAAAACCGAAAACAACAAATATTTTGAAATTAAGAAAAATCTCAGTAAACGACAAAAAAGATATCAACCTTGTAAGCAAAATTTATTTTGACATTATTTAATTATTTTCTCACATAAATTTGAAAAACTTAAAAATAATAATATTAGACAAAATAAAATTACTTTCTGAACCGCCCGGTAAAAACTTAAAAAATGTCAAAAAACAAAAAAACCATAACATCCTACCTATCAAAAATAACTGTTCGTCGTCCTTCATATTTTATTGTTAAAAATGTTTGTCCAAATAAAAATTACATCGTGTCTTTTGTGATTTTAAACACCTTTGGATAATTTAATTACGTTTCATGGTAAGTCTGTCTTGTTTTACTAAAGTGTGTAGGTTCTCTAATTTAAATTATTTTAGAAAGTATTTTTGAGAAAGGCACGGAGCCACCTGCCGAAACGTCAAATTTTAAAATAAATAGATGACTAATAATTTTTGAGAATTGTTTTAAATATATATATATATATATATATATATATATATATATATATATATATATATATATATACATACTAAAAACATACTATCATTTAATGCTCCCAACGAAAGCCAGGAATCACAATATAATTCAATGTCGGTCGTGGTATTAGCCAGCGGAGTAGTTGTTTTTGTGATTCCATTTTGTGCCTTTGCCCTACACGGGGCTCGCTAGTCTATGGCGGCCTGATGAGCTCTAATAAGAGCGAAATCGCGATCGTCGTTTGACTAAAATGGATCATTGTGTCTGCTGTGATGCAGAACATGTTCCAAACAAGGATCATTTTCTTGTTATGACGTTGGTGTACGTGGAATGAAAACATACTATCATTTAATGCTCCCAACGAAAGCCAGGAATCACAGTATAATTCAATGTCGGTCGTGGTATTAGCCAGCGGAGTAGTTGTTTTTGTGCTTCCATTTTGTGCCTTTGCCCTACACGGGGCTCGCTAGTCTATGGCGGCCTGATGAGCTCTAATAAGAGCGAAATCGCGATCGTCGTTTGACTAAAATGGATCATTGTGTCTGCTGTGATGCAGAACATGTTCCAAACAAGGATCATTTTCTTGTTATGACGTTGGTGTACGTGGAATGAAAACATACTATCATATATATATATATATATATATATATATATATATATATATATATATATATCTATACACAATATATATACATAGAGGTGAAAATAATCAAAAATTTTGTAGAAAGTAATTTCAGTCATATTTTCATTGTTGAAAGGTTAAAGCAGGCATTGGAAGGAACGATTTTTTTATTATCTTGGTAGGTAAAGTAAATTTTCTGTTGTTTAGGATTGAACATTATGTCAACATTATCCATACAGTGACCCAATTCTTTCCTATTTCTGTGTATTACACACTGTATATATGGTATTACCAACTGACAATGGTAAAATAAAATTTCTTGACATTTTTGATTATAATTGTAATAATAATAATAACAGATTATATGGTATTTTGGTTAAGAAACTATTTTTCTATATACTACTACTACATTTTATAATGTTGAACGCAGTATGTGGGAAAGAAAATCCCTGCAATGAAATGAATGAATGAATGAATGAATATGTTGCTATATTTTCAAGGTATGCAATAAGTCATTAAACATTTTGTTCGTTTAATTAAAAATATAATCTTAGTTTTAGAAAACCCGCGACATTCAATTAGAGATGCAAGTAGGTATTTTGGAAAATCACTAACTAAAATTCAAAATATCTTAGAGATATAAATTAATGCATGTCCAACCATAAATCAAAAACATTTAAGATTAAACTTCTACCAATAAGTGATGACCTTTACAACTGCCGGAATGTATAATCAAAAAAAATACGCACAAATAAAAATATATAACAAACTTCAGATGAAACCCTTGAAAAGGTTCTGTGTATGCAACCAGTTTCTCGTATTTTTGTTAGTTCTGCAACGATCCACAGTGGCCGCTAGTTGCGCTTTTGTGTGAGTTGACGTTTGACGCCAAACGGCCAGTTTTGATCGTAAACGTAAACACTGGTAAACAGTGCCAACTGTGGTTTTTGACTTTAAATTGGGTGTATGTGATTGTTCTTTGTTGACACAAATTTTAGTAATGTAAAAGAAACCTATATATCTCATAGGGTATGTGATCTACATTTTTCTGAATATAATCGCATGCCAGGAATGAAAAGAGGTTTAAAAACAACCTCTTTTCCAACAGAAAGTTAACCTCGTTTATTTCGTACTGGTAGGCTCATTTGTTTATCTAAAATATCTATACATTTATATAAAGCAGAAATGCCTAAATACTAATACAATTTGATTAAATGCGGTATTAAAGCAAAAAGGCATTTTGAAAATCAAAGAAGCCAAGAACAGAATTTTCATGGTTCTAGCCTTGTTTTTCGTACAGAAGATAGAAAGTTTTCAAGAATTAGTTTCGTCATTTATATAGGATATCAAAACTTACTGCTTTTATTGAATTATACTGATTTAGAGGGCTTGAGGTTTTCAATATGAACTCATGCTTATAGGCTTGCCGTAGGGAACGTATCAAATCAAATAATAACAATACATGTAAATTATTTTTAGAAACTGATGTACCTAGTCCAACAAGCATAGTAGAAAAGGGTAGAACCACAATTAGAATGTAGTGTTACCCGAGGAAATAAGAGTTGTTGTAGGAGGTCGGTGTTACCTAATAGTTAATAACAAAAAACTGGTACATCTGAGTGATGTGCATAAAACTGTATACAACTAAATAATTTTACTATCACTGGGTTCATTTAGATACACCAGCTAGCCCAAAACTGGGAACTTCTAGAAACCTGTTTACCCTCAAAGAATGTAAGAAGCTTTTTTTCTAATAGTCATTATTTTTAAATATGTTTATTTGACAAAGTTCAATGCAATTCATGCATTACATTTAGGATACATCGCACATAATACATGGGATCATGAAGTCTGCTAGAGCTATAATAAAGATTGTTCTTTGGGAATATTGGACATCACAAAAGAAAGTAAATTTATTTTTATATACTACAAAGGTTTTTTTAAAATGGAATATAAAGGGTGAGCCAAAAACTCTTGAGAATGATAAATTCACTTTCTTCTTCCCTTAACTCTTTGTTTAATAGGAAAATTACGTGTATCATGCGGATGCTATAAAATGTAACTTAAGAATTTTTTTTGACTGTGTGTAGCAATGGTTCGGCTAACAACAAGTATGTCCTGGTCTTTTCTAGATCAAAATACTATATTTAGTGCAACAGAATTTCTTTTAAACAATCCTCTTTTAGGTATGCCAGATACATTTACGTGAAAAAGTTGCTTTTTGCATTTCTTGAAAATATTAAAAATAATGTGTTAGCATATATATCTTATTTTATGTTTATGTGTTGTATATTTTCAGATATGTCCGAGATATATATTATAAACAGCAGTAGTCCTAAAATAGAGCCTTGGGGTACTGTCCCTGTATGGAGTATACATCATAGCCCTCCGACAGACATCTATTGATTCGGACTTGGAAGCTCCTTCCCTGTAGAAAATCTAAAATCTATCCAGTAGGGTGTATTATTATAAATATTGTTATATTTTCTCGTTTATTTAAAATTACATCTGTAATTATATTGTGTATGATAGTATATATAGGAATGTACTCTAAGGGAGCTCATAACCATTAGAGAATTAGCAAGGATTAATTCAGAGAAAAGTTAGGCAATTTTGCTCTTAATTACTTTACATTTCTCAAAATTAACCATTATGTATTTGGGTATTATAATTAATTTTGGAGTTAAAACAAAACAAAGCTGAGACATGTTAATATCATTTATTTATAACATTTCTTTCTTTTGTTCTTTGTTTTGTGCTTATATTGGATTTTATAGTTTGTATCTTGTACCATTTGTTGTTAACTTGTTTATTTTGTAAGTACGTATTTGCAAATAATAAATTTTAGTTTTGTTCAACAGTTTTATCTATCTGTAATGAAAATTTTACAAGATCTAGGTGTAGAAATAATAGTAATAGATATGTTAATATACAATGATAAATAAAACACAAACATATGTTGCACAACAAGGTATTTTTTTATAATGTATTGATTTATATTAAAATTTGATAATCCCTAGAGCATTTATTGTATCAGATAACATTTTTATTAATATTATACTATTTATATACATTTTAAACGGCTTCTAATTTTTTATTGTGAGATCAAATTATAATTTTGAAATAAAACAGTCAAGATTCCAAGGAAAATGAGTATTTATTTTCTTATGGAATAGGTGATTTTTTTTTATTTGCAGTGAGACATTTGGTGGACCTGAAGGAAAACGGCCTTCATTTATGTATCACCCTGTATCTTTGTAGTGTATTATCTTATTGCCAAATGATAATTAATACAGGGTCAGTAAAAAGGACAATAATTTTTTGATTATATGGTTTAAACCTAAATTAGTTTTTTGAATTTAGGAATAAGTCAGGATACAGCATCAAGTTGAGACGAAAATACTGTATATGACTATCTCTTTTTCCCTAGGAATTTTGTGCCTTACCTCGAAAATTAAAAAACCGGTGTTTGAACCATATTTTTAAAGAATTATCCCATTTTAAAAAAATAGATTTCATTTTATAGGTCGCATTTGAAAACAGAAAACTTTCAATTTAAAAAAAATATCTGTATATATTTCCTAGGTTTGGTCCTTTTTATTTGCCATGTATTGTCAAAAAAGTGCTAATAAGTTAATACACTACAAAGTAAGAGAGTGATCAAATCTAAAAATTATTTGAATTGGGCGGGCGCATTTAGTTTTAACAAACTCGCGATAGATGGCGCCATCGCTGTCTTCGGTTTGTTCAATTAACTGTAGAAAAAAAAAGTTAGGCATCTCGTAACTTTTGCAACGACCCGAGGTATGGCGCTGCAAACTTTACAACAACTCGAAGCACGGCAGTTTCCATTATATTTTGAGTGTTATGTGAATACGCATTTGTGGGCACCTGAAAACCCACACGTACATATTGAAATTAAACGACAACGTCGTAGCTAAATTCCTTATATTTGGTGTGGTATGCTGAGAAATAAGGTGGTTGGTTCCATGATTTTTGAAGGTGCTCTAAATGGGCATAGATAATTAAGATTTTTGCAAAATGCAATTGAGAATTTTGGAAAACGTACCCCTGCAGAGTTATTTTAATCTTATATGGCAGCAAGCAACAGCAAAAAAATTACAAAACATCTTCTAAAATGTAATTTTTGAAATAGGAAACCACTAATTTAGTTTATATTAAAAATGCTAAAATATTATCTTAATTATCAAGCCCATAATAAATGCGGCCTTGACTCCGATTGAGCGACAATAGAAAATGGAATAGAACCTATGCGGGCCGCTAGGTTCTCTGCAGCCAAGTCATGTATGCTTGATTTCCTGTGAATCGAGCTATAGGTTATTGAACTTTCCACCGTCTGTTTGCAATTTTTGCATTTCAGTCGCGTGCTTTAGGTGGGGGCGGAAGCTATCGTTGGAGTAGGTTCTTCGTTTGAACGGCTATCCGTGTGTTGTATGATACGTACGTCGCGTCATGCATGGTGCGATATAGAAGACAATAATACGGACGTGGATATGCAAATACCGTCAACTTCGGCTGTCGGTAATAACGCTGAAAATGTTGGAGAATTTAATAAGAAGAGTGTGTGTGTCTTAATAATAAAGGGATTTTCAACATTAAACTTCGCTGATATGCTTTAAATAATTTCCAAAGGAAGGGTAAAACTTAAAAAATTTAATCGCAAAAATGAAAAACTGTATTAGACATTTTTATAAAAAACAATACGAACAATTTAAATGGCTAACAGGGTGTGAAAATATAAGTAAATTATTTTGTTGGCCATGTTTACTTTTTGAAAATGAAAAAAGTCTCTGGAATAAAACTGGTTTTTTCCGATTTAAACAATTTCCATATAGCTGTAAAAAGACATATTATGTCCAAAGCGCATTTGCAGGCCGTCGTAAAAGAAACAGTCTTCGGCAAAACCAGAATTAAATACGCTCTTAATAAACAGTTGGAAATTAGTCACTGCCAACACAATGAACTAGTCGATGAAAATAGACAAATATTAAGAAGACTTATCGATGTTGTTTGTTTTCTAGGACAGCACGAATTGGGATTTAGAGGTCATGACGAAACAAGGGTTTCTTCAAATAGAGGAAATTTTCAAGATTTACTTAGTTTAATGGCTAAGTATGATGATTGCTTAAAAAACCGTTTAGAGCAGTCTAGCGTTTTTCGCGGAACGTCGAAACGAATTCAGAATGATTTATTTTCCGCTGTTGCAACCATTATTCTAAAAAGAATTAAACAGCAGATTTGCGAGGCCCGGTTTATTGCTATGATTCTGGACGAAACAACTGATATCACTAATTTTAGCCAATTATCTACAGTAATACGCTACGTTAAAACAGACGGAAGTATTCAAGAGCGATTTTTAGGTTTTAAGAATGTGTCCGAAAATCGTACAGCAGATGCATTATGTACCGAAGTTTATAACGTTACTAAAGAAATTAATGGAGAGAACAAATTAGTTGCTCAAAGCTATGATGGAGTTGCAGTGATGGCAGGGCAATTAGGGGGTCTACAAGCTAAAGTTTGCTGCTGTGTTTGTCCATTGTTTTGCTCATAAATTAAATTTAGTTTTATCCCAGTCCATCAATCACATTAAAGAGTGTAGAAGTATTTTTCGTTACTTTAAGGGGCATGGCTGCTTTTTTTTCCTAGTCAATAAAACGTACCCAAGCTTTGGTCTCCATTGTCCACAAATGATTGCCCAAAATAGCTCCTGCTAGGTGGAACTATAATGGAAGACTTGTGTTAACAGTATCTGAAAATCGTGAATCACTGATTGAACTATTTGAGAATATAATAGAAAATAATGAAATGTGGGATTCAGAAGCAATAAATAGTTCGAGGGGGTTATTGGACTATTTGAAACGAGATTTTAATTTTAGTTATTTGTTGAACATATTTTTAGAAATATTTCCATTCTCGGACAATGTTTTTAATATATTACAAACTAAAACAAATGACATTGCTCTTTGCCAAAAAAAAGTGGATGATTTTAAGTCCATGTTAAGCCAAAAAAGCGATGACTTTGACCTATGTTGGGAGAAAACGATGACGTTAAATGTAGAGCCATAAGCCAAGCGTCTTTGAACTGACAAGGTGTGAGATGTTCAAACATCATACAGACACCTCTTATGAAATAATTGATCAAATTCAACAACAAATAAACTATAGATTTAACGGTTTAAATGATTTTAAATTCCTCGAGCTCTGCAATTTTGATGCATTTAAAGGAAAAACTTTTCCAGAAGATGCGTTTAAATCTCTTCTTCTTCATTATGGCCAGTTCTTCGACCGAGTGTTGCTGCGATCTGAACTAAAAATGATTTACGAAACTGATGACATTAGCGCAAAAGACAAGGAGCTGGAAGATGCCTACACCGAACTGTCGAAATTGTGTGAATTAGTATTGACAATACCTGCCACAAGTTCATCAGTAGAACACAATTTTTCAACACTTAAACGTATAAAAAATTTCGTGAGAAATTCAACGGGGCAGGAGAGACTTTCGCATACATCGCTGTTGTCCATTGAAAATAAACTTCTCCAAAATATGTCGGAGCATCGACGTTTTTATGATGATGTCATTGACAAATTTGCAAAAAATTATCGAAGAATCGAATTAAATTACAAATAGGTAAGTTTCTAAAAATTGCTTCCCTTTCTTAAAATTTCACCGCACGCCCCTGGCAGCAAGATGGGGCACCGCCACATTATGTCGCCCCTGTAAGGGAGTTTTTAAACAATCGCTATGATATGTGGATTAGAAGAAACGGGGTTATTTATTGGCCACCAAATAGCCCAGATCTAAACGAGGTCTATAAAGAAAGAAGCAGAAGATTTAAGAGGAAAAATTGTGGAAAACATATGTAATTTAAATACTAATCATTTTAATTTTATTTCATATTCAATTAATTTGGAAGAGTCTTATAGAAAATATATGGACAATAATGGTGGTCATATACAACATTTATAAAATTTATAATTTATTTGTTTATTACTTATTGTTGTTAATTGTTTTTTTATTCCCAAGTTGCAAAAAAATAAAATTAAATATTTGTTATATTACAAAATTAAATCTTAAATTCTAAAATATAAAACCGTTTTATATAATCATGTTTATTAAAACTTTATTAAGAATAGCTAAAAGGGTAATAAAACAAAATATTAGTCGTTTTTCCTTTTTCCGATCATTTCGTGATCTCAATGCTAAATTACTCTAGTTAAATTATAGTAAAAACGGCAGAACCGAGAGAAACGTTTACGTGTTTTGATTTGTTTTTTCCATGGCTACCTAGATTAACACTTATTGCTTTCGTAGTTTACAAAGTAAACGCAGCAACCTGCGATTTCGGTCCATGGCTACTATGATTAAAAACACATAAAATAAACTTTATTTCAGGATTTTTAAACCAATATAGAGCGAAAACGGCTGAATCAAATATAGACATATTATACACCCTTGAAAAGAGGAAAATGAGCTTTATCCAAATATCAGCAACAATATAGGGTGATCTATTTAAAAAAATGAAGTGGGTGTCAGTACTGTATTGTTGGACCACCCTTAATGTGAAACAGAATTTTTTCTGCGGGTCATCTGAAACCGAACAACTTTTGTATTCAAAGTTTGTAAGTATCTGTTTAAATAAAAACAGCAAAAATGTTTAAATTAAGTTAAAATGAGCGCAAATCCAAAAATAGAAGAATCAGCTGTCAGTTGCGCCTGTGAAGTTGCGCGAAGAATTTGAAAAGATGTGCTACAAATAAAACATTAAGAAGTATTAACGAAGCGCTAACAAATGACACCAAATTTGAACGAAGGGGGACTAATTTCACGAACCTCAATTTATATAGAAAAACTCTGTACACCAAAATTCTCAGCGGATTAGCCCTTGGCAATGTCCAACTACCGTATACTTTTACCGGTAAAAAAAAATGATGATTTAATATGATGTTAAGAAGCAGTTAAGCACAGTATACTAATTACCAAATAACTATTTACATTATTCAGTATTCCGAACTTGTAAAGAGTTCTGAAGATGTCTCGTGCAATTGAAGGCGAAACGTCGGAAAGTGATTCCATTTTGACACGGTCTAATCCCAAGAACCATGAATTTTTAACTATTTACATAACATCAAAACACTCATTTTAAAATTAAATGGATCATTTTTCCTAATTTTCCCCATGATGTATCCATTTGCTGCCATACAGTCTATGAACCGCATGCAACCCAGACGCGAAGTCTAGCGCATCGTCTTTCCTTTGGTAGAAAAAAAAAACAGGTTCCTCTCGAACCCATGAAGTATTAAAATTTTACAGTTGGGTTCGGCAGTTGTGGTCACGCTCGCCAGGTAAAAAACAAAACTTATTAGGTGTTCGAAAGAATCTGTATAATGACTAATAAATTTTAATGTGTAATCTTAAGAGGATAGACCATAGAAAGGAAATTAAAAAATTCAATCACACAACGTGATGTCATCAGGGGAACAGAATTCGCCAATTTCAGTGGCGGCTATTCAGATGAAGTGCTACTTCACCATGAAAAATAAACAAGCAAACATCTAACTACATTTATTATATATCTCTTAAAATTTTAGTTTTTAGATTCATTTATTCACCTAATTGGTAAAAAATAAACTGTACATCTCGAATAAATATCTTACTTGACCGTTGGCGGCATGTCTTTTTAAAACTTTCAATCGAACTTTATTATAACAACTATAACAATGGCGCAAACCGTTTTGACTTTGCTGGAGGTGCTATGTTTAGTTTACGATTTTCCTACTATGTTACCATGACAACGCGTATCCGATGACGTCGAGCCCAGCGCCATATAACGCTTTCAGTGAATTGCAGGCGCAGTACTTTTATTTTCACGGATTTCTCTGCAACCGGTGAGTTCCTTTGCAGTTAACTTGACTGTTTTTGTTATATTTATGTATGGTGTTGTTACAACTTCAAATTCGAAGTTAGTAAGTGTGATTGTTCAAGACTGGAATAAATTAAAAGACGTCTTTGAACTGTGACAAATCTGATGAAAAATCAAAGCGCGTTGCGAAAGGATTTTTAGGCGAGATGAACGATTTTGAATTGACGTTTCTGTCATTAGTGTTTAATGACATTTTCTCAAACATGGACATACTATTTGACGTTCTTCAAAAAAAAAATCGCTTGACATTCATTTGTGCATATCCAATATAAAATGCAGTCGTGAGGGGCTCTGTAAAAAAAGAAATGAACCTTTCTTTAATACCATGTTTGATAAAGCAAATTCTATTACAGAAATAAATCATTACAAACGTGAGCTTGCTAAGCTTTCACCTGAAGAAATTAGGGCTAAGTATAGAACCCTTTTTTATGAAATATTGGACTATATTTTAATAGAAATGATACTAAGATTTCAAGACTGTGAAAAACTTACATATTTATGTTTGGCAGGTTCTGCTAAATTTTCCGAATATAGTTTAAATTTTCCCACTGGCCAGTTTGAAAATTTGTAACAGTTATATGGGGAAATATGTTTAAAAAATGAACGACTTAAAAATGAGCTTGGTCTTATTTTTGCCAGTGAGAGTAATTGGAATATATCGCTGCAAGAGCAAGTGAAAAAAGTTAATAAAAATAAATATATTTTTACCGAAGCATATAAATTGTTTTCCATTATTTTGACAACACCGTCGACAAGTGCTTCAGTGGAAAGAAGTTTTACTTGCTTCAAATGTGTAAAAACTTATTTAAGAAATACAATATCTCAAGAAAGACTTACTTCTCTTGGCAATATTTCAATTCAAAAGGAATTTCTGGAGGAGATTAGGGCCACTCATCCATCAGGATGTTATAAATAAATTTGCTGCTATGAAGGATAGGAGAATTGATTTAGTGTACAAAATTTAGGTAAGTCGTAAAAAAATATTCTACCCCCTCCACTTATAAAAAAATTCTGGAAAAAAAATTATTGCGATATTTTCTTGCTTCATTTACACTTCACTTACTTTGGAAACGATGTTTAAAAAAATACATATGAGCTATATTATAAGCATTGAAGCAATTTTCGGAAAAAGCCTGGAATAAATCTTTTTATTTTTTGTCGCGCTGTTTTTCGCACTAAATTTATGTATACAGAGTGATACGGTAAAATGTGCAACTTCTAAATTATTTTTTTTTTAATTTAAAACGAGAAACTCTGTAATAGAAACATCACGAAATAGGTTATAAGCAACTTTCCCACAAAATGTAAGTATACAGTGCGATACGGTAAAACGTGTCACAGCTAAATTACGTTGATTTTAATGGAATTGGGGACATGTGTTCGAACTAAAATCCAATTTTTTAGAAGGTTAACCAGATGGTCTCAGGATTTTTTGCCTTTTGACACGCAGGGCATACATGTTTACAGATAAAAAGTCCAATTAAATAAGCCTATTTTATTTTTAGATTAAAGAAATAAAATATATGTGGAGAACGTTGGCCCTAATTACAATGATAAAGTCATGCTAAGGATTATTTTTTTTTATTGTAAATTTTTGATACTAATTTTCTTAATTAAGTCTTTTAATCGAATTTAAGTTTTTGTTTCACTGAGGTAAAAGTTTTTGTTCCGCCATATTGAATTCATACCACAATTTTACTAGTTTATCTGTATATGGAAACGATGTTTAAAAAAAAATACATATCAACCATATTATAAGATTTGAAGCAATTGTTAGAAAAGGCTGGAATAAATCTTTATTTTTTGTCGTACAGTTTTTCGCACTAAATTTATGTATACAGAGTGATACGATAAAAATTGCAACTTCTAAATTATTTTTTTTAATTTAAAATTAGAAACTCTGTAATAGAAAAATCACGAAGTAGGTTATACGCAACAATACAGGGCGATACGGTAAAACGTGTCACAGCTAAATTATGTTGTTTTTAATGACATTGGGGACCAGAGATGTGTTCGAACTAAAATCCAATTTTTTAGAAGGTTAACCAGATGGTCCCAGGGTTTTTTAACTTTTGACACGCAGGGCATACATGTTTACAGATAAAACGTCCAATTAAAGAAGCCTATTTTATTTTCAGATTAAAGAAATAAAATATATGTAAAGAACATTGGCCCTAATTACATTGATAAAGACATGCTAAAGATTATTTTTTTAATTGTAAATTTTTAATACTAATTTCCTTAATTAAATCTTTTAATCGAATTTAAGTTTTTGTTTCACTGAGGTAAACGTTTTTGTTCTGCCATCTTGAATTCATACCACAATTTTACTAGTTTATCTATATATGAAAACGATGTTTTAAAAAAATACATATGAACTATATTATAAGCATTGAAGCAATTTTCAGAAAAGGCTGGAATAAATCTTTATTTTTTTGTCGCACAGTTTTTCGCACTAAATTTACGTATACCGAGTGATAAGATAAAAATTGCCACTTCTAAATTATTTTTTTTTAATTTAAAATTATAAACTCTGTAATAGAAAAATCACGAAGTAGGTTATACGCAACAATACAGGGCGATACGGTAAAACGTGTCACAGCTAAATTATGTTGTTTTTAATGACATTGGGGACCAGAGATGTGTTCGAACTAAAATCCAATTTTTTAGAAGGTTAACCAGATGGTCCCAGGGTTTTTTAACTTTTGACACGCAGGGCATACATGTTTACAGATAAAAAATCCAATTAAAGAAGCCTATTTTATTTTTAGATTAAAGAAATAAAATATATGTGGAGAACGTTGGCCCTAATTACATTGATAAAGACATGCTAAAGATTATTTTTTTAATTGTAAATTTTTAATACTAATTTCCTTAATTAAATCTTTTAATCGAATTTAAGTTTTTGATTCACTGAGGTAAAAGTTTTTGTTCCGCCATCTTGAATTCATACCAAAATTTTGCTAGTTTATCTATATATGGAAACGATGTTTAAAAAAAATACATTTGAGCTATATTATAAGCATTGAAGCAATTTTCAGAAAAGGCTGGAATAAATCTTTATTTTTTGTCGCACAGTTTTTCGCACTAAATTTATGTATACGGAGTGATACGATAAAAATTCCAACTTCTAAATTATTTTTTTTAATTTAAAATTAGAAACTCTGTAATAGAAAAATCACGAAGTAGGTTATACGCAACAATACAGGGCGATACGGTAAAACGTGTCACAGCTAAATTATGTTGTTTTTAATGACATTGGGGACCAGAGATGTGTTCGAACTAAAATCCAATTTTTTAGAAGGTTAACCAGATGGTCCCAGGGTTTTTTAACTTTTGACACGCAGGGCATACATGTTTACAGATAAAAAGTCCAATTAAAGAAGCCTATTTTATTTTTAGATTCAAGAAATAAAATATATGTGGAGAACGTTGGCCCTAATTACATTGATAAAGACATGCTAAAGATTATTTTTTTAATTGTAAATTTTTAATACTAATTTTCTTAATTAAATCTTTTAATCGAATTTAAGTTTTTGTTTCACTGAGGTAAAAGTTTTTGTTCCGCCATCTTGAATTCATACCAAAATTTTGCTAGTTTTTCTATATATAAGTCTCATGCTTGCATAAAATGTGAACTCATACTCATAGGTAATTTTCTCACGCTGATTTTTTAAAAATTTTATTAAGCCGCCATCTTAGATTCGTACCGAGATGTTACCAGTTCATTTTTTATTAATTAAATTAAATAAAAATACTTTATCTTTTGAAAAGCGGATATCAATTCAACAGACGTCCTTTGGAGGGAAGCTACATTAAGCTATCGTACTGTATCCGAAGTCTCGCACTTTATTTCCTTCCCATTTGTTTTTTCTTATTAGTATCGGTTTTGTCATGTAATATACGCAAAATTGCTTGTCAACTAAGATAATAGTCTCCTTAACAAAATATAAATTACTTAAACTATTTTAATAGTACGTTAACATATATTGTCAATTTAAATTAAATAAGTAGTTACCGACGAAAATAAAAAAAAAACTTGATTTTGCGGGATCTAAAAACCTTGAAAACCAAAAGTCCCGAGAAACCTCTAAAGCTGATTTTTAAAGAGTGAAAAAAAAGATCTATTGCCCAATATTTTTTACTCCATATTTCTGCAGTAGTTTTTATTCAGAACACTGTACTTGGGCATTAGCCATGCTTAAATTATTTAAAGTTTTTTTTTTAATAGTTGTCTTTAAAACATGTAGGCAGACTGATTAACTTTGTCTAAAATAACTGGGATTCGCTAAGTTACCTTTTAGGACATGGGCAATCTCAACCCGAAAGCCTTGACTAGGTATATCCTCTTAATAGTACGTTTTAAAGCATAGTGAAGGTCGATTTTTTAAAATATTATGAAGATTTGTTAATTTTCTGACAATCTGACCAAATGTTAAGTAGTTAATTTTTCCTCATATTCTGACAGTCCGTTATAAATGTTAGTTTTCAACTAATAATAATAGGAACAATTAATTTTTATTTTGTTTTGAAATCTGTTCTTGACATATGTCGTTATTTTTCAGTCTTAAGTTTTATATATGTATGAAATGACCCGAGGCAAAACTCCTGTTAAGGAAAGAAATATTTTTTGCCTCGTAAAATATACAGGTTGTTTCAAAAATCTTTCAGCTTCTTGTCTTTTAAAAATTGCATTAGTTCCTTAGCGTTATTTTTTGGGCTAATGTCATCAGTTTGGTAAATCACTTTTAGTTCAGACCGCAGTAACACTCGGTCGAAGAACTGGCCATAATGGAGAAGAAGAGATTTAAACGCATCTTCTGGAAAAGCCTTTCCTTTAAATGCATCAAAATTGCAGAGCTCGAGGAATTTAAAATCATTTAAACCGTTAAATCTATAGTTTATTTGTTGCTGAATTTGATCGATTATTTCATAAAAGAGGCGTCTGTATGATGTTTGAACATCTCCCATCTTGTCTGTTCGAAGACACTTGGCTTGTGGCTCTACATTTAACGGCATCGTTTTCTCCCAAAATAGGTCAAAGTCATCTCTTTTTTGGCTTAACATGGACTTAAAATCATCCACTTTTTTTAGGCAAAAAGCAATATCATTTGTTTTAGTTTGTAATATATTGAAAACATTGTCCGAGAATTGAAATATTTCTGAAAATATGTTCAACAAATAATTAAAAGTAAAATCTCGTGTCAAACAGTCCAAAAACCCCCTCGAACTATTTATTCCCACGTTTCATTATTTTCTATTATATTCTCAATAGTTCAATCAGTGATTCACGATTTTCAGATACTGTTAACACAAGTCTTCCATTATAGTTCCACCTAGTAGGAGCTACTTTGGGCAATCGTTTGTGGACAATGGAGTCCAAAGCTTGTGTACGTTTTGTTGACTTGGAAAAAAAGCAGCCATGCCACTTAAAGTAACTAAAAATACATTTCACTCTTTAATGTGATTGACGGACTGGGATAAAACTAAATTTAATTTATGAGAAAAACAATGGACGAACACAGCACTTGGGAAAGTTTCTCGAAATTTAGCTTGCAGACCCCCTAATTGTCCTGCCATCACTGCAGCTCCATCATAGCTTTTAGCAACTAATTTTTTCTCTTCATTAATTTCTTTAGTAACGTTATAAACTACGGTATATAATGCATCTGTTGTACGATTTTCGGACGCATTCTTAAAACCTAAAAATCGCTCTTGAATACTTCCGTCTGTTTTAACGTAGCCTATTACTATAGATAATTGGCTAAAATTAGTGACATCAGTTGTTTCGTCGAGAACAATAGCAATGAACCGCGCCTCGCCAATCTCCTGCTTAATTCTTTTTAGAATAATGGTTGCAACAGCGGAAATTAAATCATTCTGGATTCGATTCGACTTTCCGCGAAAAACGCTAGACTGCTCTAAATGATTTTTTAAGCAATCATCAAATTTAGCCATTAAACTAAGTAAATCTTGAAAATTTCCTCTATTTGAAAAAACCCTTGTTTCATCGTGACCTCTAAATCCCAATTCGTGCTGTCCGAGAAAACAAACAAAATCGATAAGTCTTCTTAATATTTACCTATTTTTATCGACTAGTTCATTGTGTTGGCGGTGACTAATTTCCAACTGTTTATTAAGATTCTGGTTTTGCCGAAGAATTTTCTTTTATGACGGCCTGTAAATGCGCTTTGGACCTAATGTGTCTTTTTACAGCATTATGGAAATTGTTTAAATCGAAAAAACCAGTTTTATTCCAGAGACCTTTTTCATTTTCAAAAAGTAAACATGACCAACAAAATAATTTACTTATATTTTCACACCCTGTTAGCCATTTAAATTGTTCGTATTGTTTTTCCGGATAAAAATGTCTAATACATTTTTTCATTTTTGTGGTTAAATGTTTCATAGGCAGTTTTGCCCTTCCTTTGGAAATTATTTGAAGCTTATTAACGAAGTTTAATGTTGAAAATCCCTTTATTATTAAGACACACACCACACATTCATCACACACACTCTTTTTACTAAATTCTCCAACATTTTCAACGTTATTACCGACAGCCGAAGTTGACGTTATTTGCATATCCACGTCCGTATTATTGTCTTCCATATCGCACCATGCACGACGCGACGTACGTATCACACAACACACGGATAGCCCTTCAAACAAAGAACCTATTCCAACGATAGCTTCCGCCACCATTTAAACCACGCGGCTGAAATGCAACAATTGCAAACACCCGGTGGAAAGATCAAGAACCTCTGGCTCAATTCACAGGAAATCAAGCATACAGGACTTGGCTGCAGAGAAGCTAGCGGCCCGCATAGGTTCTATTCGATATTCTATTGTGGATGGGTCGGAGTCAAGGCCGCATTTATTATGGGCTTGATAATTAAGATAATATTTTAGCATTTTTAATATAAACTAAATAAATGGTTTCCTATTTCAAAAATTACATTTTAGAAGATGTTTTGTAATTTTTTTTCCTTTGCTTGCATGGACTGCACGCACCTGAAGAAAGAAAAACAATTTTTGTACATTTCTAAGTTAATAATAAATTATTTCTGAGGTGTCCTGTATGCTTTAAAGCAGGCATAAAAAAAGATTAAAGTTCTATTGGCTATAGCAAGCTGCAATTTTTTGTCAAAAAAATTAGAAATTCATGAATATCTGAAAAAGGCTACGGATATAAAAGTAACTAAAAAAGATAGTGTAAATTCTGTAAATTAAAAAAATAAACGGTTTTATTTAAAATGACGATGTTGTCATCGGATTTGTGAGAACACGCCAGCTATCTTGAATTATCCGATTACACGGTTGATAACACCAAAATTATTTTACGACCTCGACCCTTGTTATAATTTTGATAAATTTATCAAGTCAATTATAAACTATGTTCGTTTGAAATTTTGTGTATATTTACATTAAGGGAATATCTAAAATTGTCATATCAGTAAATGATAAATCATAGTCATCCATTTAGCGACAAGTTATTATAATCAATAGCCACAAAGTAGGTTCTGATCTCGTGAACCGAATATTCCTGAATACACCTCGTGCAAACGAAGCCGAAACGTCGGGATATAAGTCTAAGTTAACCCAATTTAATCGGAAGAACCTTGATTCTTAAATTAAGATATCGTTTAAGACATTTTAGTGGTAAATATCGAAAAACATTTTTAAATTATTTAGAACAGAAAGCAGTACAAGAAAATAATTTGAAATTGTACTTTATTTTCCCATATTTGACAAAGCTCATCCAATTTTTCTTCGGAACCTTATAAATTCGCGTTCTTTTATAATATTCACAATGGCATTGTTTGTAAGTCACCTGAGCCAAAACATTCTCGAGGCGGCACTTTAAAGTCAAAGTTCCGACAACGGGTAAAGGTACAAATATCAAACTAATGGAGCAAGTGTTGGCTCTAACAATAACAGGTCAGCATAGGGTGTTTTGAAGGAGATTTTAAAGTTTAAAAGATCCAAAAATGTTTTATATGATCATTTTTGTGAAGAAATGATTCGGTTTCATGCGGGTCTTGAGTTAAAGATTAGGGATGGCAATTTTGAATATTATATCGATATATCTATGGTTTTACTGGGACTAGGCAAAAAGCAAAATTTGTAATAAATTTACAGGAAAATGACACTAGCCACGTTCAGATTTTTTTCATATGTTCTTTTTTCTTGTCTCAAATGTGCAACAAGATTTGTGATGTTTCCAGATTTTTTTAATGTTTTTTAAGAAGTGCCGGAGCGAAGTTTAGAAAAACTGCAGACAATATGTTGAATTAAAATCAATTGCTCTCGACAGAAGCCGTTCTCGAGCAAGTTTTAATAGGAATCCACCTTTAAGAAGAACTATTTTGCTATGTTCTCAAAAATTTAGAAAAAATCTTTTAGATGACCTACTGGAAATTGTAGAAATGTTGGCTCATCATAACAATCGAATTTCCGTTATTTCCAGGATGGAATTGAAGATGTTATTTAACAAGATGGCACTCCAGCACATTTTTCGATGATTGCTCGAGAATTTGCCAACAGAAAATTACCTGGATGGTGGATAGGTAGAGCAGGTAAATAGAATGGCCAACTTATTCTCCTGATTTGCCTATCCCTGATTTTTTTAGAGTTATGAGAAGGAGCGATGTTATAATCCCATCCCAAACACATTGAAGGAACTGATGAATAAAATAAGAAAGGTGATATGCTGCGAAAAGCATTTGATTATCAGATTGTAATTTTAAATAAGTGCATAATTATTAACGGCGGGCACTTTCAACAAATGTTTTATTAATTTCTGCTTTTAACTTTAGTTATGTTTATGTTATTTAATTTAAGTTTTGAATTGAATAATAAATTATATAAACTAATAATAAATTAAAAGAATGTATACAATTTTGAAAAGTAGAAATGTCAGGAATTTTTCTTCAGATGAAACATACAGGGTGTTCCATTTCAAATATTCGAGTAATATTCATTAAAATAAATACTGATCTCAAAATAAGTACCGCAACGAATTTGGAGATTTGGCAACTACGAAAATTTTGTAAAAATATTCTTAGTAATTCTGTCCAAACCGCGTGTTGCTATATTTCTAACTTTTTGAGTTATGCAACAATATAAGGTGATACTTTTGGATGGGACACCCAATATTTGAAGATTTAGCATCGTCATTTTGGAAACGGTACAATATTATTGTAGTCCAAATATACAAAGTTCTTCGAAAGAACTGCATATTTTGAAACTAACTTTTTGCCTTTTTACTTCCCTCGAAAAAAATCACTCGACCTAGCTCACGAAAAACATGTTTTTTCATTTCCGTCGATCTGTCTGTCTGTCTGTTCGCGGCGTAGGTAAAAAACTGCTTACCCAATTGACTCAAAATTTCGGTCAAAAATACTGGGATGACCTGGAAACATTTTGGTAAAAATCCAATATGGCGAAACAAAATGGCGGTCTAGTGAAATGTTAAAAAAACTATTATTAAAAAACTACTCATCTAATGTTTCTCAAATTTTGCAAAAACATCAGATATTATGTTGGAATCAACTGGTAACATTTTGATTCGAATCTAAGATGCCGGAGCAAAATGGCGGCTTAATAAAATATTTAAAAATTCAGCCTGAAAAAACTGCTTAATAGTTTGATTTCAAATTATGTACCATAACTAATTGTGGTATAGGGATCAACTAGTAAAATAGTGGTACTAATTGAAGATAGCCAAATAAAATGGCGGCGAAATAAAATGTCTGTAATCGTGAAAAAATTACCCTCTTAGGATTTACACATCTTTACGATTTAGCATTCCTAGATGCCAAAAACTGCTTATCCAATTTATTTCAAATTTTGCATAAACATCAAGTATTATGTTGGAATCAACTGGTCAAATTTTGGTACGAATCCAAGATAGCGAAACAAAATGGCAACAAAAACTTCTTAATGGATTGATTTCAAATTATGTGCCATAACTAATTGTGGTATAGGGCTCAGCTAGTATAACTGTGTTACTAATTCAAGATGGCGGAATATAATTGCAGCCAAATAAAATTTTTGTAATCTTGAAAAAAATCACGCTTTCAGATTTTACATATCTTGGCGTTCCTAGATGCCAAAAAACATGTTTTATCAATTCCATTGGTCCGTCTGCTGCTCTGTCTATCAGTTCTTGACAGCTTAAATACTACTTACCTAAATGACTTTTCAAACTTTGACTAAAAATTAAGTGTCATATAGGTCAATATTTTGATAAAAAGTCTTCTTTAAATTGCCGACGTTTTGCAACTTAATTGTTGCATCCTCAGGAGACATATATAGATCGTATATCCTGCATGAAACCCATATTACGAGTTTTTACCTACTCCGTTGGTTCGCATATAGTTCCTAAATATTAAGTTTCTAAATGGTTTTCGTTAACAATCCTCTTGTTGTTATGTAGAAGGGTGTATTATTTGGGATCAGGACCCAATAAAAATAGTAGTGGTTTCGCAACATTATTGGTGCATTCTCAGTTTCATCAGTTTTTACCTACTCCCATGGTCCGCAGTTATTTCCCAGATATTATTATGATTTTCGTTAACGATCGTCTTGTTATGTTAGAGTGGTGTATTAGGATCCAGTAAAAAAACAAAAGAATTTTTTTAATTTGTCAACGTTTCGCAACTTTAACGTTGCATCTTCAGGACACATATATATAGATTCTATATCCTGCATGAAACCCATATTATCAGTCTTTATTACTACGTTGGTCCACACATACTTTCGAGATATTAAGTTTCTAAATGGTTTTCGTTAACGATCCTCTTGTTTTTATGTTGTATATGAGTATTGTATTATGTGGGGTTAGAATCCAGTAAAAAAAACAAAAGTTTTTTTTTTTAAATTGTCGACGTTTTTCGACTTTATTGTTGCATGCTTAGGACGATTTTCGATTTATAATCACGAAATTAATGACACTGAATTGTTTATTTATGTTGTAACTACATGATTTCATTATTTCAGAGCACAATAATTAAATTTGTATCTGTTACTTATATAAAACCCTTGTCGCTCTGTATGATACACATGTACCGTTTATCACTAAAAAAATAACCAAAGCTCCAACGCCCTGGCTTACTGAAAATCTCAAACTAATGATGAAGTTAAGATATCGGGCTCTCACTAAGTATAAAAATCTAAAACTGTTGCCTCTTGGGAGTATTACAAATTGCTCAGAAATTCTAAAAATTCTTATGTCAAATCTGAGAAGAAAGCTTATTTGCAACACTGTTTTCGTACGAATCCAAAAAACTTCTGGAAAACCTTAAAATACTTAAACTTAGCTTCTCATAATGCTAATCACTGGCAGACGAGATTTTTCTCACAGGCCAGCTCATTATTTTCACAATGGAAATACCCTCTCAAAAACAAAAAAAAATATTCGAAAAGCCCTAATACGTACCATTTTTTAATAGCCTAATTAGGACGTTTTATATTGGCAGGTAAACAATTTTGTTGTGGGGCTGCTAAAATGGGTCCATTTTACAACGGAAAAATTACCTAGACTAGGTTGTTTACAACATTAGACATAAAATAAACGTTAAACATCACTCTTCTGTTGAGTTTCGAATTGAGTGGTTCTCTGTGTATGAATAAGCAAGTGTATGTGAAGACGAGAATGTCGAGTCAGACGCGCCGAAGTTGCAAAATTTCCCATGACAAATTTTGTTATATTTGTGGAGAATTTCTGGTGAAATCACAAGCCAGGCCATTTTCCGAAAATGTAAAAAAAGCCCACTTTAAATATTTTGGTGTGTTAATTGGGGATTAAGATAAGCGGTAGGCTCCCCATGTGTGCTGTGTTAGGTTGTAGAGTGTATCATTGGTGCAGTGGATGAAGGAAAAGAGAAAAATAATGCCAATTGCAGTTCCAATGGTATGACGAGAACCCGCCAATCATTCTGACGATTGTTATTTTTGCCTGACAAAGATTGAAGGTTATTCCAAAAAGGGAAAGCACAATATAAAATATCCAAGTTTGCAATCTGCCATACGACCTGTTCCTCATAATGCAAATTTGCCAGTGCCGATTGCACCTTTAATTGGAAAGCTATTTTGGGAGATAATGGAGATAACGCATCATCAGGCAGCTCAGAAGAACAGTGCACCGATCCCACTTTTACCATAGGTCCCAGTTCCGGTGAGCCACATTTGATTGTTCAAAGTGAATTAAATGATTTAGTACGCGATTTGGGGTTATCCAAGCAACAGTCAGAACTTCTGGGTTCCCGCCTTAAGGAATGGAACCTATTGGCCAAAGAAACAAAAATTACGAATTTCAGAAAAAGAAATGCTATGTTTTCTGAATTCTACAGTATGGAAAATTCGTTGTGCGCGTGTACTGATATAGACAGTTTAATGCAGGAACTTGATATTGAACATTCTCCCCGTGAGTGGCGCTTTTTCATAGACTCATCTAAATATAGCTTAAAAGCTGTGTTATTGCATAATGGTAATTTAAAACCCTCTACAACAGTTGCCCTTTTTGCACGATTTGAATAGCGATTTTAGTGGGACTTCAGGGAGGATTTACAAAATATTGCTGTTTTCTTTGTTTATGGGACAGTCGTGCAATAAATCAGCATTATGTAACAAAAATTTGGCCAGAAAGAAGCGAATTTCAACCGGGATCTCAAAATGTTAAATCTATACCTCTTGTTGATCCCAAAAATGTCCGTTTGTCTCCTCTTCACATTAAACTTGGGCTGATGAAACACTTTGTGAAGGCTTTGAATAAAGATGGTGATAGATTTAAATACCTAAGTATTAGTTAAGTGATGCCAAATTAAAAGAAGGCATTTTTATTGGGCCACAAATCAGAAAATTGCTGGACGATGTCAATTTTCAGCATGGAATTCATTTGTTAATGTAGTAAGAGTAGTAGTTTTAGACAACAATATGTATGACAATTATTAACAATTAGTTAATGAACTCTTAGATGCCTATAAAGCGCTTGATGCCAGAATGTCATTAAAAATTCACTTCCTCCATTCCCATCTGTCATTTTTTCCTAAAAATTTGGCAGCTGTTAGTGACGAGCAGGGTGAAAGGTTTCGCCAAGATATCAGAACAATGGAAATTCAGTACGAAGGACGATGGGATCCAGCCATGGATGGAGATAGGACACCTCATAAACGGAAAAAATACAGTTTAATTAGTGTTTTAAGTTAATATTTTTCTCGTTTGCTTTTCTCTTAGATGTATATTATGTTTCATAGACGAAAACTGTAAACATAGTCAATAAACAGGGTTAAAAATTTTCTCAAATCATTTTTTCTATAGATAATAAGTATCGTAACATTCAATATGGTTCTACAACTCTAACAAGAAAACCCTACGTGCTACAACTTTCTATTTGTCATTTTCGTATTTGGATAGGTCCTTTCTATTAGATTATGCTAATCTAATCTGAATTTTTTTTTGACGGCCATTGATAATTATACTATTCTAAATGAAAATATTACACCTACTTCATTCAACAATTATTTCATAAATAATATTGCAATATCACCTAATAATTTTAAAGACTTTATAACCGAAAAATTATAGTAACAAATATCTTTTTTCTGACATTAATAAATTTGAATTTGCCGAAGTAACGTCCGACATAGATAAAAATCCTTAATAATATCAAAAGCGAAGCAACGGGAGTTGATAGTATTAACCTAAAAATGTTACTATTTGCTGTACCTAACCTTACTCCCTACATAACATTTATAATAAATAAATGCTTCTCTTCGAATCAGTATCCAGATATCTGGAAACTAGCCGCCGTTTCGTCTATCCCTAAAATTAACAATGCGTCAGAGATGTCTCATTTTTGACCGATCAGTATACTTCCCACATTGTCCAAAATTTTAGAAAGAATAATGGTGAATCAATTAAATAACTATGTAAAAAATCATAATATACTTCCTCCTACACAGTAGGGATTTCGTAAAAATCATAGCACTACGACTGTTCTTCTTTCTGTAATCGATGATCTACACAGAGAATACGATGATAATAAAAATTCAATATTAATACTACTCGACTACAGCAAGGCTTTTGATACCCTTGATCATGGTACCCTGTTAATTAAACTTAAATATTTTGGCCTAGGTCAAGGAACCTTGGAATTATTTCGTAATTATGTAAGTAACCGTAAGAAACAAACAATATTTAATGGTAATTACTCAATGTTCCTCTCAATCGAACGGGGAGTCGCACAGGGAAGCATTTTAGGGCCACTTATTTTTTCAATATACACAGCTGATTTATTAAAATTTTTAAAAAACTGTCAAACCCATCAGTATGCTGATGACACGCAGTTGCTGTATTCTTTCATTTCAACCGAATTAGATGAAGCAGCTGAAGAACTTAATAATGATCTTGAAATGGTCTCTAAAATAGCAGCTGTTCATGAGCTTATCTTAAATGATAATAAAACGCAAATGCTAATTTTTGGTGGGAAAAAGGATATAAACGGTGTCATTCTAACACCCACGGACGTCTGTAAGAACCTAGGGTTACTCTTAGATACCGACTTAAGATTTAATAGTCATGTGTCTTCAATTTTCCAGAAGTCAATTTTTAAATTAAAACTACTTTATCTTCACAAGGACATTCTCGATCCCAACACTAAATTAAAATTATCTGACTCCTTGGTACTGTCTCATCTGTCTTACTGTCTAATAGTTTTTTGGCCCTGCTTCTTACAAAAGGATAAAAACACTCTTTAGAAACTGCAAAATTTTTGCTTGAGATTTTCATACAACCTACGTAAGTTCGACCACATTTCGCAATATATGTCAGACTCCAACTGATTTAGCATTCAAGAAAGATTTGAAATTCAGATGGTAAGTGTGTTTATAAAATACTTAATACCCAGGAGCCTTCATATTTGTTTCGGAAGTTGATTAGTGGTGAGAATGTGCATGATCGTCATACCCGTCACAGGAGTAGGTTCGTTGTCCCAAGACATCGCACTGCCTTCTTCAAGAGGTCCTTTAGCTATACCGCCAGTAAACTTTTTAACTTGTTACCACTAGAGAATAAGGATTCCGCCACCTCTGAGTCGTTCGGTAATCGCATAAAGACATTTTTTAAGGCAAAAAGAGGTCGTTAATTCTATCCCCCAGTTAAGGGATTATACTTATATTTTTTTTACTTTTTCTATTCTCTGTAAACCCTATTTTAATTTTTTTTCTTACATTTATAAACGTACTAGCTTATCTAAAAGGTGGTTATATACAATAATATACGAAACATTTATAAAATGTAAAGAAACGACAACAATTTTTGCTGAATGCAGTGCAACTTTGTTTTACAAGATGATGCAGTATGGTAAGGTTTTTATCGGATGGGAATGATTTTTAGTATTTGAAGACCTATCAGTCCCAAGATGCTACAACTGCCAAGGATTTTTCCACAGAAGTAACGAATGTAAAAATAAACGAAGCTGTGTTAAGTGTGCGGAAGACCATGATAGCCTTTCATGTCATGAAATATCGAAAAAGTGTCAGAATTGTGTAATTGCAAATTTAACATACAAAACAAAACATAATATTAACCATGCATCAAATGATGAAAACTGTCCCTCTTATAAATACCAACTCCAAATATTAAGAAGTAAAATAGACTATGGTGCATATAGTGTTAATGTTAATGGGTAGCTTAGAATTAGGTTTATTTAAGGACATAGAACAAGAACAAAGAAAACTAGAATGTGTGAAGGAAGTTAGGTATAATGTAGATGAATTCCAGACTATACATAAGACCTTATTTCTTACATGTTAATATTAGAAGTGTAAAAACTTTGATTCATTTTTAGTTTTTCTTGAAGCCTTTGAAATTGGCAACTTGGATATAATAATTCTAGGGGAAACACGTAACATCTATGAAATAAAAAACTTTACTATTCCTGGTTTTCATACAGTGTTTAATAACAGCATGATTAATCAAAATGATGGTGTTCTTATGTTTATTAGAGACCATATTAATTAAAATGTGACACATACCATCTTACCCCTAAGTAAGGTAACAATAAGTGATATAACTTTTAGGCTGCAAAATGTAAATTTGTTGGTGATGCCTTGTTATAGGTCACCCTCCACCAATGATGAATGGTTTTTAATGGATATTGAAACATATTTTGCAAATCTTAAACAAAAGTATTTTTGGGAGATATAAATTTTAACATTGTAAATGGTAATGATTTAATAGTAAATAGGTATCTTTCTATTATGTCCTTTCTTGGTTTTGAATCTCATATTAATTCATTTACTAGAGTTACGGCGGATAGCGAGAGCTGTCTTGACCATATGTTTATTAGGAAAAAGTTGGAATTAAATAATTTAATTTACAAAACAATGGTTTTAGACAGTGATGTATCTGATCATTTTCCAATTTATTTAAACCTACATATTGACCAAAATAACACTCCTATAAAAATTGAACATAAATTGATAAATAATTTTGATGAAGAAAAATTTTCAATCTTGATCTTAAATGATTCTTTATTTAAACCTACATATTGACCAAAATAACACTCCTATAAAAAGAACATAAATTGATAAATAATTGAAGAAAAATTTTCAAATGATGTGGAATGATGTCAGCTTAAATGATTCAGAAATGGCTTACAAAAAGTTTATTGATATATTTGTCTCCCTTCGTGACAAATGTACCACCACAAAAAAAATGATAATAAAAAAATACAAAAAAATAAAACCATGAATTACTTATGGTATTATCAACTCAATTAAACACAGAGATAAATTAAAATTCGTGCATTAAGGAATAAAAATAATAATAATTAACTAAATGAATACCGTACATTTCGTAATATTCTTAATAAAACCATAACATCAGCAAAAAACACATATTATAGGAATCAAGTTATACAGAATAATAGCAATATAAAAAAATATATCAGATATGATGCTTCAAATCAAGTTTCAGATAAGGCTAGTAATGATTTAAATATAACTAATTCTGATAAAAAAATACTTAATGATAATGAAGTGGCAAATTTTTGTAACAACTACTTTATAAATATAGGTAAAGATATGGCTGCTAAAATACCTCATCCAACATCTAGCTTAAAGTTAAATTATCCTAATCCAGTCAATTCTATGTCACTGACTCCTGTAACTAATGATGAAATTATAATACATATTAGCAGCTTAAAAAATTATTGTTCTCCTGGACTTGATGGCATATCAATAAAACTGGTTAAAAAAGTACACATGTATATCCAAGATCCATTAATTCATATTATCAATCTTATATTCTCATCTGGCAGGGTTCTCTGATTTTAAGGTTTCAATTGTTACGCCAATCTATAAAAATGGTCCTAAAGATAACAACTCAAACTACCGACCAATTAGTCTAGTTTCTACTTTTACAAAAAATTTTGAAAAAAGATTATATGAATATCTTACATCGATGGGCATTTTACATAATAATCAATTTGGTTTCATGAAGAAGGTTAGCACTGCGGATGCCATGTATAAGCTTATTAGTCTAATAAAACAACAACTTGACTCTGGAAAAAAAAGTATTGCGATTTTCTTTGATCTGGCAAAGGCATTTGATACTGCGCCACACAAACAACTGTTGAAAGCACTTGAACAATTTGGAGTCACAATATTGGATGTCTTTGGTAGCTATTTAAGTGATAGGAAGCAGATGGTTAAAATTAGAAGTACCATTAGTGATCCCCTGACCGTAGAAATAGGAGTGCCTCAAGGTACAGTACTTGGCCCTTTGCTCTTCATTTCTTACATAAATTCATTATTAAATTTAAACACGGGTGGAACTGTAATGTCTTATTCGGATGATACTGTTATGCCTAATTAAACATAAATTAACTCTTAACAACACAAAAACTATATTGCCTTTTCATTAGCCGAAGCAAATCGTCCCCACTATAACTCAGTTTCATTGCCTGACTACAGACTTACTATAAAATAAACCGTATCAACAAAATATCTCTAATTTACTATAAATAACCATCTAAAATGGTCAAAACATATTCATAATTTAACTAACAAATTGAGAAGTTTAATTCATAAATTTTATGTTATTCGAAATATATTAACTGCCAAAATATTAAGATTGATCTATAAATCATTGGTGGAGTCGTTGTTAAGGTATGGCATAATTGTATGGGGGGGGGGGCTTTATGATAATGTTCTAAGTAATTAATTATATTCAACTAGTCTCCTCTGCAATGAAGATGTCTTAAATGTTAGATCTTTGTATTTATTGGCCAAATGTATATTTTGCTTTAAATCCAACAAGAACTACATTGATCACTGTTATTTAACCAGAAACAACACTAATCAAATGCTATCAGTTCCTTATAGAAAATGTGATGGTAATCAGAGATTTGCTGATGTTATAGCACCTAAGATCTATAATTTGCTTCCTAATGAAATTAAAAAAATTGTAAATATGAAACGTTTCATCATAGAATGTCGGACGTTTATTTTTCATAATAAAAATCGCCTTATTAATGTTCTTTAGTTAATTCTGATTGTATATATTATATATATATGCCAAGCTATACAAATGTATAATTACATAGTTAATTTCTTTACAATTAAGTAATTATGTGAGTTTAATATTGAGGTACGTACAAATGATCCTTTCATCTAGGTACCCTCTACACAAGTAAGGCATCTATTTTGTTTAGAATTAAGCATTATTAATTGTGTATTTTATTGTCCGAATAAATAAATAAATAAGCAGCTTCGCTGAATATCGCCACCTTAAATTCAACATTATTGTAATTTGATTTACTTTGAGAAATAAAGGCATTTTTATTTATTTTTTTTTTATATATCTTAATATACAGGGTGAGTCGGGAGGATCGCCCCAAACTCCAGGAGTGTGTTCTATGAAAGATACTGATTTAAAAAAACTCATATGTTCTTATTCGATTTTCATTTGTTTTCAACTTACAACAAAAATAAGATTTCAAGCATAATTCCATACATTCAACATAATAATTATAGGGTGCTTAGAAATCAAAATAAGTTAATGTTCCATTTACTGGTACTATACCTGTCAGTGTCATTTTTGAATTCGTACCTGTCAGTGTCATTTTTGAATTCGAGCTGTTGAACATATTCCAAAATGCCGATTTTTACTCACACTTAGAGTATGCGAATATGATATTTGTTTATGGTTTTTGCAATGGGAATGCTACAGCTGCTGCTGAAGAATACCGTCAACGATTCCCATTTCAATGTCATCCTGATAAGAAAGTATTTATGAGAGTTTTCAACAAACTATGCGAAAGCGGAACACTTCCCAGTGCCAACACAACTTCTGAAAGAGCTACTCAACAAACTTTAGAAGAAGTAGAAAATATTCTTGACCTAGTAGAAGAAGATGCAACCATCAGTTCACGCAGAATGGCTGCTCAGTTGGACATTCCACAAAAAAGAGTGATAAAACGCTCCACGAGCAAGGTTTGTATCCTTACCACTTACAAAAAATCCAACACCTACAGCCAGAAGATTTTGCCAAACGTATGGAGTTTTGTCGGTGGATAGACAATAATCGTCATCTTATCGCATACTTTTCACGGACGAAGCAACATATACTCGTGACGGTATTAATATAGTCGCAATTGCCATGTCTGGTCAGAGGAAAATCCGCATGCAACAGTCGAGAGCAACTTTCAACATAGGTTCTCGGTAAACGTATGGTGTGGTATGATAGATAGTTATGTCATTGGCCCTTTTATTTTGGAAAATCGCCTCACAGGGGACTACTATTGTGAATTTCTCGAAAATGAATTACAAGGACTACTGGAGGATGTTCCCCTAAACATCAGAAGGCAAATGTAATTCCAGCATGATGGAGCTCCAGCACATTTCGCACATCAAGTCAGGCAACACTTAGACGGGAGGTTTCCAAGGCGTTGGATTGGTCGCGGTGGTCCTATTATTTGGCCTCCAAGATCTCCTGACCTCACTCCACTCGATTTTTGTTTATGGGGCTGGTTAAAAAATGAAGTGTACAAGAGTGGACACTCGAGAAGCACTTATTCAGCGTATCAGAAATATTGCAGATGAAATTAAAGAAAGGCATGAGGCAATTAGAAGAGCAAGAGGTGCCCTACGTAGACGAAGCCGAAAATGTTTAGAGCTCAATGGAGGCATTTTTGAACATTTAATATGATGAAATCTAATGATTGAAACGTTAATTTGTTAGATCTTGTTTATATTCTAATTTATGCTGTAAGTTGAAAACAAATGAGAATCGAATAAGAACATATGAGTTTTTTTAAATCAGTATCTTTCATAGAACACACTCCTGGAGTTTGGGGCGATCCTCCCGACTCACCCTGTATTTATATGAGTATCGTATTATTTGGAGTTAGGACCCAGTAAAAACAACAATTTTTTTTTTTAAATTGTCGCCGTTTCGTAAGTTTATTGTTGCATTCTTAGGACGATTTTCGATTTATAATCACGAAATTAATGACACTGATAACTTGTTTATTTATGTTGTAACTACATGATTTCATTATTTCAGAGCGTAATAATGAAGTTTGTATCTGTTACCTGCAATAATATGTCACATTATGAGGTGTTTTAAATTTGAATTTATACATTACATTATTTAGTAATATTGTTCCCGAAAGTACAAAAAATAATATATGTATCGCGGGACTAAAGTGCCTTAATCCCGCGAATGGAATTTTCATGAATGGAGAACCATTCAAAGGATTAAATGAGTCATTTTGGTCCTTAGTTATATAATATACCATTACGTGAATCAACCTTAAAACGACAAATCGCAATTACAAGAAATCCGAAGTCAAAATTGTTTTGACGCATACGTCATACGGCAGTGCCGATGACGACACAACACGTCGAGATATTACTGGGTTATAGCTCAACTTTTTATGAGGTGTAAGATAACACTCGAAATTTTGTCAAAAGCAATTACACGAAGTTAATGGGCCGACATAAAACGCTCTTCGGAATTAATCAATAAAATCACCTCCGACGCGGCGGCCTGGGCACACCACAAAGGCAATCTAATCTGTTAATTGGCGAGTTATTAGAGGGAACACCATCCACACGTGTGAACGAAATAAGTATCGGTTTTCTTTCAGAGCCGCGTATGCCTTTTACGGCCCCCTTTTTGTTCCGACCGTTTGTCCGGACTTGCTAAAATAGTAATTTTTGGCATAAATATACCGCTCGACAGACAAACTTTTGCATTAGTGAACATTAGGACTAGCCATCCAATATGGCCGCCATTCGAAAATGTAACAGAACTTTAATATTTGTAGACCAAAAAAATCTTAATATTTATTATTTTGTTCCTCATGTGAATATGAAATCACAGCTTACTTACAATCTAAGCTGTGATGAAATGTTCTTAATGGCATGGGTGTACTTTTCTAATAACAGGGTATTTTCATTTAGCCCACATACTTATAAGAACATTTCAGTTAGGGATCACATAAGGCATAAAATATATGAGTTTTTTACGGTTTAAAAATTTTTATACTCTATAACCAAATTCAGATTTTATCACATTTTGAAATAGGTATTTCTAATGGTCCCCATATTTTGAGAATGAATCAGTAAGCACTTTTTTTGACAAAATTCAAGTGTCAGTAAATGTTTCCTCTCTTCATTTAAAACAACTACGGTATCTAGTAATTATGCCTTCGGCCTTTATGGTCTGTTAATAGAAAAAAATGATATTTTTAAAAAATCGGTAAATTCCTTTAACCGTAACTTTCCTGTTATGAATCTTTCCTTTCATTAGGAATAGTGAAGTTTGACTCTATTTAGTTCAGTACATAGTCAATTAGAAGCACCTATGCTTCATCATACTGAATTTCTATTAACATTTTACCAGGTTCTACCTATGCCTCCCCATGATTATTGGGCATAATTTAAAATAAATTCAATAAGTGATTTTAACATTGACACACACCGCCATTTTGTTACGCCATGTTGAATTCGAACTAGTTTATCCCTTAATGCTTAAACAAAATTTGAAATTAATCAAATGAGTAGTTTTTTCAGGCAGATTTTTTAAATATTTTATTAGACCGCCATTTTGTTTTTATGCTCATACCAAAATGTTAAAGTGCGGGACACGAAAGAAAACCGGGCGGAGTTAATCGGTTTAGGAAGGTCGGCCAAGAAATCTCTTTAAACCAGTGGTGTTCCGTCGTTCTTTAAATAATATGGCACTCCTTTTTGACTATACTCACTTCAGATATTAAAAAATGTAACTATGCTTAATAAACCTTTATCTATATTTGTCTGTTTTCTTTCGTGTACCGCACTTCTATATCTCTTTTGTGTTGCAAAAACGGCGAACTTTCGAATTTTAAAATGATTTAATTTTGATTTTTCTTGATCGATATACCTATAAATATATTTTTTCTTGAGTTCTGTCATTAACGGTTCCCGGGCTACTGCCTACGTCCACTATTATTGGACCACTCAGTATAGTGATACACGATTTACAAGTCGAGATTTTACAAGTGCAGCCAGCATCAGATCCGTTCGACTTTAGGCTACTCAGGTATGCCAGAAGTGGCCGTCTGTCTCCATTTGTCATATTAGTTTATACAGGGGTCGTCATTGTGAAGTACTATACAGGACATTTCCTAATTGCGTGCTGTTTATGTCCTAAAAGTCTTAACTTTTGAGATACAGGATGGTAAAGTTTAAAAAGAAAACATTTTTTTTCATCCCAATTCTGATGTTATTGTAGATAACTGAATGCAATTTGATACATGTCTTCAATGCATTAAGGAGTATACGGGTTTATCCAGGTTAATTACGTATGCACGCCACTGGTAGAAATTTCAAAAATTGAGTGTTAATAAAAAATGCCCTTTTATGTATAAAAGACCTGGATCAAATTTCACACAGTTATTTATCTATAATAGCATCAGAATTAGGATTTAAAAAAAAAAAGGTTTTTTTTTAAAACCCTTTGTCTCCAAAGTTAAGACTGTTAAGTTCATATTAAACTTTTTTCTTAAAAAGGTCCAAGAATCACCCCCCTTTAACATTAGCACGCAATTAGGAAACCTCCTGTATAGTACTTCGCAATGACGCCCCCTGTACAAAGTAATATGACAGACGGAGACAAACGGTCACTTTTGGCATACCCGAATAGCCCAAAGTCGAACTGCATAGGTTAAAATTTTGGTAAATCTTGTTCACTGGAATCAGTGCTGGCTCCCCTACTATAACTACATTGACGTGTTAATTTTGGAAAAATATGAGTTCCGTAGTTTTTCAAATATTAATGGCAATATTAGATATTTTTTAACACCCGGTATTGAACAGAAAATTAATTATTTTGAAGCAGTTTATTGACAGCTACTTTATAAACAATTTTACAAAATATACGAATATGAAAAAAAAAACTAAGCCATTTTTGAGGTTGACGGCTGTGATTCTAATGGTTCGATTCCTTCTAAATCGTTATCTTCCTCTAAAAATGATGAGATTTCGTCGTCACTATTGGAAGATCCCATTGTGATAACTGAATCATTTGCCATCTACTTCCCAGTATTTATCTTCAATAGAACGAACATGTTTAACATTTTCGGCCGATATTGAGTCAATCGCTTCTAATGTTATTTTATTTAAATCTTTAATTGAAATTTCACCGGTGTTGCGCTCTCGAATATATTTTTTTACTCGTGCCCACGCAAGTTCTATAGGGTTGAGGTCGCACAGGTATGGAGGCAGTCTTAAAGGTGTATGATCGAGGTTGCGTAAAAGACCGTCAATTTTATATTTTTTTCCTCTAGGCTTGTTGGCTGATATTGCTTCATATAATTGATATTTTCTCCATGTTGGATCACATACAAGACTGTTCGATTTGAGCCACGATATCATATGAGTTTTTATAGAGTATTTAGTTGGCACTTTATCTTCTACGTGAGAATGATAAGACGCATTATCCATTACCACGACCGATTTGGGAGGAATGTTAGGTAAAAGCTTCTCGAGCAACCACTTTTCAAAATTATCTCTATTCATCTGTCCATGCTGGTCTTCAGTTGTTAGTCCCGAGTGAAAAACTAAAGCAGCACCTCGAACAAATCCGGCTTCTGAACCAGCATGAACTATAATAAAGCGACTACTAGAGCGGATTCCCTAAACAACACCTGTAACACTTTCACTTTGCCAGCATTTGTTCAGTCATATCATTATCTACCCAGGTTTCGTCTAGATACACAATATTGCGTCCTTCTTGCCTATATTGCCTTAGAGTTGATAGATATTTCACCCGCCAGTGAAAAATATTTGATCTCTCAATGAGCAACTTTCGTTTATTTTGGCACTTGAGTCAATCAGAACCATTTGATCGTAAAAGCCGATTTAAGGTTTTATACCCGTACGGAATATCTATTTTGTTCTTTACAGCACGAAGTAGGGGTTTGCGGGTTGGAGCTTTTTTCAAGTTTATATAAAAATCCTCTATTGTTCGTCGAATTACTTGAAAATCACCATCGTCAATTGTATCTTTGTATGATAAAGGGGGTCTTTTTTTACCAGGAGATTTTAAAGGTGAAGTAGAACATGAGCGATCATTATGTTCTCTTTGAATTTTTCTTACACTACTTTCCGAAACACCAGTGTAAAATGCAGCGCGTTCTGTTCGATTTTAAATTGAAATAGTCAAACTATTATTTTCAGCTTCTCTAGTATAGGCCTCTATAACGCTCGCAATAACTTCACGTGTACCGCTTCGAATTGTTTTTCCTCTTTTGCTCGCCATCGTTACTTCGAAATAATTCAAATTCAACGTAACGCATTTATATAGAAATGAAAACAAATGCTCGAAATGTATAGGCACCACTGGAAATAGCTAGAACCTTCTAGCGGCAAGTGCATGGAGACTCTAGGCACATCCCAATTACAAGTGGACCAGTGCGAAATTTACTAAATCCTCGATTAATTTTCCGTACCGTAGCTGGCGCACTTTATAGGTGAAGCGGCAAACTATTACAACAAATAAAATAACATAAAAAACACAAATTTTACTTTTCCGCTTGCTTAAGACTATAGTCAAAACCGGTGTTATCGTGCGGGTCATACGATTTATCAACGACAAACTTTTTAAGTTTGTTTTTCTTTTATTAAAATCAGGAAGATGAATTAGATAGACCTATGATATTTTCATATCAAAAAGAAAGAAAAACAGAGGATAAACATATAAATACCAGCAGTTGCAAAAATCTTTGAGCGATGTCACTTCAAAGTCAGATTGACAAGTCAGTGACAAAATGAGTAATAGAAAACAATTGTCGGGTTTTTTGCATCCACAAGCTCTGGGAATCGGTATAAGGACTGTGCAGAAAATTGTGCTTAAAAAAAAGCATAATTTATTACCAAAGAAGATTAAGAAATGTACATGAAAAAAGCCAAAAACAGAAGACTTAAGTGACAATGTCAAAATGGATGTTCGTAATGGAATTTACGATTTATACACATCAAAAACTAATATAACCCTTCAAGTTTTAAAAGAAGCTTTAAAAAATCGAGGCATATTGGAAATTGGACTAAAATCTTTGTCAAAATTAATAAAAATGTTGGGTTTTCTATATAAAAAGGACTGTAATCGAAGATTTTTATGCGAGTTGCCACATATAGCAAGTCAGCGTATCTAGTTTTTAAAGAAATACACGGAAAATGTTAATCCTAAATTTAGAAAAGTGGCATTTTTAGACGAGACTTGGATATTTTCTAATGGTAGTGGTTCGAAATGGCAGAACGAGTCTGTAAAAAGTGTCAAGAGAAAAAAGGGATGTGGGACGGGAAAACGGTTCATCATTTTGCATGCAGGTTCTTCAACAGGATTTCTCCCAGGTGCAAGTTTACTGTTTTCTTCAATATCCAAAAGTATGGACTACAATGACAATATGAACTGTGAACTGTTTGAAAAGTGGTTAAAAGAACAACTGATTCCAAATTTAGATGCTCCATCTTTAATCATTCTGGACAATGCATCATATCATTCAAGAATCTTAAATAAACAACCTACTTTATCCTGGAAGAAAAGTGATATTTATGACTGGCCAATAAAACAAAAACAAAATCCTTTACCCAATATGCTGAAAGTAGAACTTCTTTTAATGGCAAAATCTATTAAAAAACCAACAATACATGCCGTAGATAAAATATTACGGGAAAATGGAAATGAGGTTTTACGACTGCCGCCATACCACTGCCAGTTTAACGCAATAGAATTAATATGGGCTGGGGTAAAATCATATTACGAAAAACACGTGAACGATGGTCTTACATCAGATGAAGTGCAAGTTATTTGGCAAGATTCATTAAATTATATTACGCCGGAGTACTGGAAGAAATCTGTGGAACATACGGAGAAATTAATATGGGATTAGTGGAATCGAGAACGAGTTCTAGATGTCGCAATAGCACCAATGATCATTGCGCCATTTGAGGACGACTCAGAAGATGAGGACTTTTTAAGTGATGATGATATTTTTTAGTCGATAATATTAAAAAGTTTCTGAAGGATAATATTAGTCTTTGACGTGTATAAATCATAAATTGCATTATGAATATCCGTTTTTGCATTGTAACTTAAGTCTTTTGCCTTTGGATTTTCTTGTGTTCATTTCTAGTATATATATATATATATATATATATATATATATATATATATATATATATATATATATATATATATATATATATATATATATATATATATATATATATATATTTTTATATATATATATATATATATATATATATATATATATATATATATATATATATATATATATATATATATATATATAGCCTGTATTTTTGAAATTTGACTGAAAAGAAATCGGATAAGTAATTTTTTAGCTATGCCGCGAACAGACAGACTGACTGACAGACATATCTACAGACAGACGGAATTGAGAATTGTTTTCCGGCATCTAGGGACCCTTAAACGTAATGATCTGAAAAAATCTCACGAGGGAAGTAATAACTAATTAACTTGTGTTTTTAACAAAAGTGTATAATATTTTGGCAAAATAAAAATTTTTTTTTATCACAATACAGAAAAAACAAGTTTTCTTTGGACAGGGGTGGCCCGCATTTAAATAAATGACAATGTATAAGTCGTTAGATTTTTAGTTCAAGCGGGGCTCATAATTTTTGGTGATTGATAAAAAATCTCACTTTCATTAAGTCTCTGTATAAACAGAACATATCCTGATTGTTCCACTGATTCGAGCCGCTTTCCGACTTTATTAAGGCGTCTGCCATTTGGTGTATTTTTGTTTTTGTGAACCAAAAAATTTTAACCAAATACATATTTAGCGAATTTTCATAATTAGTCCCTCGGCATTTAATGTATAAAATAATATTAAGTTGCTATCTATATAATATTGCATAATATAACAAAAAAAAACTATTTTCTTTCTCCCTGTATATTTGTAAATATCCCATAGAGATTTAATAGCTCGATAAAAGAATCATACAACATTTTGGTATTCACTGTGTTTTCTGATTTGATTCATAATGTTGGTGACCTTTGAACGCGCACGATAAGACCGCATTTGATTATAGGAACCCTTTTTTTAAGGACCGCCCGATTTTCTTTCGTGTCCCGCACTTTACTAGTCCATTCCTATGTAACGTTTGATTTTTGTGCAAAATTTTGAGAAATTGAATAATTATTTCTTTTAGTAATTTAGTTTTTTAAAGTTTCAGGCGCCATCTTGTTCCGGCATATTGGATTTTTACCAAAACATTACCAGGTCATCCCCATATGATCCTTCATTTTTGACTAAAAGTTGATGAGCAGTTTTTAAGCTACGCTGCGAACTGAGAAACAGACGGACCGACGAAATTGTTAAAAAATATTTTTTGGCATCTAAGGACACTAAAACATGAAAATATGTGAAACCTGAGACGGTGATTTTTTTCAATCACGAAATATTTTATTTGACCGCCATTTTGTTCTGCTATCTTAAATTAGTAGTTTTTGTAGTTAATCTCTATACCACAACTATTTATGGCACACAATTTGAAATCAGTCAATGAAGTAGTTTTTCAGGCTGAATTTTTTTATATTTTATTAATCCGCCATTTTGTTCCGGCATCTTGGATTCTTACCAAAATTTTACAAAGTGATTCCTACATGATATTTGATTTTTGTGCAAAATTTGAAATAAATTGGATAGGTTAGTAATAATTTTTTTAACATTTCACTAGAGCGCCATTCTATTTTGCCATATTCGATTCTTACCAAAATATTACCAGGTCATTCCCATATGACCCTTAATTTTTGACTAAAATTTCAAGTCAATCTAATAAGTAGTTTTTAAGCTATACCCGAAATGACAGACAGACAGACAAATCGACAGACACACCGACGGAAATGAATTAAAATTGTTTGGCATCTAGGAACGCTAATACCTGAAAATATGTAAAACTCGAGGGATTGATTTTATTTTCGAATACAAATATGTTATTTGTTAATTATTAAGCCGCTATTTTGTACCGTCATCTTGCATCCGTACCAAAATTTTACTAGTTGATTTCTATATAAAACTTGAATTTTGTGCAAAATTTGAGATATATTGGATAAGCGGTTTTTTAGTAATAATTTTTTTAACATTTCACTAGGCCACCATTTTGTTTTTCCATATTGGATTTTTACCAAAATATTACCAGATCATCGTCATATATAAATCTGTTGAAAAGTTATCTGGTGAATTCCACAATTTTTTCAAAAAAAGAATGAAAAAACAAGTTTTTCACTGTGAATAGAAAATGTAAATACAATTTCTTTAAGTAGACCAAAGTTAGTTATTAACAAGTACTTAAGAAATCATGGCTCTTGGGATTAGACCGTGTCAAAATGGAATCACTTTCCGACGTTTCGCCTTCGATTGCACGAGGCATCTTCAGGGATCTTCACTTCACGAGATCGGAACACTGAACGAGCTCGGAGAGACCCAGGCCGGCTATTTATAGTCGCTCTATGTTTACCGAAGCGTGACTCGGATTCCATTTTGACACGGTCTAATCCCAAGAACCATGATTTCTTAATTGACCACAGCCGTGAAAGCTTTCGTTCTATGTTAACAAGTACTTGTTTGATTTTTGTACATTTATATTTAAAAAATTTTGTGAGAAAAAAAATTACTGTCTATTCCAAAGTAGTGGAGTGTATATGAGGAGGTAAGAATAAATTGTGGTAATTTTGGAAGAAAATTGTAGTAATTCCTAAATTTAAGTCCGGGGATAAAAATAATTGTAATAATTATCAACCCATTTTCAAACTTTGCATTTTCGAAAAAGCTATTTGCAAGCATTAACTATTTATATTTTTTTAGTTAAGAATCAAATAATTATTCATCAACACGAATCTTATTTATTACTCGAAATACATTAACAGAAGTATAGATGAGGGGATCCAGATGGCTACCATCTACACCGATTTTGGCAAGGGTTTTGATACAGTCGATCATTTTTTATTGTTACAAAAGTTGGATGGGATTGGTAAGCGATACAGAAGTGATTTAGGTCTTAACCTGGGTGAAATCTGCGCTTTTAAGTCGTACGGTTAGTGCTTCCATGGGAGACTGCCAAGTAAAAGTGTTGAAAAAGTAACTATTCGTTACTCGAGTACTCGTTACTCGTAGATACCCGGAGTAACGAATACCAATTCAAAAGCGCAGTGATTACTTTTGGCGTTGCGTACGAATTGTACGACGTGTTAAGAGCTTTGAGGTTCGATGCTACTCGTATCGTATGTTGTCATGTCACCAGCTGGCCGCATGGCGCGACGCGGAAGTATCGTATCGGTGCTCCTCGATTGGTATATATTTATTGTTTGGGCTATTCCATCAGTAGGGGAGGACGCATTCAATGTCAACTTATATTATTAATTCTTGGTGTTATTTTTGTCCTAGAAATATTTTGTTTTATTTTGCCACCTTAGTTTATAAAGTACTTTAAATTCCACTTGTATTATCAGAAAATAACATAATTTTAGATCTAATTCCTACCTAACCAAACCGTTCTATTAAGAGAAGGTTGTGCTTTGTTCAACCTTCAGAAATGTTATCGTGGTGTGCTGCGTTGCCGCTATTACTTTAATTTTGAGTCTGATCATATGTGCACAAAACTATTATACATTTTTCGTTTTCCAGACTCCAGACGAATAATAAATAACAAAAATAAGCAAAGCTGACTTTTTTTTTGATCATTCCAAAAAGAAAACATGACTTTATATATTAAATTTAATGTAGGCATACGCGTTGTATATCTGGACCTTATTATAGATTTATTTAGCGGACAGGGATTATTTTTACTTACTACTTACAATCGGATCTACTAGACATCCTAGCGTTGTTCTTTGTTCTCGGCTGTTTATGCACTTTCATTGAAGCAAACAATATTTTTTGCGGCATAATAAGAAACAATTAACGTGTTCTTTAATTATATTTGAACAATTTTTGTTTTCGGTAAGTAAAATACTTTTAATAAACCTAGGTAAATAAATAATATATTTAAAAAAATAACTTATAGGCAATTTTTTGTTGTTACACCAATATGTAATTATTTTTTAATATTTTTAGGTAAAAATGGAAGATACATTGAAGCGTAGTGAGAATTGGCTGCATTTTTTCGAATTTTTCCACGGCAATTGCTAGATGTAACGTTTGTGGATAAATCCAAAGTTTTAAGTTTCGAATACACTTTTAACATGGCAAAGGACAGACTTAATGATGATAGGCGCAGAACGTTGCAATTTAAATACCATTGATGATAGCGCTCATCCCAATCCAAGAAATATATCAGATTCGGTAGAGGAGGAAAATTTAATATGGGCAGATTTCGACAAAATGTCAAAAAGTCGCAAGGAAATTGATCCAAAAGCCGCAGCCATTTTGGAAGTTAGATCCTTTTTAGCAGAAGATCTTCTGCATAGAAAGGAAAATCCTCTTAAATGGTGAAAATCCAGAGAGACAATATACCCTCATTTGTCTAAACTGGCAAAACAATATTTATGCATAATTGCGACATCTGTACCGTCCGAACGCATTTTTTCCACTGCTGGGCAACTTATTTCAGAAATAATAAGTCGTTTAAAAGTGGAAAATGTTCAAAGTACACTTTTTCTTAATTATAATCAAAATTTGTAATTTGTCTTGTTTTTTGTTTTTGTGTATTGTTTTGTTTCCTTTGAATATATTTTAATTGGCGTTTTGAGTTGTAAATTAAATAAAAAAAGGATGTTGAGCAATGTAGTACTTGTTTTTTCTATCACAATACGTATTTATTATAAATCATTAAAATGCACCTAAGGGTGAAACATAAAAATAAATTTATATTATTTGTCATTTAAAATGTTATCACAAGAATCTAATTGCCCAATAAAATAAAATAACAAACTAATTCCAAGGTTAACAAAAGAAACTATATTTAAACAAATTTATCGGTATGTATAAGTGGTAGTCACTAGTCATTAGTCATTCGTATACTTTTCAATAGCCTTAATCAAAGTAATCATAGTAACGAATATTATAAACGATTACTTGATACCAAAGTAACGATTAGTACCGAATACACAAAAGTAACGAAAATCAACATGCCTACTGCCAAGTTGAGGCAGTCGTGCGAGGCGGCGGCCCTCAAGGTAGTTGCATCTTGCCACGCCTCTGGTGGTTGGTAATGAACGGGCTTCTGAGGAAACTACAATCTGAAGGCTTTTATGCGCAGACGTACGCAGACGACAAGCTTGTGATGGTGACAGTCAAGTTCCTAACAACTGTCTGTAAACGAATGCAACTGGCGTGTATGATAATTGACCAATGGTGCACCGAGTCGGGACTCTCAGTCAATCAAAATAAGACAGAGCTCATACTCTTCACCAGGAGAAGGAATTTAGTAGAATTTAGATTACCAACCCTGTACCAGAGATCTCTGCCCCTGAAGCAGGAGGTCAAATACTTCGGGGTGGTTATGGATAGAAAACTGACTGACTGGAAATCTCACGACGAACGGGTGACCAATAAATTCATGGCAATAATGTGACAACTATGCCGCGTGGTGGGCCGGAAGTTGGGTTTATTCCCACAGGTTTCCCACTGACTCTATACTGCGATGTTTTGTGCTGATGGTCTTAAACTGTAAAGGCGCGTAACTGGAGCCGATTGCTGCAACTTTGTTCTGCCTTCTCCGTTAGATGGAGCGATGAGTTTCCAGTGGATTTATAAGACTATGGGGCGCGTTCACCACATCGTCCAGAAATGTTAATAAAGAAAAACATATTGGTTTTGTAGAAAAAATAGACCATAAAACAATACAAAACATAGTGCTGAAAGGTATCGGTTAGCAGACGATTATTTAAAAAAAAATAATGTAAAATTGGTACAGTACAACTCTCTCACGAACTTGAGAAAAAATATTTTAAATATATAGATTAAGTATAAATTAATTTTAATTAGTGGGTTCTTAATTCGGAGTGTATGCTGTTTGTAACCCAAATAAAATAAATAAACAAAAATAAAAAAGTAGCAGTAACTGAAAAAAAAGTAAACTGTAACTTTATTACAGAAGCAAGCTGTGTATTTGCCCCATCTGTGCTTCATCACTGCCAAAAACAAAATTGGCTGCTACTTGAACGCATTAAACAGCCAATGGAGTTTGACAAATCATTTTCGAATCGCAAAATACGTAATTTTTTATAAGTGACGAGCAAAAATAACTCAGAGCAAGAGGCGACCTGTGTGGCCAAATGTGTACCTGTCTAATCGTCCCCCAGGGGGCACTACGGAGCGCGCAATGATTAATGCTGCAGGAAAGGAAATGAATTATGTGCATTTAATAGCTCGAAAAGAAACGAAAGGAGAGAAACGGGTCATTTTAGTTAATATTTATCGAGTGAGAATGTAACACGTTCCTAAGTATTTTTCACGATGTAGTGGAAAAATCTCGACTCTTCCTTTGAATAGCAAGATATATGAATGCAATAAATTTAATGTCTTTGGCTAGAAAGAAGACAATCAAAAACATAAAATGGGAATGTAACAACAATAATTTTATATCTAAGAGATACATGAGGAAATTAATGAAAACATTAAACCAGAAATCATTATATTAATTCATTTATTTCATTAAATGGATATATACACGTCAAACAATAATGCATATTTTCAAACAGCATATAAAAAAATTAACCAAAACTTTTGCCATAACCCATTCTATATAGCCGGGGCGTGCAGTCCATGGAAGCAAGGGAAGCAGTGCTTCCCCAAAAAAAATTACAAAACATCTTCTAAAATGTAATTTTTGAAATAGGAAACCATTAATTTAGTTTATATTAAAAATGCTAACATATTATCTTAATTATCATAATAAATGCGGCCTTGACTCCGACCGAGCGACAATAGGAAATGGAATAGAACCTATGCGGGCCGCTAGCTTTTCTGCAGCCAAGTCCTGTATGCTTGATTTCCTGTGAATCGAGTCAGAGGTTATTGAACTTTCCACCGGCTGTTTGCAATTTTTATATTTTAGTCGCGTGCTTTAAGTGGGGGCGGAAGCTATCATTTAAGTAGGTTCTTTGTTGGAACGGCTATCCGTGTGTTGTGTGATACGTACGTCGCGTCGTGCATGGTGCGATATGGAAGATAATAATACGGACGTGGATATGCAAATACCGTCAACTTCGGCTGTTGGTAATAACGTTGAAAATGTTGGAGAATTCAGTAAGAAGAATGTGTGTGAATGTGTGGTGTGTGTCTTAATAATAAAGGGATTTTCAACATTAAACTTCGCTGATAGGCTTCAAATAATTTCCAAAGGAAGGGCAAATGGTAAATTTAACCACAAAAATGAAAAACTATATTAAACATTTTTATCCGGAAAAACAATACGAACAATTTAAATGGCTAACAGGGTGTGAAAATATAAGTAAATTATTTTGTTGGCCATGTTGACTTTTTGAAAATGAAAAAGGTCTCTGGAATAAAACTGGTTTTTCCGATTTAAACAATTTCCATAAAGCTGTTAAAAGACACATTATGTCCAAAGCGCATTTGCAAGCCGTCATAAAAGAAAAAGTCTTCGGCAAAACCAGAATTGAACACGCCCTTAATAAACAGTTGGAAATTAGTCACCGGCAACACAATGAACTAGTCCATAAAAATAGGCAAATATTAAGAACACTTTCGAAGTTGTTTGTTTTCTCGGACAGCACAAACTGGAATTTAGAGGTCATAACGAAAGAAGGGTTTCTTCAAATAGAGAAAATTCTCAAGATTTACTTAGTTTAATGGCTAAATATGATTACTTAGTTTATTGGCTAAATATGATTACTTAGTTTAATGGCTAAATATGATGATTGCAACCATTATTCTAAAAAGAATTAAGCAGCAGATTGGCGAGGCGCGGTTCATTGCTATTGTTCTGGCCGAAATAACTGATATTACTAATTTTAGCCAATTATCTATAGTAATATGCTACGTTAAAACAGACGGAAGTATTCAAGAGCGATTTTTAGGTTTTAAGAATGTGTCCGAAAATCGTACAGCAGATGCATTATATACCGTAGTTTATAACGTTACTAAAGAAATTAATGGAGAGAAAAAATTAGTTGCTCAAAGCTATGATGGAGCCGTAGTGATGGCAGGATAATTAGGGGGTCTGCAAGCTAAAGTTCGAGAAACTTTTCCAAGTGCTGTGTTTGTCCATTGTTTTGCTCATAAATTAAATTTAGTTTTATCCCAGTCCATCAATCACATTAAAGAGTGTAAAGTAGTTTTCGTTACTTTAAGTGGTATGGCTGCTTTTTTTTCCAAGTCAACAAAACGTACACAAGCGTTGGACTCCATTGTCCACAAACGATTGCCCAAAGTAGCTCCTACTGGGTGGAACTATAATGGAAGACTTGTGTTAACAGTATCTGAAAATCGTGAATCACTGATTGAACTATTTGAGAGTATAATAGAAAATAATGAAACGTGGGACTTAGAAGCAATAAATAGTTCGAGGGGGTTTTTGGACTGTATGAAACGAGATTTTAATTTTAATTATTTGTTAAACATATTTTCAGAAATCTTTCCAGTCTCGGACAATGTTTTTAATATATTACAAACGAAATAAATAATATCGCTTTTTGCCTAAAAAAAGTGGATGATTTTAAGTCCATGTTAAACCAAAAAAGACATGACTTTGACCTATTTTGGTAGAAAACGATGACGTTAAATGTAGAGCCACAAGGGAAGCGTCTTCGAACAGACAAGGCGGGAGATATTCAAACATGATACAGACGCCTTTTTTATGAAATAATCGATTGAATTGAGCAACAAATAAACTATAGATTTAACGGTTTAAATGATTTTAAATTCCTCGAGCTCTGCAATTTTGATGCATTTAAAGGAAAAACTTTTTCAGAAGATGAGTTTAGATCTCTTCTTCTTCACTATGGCTAGTTCTTTGACCGAGTGTTACTGCGATCTGAACTAAAAGTGATTTACGAAACTGATGATATTAGCGCAAAAAATAACGCTAAGGAACTAATGTAATTTTTAAAAGTCAAGGAGCTGGAAGATGCCTACACCGAAGTGTTGAAATTGTGTGAATTAGTATTGACAATACCTGCCGTAAGTTCATCAGTAGAACGCAATTTTTCAACACTTAAACGTATAAAAAATTTCGTGAGGAATTCAACGGGGCAGAGAGACTTTCGCATACATCGCTGTGGTCCATTGAAAATAAACTTCTCCAAAATGTGTCGGAGCATCGACGTTTTTATGATGACGTCATTGACGAATTTGCAAAAAATGATCGAAGAATCGAGTTACATTACAAATAGGTAAGTTTCTAAAAATTGCTTCCCTTCTTAAAATTTCACCGCATGCCCCTGCTATATAGCTTTATCTATACGGACGTAAAAAGACGAAATTTAGCCTATTGAGAATTTGAAATATCATCTGGGAGATCAGGATAACAAAAAGGGAGGTATCCCGCAAACCCTCGAAAACTGGACAGCATTTTATCAAGTGACAATTTCTTCCAAAGTTAGTATTAGTATAGTAAATATAAATTATATCATACATTTTGATTCGTTCATTTTTTCCACGCACACCCATGTAACAAAAATCAAACAAGGCAAAAAATGTGCATCTAGTGCATAAAAGTGTTCAATGATTAATAGCCTCCCTTCCGCAGGGGGGCACCCCATATCGCTTCCAGCAGAAACACCGTAAGCTGGAGCTAGACACTTTAATGGTAATTTGCTGATATTTAATGTCGCTCATTAGTTACATGCATGCGAAAGATTTATTTTTAAAAATGGGTGTAATTTGTTATTAAACATTTGCATGTGTTTGATAATGCCGGATTTCTTTTATGGTATTTTTTAACTTCATAATTTTTTAACCGATATATTAATTTTGTTCCTAGAAATAAGATATGTCTCCTTTATAAATTTGATTTTATCTCTAAACTTACGTACTTAAATGTGTGTTTAACTTTTAACTGCTAATTCACAGGCCAACACACATTTTGGTGCCTGCGATTTTTTAACTGTTCCTGGGTAATTTTTGGATGCAGAATGTAAAAAAGTTCTCACATTTTGTCTATCAGATCTAGTTTAAAAAAAAATTGTGTATATATTTTACGTTATAACTGTTATAATATATAATATTACTATTGCCAGTTATAAAAACAAAGACACATGGATTTAAGTATTTATTGCAAAAATATAATTTACATAATTACATTATATCTTCCATAGTTTTAATATCCTGATGTAATCTTTCCCCCTATTCTTCACTACAATCACCTACGTTTTCTGGAAAACAATCTAGGTGGCTGTGGAGGTAGTGAACTTTTATACTCATGTTACAGCCGAGAATATTAAAATTTGAAAGCATAGTTTCCACTAATTCTACGTAATTCTCTCCTTTATGATTGGCAAGAAAATTTTGTACTACTTGAACAAAACAAATTTACGTGACAAATACCCAAAACAATTTCCATCTCGATTTAAAGCCTTCACAAATTGCTTCATTAGGCCTAGCTTGAATGCAAGGGCGTAAGTAAGATTTTTTCTCTTGAAACCAAAGGTTCGTTGGTCACCTTTTATTTTCCTTGAATCATGATATCTCTTAAAGGCCAATTTTTGTTAACCCAGTGCTCATTTTTAGCTCTGCTGTCCCAAAGGCACAAAAAACAAGGATATTTTGTATAACCACTCTGCTGTCCAAGGAGGAAGTTAACCATTTTTAAATCAACACAAATTGCCCACTGATGTTCTTCGTATTTAATTTTTCTCAAAGCTAATGCAATTGTTTTATATTGTTCCTTCGTGGTAGTAGAATGACCAATAGGAATTGAGCCATATTTGTTACCGTTATGTAAAAGAACACATTTTAAACTACGTTTTGAACTGTCAATAAAAAGGCGCCAATCATTTGGAGTGTATTCAGGCAAACCCATTTTTTCTAAGAGCCCTTTTATATTGTTACAGAATTCCAAGTCATTTTCCTGAGCGAAAAAAGGCAGCAGATCTCTTTTACGAAAGAATGTAATATTAGTACCTGGACAAAGTAGATTTTTTTCTTTTAATCTGGATGCAAGTAATTCAGCGGATTCCTTTGAGAGATTCAGGTCTCTTATAACATCGTTTAGTTCTTCTTGATTGAAACACTGCAGATTTGCTAAATCTGCTTCAAATTCGCTGTCGTTAAAATGATTGAATTCTTTTAACTTCGTCAGACATTGATGTTTCTGTATCATCTTCTGTCAGTTCGGGTAGACTGCTGAATGATGGAATGGGTATTTCTTCCGAATGCGCTACAGGCCTTCTTGTAGAATCTAGATCAGGATATGTGCATTTGTGTCTATTGTTTCTATTTATGCCTTTAATATTAACGAGACAAAAATAGCAGTCGTCATGATGGTTTCGCGGTTTTCTCCAAACCATTGGTACACCAAACTTTAGGCACTTCCTCTTTCCAGTTGTTTACCGTCGCAAATATTCAACACATGTTTTACATATGAAATGTGGGGCCCAAGATTTATCTTGATCTCCTAAATGCACGCCAAAATAGGCAAGATAAGCTCTTTTCACAAAGTCAGAAATCATTTTTTTGCTCTCTTTCAAAGTGTATTCACCACACACAACAAAAAACATCGGGATGATTTGCACAGGTACATCTGCTTGTGGGTGCCATTGTTTCAGTTTAGTGTGTAGCACAACTTTACTTGGGAAAACTCAGTAATATACTAAATCGAGTACAGCCAAGCAGGTATAGAAGGATCGGGTCATAGGCAATTACAAGTATAAAAGTAATTAAGGGCAGTGTATTGAGTAGTTCCTAGTATAGGAAAATTGGTCAGGGACAATTCAGCTATCCATTTGGTTAATTAGATTCTGTGAAATTTCTATTTTGACGATTAAGTACATATTTATCTCTTTATTTGTTGTCCTTTATCAGAAAAAAATATCAATTAACCTGTAACCTGTATATCAAAAACTAGAGCTGATAGAAAAAATCTGGCGGCATTTTTGGAATTAAAAACATTAAAAACATCTAAAATCAGAAGTGAGATTTCCAGCAACAAATATATAATTTCAATTTGATTATTAATATAAAGCCAACGTCCGGATTTACCGCAAATTTTTAAGTGGTTGAATTAAAAGATTCATTCGGAATTTGGAATTCTTATATCACAATTTTTGAACAAAAATATTTTATACCCCCAATTATGATCAACACACTCCGATCCAAAAAATACGCAAGTTTCATCATTTCTTTATTTTTTGTCAGATTTTCATAAATGTTTCAGTAAACTGTAGATAAAATGACTAATTTTAACTTACATGTCCAGTCTTTTGTTAAATATTGTCGTTTTAGTCATTATACAGGGTTAATTAAAAGGTTGTCATATTGCCCTAATTTTAAAACACCCGGTTGGATAACTTAGTAATTAAATTGTTTCATAATATCATTTTTTATTAATAACCTTTTCTTTCCCACATTTCGTTATTTGGTTCATGTCTTTAGGTGCATTGGTTCATTTTTAATAGCGAAATGAACTTCTCATCAACAGTTTACTTTAAGGGATTTTATTTTTTAGGTGGCTTTGTCCGTTGTTACCGTGATGTCAGTTTGACAGTTATTTTTTCACGCAAGATTTATTCTACTAACATGGTTTTAAGTGCGAAAACTTGAGCAAAAGCTGTGGCTCTTGCTGAAGATGGACGTTAAACATGTTGCAATGCTTCATGTTTTATCAAAAGAGTGACCACACTAGTAGGGCAGGTAGTGGCAGAAAATGAAAAACTGCTGCTATTGATGACATATTTCTTTAGGTTAAAAATTTGCGGGATCGTCATTTAACATTACTTCAGACAAGCAATTAACTCCAAGAGGTCTGAGATACGAATGCTAGTGTGTGTACAAGGTGGTTTTTTTTTCGTTGATATTATAGGGTATAGGCTGAACGGTAAGAGATCCAAAAAAACTAAGATACGTGTCCCATTCTCTTTTTTAGTGTTTAGTTTAATGGCGCGGTCAGATTTACGTTAAATGGGTTCGTTTAGAAAATACAGTGTGATTTTCAAAATCTCCCGTTTCTTATTATCTTTTATTACTCGGTTATTTATGGAGATAAAAAAAACTTTAAATACAAAAGTTTTATGACTTTTTACTTAGAATTTAGCAGCGTACTTAAAAAAATATAGATTATTTTAATTTTTGAGATATTATCAAAAGTAGCATTTTCTTAAATGGGACTCCCTAAATCTATGAAAATTGGTGTAAAAATTAAAAAAAATATTCAATCATTAAAATTTTACCAAATATTAACTTGTTGCGTTTTTTTACATCTGAGTGTAGTATCTAATTCAAATGAGAATTTATTAAAATTCTTTAAATAATATTAATTTAGATTTAACAGAATTATTGGCTGTTTTTTTATGTAAGTTGCAATAATTTCATGTTAAAACTAAATAATATAGTATTATTACATTTCTTAAAGTAACCGATTGGTTTTATGACTTTTTACGTAGAATCCAGCGGCGTACTTAAAAAAATATAGATGTTTTAATTTTTGAGATATTATCGAAAGTAGCATTTTCTTAAAAGGGACACCCTATATCTAAGTATCTAGAAAAATTGCATTTTTTCTTGCGATTGCAACAATATATAATACCTAATATTTTTCTTTGTCCCAAATAGCCACAATACAAAAAAAAATATTTGTTTTAGTTGGCCATGGATGGAACCATTATTCTTTTATTTTATAATAGGTATTTTAAAAACTCAGTTACCAAGAATATTAAAACATTGATAAACCAAAACATCTATAAAAAAATAACAAAAAATTATAATAACAACCCAACAATGTTGTCTTACATACTTAACGAGTAACATAGTTGTTTAATCACAAAAGGTGCTATTTTCTTCCATTCTGCTCGATGCATTTTTGGACTCGGCTTGCAACTGAACGAGTGGCGTTATAAATATGAATATTTGGCACTCTTCCGATGCAATTAATAAAGTATTACTTCGGGTTTTATATACTTAATTCTTGATAAATCCTTAAAAATGAAAGTCTAGTGGCGTCAGGTCGGGAGAACGCGCAGTCCATTTGTTTGGTCCATATGTACCAAGTCAAATTTCGCCGAAATTGACAGCTAGTAAGTGCCTTACCATATGGCTGTTATGGGGCACCATCTTGTAGATAAACACTATTTCTTGCAGCTAATGGCATGTTATCCAACTCGTTTATTACACATTCTTCCAAAATTTGGATGTATCTTTCAGCATTCAAATTTTCGTTATACATCCTATAGTTAAGGACTGTATTTTGATATAGTGCCACCCACACATGGAACCCAAAGCGTCCTTGTTGTACCCTAGAGGCGGTTGATGAGGATTTATGTTTGACCAATATCGATTGTTATGTCGATTAAAGATTCCTTCTCTAGATATAAAAGCTTCGTCAGACCATTAACCCGCTGCAAAAACCAATGACAAAATTCTAAACGCCGTTCTTCATCTCCAGGATGTAAGTTATGAACTTTCCTTATTTTATACGGTTTATACTTATGCTGTTTTAACGTTTTTAGAACTTTATATTTACTTATGTCAATGTCTTTGTGAATATTACGGCTAGATACTGTCGGATCAGCAGCAGCACAAGCTAATATGTATTTCATTTCTTTTTCTATTTTCGTTATTGCAATTCTTACCTCTTGGATTTGCGAATGATCTCTACGCTCTTAAATTGTCATATAATCTTTGAAATATTTCTTTGTCTGACTGTCGTCGTTCCAAGTAACGCTCAAAATATAGGTCTAAATTTGCGTATAGCACTCAAACATGTTTAACTTTTCGTAGTTTTAAAAAACATTTATTTTGGACACCTTTTTAAAAAAAATATGATCGAAAACGGAATTTGACAATCAATACTTAATTGTTATTTAATTTTACAAAGCAGCTCCGGCAACGGTAAATGAGCTTAATTTGGCCCTTCAGGAGAACTGGCAAAATATTCCTCAAGATGCTATTCGTTAACTTATTGACAGTATGAACCCGACGCCGACGTATGCAGGTAGTTATAAGAGCTAGAGGTGGTAATACAAAATATTAAGCTACATTTGTTGTAAGTTTTAAGTTGGTTTGCATAAATACATTTTCTTATGTCTTTTTCTGTTTATATCAGATGCAATAACTGCTTATTAAAACTAAACAATATATTGTTTCCTTTTTTTTGGTCAGATTCGTAAACTAAGTGTCCAAATTGACAGATCCAAACTTTTATCCCGTTACGAAAAAAAAGATATTCATAGATTTTAAAGAGATCTTATTCCCAACTATAAACACCACTTAAAATCCCCATCCTGTATATAGTGACTAGCCTCATATTAAAAAAAATAGAAAGATAACTACAATTTCTATTCCTAGGCTTGTTCCTCTAGCCTTTAAAAGCTGATTATTTTTAAACTCTCACAATAAAAATCCATTGATACTTTTAATCCGAAAAAAACTACTTCCTTCTTCCTCTGAGTCGGCGAATCTTTTACCACCAAAAGCGAATAAATCAAGACTTTCCTTCAAATCGGCATTATTAAGGGGTCATTGTGGCGTTGTCACCTGAGCCAAAATACTACCTTGGCGATCTCCTTTTTCGGTATTGCCGACAAACGCATTGCGGCTCCATATCAAAGCTCTCCGTTGAAAAAATAAGAGTAACTTCCCAGCATGGCCCCGCTATTTACCTATTGTGCTTTTCAGTAGGTACAAATTGTTGACATCTATTCGTGTAGGGAAAGTACAAAGTTAATAGGACGGACGTGCATTCAAAGAAAGCTTCAAGGGTTCAGGGAAAAAGGAATTCCTTTAAATTTTAATATGTAAGTATATCCCTTATTGGAGATAAGCTTTTTATAATAATTAGTCACGGGATAGGTTATACTTAAGCTCGATAATACTTCGAATAGGGAATCTGTCCCCCAGGTAACTGCGTAAATTCAGATGCATGAAGATCAAATAAACAAGATATATGGGAGAATTATCAACATTTTTCTTATTTTAAATGTTATTACCGATATTTTTCTATATTTCTAAAACTAGGCAAACTTTATACCACTTTTTATGTAAAAATATAACCTTTTTCAAAATATTTAAAGTCAAATTTTCATTTTTTACTTCAAACACGCGTTGTGAAAAAGATTACTATTAGAAACTTAATTTTTATTTAATCTCACCAAAAGAAAGAAAAAAATGTGTTGTTATTAACAGTTATTCATTGACAGACGTTAATATGTATTATCTATTTTTTTAAAACACTTAAAAGCTAGATTTTTCAGCAAGTTGGTAGGAGACTTGTACTACACCAATTTACACGATTTTTTTTGAAATGATCGTACGATTACCGAGATCTTTCAACACTATTTTTTTATTGTTTATTAAGTATTTTTTCTCTAAAACCGATATGTTTCTTCAACAATATTTCTGGGCAATGTGGCAATGTGGTGAATGCGCCCTATATTCTTATAATTTCACTGGAAACTCATCGCGTTATCGAACGGAAAAGACAGAACAAGGTTTATTTAGTTTATCTAGTATTTTATTTAATATTTAACATTTTTTTTTTGTTATTTTTGGAGAGATCATAAATATTAAGATATGAATATGGTTTTCATTTGTTTGAAGCTAAGAACATGTTATATAAATGAATGTTTATATAAAATATTTATGAAATAACAATAAGGCCATTGGTACGAAATTTACAGCCAAAAACTTGTTGATCACAACAAAAAAATAGTTTTATTAACTTAATTAATTCAAAATTGATATTAAAAATTGGATTTTTGATTTAGTGACAAACCTTTGGAGGATTAAATGAATAATGCTGGCATGATTCAAAGAACAGCCCATGACTTAACCTAAGTTTTTTTAAATACTATATCTTTGAAAGAGAAATTCTGTTAAATAAAATTGAAATTAAGCTGTATTGGCAAATAAGTAAATGGGAAATAAAATTTAAAACCATTGTTAAGATTTAAAGATTAATCCTACAAATTTTGGTATAAGTATTATCAACAAAGACCAATAAAAGTTGTTTGAGAAATATTTTCTGTACGAAATGTGGTATGGTGAATCAGAAATTAAAAGGTTGTTTAAAACACTTTTTCTTTAATCTGAAAAATTCTCTGGAAAAAAATACCTGATAACAAATGCTTTAGCCCATTGAGTCATTCAAAAAGGACATTAGTATTTAATTGTTTCGAATTTGCTTGTAATTCAGTTTTTTTACTATAGGTTAGGTTAGGTTAGGTTTATCGTTATGAATAACAGTCGGCCCGAGCGCTCGCATCCCATATTCTCGATTCGAGAGTATTCTAGTTGCTTAATGCGGGTGATGTATAAACCGCTCAGCGGTCAACTCATTACGTCTTAACAACGGATAAGAAAAGACGCGGTAAATATTCAAGCAAATTGTATGGTTTAAAAAAGCGGAGAACGTCATCAATTCCAAAATAAATGGACTGCTAAATTCTTTTTTATCTTACACAGTGGTAAACCTATGTGTTTGTTGTGCAATGAAACAATTTCTGTTTTGAAAGAATACAATATGAAGCGGCAAGCATTTCGCTCAATATAATTTACTTACGGGCCAGCTAAATCCCGAAATTACGCCCTCAGCTAAGCAAAGGTTGCCTATACCTGGAGTCTACACAGTGGTGACTCGCCAGGGGACGCGGGTGATGCGCCGCTTCACCTAAATTTTCCAATTAATTAACTTAAAAATACAAATATTTTTTAAATATTAAGCATTTTATATTCTACATTTTTATTATAAAAATGTAGTATGTTTTATTTAAATTCACGTTATTTACTTAATAATACCATTATTTTCTATCAAACCTACTGCGTTATATACTCAAAAAATAATAATGACGTAGCGCGCTGAACACCTTTTCATAAGAGCGACCCGTTGAGGAATCACAATCAGCCGTAACAAATTGCGCATCAGACTCCCCCCATACGCCTGCTTTCGAGCTTAGATGGTTATGGCAGTTGCTATGGCAACGTAATGTTGATTATCCGTAAGCCAAATAGAGATGGGAGCAGCATAAAACTGCTGCTGCAGGCTGCAGGTGCTTGTTTGCTTGTTATACAATTAATGTAAATTAGTGCGTTCGGATCATCGGAGGCGGGAGCAGTTTTGCATCGACCGAATCGAATCGAAATTAGCTCTAAGATATAGGTACAACTGTTTTTTAAGAACAAAAAAATATATTTAAAATCTTATAAATTTATATCATTTCCCCTAAGTATTAAAAAACGCTCCAAAGCTATGGATAATTAACACCATAAAAAGGTAAAAAATAGGCATTTTGGGCGTGGCACCCCGAAAAATGTTCGCCTGCGGCGCGGTGCACCTAGTTACGCTGCGCTTCACCCATTCATAAATCCACGAACCGCCACTGAGGCTACACGATGTAAGTTTCGCTACCAGAGCTACAAGCTAATTTGTAGACTAATTTTTAATAGTGGGTCTATTTTATACTTTCCATTTACAAAATGTATACTTAAATAAGTGGCGGCTATTTGGAGGAAGTACCTCTTCCCCAAAAAAAAACCTGGCAAATTATTTTTTAACACATTTTAAAAATCAATACTAAATCTTATTCATTTCATTAAAAATTATCAATAATTGCAATGTTAAATTTAATCCATTCGTAGTATTGCCGCTGGCCGCTCGTCAGAAACCTAGAGGCAAGCACAAAATGATATACTTGCGCGCCTTAAGCAAAACCCACATGTGCGCCCGCCGCATCGGCAGAAAACTCATTTCTATCGATTCACCAACGGAAGAGTCACGTGGGAGCTCGGTAAAAATCTTCCAGCAAGAAATGAAAACAATGCCTGAAAATAATGGCAACGAGAATGTCGCTTGTTCGAAGACCGCGCCTCTAGAGAAGATCCGCAGTTTAATGCTTCTGTTCGTATTGTATCTAAACTAGATCGCGCTTTATTCGATTCCTGATTAAGATGCTCTAACATCGGAAACATCGAAACTGATCTGAGGGAATGGTTATTGCACGGAAGATATTACCTGTTCAATTAAAAGATATAGTAATCCAACTCCACCAAAGGAGAATGATAAAGAGCCACCGTTAGGTAGTGTTGTTCTTTCCTATATACATGACACTACAGACAAAATAGGATGATTACTTCGGCAGTCCAACATACGTACAATCTTCAATACACATAAGAAGGTTGGACAACTCTTGCGATCCCCGAAAAAGTAGAAGGCTTATATAAAATTCCTTGCTCATGTGTAGTACTGTATGAGGGAGAAACAGGACGCTCAATATCAACTAAACTTAAGTAACATGAACAATGAAAAAAATGATGAATGAATTTTGAGAAAGGCAAAAGTTTAAAAGAGATAAAATGTCAAATAGAATGACTATTTTTAGATTTATGGAAGTTACTTACAAATTCTACGGCTTCATCTCTTAAAACTGTGGTAAAAAGTCGCAATCAAAGGAAACCATCAAATAGCTCGGTGGTAAGTTAAGTGGATTAAGTTTGCTAGTTAAAATTAATGAATTATTTTCCCCAAACTTCGAACTGCAACCTGAAACTTCCCTTATCAGCTTGTGTATGTTGTTATAATCTAGGTATGTTAGGGCTGCTATAAATGATATAGTTTGGAGCATGATTGTCTTTAAGAAAAAGACTGAAATGTTTCGTAAAATTAGATGGTTTCGTAATAAAATTTTAAAAGGATTAGTAGGTAATTATGTGAAATTATTCTGAAGCAACACATGTTCGACTTTTGAAATATAGTCCTTTTTGTTAAGTATGAGTAGGCAATTGCCTTGGTCTGCTTGAGAGATCTAAGATCTTTATTTAAATTTACTAATTTTAATATTTTTTTCACCACGGTAAATAAATATTGTGAATATCATTGAGTAAAGCTTTTATGGTGTTATAGTCTGATAAGACTGTTACTTTATTACAACGAACAAGTCTCATTAGATTATATCACCAAATATACTTTATTTAACGTGAATGTTTTTAGTAATCAGTTATGATTTTCAGTGAATAAAAGTTTTACACGAAATATAAAAGTCCCTACATTTTGCCTGTGCAGTAATCCACCACTGTATTTAGGTCTGCATTGTTCAAAAGCATGTGAAGATGCAACTCTCTTTTATAAAGCATTTTAATAAAAGTTATTTCAAACATTTTGAGTTACTTTTTTTGCGGGTTTAAAACTATGGAGTAGCTAACCTAACAAGAAAAATATCGTATTTTTATAAGCTGGAAACTGCTTTTGCTTGCTAAAGTATGTTCAAAGCGCTGCTCCATGGTAATATATTATTCACATACTTTGTAATATAATATTCGCATACTTTTAATTCTTTGCATACCTGACACATTTTTGAGTAACAAATCCTACGTATATTTCAAAATATCATGGAAGGTAAAAAACTTCGTAACAGATGACCGCTGGATGGAGGTATTGCAGGAAAATAATTCAAAGAGGTTCTATTAATAAATCAAATTTCTATTCTAGAAAAGTCGAAATTTATAAGAACGAGAGGATTGTGAAAATTATATAGTGTACAGGGTGATCAGTTAAGGGTAGCGAGCGGCCATATCTCATAAGATATTGGTCGTATAGATTTGAGAAAAAAAAATCATAATAAAAGTCGCCAAGAGAAATTGCTGAAAATTATTTTCGAGTTTGTCAAACGTGCGCTAGTTTTTTTTCAGAAAAAACAAATATAATGGTATATTCATTTTTACATATTTTAAAAGGGGATAAATTTCTCTATAATTTAATGAAAATAATTTATCATCTACCTTTTTTTGAACCGTTGATATTGACCAAAATATTATTTTATTTTATTAAAAAATGGTACGCCACTGCTTTTTGTCAAAATAAAAATCATTTTCGTAATCACTTATTAGTTGCTAACAAAAAGAACCTCTTGACTTTTTTTCGTTAGACGAACGGTTTTGGATTGAAAAAATAAGATGTTTAACAATGAAAAATCTTAATAAAACTGTCCAACAACAACATCTTATTTTTTCAATCCAAAACCGTTCGTTTAACGAAAAAAAGTCAAGAGGTTCTTTTTGTTAGCAACTAATAAGTGATTACGAAAATGATTCTTATTTTGACAAAAAGCAGTGGCGTGCCATTTTTTAATAAAATAAAATAATATTTTGGTCAATGTCAACGGTTCAAAAAAAGGTAGATGATAAATTATTTTCATTAAATTATAGAGAAATTTATCCCCTTTTAAAATATGTAAAAATTAATATACCATTACATTTGTTTTTTTTGAAAAAAACTAAAAAATATGTTACTAATTCAGTTAATGCCATCTAGCGACGCCAGCAAAAGGCAAAAATTCAAAACCAAATAAGCGTTTTATAGTGCAAATTATGCTCTTTCATATGAGCCTAAGTTTGCTAAAATCGGTCAAAAGAAACGGGAGACATCTTGGTTTGTTTGAAAAAACAATTGAACTTCCCCCACCGCCTTATTTTGATATATAGAACAAAACACTTTAGACAAAAAGTGTAGGGAAATGGTCACTAAATATGAAAATGATATCATCGATATATTTTCATTAGGCAAAATTCTATAAAAACCCCATTTTTCTACTTGGTGTTGGTTGTTACGCCCTCTAGCGCACGTTTGACAAACTCGAAAATAATTTTCAGCAATTTCTCTTGGCGACTTTTATTACGATTTTTTTTTCTCAAATCTATACAACCAATATCTTATGAGATATGGCCGCTCGCTACCCTTAACTGATCACCCTGTACAGGATGGTCCACTTAAGATGCTTCTATACTTTATCTCAATAAATAAGACTGAGAATAAAAAGTTAAATACAAAAAGTATTTGACCCTAAGTATATTTTTTATTTATAATATTTTTATGTATACAGGGTGTTCCGTTGTGCCAGGACAGTAACCAACTTTTTTCTTTTTACTGAAATGGTATGAATAGTTTTAGAAATTCTAATTCTAAGCTTGATTTTGAGCATTTTTTCTCATCATAGCATACGAAATTTTGAGTAGTTTTTGAGAAAAATTAACTTTTCTAATTTTTTTCGGAAAAACAGGTTTGAAGACTAAAATTGTGAATTTTGGTTATGGATCCATGGGAATGGTTAATATTTAATACTCTGACCTATCAAGAGCGAAAATCCATTATACAGAGTGGTCACAAATGACCATCAAAAAAAATGTTTTTGTAACTAAAAAAACTTAATTTTTTTAAATGGAACATCCTGTATTTAGCACTTTTATTGTATTTAGGATTTAATTCTTCATCATTCCATATATATAGTTTATATTCCAAAAATTAATAGTTTAGAAGTTATGAGCAATTTTCTATAATAATTCGGGTATTTCTGTTAAAAATCTAACTAAACTTAAATAATACCCTATTCTAAGATTTTTTTAACATTATAATTAAATTTAACATTAAATCAACAAGTAATGCAAGAAAGAAAGTAACTAATTACTTATTACAAAACATTTTCGACGTAACCCCCGTTTTTGGCAATACAAGTAGTATACATGGTTTCAATTCTCGCAATAGCATTTCTAACCGCGTCTGTTCCATTAAGTCTTTCTACCTCTTGCCTAATTCTCCTTTTTAAATCTTGAACAGTATTACACCTATTTTTATACACATATAAAATCCAGGGGTGTTAAATCAGGGCTCCTCACTGGCCAATCTATGGTCCCGTACCGACCAATCCAAAATGGAAACCGTTGATTCAAACAATTTCTAACAGGCACTACAGTGTGATATGGAGCACTATCTTGTTGATAAACAAGCCCTTCTTTAATATCGTTTGGCAGATTGTCAATTAACGGAAATATTTCCAACAAATTTAAATACCTCTCACCATTCAGAACAAAGTCATAAAATACTGGACCTATTATTCGATCACGGATAATACCACACCATACATCAACACTTCTCCGACCCTGTTTTTTCATTTCTTTTACACGAAGTTCATTTGAGTATGTACCAATAATGAGTATTTTTTCGGTTGAACATGGCGGCCGTATTGAAAATTGCCTCATCGGTAAATAAAATATTTTTTAAAATGTCAGTTTCAAAATGGTGGTCCATCATGAGAGAACAATAAAAAAGCCTTGTTTGAAAGTCCTGTTGGGATAATTCCTGAACTGGTAAAAATTTGAACGGATGGTAGTTATTATCAGTTAAAGTCCTTTGAACACTAGTCTCACTAATTCCCGGTAGATTTCGGGATGCATCTCTTTGCGAATTTTCGTTGTTTTCTTCAAAATACAGGAGAATTTCTAATTGCTTTTCTTCTGTTAGGACAATTTTTGGACGCCGTTTTTGTTTATTGATTACCACTCCAGGTTCAAGATCACGAACAATTCGTGAAAAAATATGTTTCGTGGGTATCCGTATGTAACATTCATGAAGATTTAAACGCTCTTGGACACTGTATAAAGCCATTTTTCCTTTAAAAAGAGTTAGAGGCAACTAAATGTCAAATAAAAACTGTGTATTTATTGGTGTCCAGGCAACAATTTTACTAGTTTTGTTTTTCTATGGATATCTTGTAAAATTAAGACGCGTTTAGAAATGCTATTATTGCGAAAATTAAAACCGTAACCGTAATATTATACTACCTGTATTGCCAAAGACGGGGGTTATGTCGAAAATGTTTTGTAATAAGTAATTAGTTACTTTCTTTCTTGCGTTACTTGTTGATTTAATGTTAAATTAAATTATAACGTTAAAAAAAACTTAGATTAGGATATTATTTAGGTTTAGTTAGATTTTTAACAAAAATACCAGAATTATCATAGAAAATTGGTCAGAACTTCTAAACTACTAATTTTTGGAATATAAACTATATATATGGAATGATGCAGAATTAAATCCTAAACACAATAAAAGTGCTAAATACATGTTGTTCCATTTAAAAAAATTAAGTTTTTTTAGTTACAAAAACATTTTTTTTGACGGTCATTTGTGACCACCCTATATAAAGGATTTTCGCTTTTGATAGGTCAGAGTATTAAATATTAACCACTCCCATGGATCTATAACCAAAATTCACAATTATAGTCTTCAAGTGTGAAAAAATCACATTTTTCCAAAAACCTGTTTTTCCGAAAAAAATTAGAAAAGTTACTTTTTCTCAAAAACAACTCAAAATTTCTTATGCTATGATGACAAAAAATTACTCAAAATCAAGCGTAGAATTGGAAGTTCTAAAAATATTCATACCATTTCCTTAAAAAGAAAAAAGTTGGTTACTGTCCTGGCACAATGGAACACCCTGTATAGATAAAAATAATATAAATAAAAAATATACTTAAGGTCAAATACTTTATGTATTTAACTTTTTTTTCTCAGTGTCTTATTTATTGAGATAAAGTATAGGAGCATCTTAAGTGGACCACCCAGTACCTAATGCTGGTGGACACTTCTTAGAATGTTGTTCATGAAATTAATATTTTATATGGTTATTATAATTTCAATATAATCATGGTCGAGATACAAAACTTTCAGGAAAACGGAAAAACTTCTAAAATATTTTTACAGGTATCCGTATAATAGGGGCAATTTTTCGTTTTCAACAATAATAATAGTTACATTTTTAACTTTCCTCCTACAGAATTCTACTACGTACAGAAAAGCCAAGTGTGTTGAGGAAGCCGACAGACGAGAGTAACGATCTTAGGCTTCTGCCAAAGATAATTTGCGTCTATTCCCCGATATATATTTTTTTCTATGGCGGCTATATTAACATATATTAACCTCTAAAAACGGCAACGATTGGTCCAAAAAAAAAAAAGATTTCAGTTACTCGTTACAAAAATAACTATTTTGCTATTTATATTATTTCCACCAAATTTTGTCGATTATGAAAAACCCGCTTGTCTTATTTACGATGTGTTTAGTAAGAAGAAATTAATTAGCTTCTTTTTGAATACCTAATTTAAAAAAGTGACAATAACATTTTGGCTTCTTTTAAAAATGTACAGGGTGAGTCATTATATTTTGACACCTACCTATAGGGTTCATTAACGAAGATAGAGAGAAAGTGTAAATATAAAAGCTTTAGGGTTTCTTTTAAACCGCCAGAATCCGTTATAAAAAAAAACAAACGACTATCGCATGCCTACCTATATGCCTTAAAAATACGTTTTTTTTTTAAAGAACACTCTGTATTTTTATAAATATATAGTTTGACTACTTTGGCGCAAACAGTTTCTCAATTATTTTGGTTGAACTATAACAAGTTTTGCATTATATTATAATATTACCTTAGACTTATATGGCAAGTAATGTTGCAGTTAAACTAAAATAATTAATATACGCTTTGGAACCATATACAGGGTATTCTATAAAAAAAACGTGTTTCTTACCCACACATTTTGTATTTACGTTTTTTTCTCTATCCTTGTTAATAAATAACCCTGTAGGTGGTGGTCATAATATAATAATTCACCCCGTATATACAAGTATCTCAAAAAGCAAAAAATGTTCCTCTTCCTGTATAAGTTAATAGGTTTAAAACTGCTTTATTTCAAGCTAACCTGTATCAAATTTCAACCCTAAAGATTAACAACCAAATTCAATATTCCTGTTTTAACTAAAAGATCTCTTCTAAGATTTAATGATGGAAACGCTAATATAGTTTCAGCGAGCATTGATGTCTCCGCACTGTTTCAAGGCTGCTCATTTAAATTAGTTATCTATTGTGTAAGCTATAATATAGACCTTTGGTAGAGATGACAAAGTTTATATACAGGATGTCGCAAGATTGAGGATCAATACTTTTACAGACATCAGTTTATTTCTGTATCACACTTGATATTTATGTAATTTCAAGTCAATTGAATAAACAGTATTAAGTACTGAATTTCTAAAAGTTTCGTTAGGCGGCTGTTTCTTTTTACCGCCATAATGGCCTCACACCAAAATTTTATCAGTTTATACTTATATCACACTTGATTTTTTAATCATATTGGATTTTTACCAAACTGTGACTAATCCATTCCTGTATGCCCCTGGATTTTTGACCAAAATTTGAAGTCAATCGAATGAGTAGTATGCCTCGTACAGGCAGAATGACAGACCGACATACATAGTGGAATGGTAAGTTCTTATACACTTAGTAAGTGTTGTGTGTCAATCATGTCCCAAAATATATTAAATCAATTTTTTCATTTATTTATTATCCTTTATTTTTAGATGTAAAGTTCATTAACAATAAATTGTGGATGCCTGTAACTCAACCATGAAGGGCAAAGACAATAAAAAGTCAACTAATGCGCTTGAAGAAATGTCTATATCAAACACTATGAAAGAAACCAATTTAAAAACTCCCGAAGCTCTTGTACCTTCCAACATAATTCAGGACTTACCTCTAAGCCCATTTGACAACAGAAAAAGTCAATAAAATCTATAAAATGTATTAATTTACGCTCAGAAAAAAAAAAGAAAAAATAGAGAAAAAGAACAACCAAAGAAACAAACGAAAAAAATGAGAAAAGCTGACAATTCTAAACCAAATGTGAAGATAAATAATAAAGGCACAAATAATAAGACAAACGAGACTGATAATAAGACTGATAGCGAGGTAAAACATCTCATTGCGATATATGAAGAAGAACATTTTCCTTGATTCGAGTTCGAATAATATTCGATATTTTTGGAAAACAGTAAATAGGGAGAACGGGTTTTTCGAGATCTACGGACCCCAAAATGCAAAGATTTGCTAAAATCTCGGAAGCTAAAGAAAACTTTACATCAAATGGCTAATAAAAAGTTACAGCTTATTATGTAGAAAAATTAAATTTTCTGACAAAAAAATCATATCTCAAAAAGTATTAAAAATTAAAAGAAAAGTTTGAAATTGTTTTTTACAATTTCACCTAGGATTACGCTAATCCAACAATTAGAACTAAAAAATTGTTTTGTAGATTTCCGGAACAAATAAAAAATTGAAAAAATTGAGTTTTGTTTAACTGCCTGTATAAATAACTTTTTAGCTTAGGTAAGTTTTACGCCTCACATCGGTTATATGTAATAAAATTTGCAAGATATAACTTAAAACCACACCTCAGTACCAAAAATGCAGGTCAACTGTTTCAAGTTGCCAGCAGTTTAGTTATATATGTTAAGTCTAATAGTATAGATATATTATTATACTCATTATAATATATATTATTAATGAGGTTTTTCGGTTATTTACTTAAAAAAAAATTATATAGATGTCATTGCTGTTTGAGCTATAGAACGCGAAAAATATCCGGCGAAACTTGTTGCATGACCGAATTTAGCAATTTTTGTATTTTTACATCCACTAAGCTTCATATCTCGAGAACGGTTAGGCGTAATGAAGCCAAATATATACAGGGTGACAATTTAAAAACTTGAAATGGCCATATCTTAGGAAGGAAGGAAAAACTTTCTATATTGAAGAGGGTCAAAAAAACGCTCACCCTTATCTGTAAAGGGTGAGATACACCCCTAAAATCTTAAATAGAAAGGGGGGTCGAGTGATACATCATCTTAAATCTCTTGAAAAATGCTTTCCAATGGAACCATAGAAAGCTGTTTTTCGTGAAATTCTTCTGTGTTTATGAAAGGAAACAATAAATTAAAACACAATTGTGAAATTTTTTATAATTATTTAATTAAATGTTCAAAATGGTTCCCGTTGTTTTGAAGACAATAATAAAGCCTTTGTTCAAATTCTTTGCGTACATTTGCAAATGTTTCTCTGGATATTGCACGGCATTCCTGAACTATCCTGTCCTTGAGTTGCTCTATTGTCTCAGGTTGCGTTTTAAACACCACAGATTTAAGGTGACCCTACGAAAAGAAGTCAAGAGGTGTTAGGTCCGGGGATTTAGGTGGCCATTCAACAGGACCTCTTCTTCCAATCGACTGGTTGGGATAATTATCATCCAACCATTGCCTAACGGGAACTACATAATGAGGAGATGCCCCATCCTGTTGAAAATATATGCTAAATTTCCTTGTATGTCCCTCTGATTTTCTAATTGCTATTAGTGGTTAAATTTCCTTCAGCATACATGTGGCCATTTAAATTCCCTTCTATAAATATTGGGCCGAAAATTACGTCTCCCAATATACCAGCTCAAACATTAATTTTCTGGGGGTACTGGGTATGCACTTCTCTAAATACGTGTGGGTTCTCGTCATACCAGTAACGACAGTTTTGCTTATTAACATGTCCATTGAAATAAAAGGCACATTCATCACTGAAACACATATTTTTAACTAGTCGAGGTTCTGCCGTAATTCTATCTGTCATTATTTCACAAAACTGGATTCTTCTGTCCGGGTCGTCGTCACCAAGTTCTTGCAGTATGCTCAGTTTATAGGGATGAAACTTATGAAATTTAAGTACCTTTCTTATTGTTTCACGAGATAAGCCAGTTGCTACAGCTGCTTGACGAGTTGATAAAGTTGAATTAATTGCCAACTGCCCCAGAACTTCAATTTGCGTTGCTTTGTCAACTAGTTTCGGTTGATTTGGATACTAGTTGGCGAACATACTCCGGACTTACATTTTGACCTGGATGCCTTTCATTAAATCTTTGGGCTGTCCTTAAGAAACATTGATCCTGAGAACCATAAATGAAAACCATTTCTACACGTTCAGCTGTGTTGTACACCATTATTTAAGATAAGTGCGGCTTTTCGTTTAAACTGAACCAAAAGTCAACTGTTAAAATATCAATACTAATAGTACAAGTTACTTTTAAAGTAAATATTGTGATAATAAAATGCGAATATTCATAAACAAATAAAATACCAGGCTTAAGATGTGAGACATGCCAGGATATCGGTACCAATCATTTTGAACATTTACTTAAATAAAAATAAAAATGTTCAAAACTGTGTTTTTATTTATTGTTTCCTTTAATAAACACAGAAGAATTTCTCGAAACACAGCTTTCTATGGTACTATTGGAAAGCATTTTTCAAGAGCTTTAAGATGATGTATCACTGACCCCCCTTTCTATTTAAGATTTTAGGGGTGTATCTCAGCCTGCCCAAGGGGTTACAGATAAGGGTCGAATAATACGCTATTATTTGTTTCCTCTTCATTTTATAGAAAGTGTTTTGAGCGTTTTTTGATTAAGTTTTTCTTTTCTCTAAGATATGGCCATTTCGAGTTTTTAAATTGTCACCTTGTATATTTTTTGGTACGAAAAGTAAAAATGTTTAACTCTTATAATCGGTGTTTTTCACGTTTGAACGATAAGAATCGAGATAACAAAATCCGCGACCTTTGACGTCTAATATGTATTTCAATACATCCTAATAAACAGTTTGAAATAAAAAAATATTGCAGCGCTCGATTTCTTTTCAACTTAATTATACCGGGTTAAATGTATATAACATCGTTTAATCAATCGAGGAGATGTTGAGGATAATCTTCAATGCAGATTAATGACCAAACATATTATTAATAGTAGTCTCAAACTTGTCGCTCTTGAAAGTTTTCTAATTAATGTTGCATATAGATTGGACAGTTTACATGATTAATATTCGCAAGGGTGATTAGATTTCAATTAATCTCTTGTTCTAAGGTAGAAAGGTCATTTTAGAATTTTTTTTATAATGTAATTTAATTAGCTGCAGCTCTTTTGTTTTTAAAGATATCCAGATACATGAAAAATCTCGGAGTGTGATTCTTTCATGACTATAAGATTTTCCTTTTACAAGGGAAGTAATACATTCAATAAATAAGTTTTTACATTGACACACACTGATATTTTGTTGTTAACGTCATGTTCAATTCTTACCAGTTAATCCCTATATCACATTTAATTTCTCTACATAATTTAAAGTCACTTGAATATGATTTTTTTACGTTGATTTTGTAAAAATTGTATTTGGTCGCCATTTTGTTCCGCCATCTTGAATTGAATGAAACAGGTTATCTCTATATCACATTTAATGCTTGCAAAAAGAATTAGTTTTTTCAGGTTGATGTTTTAAATATTTTATTAGGCCGCCATTTTGTTTTAATGTTCTATATTCGTATCAAAATGTTATCACTTCATTTCTATGTAATACTTTACATCGGATTTTTGTGCAATATGTGACGAAAATTGGATAATTAGTTTTGTTAGTAATAATTTCTTTTTGACATTTCAGCAGATCGCTGTTTCGTGTTTCGGCATATAGGATCTGATAGTCAATCTGATCAATAGTTCTTAAGCTATACTGAGAACTGACAGACAGACAAACTGCCAGATGAACCGACGGAATTGATGAAACTTATGTTTTGGCATTTAGGGAAGCTAAAACGTGAATATATGTAAAAGCTGAGAGGATGATTTATTTACGATTACAAACATTTTACTTGTCTGCCATTTTGTTCAGCCATCTTGAACTGGTACCAGAATTTTACTAGTTCATCTCTTTACCATAATGGCTTATAACAAACAATTTGAAATCAGTCCATTAAGTTGTTTTATCAGGCTGAATTATAAAACAATTTATTATGCCACCTTTTTGGTCCGCCATTTTGGATTCGTACCAAAATTTTACAATTGGATTCCAACATAATACTTGATGCTTGTGCCAAATTTGTGCATTAATTGGATAAGTAGTTTTTTAATTATAATTTGTTTAATTTTTCAAATATTACCAGATCATCCCATATGGCCCTTATTTTTTTATCAAAATTTTAAGTCAATCGGGTAAGTAATTTATATGCAATACCGCGAAATGAAGGACAGATGGACCGATGGATTTGACAAAACATATTTTTTTTGCTATCTAGTGACGCTAAAAGGGTAATTTTTTCACGATTACAAATATTTTATTTGGCCGCCATTTTGTTCAACCATCTTCAATTAGTACCACGGTTTTACTAGTTGACCCCTATACCACAGTTTTTAAATATTTTATTAAGCCGCCATTTTGCTCCGCCATCTTGGATTCGTGCCAAAATTTAACCAGTTGATTACTACATAATACTTTGATGTATGCGCAAAACTTGAGATAAATTGGATAAGCAGTTTTTTAATAATAATTTTTTTAACATTTTGTTTTGCCATATTCGATTCTTACCAAAATATTACCAGATCATCCCTATATAACCCTTAATTTTTTATCAAAATTTGAAGTCAATTGAGTAAGTACTCTTTAAGCCATCCTTGTATCTGACAGACAGACAGACAGAGAGACGGAGCGATGGAATGACAGAATTCTAAAACGTGAAAATATGTAAAACCTGAAAGAGTCATTTTTCACATTTATAAACATTTTACTGGGCAGCCATTTTGTTCGGCGGTCTTCAATTAGTTCCATAATTTTACTAGTTGATCTCTATACCACATTAAGCAGTTTTTTCAGATTAAATTTTTATATGTTTTATTAAACGGCCATTTTGTTCCGCCATACTGGATTCGTAATTGGTTTCAACATAATACTTGATGTGTGTGCAAAATTTGAGATAACTTGGATAAGTGGTTTTTTAATAATAATTTCACACAATAAAATTGGTCATCCTCATATAACCCTTAATTTTTATCCAAAATTTGAAGTCAATCGGGTAAGTAGTTTTTTGGCTATGCAACGAATAGACAGACAGACCGAGGAAACTGAGAAGACATGTTTTTCCGCGTCTAGGGATCCTGAAACTTGAGGATCTGAAAAAGTCTAGGAGGGTGCTCTTTTACGATTACAATACTTAGTCATAAATATAAAACTAATAGTGTGGGAAATGAATTTTTCCTCATCAGACTGCAGTTGAGTGTGGAAAACACATTTTCCACACGCGTTAGGAACATTTATTTTTCTACAAGTGTGGAAATAACGAATGTCCAACAGTCATATTAAAATTGTTATTTAAAGTTTTACATTTTATTGCTTATTTATACAGGGGCGTGAAGTCCATGGAAGCAAGGGAAGCAGTGCTTCCCCAAAAAAAATTACAAAGCGTCTTCTAAAATGTAATTTTTGAAATAGGAAACCATTAATTTAGTTTATTTAAAATGCTAAAATATTATCTTAATCATCAAGCCCATAATAAACGCGGCCTTGACTCCGACCGAGCAATAGAATCGAATAGAACCTACGCGGGCCGCTAGCTTCTCTGCAGCCAAGTCCTGTATGCTTGATTTCCTGTGAATCGAGCCAGAGGTTATTGATTTTTCCACCGACTGTTTGCAATTTTTGCATTTCAGTCGCGTGCTTTAAGTGGGGCGGAAGCTATCGTTGGAGTAGGCTCTTTGTTTGAACGGCTATCCGTGTGTTGTGTGATACGTACGTCGCGTCGTGCGGGGTGCGATATGGAAGACAATAATACGGACGTGGATATGCAAATAGCGTCAACTTCAGCTGTCGGTAATAACGTTGAACATTTTGGAGAATTTAGTAAGAAGAGTGTACGTGAATGTGTGGTGTGTGTCTTAATAATAAACTGATTTTTAATATTAAACTTCGCTGATAAGCTTCAAATAATTTCCAAAGAAAGGGCAAAACTGCCTATGTAAAATTTAACAACAAAAATGAAAAACTGTATTAGACATTTTTATCCGGAAAAACAATACGAACAATTTAAATGGCTAACAGGGTGTGAAAATATAAGTATATTATTTAGTTGGCTATGTTTACTTTTTGAAAATGAAAAAGGTCTCTGGAATAAAACTGGTTTTTCCGATTTAAACAATTTCCATAAAGCTGTTAAAAGACACATTACGTCCAAAGCGCATTTGCAGGCCGTTATAAAAGAAAAAGTCTTCGGCAAAACCAGAATTGACCACGCCCTTAATAAACAGTTGCAAATTAGTCACCGTCAACACAATGAACTAGTTGATAAAAATAGGCAAATATTAAGAAGACTTATCGATGTTATTTGTTTTCTCGGACAGCACGAATTGGGATTTAGAGGTCATGACGAAACAAGGGTTTCTTCAAATAGAGGAAATTTTCAAGATTTACTTAGTTTAATGGCTAAATATGAAGATTGTTTAAAAAATCATTTAGAGCAGTCTAGCGTTTTTCGCGGAACGTCGAATCGAATCCACAATGATTTTAATTTCCGCTGTTGCAACCATTATTCTAAAAAGAATTAAGCAGGAGATTGTCGAGGCACGGTTCATTGCTATTGTTCTGGATGAAACAACTGATATCACTAATTTTAGCCAATTATCTATAGTAATACGCTACGTTAAAACAGACGGAAGTATTCAAGAGCGATTTTTAGGTTTTAAGAATGTGTCCGAAAATCATACAGCAGATGCATTAGCTCCAAAGCTATGATGGAGCTGCAGTGATGGCAGAACAATTAGGGGTTCTGCGAGCTAAAGTTCTAGAAACTTTCCCAAGTGCTGTGTTTATCCATTGTTTTGCTCATAAATTAAATTTAGTTTTATCCCAGTCCATCAATCATATTAAAGTATTTTTCGTTGCTTTAAGTGGCCTGGCTTTTTTTTCCAAGTCAACAAAACGTACACAAGCTACTAGGTGGAATTATAATGGAAGATTTTGTTAAGAGTATCTGAAAATCGTGAATCACTGATTGAACTATTTGAGAATATAATAGAAAATAATGAAACGTGGGACTCAGAAGCAATAAATAGTTCGAGGGAGTTTTTGGACTGTTTGAAACGAGATTTTAATTTTAATTATTTGTTGAACATATTTTCAGAAATATTTCCATTCTCGGACAATGTTTTTAATATATTACAAACTAAAACAAATGATATTGCTTTTTGCCTAAAAAAAGTGGATGATTTTAAGTCCATGTTAAGCTAAAAAAAAGATGACTTTGACCTATTTTGGGAGAAAACATTGAAGTTAAATGTAGAGCCACAAGCCAAGCGTCTTCGAACAGACAAGGTGGGAAATGTTCAAACATCATACAGGCGCCTCTTTTATGAAATAATCGATCAAATTTTAAATGATTTTAAAATCCTCGAGCTCTGCAATTTTAATGCTTTTAAAGGAAAAACTTTTCCAGAAGATGCGTTTAAATCTCTTCTTCTTCATTATGGCCGGTTCTTCGACCGAGTGTTAATGCGATCTGAACTAAAAGTGATTTACGAAACTGATGACATTAGCGCAAAAAATAACGCTAAGGAACTAATGCAATTTTTAAAATACAAGGAGCTGGAAGATGCCTACACCGAAATGTCGAAATTGTGTAAATTAGTATTGACAATACCTGCCACCAGTTCATCAGTAGAACGCAATTTTTCAACACTTATTAAACGTATAAAAAATTTCGTGAGAAATTCAACGGGGCAGGAGAGACTTTCGCATACATCGCTGTTGTCCGTTGAAAATAAACTCCAAACTCCAAAATATATCGGAGCATCGACGTTTTTATGATGACGTCATTGACGAATTTGCAAAAAATGATCGAAGAATCGAATTATATTATAAATAGGTAAGTTTCTAAAAATTGCTTCCCTTTCTTAAAATTTCACCGGACGCCCCTGTATTTATATAATATTGTAACAAAAGTGCAATTAGTTGCATTGACCACATTGATGGCCGGTTCCAACTGGTTGCTTCTGCTTGCTGCTCTGCTTATCCCTATTGACCCTAATTGGCTTTATTCTAATTTCTTTAGATTCCATTGTTTGAATGTCGATTTCTAGGTTTTGAAAGCTCAGATAAATAAACTTTTCATAGTCGCTTATTTTCTTTTGTTGGCACCATCGGCTAAATATTTGATAATCTTTGTTGTATCTTCTTTCCGATTTTTCAGGTAAAAACGAATTGACATTTTTTGCGGCCTCAATAATCTCACCTGGGACTCTTTCCATTAGGGTGTCAACTACATCCATTTTTTTGCGATATGAACTATAAACCTCACAAAAAAAAACTCGGAACAAAATAGCACGACTTGTTTACACCGGTAATAATTATATAGGTAAGTTTTATAAGGTAATTAATAAATTAATGGAAAATTATAATAATATGTATGCTGAGCGCGTCCAAAGAGAAAGAACATAAATGCTCAAAAAATAATGTTATCTTTAATTTGAATGTCAATTAATGCATCTTCCGTTCGCGAGCTACAACTTAACCAAATTGCTGTGGGTCGCGATGTATATTCCACGGGTTGTTAATCACAACAAATTAAACCTGGTTGTTATGTTACCCTGGGTTGTTGATAAACTTTTCTGCACTAGTGCCGAAAATATGTTCCGCATTAGTCCTGAAAAACGAATTTTCCGCACTAAAATATGTGTTGAAAATTAGATTTTACGCACGCTTGTAGAAAAAAATATTTTAGTTTATGTCAACACCTTCCTTTTTTTTTAAAGCCGTAAAATGCACACCTACAGAAGAAAAAACCAAATCCTCTTATAATCCCATGTCAACTAGGAAATCAATGACTAAACTCTGTATCACAATTCCTGTGTCAAACACATGCCCGATCCGATGGCACTAATGACCGCCGAAATCGGCTTATCGAACACAAATCACACGTAAGAAATAGAATTTGAAACGCCGCTAAGCCGGAAAAAGTCAGTTGTCGATCGGTGTGATATTTATCACACACACTCGTTTGAGAGGCAAAAAAATATGAGATTGTTCCCTTTTATCGGATTGTGTTTCTTTCTTCTCTTTCTTTTGGAAACTTTATTTTTATCTTGACTTATGTCCGATAAGTTTTGTGAAAAAAATCCTAGTTACTAGTCCCCAGTAATGCGTACTAATTCCCAGTACTCTTCGCTAATTCCTCAGTAATGCTCGAAAATGACGCAAGTATTATCATAATATACTTTTTTAATTTATTTATTATTTTTATTTTTAGAATAAATATGTATTAAATTGGCAATTCCAAATGTGGTCTCTATTCAAGTGAGATATTTTGCTTTAGTATTCTTTAATAACGGTTTACAGGGTAAATAAAAATCGTGGATGCAAAATTTCAGGAATAAATTAAATGGAACGCCCTGTATATTATTATGTTTTTAGATTCCTCCCTTTTTGGCCATTCACCCAATATAAGGTTTGTGGGGTCTATACAAAAACGTTCAAGATTATTTATGGCCACATTTCAAAAATATTAGAGTTCTTCTTTCGACATAAGTAATTTTTTAAATTTATTCATACCAACATGGATGGGTCGAAAAAGTTTAAAACTTTAAAAAATAAAAAATATCAATAATGTTTAATTATAATTAATCCAAAAATTTCACAAATAGTAATAAAATTTGGTGATTGATTGATCGATATGATTTACGTGTTAGGAGCAAGTGAATGGAATTGTCTGTTAGTGATAAGAATATATCACGAAAAGTATCCTGATAGAAGGCAAACACGAGAAGCGCTTTTGAAAGATTATGCAACATGATGAGACGGTAAATGTAGAATACACAAAAACTAATCGAGCCAAACCTATTTCAAACTAGTTAGGACAGCTAGGATTTAGCTAGGACAACTTTCCAACTAGTTTAAACTAGTTGTTAAGTTGTCCTCCCTAAAGTAATTAGAATGTATAAAAAAATAATAACAATAAAAAAACAATACTAACAAATCGTATAAGACAATAAAAACTACTTAATTAGATGATCGAAATGACCACCGTTTTGTTTGGCACAAATCTTTAGACGATTTTCAAAAAATACTCACGCTAACATGTCTTAATTTTATGTAATTAATATTTTTAAATACACTTCGGATTTATTCCTTCCTATTTTCTTTTATAGTCACAGGTATTTGATCGACTAAATGTTCAACAAAGCCCCAAAGAAAAAAGTTAATTTTTGTCAAGTCAGGGGATCTAGGTGGCCACACAAACGGTCCTCCTCTTCATATCTAGCGCTCTTGAAATTCTTCATTAAGAAATGGATGAATGTCAGCCGCATGGTGTTAGATACTAGTTATTTGTATAATAAAAACCGTCGAAAGCTTCCAAACTCTATCCAGGGAGGACTGGATCGCTAAACTGATGAGATCCAGAAAGGTCGAAAGCATCCAAACTCCATCCAAGGGTTAGTCATCCAGGACAGGTTCTTGAATTAGACCAAGCTGGTCAAGTGCAATTTACCTTGCTTTTGACAGAGAGCAAAGATTTCACAAATTTCGTGTTTTCGTATCCCTAAAAGCAGCAACGCACAATCGACTCAAGTTGAGAATTGTTTAGCCCAAACTTCTACTCGTTTTCATTTTCTTTGGTGAAACTGGGTCTAAATCAAGAACCTGTCCTGGGTAACTAACCCTTGGATGGAGTTTGGATGCTTTCTACCTTTCTGGATCTCATCAGTTTAGCGAAGAATTTCAGTAATGCCTATTGACTGTTAGTAATTTCTACTAATGTGCACTAATTCCCAGTAATGCCCACATACATGCTCTTGCAATTCCTAGTAATGTCCAAGTTTAGTATATCGTAAAGCCCCACATATTATTTAAATCCACCGAGGAATTTTTTTATTATGTATTGTTTCTTGGGCTTCCAAGTTATATTCGAAAAAATGTTTACAAATTATGTGGACATCTATTTATTTCACATTACGCCAACATCATATCAAAGATACTATAGTACCCTACCTCTAATATGTCATGCAATTATCCAACGAAAGACTTAAAATATTAAATGCATCTAATGAACGAAGGTTAAATGACAATTCAGGATTCAGATCAGTTAACCGCCTATAATATTATTTTTGTCTCAAAAGCTGGCAACCTGTTAAATTTGACCCAGGGCGAGACACAAAAAACTAATGTTTGGACCGGCATTGTACGTCAAAGGATAATTGGCCCTTTTTATGGAAGATACTCCTGAGAACTCAAGTTGTCCCAGCTTTGGGGGAAATATTTCCTCATTTTCGTAAAAAAAAATATAATTATTTTTTTTAGTAAATAACGTAGTCCAAACACTGGAGCCTGTAGTGGAAGATAAATCAAAATACAAGAGTTCTAACCACACTACACTATGACTTGTTATGTTCTGGACGCGCGTTTCGCTAACCAAGTTACCATCATCAGCAGATGATATAAATTAAAGTAACTTATCCTAACTGAGACTATTTATAGGTAAATGTGGTCACACTTGGTTGCACCCGACTGTACCGTTGTCAAGTAAGCAATAGAGGGACTATAGGGAATAGGCCCTCTGCTTTCTTACCACATTTAACTATTTCTATACTCTTAAATGAATCCAATAATCTATTATTAGATACATTTTTAATTAACTTAAGATTATTTATTCCTATTTGGTGATTGTTTTCCCAAAAACATGTTGGGCAACGCTTGACTTTGTTCTTTGGGACATTTTCCAAGCGTTGCAACCCAGATATATTTATTTTCTGTACAGGGTGTCCCACATAAGATCCTCTATCCCCTTATCTCGAAAGATATACAATTTAGGAAAAAAAGTTATATATAAAGTGTTATTGTTTTTAAGTGAACTTTTATATTATATACCTTTCATGTATACAGGGTGCTCAGTTTTTCCTGGTTAGGAGTCAACTCCTAAAAATTAAATGGGACACCCTGTATATTATCCTGGATATGGATTTCTCATTAAAAATAAGGGTAACTTTCATTAAGATATTGTATATCTCTCGTCGTTTAGGACATAATAGCCGTTTTATTTAATTTTTTGCTAAAAACGTATATATTTAAGGTAGTAGAAAAAAATATAAGTATATAATATTTGGTGAAGCTGCCATTTTTATATTAAAGACAACACCACAATATATAATTTAAGTTGTTTACTTTGACTACAAATTATACAGGGTGATATCAGAAATTCAATCGATCGGAATATATAAAATTACTTATAATAATAATATATAATAATAAAGTCAATAATCTTAAATGGAACACCCTATATATTATTGCAGATTTCGATGGTTCACAAAAAATTAAAGTAACTTTGTATATAATAACCTATACCTATCTCTAATCGTTTAGAAAATATTCGCTATTAAACTTTTTTTATGCAATAAAAAATACCTTTGGTTTAAATTTAATGACGAAATACGTCACAAATATTTTTTAACGGGCTGACCATAGTAGATTTTCAACAAAATACTGTAGTTTACAATTTTAACTAAGATGTCTGTATTCTGTATTTCCTGAGAAAATAATTCATTATAAATCATAAAATGAAACCAAATATTGCATGTAATTAACTAACGCTGCAAAATCAAAACTGCCATGGAAAACAAATAAAGTGCTTTGGAAACCAACGTAAACAATATTTGTCAAATAATATAATAAATTTTGGTTTGTTGTGCGTTAAGTTCATCTTTACCTTATAATGTCTTATACTGCCGAAGAAAGGTTGAACTTATATCAGTGTTATCTTCAAAATAACAAAAGCGTTGCACTGACTATAAGAGCATATCATGAAAAGTATCCGGAGAGAAGAATACCGGAAAGATCCATGTTTGGGCGAATTGAACTAGATCTCGAACAGCATGGTGTTTTAAAATATGGAAAAAGAAATAAACCTAAAAGTATCTTGGATTATGAAACGCAATTAAATATATGCTTATATTTCGAAGAATTTACAGAAAATTCCATCAGAGATGTAGAAAAAGACTTAAGTATTGCTAGAACTGATATTCATAGGACGCTGAAAATGAATAACTACAGAGCGTTTAAGTTCGCTAAATTGCAACACTTAGAACCTACCGATCATATTCTACGATTGGAATTGTGACCTAATGATGGATCGACATTTTCGTAACCCTAATTTTTTTAACCAAATTTGTTGGACGGACGAAGCGATATTTACTACCTCAGGGATATTTAATAGAAAGAATACTCACTATTGGCCTCAAGAAAACAAACACAACATCAAAACTATTCAACAGCAAGGTCGTCGTAGTGTTCATTGTTGGTGTGCGATTTACAGGAATCAAGTAATAGGTCCTCTATTTCTGGATAACCATTTAAATGGTGCGAGGTACCTAGAGCTACTGACTAACAATATCAGGCCGTTACTAGAGGTCAATGGTAACATAAATAATATTATTTACCAAATGGATGGAGCACCTTGCCATAACACCATTCAAGTAAGAACTTATTTAAGTGTTAACTATGCAGAGGTCGTTGGACCAAATGGAAATATTCGTTGGCCTCCGCGGAGTCCAGATTTGACGCCCCTGGACTATTTTCTGTGGGGAACATTAAAGGATAAAGTATACAAAAATAAACCTCAAGATGTTGATGATCTCAAGAATCGAATAAGGAAAGAAATTCAAAATATCAATGAAAGTGCTGCAGTAAGAGATGCCTTAAGAAAAATGGAAGTCATCTACACAACTTGTATTGCCCAAAATGGAGGCCATGTGGCAAATTTACTTTAATTTTCCCTTTTGCATTAGGTATATTGGTCCTTTCGTTATACATGCAATTGTTTTTTTGATTTTACACATTAATTCATTTGTAATTATGTAAATGTTCTCTATTAACTTAACTTCTTACTACATACTTATTTAATAGTTCACAAAATTTACATATTGTTAAATGTTAAAACATTTCTATATTTGCTAAAATTTCGTATTCGTTGAAATAAAAGATTATTTTGTTATGTCGGCCATAGGTATTTTATTATATCGATCATTGGAAAGAATTAATTTCTCAGAAAATACAGACATCTTATTTAAAATTGTAAACTACACTATTTTGTTGAAAATCTACTATGGTCAGCCCGTTAAAAAATATTTGTGACGTATTTCGTCATTAAATTTAAACCAAAGGTATTTTTTATTGCATAAAAAAAGTTTAATAGCGAATATTTTCTAAACGGTTAGAGATAGGTATAGGTTATTATATACAAAGTTACTTTAATTTTTTGTGAACCATCGAAATCTGCAATAATATACAGGGTGTTCCATTTAAGATTATTGACTTATAAGTAATTTTATATATTCCGATCGATTGAATTTCTGATATCACCCTGTATAATTTGTAGTCAAAGTAAACAACTTAAATTATATATTGTGGTGTTGTCTTTAATATAAAAATGGCAGCTTCACCAAATATTATATACTTACATTTTTTTCTACTACTTTAAATATATACGTTTTTAGCAAAAAATTAAATAAAACGGCTATTATATCCTAAACGACGAGAGATAGGTATACAATATCTTAATGAAAGTTACCCTTATTTTTAATGAGGAATCCATATCCAGGATAATATACAGGGTGTCCCATTTAATTTTTAGGAGTTGACTCCTAACCAGGAAAAACTGAGCACCCTGTATACATGAAAGGTATATAATATAAAAGTTCACTTAAAAACAATAACACTTTATATATAACTTTTTTTCCTAAATTGTATATCTTTCGAGATAAGGGGATAGAGGATCTTATGTGGGACACCCTGTACAACAAATACTGAGATCATTAAAAATGATGTCTTCTTGCTTTGAACGTTTTGGTTTTATTGTGATTATGGTCTCTCTCAGTACTAACCGGAAACATTTTCTACCATTAATAAATTTGTAAAATGGATGTTGAGTTTACTGTTTCATTTAAATCTTACCTCCAAGAATGCCGTCAATAGTATAGTCCTTTTTACTATCTATATCTGGTTCCCGCTTGCTGCCCCCTCGTAATAATCTGCTTATGGAAGACACGCTCGGCGGATCGCTGATTCCTTCCTGAAACAACAAAAATTATATATTAAAAATAAATTAATAAAAAAAAACGACTGCTTAGAAGTGACTCTTGAAGATATAGTGACAAGCAAAAAGAAGGAAATCAGATGGAATATTTATTTCTCTATTTTTTTTTTCGCTTTTAATAAAATTTCATTCCATTCAAATATTACCGACAAAGTCAAGGAAATTGCATGAAAAGCAATACGAAAAATTATATATTTGAAATGTGTTTTGGCAAACATAAGACTTCCCGTATGTATGCCAATAGTTTTTTCAAGTTGAGGTTGATAAGCAAAAAATACGATAATATTGATGTGTTTTGCCGTTTTCTAGAAATCTTAATAGTTTCTAAAATAAAATAAAAATCATTTTTGACAAATTTAAAAATTTTAATTTTCTATTTACTTTAAAACTGTTTTACCCATTTAAAGTAATTTTCTATAAAAAAATGTATTTGTTTGCAAAAAGAGAAATTTGACCTGTTTTACCGTTTTTTTAAATAAGCTAAGCGTTAGGGAATAAAACATATTTGTATGTGTAAGGGATTTTTTCCTCCCAAGGGGGTATAGTGGAAAAATAAAATGTTTTATATAGAAAGAAATTCGACAAGGGACTACCATTGCTGAAGGGTGATATTTTTTTATTTGTAAAATAAAAAAAAAGAAATTTAACGTATTTTACCGTTTTTTTTTTTATTTTTTTTTCGTTGTCAGAGGGCTGCTTCATCCCTGTAGAACTAACCTTTATACGGGAAAAATTATTTTATAAATAATAAAATGAAGTGTTTCGCTGTTTTTCGAAATATTATGTAATTCAAAATAACTATATACAAGCTACTTATGCAAAACGATTTTAACCCCATTCCAACACAAAAAAGTTTGGGAAATCTATTAAAAACAAAAGAAAAACTACCGATTGTATACATAGCTTTATGTTTTATGGGACTCAGAGTGCCAGCACTGGGTAGTGATATTTCTAGCGTTTTCTCTCAATGTTTTAAGACCTATTATGTAGAACCGATCCCTTTATTCCGAATATCTTAAATTCTGGGGATAACAGTAGCTTTGTTCTGAATGAGTTTGAGGTCTCGTCTACAATCGTCTCCTTTGATACAAAAAAGTGTATGGGCCCTGATAATATCCCAGCTATATTAGTAAAAAAATGTAAAATAGACTTATTGAGTCCTTTATTATATGTATATACATATATATATATATATATATATATATATATATATATATATATATATATATATATTTAAAACGTCTCTTCATAGTGGGGTTTTTCCATTAAAGTGGAAATATTCTCACATAAGTCGTATATTCAAAACAAAAATAAACATAATGTTTTTGACTATAGGACTGTTAGTAAGCTGTGGGTTCTAGGTAAGTTATTTGAAAAAATTATATATAAAAAAAATTTGGAACATGTTAAAGATATAATTATACCTGACCAGCATGGCTTGGAAGTTGTTGATAATATTAAAATTAATTATTAGTATAATAAAAAAACAAAATATATTTGTTTAGTAATTTCCACTAATTTATTTCCGTTTGACCGTTCAGTTCTGTTTCGACATACTGTGTCTTTTTCAAAAACCAACTTAATACTTTGAAAAAGACACAGTGTGTCGAAACAGCTGTCAAACGGAAATAAATTAGTGGAAATTATTAAACAAATATAGTAAATTAATAATTAATATAAAATTAAAAAGCGACATCACCGCTACAATTTTCTTAAGGATAACGTACGCATATTTGCAAAACTGTTGTGTTGGTATGTGCAAGTCAACATTCAAGCGCCTAGTAATTTTTGTGCGATTTCTTGGGTATTATGGTGCCTAAGTGAGAAGTGTGAAAAAATTTGGACTATTTAAGACCTAATGTCTCTTTTTTGGGTAAGTCAAAGTGTTATTGTTTTTCTATAATAATTGGAGTACTCCGTACGAGATTCTTCCTAATATTTTATTAGTTTGTAAGTACGGTTGAGTCCTTTAAAGGTAAATATGACTTGTAAATGCTATTTTATTATTCTTTAGAAAGCAAAATTACATATCTGCACTTTTTACTTCCCTAGTAGAAGGGAAGTATTGTAATCGTAAAAAAAATAACTCACTCTCAGAGATTTTTTCAGATCTTCTCGTTTCAAGGTCCCTAGATGACGAAAAACATGTTTTTTTAATTCCGTCGGTCTGTCTGTCTGTTCGCGGCGTAGCTAAAAAACTGCTTATCCGATTGACTTCAAATTTTGGCCAAAAATTAAGGGTCATATGGAGATGTCGTTGTAACATTTTGGAAAATATCCAATATGGTGAAACAAAATGGTGGCCTAGTGAAGTGTTAAATTTATTATTAAAAAACTACACATCCAGTTTATCTCAAATTTTGCAAAAACATCAAGTATTATGTTGGAATCAAGTGGTAAAATTTTGGTACGAATCCAAGATAGCTGAACAAAATGGCGGCATAATAAAAATTCAGCCTGAAAAAACTGCTTAATGGTTTGATTTCAAATTGTGTGCCATAACTAATTGTGGTATAGGGCTGGCTCAACTAGTAAAACTGTGTTACTAATTCAATATGGCGGAACAAAATTGCGGCCAAATAAAATGTTTGTAATCGTGAAGAAAATTACCCTCTCAGGATTTACATATCTTCACGTTTTAGCGTTCCTAGATGCCAAAAAACCTGTTTTATCAATTCCGTCAGTCCGCCTGTCGGTCTGTGTGTCAGTTCGGGACATAGCTTAAATACTACTTATCCGATTGACTTCAAATTTTGACCAAAAATTAAGGGTCATATGGGGATGGCCTGATAATATTTTCGTAAAAATGCAATATAGCCGAACAATGTTAAAAAATGTTGTGAGTGGTGTATTATTTGATCTAGTAAAAAAAACATGTATTTTTTTTTATTGTTGACGTTTCGCAACTTAATTGTTGCATCCTCAGGACACATATAAAAATCCTATATCCTGCATGAAACCTATATTATCAGTGCTTTTAGTCCGTTGTTCCGCCATATATTACCCAGATATTAAGTTTCTAAATGGTTTTCGTTAACAATCCTTTTGTTGTTATGCTTGAGTGGTGTATTATTTGGGATTAGGATCCAGTAAAAAAAGGACTATTTTTAAATAGTCGACGTTTCGCACCTTTATTGTTGCATCTTCAGGACACATATGTAGATTCTATATCCAGCATGAAACCAATTATCAGTCTTTATTTATTCCGTTTGTCTGCAGATATTTCCCAGATATTAAGTTTCTAAATGGTTTTCGTTAACGATCCTCTTGTTTTTTTGTTAGAGTGGTGTATTATTTGGGGTTAGGATCCAGTAAAAAAAACAAGACTTTTTTTAAATTGTCGACGTTTCGAAACTTCATTTTTACATCATCAGGACACATATATTGTTAATGGAAACCATTCAGAAACTTAATATCTGGTATATCTGCGTACCAACGAAGTAGGTAAAGACTGAAAATATGGTTTTCAATTTAAGATGGAGAAACAAAGTGACGGCCAAATAAAATTTTATAAAATCAACGATGATTTTAAATTTTGCAGAAAAATTTTGCAGCATTTAAATTAAAAAAATCAAATGTGAATATGGGATACAATAAAAATGAAGATACAGTATATGTAACACATATATACTGTGACTATGTACTGAACTAACTTGGATCACACTTCACTCTTGTAGATACAAAAAACACAGATGTATATACATATCTCTGTATATATATATTTGCCGTAAAAAATACTTTCAAGAATTTCTCAAAATAAATTATTTTAAAATACTGTAAAGTAAAATACTTTGCAGTTAGAGGAAAGAAAAGAAAAATAAACGGGCTTAAAATTACGTTTTTATGCATAATGTAAAAAAATAGATTAGATAATGTAAAAAGATAAGTTAAGAAATATTACCAATATTACGTTATTGGTCATTGCCAACGTCGAGAAGAAATAAAGTCCGTCATTAAAACTTTTTAGTGTTGCCTTAACTTAGGCCTGACAAGGAGCGTAGGAAATTTTTTCTTTGTCACATATACTAACAGTACATGTTTATTTACTACAACCATTGCAAAGAAACATACGATTATTTCAATGAAACAGTAACTATGTCTATGATTTTTTAAGATTTTATACATATTTTTGGTGAATTTGAAATGAATCAGTCTTACCTTTCCGAAATTATCGTTAGCGCAAAATAAAACTCCCCTAAATGGATTCCAAGTTTGCATTATACTCCCTGTAGTAAGAATCAATCAAGATATTTCCATGTAGCTCAGAACAATTTCACGATTAGTGTTGCTACAATGTAGCAATCTAGTTCCTCCGAATTGAATTCCACATACGAGTATTTATAAACAAATAGACCTAAGACGCGCTCTCGGCAATTCTGCGCACTCATATATAGTTGAGCGTGAGCTAATATTTCGATTAAATAGCGACACGAAGGTTTAAAAGTGGTGGCTTTGTTAAAGTGCGGGACACGGAAGAAAACCATTCTTAAAATAAAGGTTCATAGTCTTAAGTAAGCGGAAAAGTAAACGTGTGTACGCAAATAAATTTTATGTTATTTCATTTGTTGTAACAGATGCGCCTTCAACTATAAAGTGCTCCAGCTAAGCGGTACGGAAAATTAATCGAAGATTTAGTAACTCGAACTGGTCCACTTGTAGTTAGGATGTGCCTAGAGTCTCCATGCACTTGCCGCTAGAAGGTTCAAGCTATTTCCAGTGGCGCCTCTACATTTTGAGCATTTGTTTTCATAAATGCGTTGCGTTGAATTTGAATTATTATTTCCAAGTAAGGATGGCGAGTAAAAGAGGAAAAACAATTCGAAGCGGTGCACGTGAAGTTATTGCGAGCGTTATAGAGGCCTGTACTAGAGAAGCTGAAAATAATAGTTTGACTATTCCAATTCAAAATCGAACAGAACGCGCTGCATTTTCCACTAGTGTTTCGGAAAGTAGTGTAAAAAAAATTCACAGAGAACATAATGATCGCTCATGTTCTACTTCACCTTTAAAATCTCCTGTTAAAAAAAGACCCCGATTATTATAAAGACAAAATTGACGATGGTGATTTTCAAGTAATTCGACGAACAATAGAGGATTTTTATATAAACTTATATAAACTTGAAGAAGGTTCTGACCTGCAAAATAATAATGGTATAAAACCCTAAATCGACTTTTACGATCAAATGGTTTTGTTTGACGCAAGTGCTAAAATAAACGAAAATTGCTCATTGAGAGACCAAATATTTTTCACTGGCGGGTGAAATATCTATCAACTGTAAGACAATATAGGCAAGAAGGATATAATATTGTGTATCTAGACGAAACATGGGTAGATAATGATATGACAGTGAACAAATGCTGGCAAAGTGAAAGTGTTACAGGTGTTGTTCAGTGAATCCGCTCTAGTAGTCACTTTAATATAGTTCATGCTCATTTAGAAGCCGGATTTGTTCCAGGTGTTGCTTTAGTCTTTCGCTCGGGACTAACAACTGGAGACTATCATGGACAGACGAATAGAGATAATTTTCAAAAGTGGTTGCTCGAGAAGCTTCTTCCTAACATTCCTCCCAAATGAGTCGTAGTAATGGATAATGCGTCTTATAGTTGGCGCATTACCTTTCTGGAATGACGTCATTTTTGGTTATTTTTGTTTGATTTATGTTAACTGACAGTGACAAAAACATTTTGAAAAAACTCATTGTCGTTTCTTTACAACAGTCAATGCCGGTTTTGGTTATGTGTCTTTCAGAATATATTCGTCAAAATTGACATTGATTTGTTGTGATTCTTTTTAAACTTTTGCAAGATGCCGCGAAGATATAATCAGCAATCACAGCTAATAGTTTTGAATATCTTGGCTTTTTTTCAATTGGAAAAAGAGCAAGCTAAAAATGGAATCCTTCCGCAAACTGATAATATAATTGAACGAGCTTCAAATGCAACAAAACTTAGCCATACAACAATCATAAATATTAAGAAAAGAGGAATAACGAGCGATGAATCCTTTACCTCCAGAATGTCTCAAAAGCAAAAAGAGGTAAAAACAAAAATTACAGATTACTTAAAGAACAAAATAAGAGATACGATCTACTGCATGTATGCGAAAAATGAATATGTTACAATGCAGACTTTGCTTAAAAAACTAAAAGAGATAAATGAATATTTTAATTTTTCCATCACCTCGCTAAGAAAATACGTAAAAAGTATTGGTTTTAAGTTGAAGAAATCAAATAATAGAAAATACCTGATGGATTTGCCCCACATCGTCCACAAGAGAATCAATTTCTTGAGGGAATATGTCAAAAATCAAAATCTAGGACAAGATGCTTATACCACCGTATTTATTGATGAGACTTGGATTTTTAGGATAACACTATGTCTACAAGTTCTAAAAAAGCTAGTGAAGGTCATCGATATATTGTAGTTCACGCTGGATCAAAGGAAGAATTTATTAAGGGGGCCAGTTTAATATTTAAAAGTGGACTAAAAAGCGGAGATTATCATGACAATATGAACAAGCAAAATTTTGAAAATTGGTTTAAAAATCAGCTGGTACCAAATCTTCCTCCAAAAAGTTTGATAGTGATGGACAACGCAAGCTATCATTCCGGCCTTTTAGAGGATATTCCAAGAAAATCATGGACAAAGCAGAGATTGATTGGATGGTTAAAAGAAAAGAACATTGACTTCCCAGAGAGGGCCATGAAGGATGAAATATGGAGCATTGTAGAAAAAAATTGTAACATTGAAAAAACATTCTACCTTGACGAATATGTGAAACCTTTGGGCCACAAAATACTAAGACTTCCTCCATACCATTGTCAATTTAATGCTATTGAAATGGTATGGTCTGAGTGTAAGAGGAAATACGACCAATACATTGCTAGTCTGAAGGGGACACCATCGGAAGTTTTGGCCATGTGGGAAAAAGCGATAAATGAAGTATCTTCAGAGCATTGGAAAAATTATGTCAGCCACACAGAAAGGGTAATCCAAGAAGCTTGGAAGACAATACAGATATGTGATGCTTTAGACATTGCGCCACTTGTAATTAGTACCGACGAAGACAGCAGTGACGATGAAGAATTTAGTTCTGATTCTGAAGACAGTGAAGGGGAGTAGTTTTTATTTTTAAAGTTAGTTAGTTATACATTAATTTCTCTCTTTTAGTTTTTAAAGCAAAGTCTGCATTGTAACATATTCATTTTTAGCATACACGCAATAGATCATATCTCATATTTTGTTCTTTAAGTAATCTGTGATTTTTGTTTTTACCTCTTTTTGTTTTTGAAACATTCTGGAGGTAAAGGATTCATCGTTCGTTATTCCCCTTTTCTTAATATTTTTTCAGTATTGTCTGTAATTGAGAATTAAAATAATTTTGACGAAAATGGGTAACTGGCGTCAATTTATTACATTGCAAACAAAGAATAAGACTAAGATGAAAGAATTTATATTAGTAAAGTCTTATTTGCAAAATAATTTTAGTTTTTGAAGTTATAATAGTTATTTTTGTATTAAGTGTGCAAAATGAGGGTTTTTTTATGGCAATGAGAGTGTTAATTTTTTGCCAGCCATTTTCGACAAGTTGCAGCGCTTTCTGTACAGAAAATGCCAATTTTAAATTCGCTTTAGCCAGTGCTGAACGCACCCCTCCTATCTACATCACTGCATACGTTTAGGTTAGGAATCATCGCTGAAATATAAATAATATAAGAAATACGTTATTTGAAACCAGCGTGACGTCATTCCAGAAAGGTAATGCTCCAACTATATCATTCTCACGTAGAAGATAAAGTCCCAACTGGCTTAAATCGAACGATCTTGTATGTGATCCAACATGGAGAAAATATCAATTTTTTTATGAAGTAACATCAGCCAACAAGCCTAGAGAAAAAAAGTATAAAATTGACGGTCTTTTACGTAACCTCGGTCATACACCTTTAAGGCTACTTCCATACATGTGCGATTTCAACCCTATTGAACTTGTATGGGCAGGAGTAAAAAAATATATTCGAGAGCGCAACACCGGTGAACTTTCAATTAAAGATTTAAATAAAATAACATTAGAAGCGATTGACTCAATATCGGCTGAAAATTGGAAATCGTATGTTAAACATGTTCGTCATCTTCAAGTAGTGACGACGAAACCTCATCATTTTCAGAGGAAGACAACGATTTAGAAGGAATCGAACCATTAGAATCACAGCCGTCAACCTCAAAAATGGCTTAGTTTTTTTTCATATATTTTGTAAAATTGTTCATAAAGTAGCTGTCAATAAACTGCTTCAAAATAATTAATTTTCTGTTCAATACCGGGTGTAAAAAAAAATCAAATATTGCATTTAATATTTGAAAAACTACAGAACTCATTTTTCCAAAATTAACACATCAATGTAGTTATAGTAGGGGAGCCAGCACTGATTCCAGTGAAGAAAATTTATCAAAATTTTAACTTATGCAGTTTGACTTTGGGCTATTCGGGCATGCCAAAAGTGACCGTTTGTCTCCGTCTGTCATATTAATTTGTAAAGGGGACGTCATTGTGAAGTACTATACAGGGCGTTTCCTAATTGCGTGCTAATTTTAAAGAGGGTGATTCTTGGACCTTTTTAAGAAAAAAGTTTAATACGATCGTAAAAGTCTTAACTTTCGAGATACAGGGTTTAAAAAAACATTTTTTTTAAATCCTAATTCTGATGCTATTATAGATAAATAACTATGTGCAATTTGATATACGTCTTTTATGCACAAAAGGGCATTTTTTATTAACAATCAATTTTTGAAATTCCTACCAGTGGAGTGCATATGTAAATAATCTGGGTAAATCTGTATGCTCCTTAATGCATAGAAGGCGTGTATCAAATTTCATGCAATTATCTACAATAGCATCAGAATTGGAACGAAAAAAAATGTTTTCTTTTTAAATTTTACTATCCTGTATCTCAAAAGTTAAGACTGTTTAATGTTAATGACCTTTAATTCTTGATCAAAATTTGAAGTCAATCAGGTTAAGTAGTGTTTAAGCTATGGCTCGAACTGACAGACCGACGCGCGACGGAACTGATAAAACATATTTTTTGGCATCTAGTGGCGTTTAAATATATATAAAACTTGATAAGGTGATTTTTTTACGATTACAAACATTTTATTTAGCAGTCATTTTGTTCGTCCATCTTGAATTAGTATCGCAATTTTACGTGTTGATCCCAGTACCACAATTAGTTATGACACGCAATTTGAAATCGATCTATTAAGCAGTTTTTTTCAGGCTGAATTTTTAAATATGTTTTAAAGCCGCCATTTTGTTCCGCCATCTTTGATTCGTACCAAAATATTACCAGTTAATCCCATCATAATACTTGTTGCTTGTACAAAATGTGAGATAAATTGGATAAGGGGTTTTTTTGATAATAATTTTTTTAATATTTGACTAGCCGCCATTTTGTTTCGCCATATTGGATTTTCACCATAATGCTACCAAGTTATGCCCATATGACCGTTAATTTTTTATTAAAATTTAAAGTAAATCGGTTAAGTAGATTTTAAGCTATGCCTCGAACTGACAGACGTACGGACCAGGTGATTTTATATTTTATATTTTATTTATATAATACTTAATCTTTGTGCAAAATTTGAGATCAATTGGATAAATAGTTTTTTAATAATATTGGGTTCTTACCAAAATGTTACCAGGTCAACCTTATATGAGCTTAAGTTTGTTTATCGGGTAAGTAATTTTTTAGCTATATCGCGGACAGACAGACAGATAAAACGACGAAATTGGGGAGGGTGATCTGTTGTAGATTGGAGAGAAAAATTACAAGAAGATTGTTATTGTTATACAGTGTGCCACATTTGAAGCCTTTATTTTGAAAATTTAAGGTAAAAAATGATAAACAATTTAACACCCTGTATGTTTATATAAGTATCATTTTCGACCACATGTTTATACTACCTTTTTGTCTTAAAATCACTTGATATAAAAATAATAAATCTTAATATGTACCAGACATTAATTAACACCCTGTATAAACTGCTATATGGGGAAGTAAAAATGGTTTCCTCGTGAGATGCGAACGGCGCGGCGTCGAACGTCAACTATAATAATAAACAGAGAGAATATAGACACTAAATGAGGTACTTTACCGCAAATTGTGTGGCATATTACGTCGTCGTCGATAACTCGGAAGTAATGGATGGTCGCGAGCGAGCGGGCATCCACGTAAATATTCTCGACGGTACCCGCTGCCGCCCGCGGCGGCATCTACACCGCAAATGCTGGGCGGCACGCGATGAAAGGCGGCCGTCGCTCGGGGCCGCGCGCCGCCCTCAAATTAGCCCGTGCCGCCACGCACCTGCGACGGTACGACCGCGGGCCACCGCGCGCAGATAACATCGCGGCCGATGACAGCCACGGCGAGGAGATGATCGTCGAAGGGCATTGTTTTCGACATATTATGTAAAACGTTATTATATACAGGCTTGTCCGAAAGTAATGGCACACAGTGTAACTAGGGTTGCCAGATCAGAAAACTGTAATAACTGGACACAATTTTAAAATATCGGGATTTTTGGGTTGTTGTCTGGAGAAATAAATACTATGAATCAAGATTTTAACTTATATTCGTAAGAAAATTAAAAATTATTCAATCATAATACCTTGCAAATTCTATAACAAATTATGGAATATAAGGTATTTCAAAAATGCTGTGAACTATATTTTCTTTAACAATACTTGAGAAATTATGTAAAAGAAACAAATAATATAAAAATGTATCTGAATAACATGCATCAACAATTTAAACAGCAAATATCCCGAATACAGGTAACTTTAGCTTTTAGTCTTTTACAAGGTTTAAAAAAAGGAAAGAAGGGAATGTCTTTTTTTTATTAAAATTATGCACGTAGGCGCAAAAAAGTAACGACTTTTTTAACCTATAAAAGTTACCGCAAGTAACGCCCTCTAGAGGTGCGTGAAAGTTCCAAATTCCAATTTGCGTTACGATATCTTGGAAGCTAGCAAACTTATGCAAGATAGTTAATTAAAATTTGAAATTTTATTTTAATAACAACTTTCGTGCAAAGGTAAGTTCTCATCTAATTAAATTTGCTTTTTTGGGGTTAATATAGTCAAATTCTCGTATAAAGAGTTATCAGCAGTAGAGTAGCGATGTATGGTAAAGTCTTGGTTAGATTAAGATTAGACTTATAAGTTCTACACCATACTAAGATCCCATACCTAATAATGGATTCAATCAGTACCTTGTAAACAGAAATCAGTAATCCCCTATTTAAAAAATCCTTAAGTAAGTAAAATTTATAAACCAATCCCTTAATCTTAATACTCAAATATTTGGCATTTTCTACTTCATTTATGTTCAGTTCATTCGAGGCGCTTACAATTTTCATAGAGTTAAATGTTAGTCTATTTTTATTAGTAAGTGAGAAAGCAATGTAATTAGTTTTTTTGATATTGAGCGAAAGAAGGGGCGTGCAGTCCATGGAAGCAAGGAAAGCAGTGCTTCCCCAAAAAAAATTACAAAACATCTTCTAAAATGTAATTTTTGAAATAGGAAATCATTAATTTAAATTACATTAAAAATGCTAAAATATTATCTTAATTATCAAGCCCATAATAAATGCGGCCTTGACTCCGACCCAGCCACAATAGAATATCGAATAGAACCTATGCGGGCCGCTAGCTTCTCTGCAGTCAAGTCTTGTATGCTTGATTTCTTGTGAATCGAGCCAGAGGTTATTGAACTTTTCACCGGCTGTTTGCAATTTTTGCATTTCAGTAGCGTGCTTTAAGTGGTAGCGGAAGCTATCGTTGGAGTAGGTTCTTTGTTTGAACGGCTATCTGTGTGTTGTGTGATACGTACGTCGCGTCGTGCATGGTGCGATATGGAAGACAATAATACGGACGTGGATATGCAAATACCGTCAACTTCGGCTGTCGGTAATAACATAGAAAATGTTGGAGAATTTAGTAAGAAGAGTGTGTGAATGTGTGGTGTGTATCTTAATAATAAACGGATTTTCTACATTAAACTTCGCTGATAAGCTTCAAATAATTCCAATAAGGCAAAACCGCCTATGAAAAATTTAACCACAAAAATGTAAAACTGTATTAGACATTTTTATCCGGAAAAACAATACGAACAATTTAAATGGCTAACAGGGTATGAAAATATAAGTAAATTATTTTGTTGCCCATGTTTACTTTTTAAAAATGAAAAAGGTATCTGGAATAAAACTGGTTTTTCCGATTTAAACAATTTCCATAAAGCTGTAAAAGGACACATTATGTCCAAAGCACATTTACAGGCCGTCATAAAAGAAAAAATCTTCGGCAAAACCAGAATTGAATACGCACTTTATAAACAGTTGGAAATTAGTCACCGCCAACACAATGAACTAGTCGATAAAAATAGGCAAATATTAAGAAGACTTATCGATGTTGTTTGTTTTCTCGGACAGCACGAATTGGGATTTAGAGGTCATGACGAAACAAGGGTTTCTTCAAATAGAGGAAATTAATGGCTAAATATGATGATTGCTTAAAAAATCATTTAGAGCAGTCTAGCGTTTTTCGCGGAACGTCGAATCGAATCCAGAATGATTTAATTTCCGCTGTTGCAACCATTATTCTAAAAAGAATTAAGCAAGAGATTGGCGAGGCGCGGTTCATTGCTATTGTTCTGGACGAAACAACTGATATCACTAATTTTAGCCAATTATCTATAGTAATACGCTACGTTAAAACAGGCGGAATTATTCAAGAGCGATTTTTAGGTTTTAAGAATGTGTCTGAAAATCGTACAGCAGATTCATTATATACCGTAGTTTATAACGTTACTAAAGAAATTAATGGAGAAAAAAAATTAGTTGCTCAAAGCTATGATGGAGCTGCAGTGATGGCAGGACAATTAAGGGGTCTGCAAACTAAAGTTCGAGAAACTTTCCCAAGTGCCGTGTTTGTCCATTGTTTTGCTCATAAATTAGATTTAGTTTTATCCCAGTCCATCAATCACATTAAAAAGTGTAAAGTATTTTTCGTTACTTTAAGTGGCATGGCTGCTTTTTTTTCCAAGTCAACAAAACGTACACAAGCTTTGCACTCCATTGTCCACAAACGATTGCCCAAAGTAGCTCCTACTAGATGGAACTATAATGGAAGACTTGTGTTAACAGTATCTGAAAATCGTGAATCACTGATTGAACTATTTGAGAATATAATAGAAAATAATGAAACGTGGGGCTCACAAGCAATAAATAGTTCGAGGGGGTTTTTGGACTGTTTGAAACGAGATTTTAATTTTAATTTTTTGTTGAACATATTTTCAAAAATATTTCCATTCTCGGACAATGTTTTTAATATATTACAAATCAAAAAAAATGATATTGCTTTTTGCCTAAAAAAAGTGAATGATTTTAAGTCCATGTTAACCCAAAAAAGAGATGACTTTGACCTATTTTGGGAGAAAACGATGACTTTAAATGTAGAGCCACAAGCCAAGCGTCTTCGAACAGACAAGGTGGGAGATGTTCAAACATCATACAGACGCCTCTTTTATGAAATAATCGACAAAATTCAGCAACAAATAAACTATAGATTTAACGGTTTAAATGATTTTAAATTCCTCGAGCTCTGCAATTTTGATGCATTTAAAGGAAAAACTTTTCCAGAAGATGCGTTTAAATCTCTTCTTCTTCATTATGGCCAGTTCTTCGACCGAGTGTTACTGCGATCTGAACTAAAAGTGATTTACGAAAGTGATGACATTAGCGCAAAAAATAACGCTAAGGAACTAATGCAATTTTTAAAAGACAAGGAGCTGGAAGATGCCTACACCGAAGTGTTGAAATTGTGTGAATTAGTATTGACAATACCTGCCAGAAGTTCATCAGTAGAACGCAATTTTTCAACAATTAAATGTATACAAAATTTCGTGAGAATTTCAACGGGGCAGGAGAGACTTTCGCATACATCGCTGTTGTCCATGGAAAATAAACTTCTCCAAGATATGTCGGAGCATTGACGTTCTTATGATGACGTCATTGACGAATTTGCAAAAATGATCGAAGAGTCGAATTACATTACAAATAGGTAAGTTTCTAAAAATTGCTTCCCTTTCTTAAAATTTCACCACACGCCCCTGAGCGAAAGATAAAAAGAATCAAACCACCTTAACAATTCTAATAGCATTTTCAGCATTATGTCTAGCCTCATTCCATGAATTACCTGCCATTATTACCGCAATGTCATCGGCGTACCACAGTATTGTTCCTTATATATTGATACCGGTAAGTAAAGGGTAGATAAATGTAATAAACCGAAGGGGACCTAAAACTGTTCCCTGTAGAATACCCATCTTTACAATATTTGTTTTACTAACAACATTATTAATTCTTAGTGCCTGGTCTCTGTTTGCTAGATAAGATTCAAAAACTTTCAACACAGTGCTGCAAATACTATAGTTTGATAGTGTATCTAAAAGAGCACTATGCGGTACTGTGTCAAACGCCTTTGCAAAGTCAAGGAAGATAACGACAGTTTTTTTTATTATTGTTTATTTTAACCTCAGATACAAGTTAATTAATTGCATCTGATGTTCCAGTGCCCACAGCAAACCCAAACGTTTTTTTAGTGTTTTTTTCTAAAATTTTGCTAAAATTATTAATAAGACTTATTAGCCGATAGTTTGTAACTTCTTTTGCATTACCCGATTTATAAATAAGTGAAATTATAGAAGTTTTAAAAAAAGTTGGTATTATGCCCTTTTTATAAATAAGGATTAAAAATAAATGCAAATGGTTTAAGTATGTGTTTGTGTGTTGTTTTCATTATTATTGCAGAGACGCCATCGATACCAACTTGAGTTTTTTAAAGATTTAATATGTTTAATAAGTTAATTTTCATCTACTGGTCTCAGATACATTGATTTGCCGTTACTGTAGTTAATTTTGTAAGGATTAGCAGGTCTAATATTTTTTTAGACATTTTTTCTCCTATGTTTATTTCAATAGTACATTACAGGTCAAAAAAAAAAGAAAAACCCAAGTAGTACACTAAGTAAGATAAATACAAAGTAATAAAATTAGAAGAAGAAGTAAGAGGAACTCAAGTTAAAAAAAAATTTAGAGAAAAATCAAGTTATAAATATCTTAAGTTTTCTCTTAAATGCTATTGAGCTGTAATTATATTCAAAATCGTAGGGAATATGCTTATTATATAGAGTCATAAATCGATTTATAATTTCATTCCTGCTAACATCTGTTCTTCTATAGTCCTGTAAAAAGGTTCCTGTCTGCCTAGTACATCTTGATGGAACTCTAAAATTCAACAAATTCAGCAAGTCAGCAGAGTTCAGAGTCCATTTGGTTGGTAAGAATCTTGTGGCCAAAAGATAGACAGTTCTTGATTCGACGGATTTCGAGGGTATCTAAACTCAGCATGTTAATACGCTCAATATGCAATAATTGGGCCTTGTTAATTCCCAATTTGAAAAGTAGAAAGTTAGCAAACTTTATTTAAACACGTTCGATCCGCGCCATCCTGGTCGTGTAACAAGGTGACCACACAACAGAGCAGTAATCGAGGTTCTAAATTCGTGACATTGTCTCATAATGAATCCTAACTTTTTAAACGCTTTTGAGATTATCCAGTCGATGTGGTTTGTAAATCTTAATTCGGAGTCAAACAAAATTTCAAAATCATTAACCGTTGTAATTCTTTGAAGTTCAGATGAGTCAATATTATAGGAATTAGTGACTGGTGCTTTCTTCCTACTAAAGAGATTACTTTGCATTTAGATATGTTCAGTTGCATCCTGTTCTCAATGCACCATGTACACAAAAGATCAATATTACTATGTAAAACAAAACAGTCTTCAATACAATCAATTATGTGATATATTTTAAGATCATCGGCAAAAAAAGAAGATTGCATTGGTTAAGCAGTGAGGCCAGATCATTCACAAATAACAAGAACAAGATCGGACCCAAGTGGGAGCCTTTTGGTACACCAGAATGTACTTTAGTTGTTTGAGACTTATCGTCGCCAATCCGAACCACTTGAGAACGATCATCCAGATAACTTCTAAACCACTTCAGAAGTGGATCACCAACTCCATACAATTCCAGTTTTTGGATTAAGTTGGGATGGTTTACTCTGTCATACGCCTTCCGAAAATCAAAGTAAATGGCATCAACCTGGAGACCCATGTCCAAAGCATCCGCGATGGTGTTGGAAAACATTCAGAGATTCATCTGACAAGACCTCTCCATAAAAAAACCTTTCCGGAAATAATACGCTCAATATGCAATAATTGGGCCTTGTTAATTCCCGATTTGAAAAGTAGAAAGTTAGCAAACTTTATATGAACACGTTCGATCTGGGCCATCCTGGTCGTGTAGCAAGGTGACCACACAACAGAGCAGTAATCGAGGTGACTTCTCACCAAGGGGAACCAAAGTGTATTTAAGTCCTCTGTATTTCCAAATTCGTGACACTGTCTCATAATGAATCCTAACATTTCAAACGCTTTTGAGATTATCCAGTCGATGTGGTTTGTAAATGTTAATTCGGAGTCAAACAAAATTCCAAGATCATTAACCGTTGTAACTCTTTGAAGTTCAGATGAGTCAATATTATAGGAATTTGTAACTGGTGCTTTCTTCCTACTAAATTACTTTGCATTTAGATATGTTCAGTTGCATCCTGTGCTCAATTCACCATGTACACAAAAGATGTAAAACACAACAGTCCTCAATAGAATTAATTATGCGATATATTTTAAGATCATCGGCATCAAAAAGAAGATTGCATTGTTTAAGCAGTGAGGCCAGATCATTCACAAATAACAAGAACAAGATCGGACCCAAGTGGGAACCCTGTAGTACACCAGAGTGTACTTTAATTGTTTAGGACTTATCGTCACCAATCCGAACCACTTGAGAACGATCATCAAGATAACTTCTAAACCACTTTAGAAGTGCACCACCAACTCCATACGGTTCCAGTTTTCGGATTAAGATGGGATGGTTTACTCTGTCAAACGCCTTCCGAAAATCAAAATAAATGGCATCCACCCGGAGACCCGCGTCCAAAGCAACCGCGATGGTGTTGGAAAACACACAGAGATTCGTCTGACAAGACCTTTCTGAAAAAAAACCATGCTGTGCAGTTGAGCTTGTTAATAAAAAAGTCATTACAATAATTAGCAAGGGCCCTATCATTTAACAAAATATCACTATTCTCATCTATTATTTCAGTTTTAGATGTACTTTTCCTAGTTTTTTTATATATAAAACCACGAGAGAGAAGATTTTGACGGCAAAATTTTCCGATTGTTTATGAAAGTTTGTTGCTTGTTGCGAAATTACCAAAAAGTAACAAACTTGAATATACAAGAGGAAAATTTTACCTTCAAAATTTTTTTTCGCGTGGTATTCGACATGACTATTACGAGAACAATGTGTTACCATATATAATATCAAATAAAACACTGAAATCAAAAGAAATAAAATATAACAACTTTATTTTTTAATATCCATGAAAATAATTTCATTTATTATTTACAATATTGAAAATGCAGCTATTATAATAGGTATTTGTTTCATCATCCTTTATTCCAGCTGATGTCGGTGAAATTTGTAAAGTTGAAAAGTGAATCTGACGTCATTTTCTCTTAAATTTTGTACCAAGTTCTTGTGGTGTTCTGAGTCAAGTTGTAGGTAGGGTTTGATTGAATGAACGCTAGAATGATCCGTCATTTTTATTATTTGATGTTCACCAATACCATTTTTTGCAAGTGGTTTGGTTACTTTAAACTTCTTGGTTTTCAAAACAATTCTTTGTGCAAAGAGTTTTGTCCATTTTGCTAATATGTTTACAATTACAATTTGGGTGTACCGTTAAAAATAGTCTGTCTGTGGTTATGGTAGATCCTCTTTTATCCATTAGTTTAAGAAACAATCTTACAGGACATACATTTTCATTGATGTTATTTTTTATCAACCACTTACTGCTTGCTAGGCTTTTTGCTTCTCGTTGTGCTGTTTTAGAAAAAATGGTGTTAGATTCGATTCGCCCAGTAAATTCTCCTTTCATATTCAATTCTTTATAAATAACTTTAGAGTTTGCCGCTTTATTCCCTTTCCAAGCAAGTTCGAATGAACATAGGTGAACATTTTTGTTTGTAGACCATCTAGGTTATCTTCATCTACCTGCCATCGAAAGTAATTCCTCAGCAGTGAAAGCCTTCGAGCTTACTTTCTTTTTTTCTTGGGAAGCTTGGAGTAGTTTTCGCTTAGCGTCTCGGGCCAACCTTGCTGCTTTAAAGCGACTATCCGTAAAAGGATCAATTTTAATTCCAAACTTTTTTAAACAGTTTTCTTGAATAATTTGAGCGGTAGTATTCTATATTGATTTTATGCTTGATTCTTTGTAATCTTCACTGTTTGGTTTTCTCATATTGAAGCCGTAATCTTCCAGAATGTTTGCTACTTCTTCGGGAGTTGTGTCGTGTTTTAACAAACCTTTAAACGAACAAAACTGGGGAAACTGGTCCCAGACGGATTTTTTAGTTTTTACGGTATCGATCGGTATATCGTTAGGAACTATATTTTCTATATTTTTTAACGATTCTTTTCCGAACCTGCATCCGAACTCATTTTGAAGAATTGAATTGTTTAATTTGCACACTGTCAAAAGCGCGACTTTTTATTTGTTTGTATTGTAATAAAATATGGTAATTAAATTGGGATTTTTGACCTCGGTGACACTTGTCAAAATGACAAGAACAATTTTTACTTTAACCCAACAAAATTTAATAATACCACAAGTGCTTAAAAATTTCCGATAATTTTTCACGAATGCGTGTTTTCTTATAATTTGTAGAGAAAACATGCATGAGTGGAAAATTATCTGGTTAATTTTTAAGCACGAATGGTATTTAGGAGGAATATTCCACGAATCAAATACGGGGAAACTAAGCTTTATTAACTGAATATTAAATACATACCTATTTCAAGTTCAGAAATTTGAATTTTGTAACAAATTGAACACAAATTGAATAATATATACCAATAAAGTTATTTGTCTAAATATTGAAAAGTACTTAATATAAATCTAAATATACAATTTTAATTATTGATTGTATAATGAAAGGTACAGTTCTGATAATTATTAACCACATTGTTGTTTTGCGACGACGTAGAAGATGCCGTCAGACCACTACTTGTACTTGTGCTGGGTGATGCTGCTACAGGGGCTGGATGCACGTGCTGTTGAGGTGGTTCTTTCCCAGGTTCCCTCATTTTTTCTATAATTTTTTGTGGTGATCTGGATCCATTCGCAAATAACTTGATAGGGATTTCGCATTCGAATGACCTGTAATTTTTATCAAGTTTTGCTCCGACACTCCGCTTTTGGCCAGCTTGGACACGGCAGCAGCTCTGAGGGAATGGTTGGTAAATTTTTTTGCCTGATTTCTGTGCTTGTTTTTTTGTCCAAATTGAAATCTCGTTTTTTCCTACTGGGCTGTTTTTGAACCATTTTCCGGAAATTTTCCAATGGGGGTTTGGCGTCAAAAATAGTCGAGTGTTGGAGATACTTTTCTTTTATCTTGTAACTCTTTATAAATTCTTACTGGGCAAAAGCTGGGACTTCTCTCGTTTCTCACCAACCACTTCGAATCCGCGAGTTTTCGGCCACTTCCTTGACATGTTTTAGAAAAAAAAAAGGGTTGTATTGAATTCTACCTGTTTTTCCTCCGAAGTTGTCAGTTTCTTCTTTGAAAAAAGTTGTTTCGGCTCTTGCACCTTCTCCTCCTCTCCAGGCTAATTCATAGGACAACAGAAAAAAACACTTCTTTTGTAAACCCTCTGTAGTTGATTCATCACAAGCTTCGATTAGATTTTTTAATTCATTGTATGTTAAAAAACGGCCGATTCTCTGCGTTTGCCTTCAATACCTCGCAAATGTCTCCTTTTGGCATTTTTTGCATCTCGGGCCGATTTGAATTCGATCTGCTCGAAGGGATTTATTTTAATTTTGTATTCATTGAAATACCTTTCCATCAATAATTTCGCCGTCACATTCCAAATAATTTTTACCGTGCCTTCTTTATATTCCTCCCCGTTCATTTTTCGCATATTGTAGGCCCAGCTTTTCAAAATGATTGCTAGTTGGGATACTGGAGTATCTTGGTCAAACGTATAGTTTTTTTCATCGCAAAATGACATAAACTGTCTCCTTTTGGATTTAACGGAGTTTCTTGGTTCGCTTCCAATTATATTTTCATCATTTTTTGCGAAACTTAAAAAAAGCAGGTTTCATATTGTCAAGATTTCATTTTTTGTTTATAGTTGGCGCATTACCTTTCTGGAATGACGTCATTTTTGGTTATTTTTGTTTGGTTAACCGGTTTTGGTTATGTGTCTTTCAGAATATATTTGAATTCGATCTGCTCGAAGGTAAAAACAAAAATTACAGATTACTTAAAGAACAAAATAAAAAACTCATGCATGATTTATTTTAATTTTTATTCATTGAAATACCTTTCCATCAATAATTTCGCCGTCACATTCCAAATAATTTTTACCGTGCCTTCTTTATATTCCTCCCCGTTCATTTTTCGCATATTGTAGGCCCAGCTTTTCAAAATGATTGCTAGTTGGGAAATCTGGAGTTAAAAGAATCTTGGTCAAACGTATAGTTTTTTTCATCGCAGAATGACATAAACTGTCTCCAGATGCTCGTCTTGGATTTAACGGAGTTTCTTGGAAAAAGTATGTCAGCCACACAGTTCGCTTTCAGACATTGCGCCACTGGTAATTCCAGAATTTAGTTCTGATTCTGAAGACAGTGAAGGGGAGTAGTTTTTATTTTTAAAGTTAGTTAGTTATACATTAATTTCTCTCTTTTAGTTTTTAAAGCAAAGTCTGCATTGTAACATATTATATTTTCATCAATTTCCTCTTCTTGAACTAGCCCAAAGCGATTATTCATATTAACAACTTTTCAAAAATGTTTGAAAGAAACTTAAAAAAAGCAGGTTTCATATTGTCAAGATTTCATTTTTTGTTTAGGTATGTAACTACACCTAACCAGGTAAGTGGAAACACCATGTTTCCTAGACGACGTAGTATTTCCGCTATAATTTTTCGAAAACACCACCAGTCTTTCGAGAAAATTTGTACATGAGTGGAATATTCGCTGAAAAACTATCTTGTTGATTTTGTCCAGGTAGGGAGATTTTTGTCCAGATCTGAGTTTTCGGCAGTAGAAAATTGGCCGTTGCTATGTCATTTTGCCATGGTAAAACAATAGAGTGGAATAGTCATTGGTAACCTCCCTAATAATTTGTTATACTTTCCTTTTGTTTTTATAGTAAGAATTTTTTGTATCATTTATTACTTTTCTAAGTTTATTTCTATGTAATTTATATTGATCTTCAAGTTCTATACTGTGTTTTTTTACTAACTGTTTTTGAAGTTATATTTACAAGATTTAGTAGTTCTAGACTGATTAAGATATTTAAGAAATGTTTAATTAATATAAATCCAAGCTCTACTTATGGGCTCTGTTTTGGCTATGAGTCAAACCACGAAGAACACCGCAGCACGGAAAGCACAACGGTCAATTTTCCTCAATAGTTCACGTGCTGCACGTAGAAATGTAAATGGCAGAAAGCTGCAGATATATCGGTACCAAATACCCGTAATTTGTCGAATCTCTTTTGCATTGTTGTGCGTTCGAGAACCGTGGCATGCGGGCACCTCCCATATTAATTTCGATGCCGGGTACCGACCAAGGGATCGTATTTACTGCTTTGCTAACAGCCACGTTTCGTTTTTATCTGGTGCCTTTTAATATTCCAAGATTGGTCGTTGCCATGGATGGCCCAGAGCGGTCTAAATGTTTGACCTCCCTGAGATTATCGAAATTCTGTGAGTCGATAACCTCTCATCAAAACATCGTCGAGATAACATCTTGAGCTTGACACTTGCTCATTTATTTTATTATTATGCATAAAGCAAAGCTATTTTTTAAGTCCTATCTCAAGAAAATTAGGAAGGGGACTAAATTTTTCTAAAAATAACTTTCTTAGAGTTTTTTTCTTTTGAGCTATCAAAACATCAAAGTAGTCCTCACTTTTTGTTTGTGAATAACGAATAAAAACGTAGTAGTGTATAATAAATATACCAATTAAAAAAATATTGTAAAAATTTGCAAAAACTCATTTTTTGCCAGTATCTGCCAAATATTGCAAACCAGGTGTGGAAAAACTTTGCTTAGCTGAGGGCATAATTTCCAAACTTAATCAGGTCGCGGGCCGTAGGTATAAATAAGTAGGTAATAGTTGATAAAAAAGCGACAAAAATTCACACATTTTTTATTTATTGATTATAACAGCAAAGTTAAACATATAAAAAAACAAATTAACAAAAACAGATAGAAAAATCAAATGAAAATTAGTGAGATATTTGAGTTTAAAACTGAGAAACAAGATGATCAATATTGGGCTCAATATCACTAGTACATAAGCGCAAAGTGGTTTCTAAATTAACATCTGTAAGCCGAGAACGATGCTTATTTGTATTAATTTTCGTGATTGAAAAAAGCTGTTCACATTTACACGTGCTACAGAATGTACAAATTATTTTTCGTGCGAAAGCTCTCAGCTGTGGATACTTTACTTCGGAATGGTATGTTCTGTAAAATTCGCTTAATTCTACATCATCAAATTTAGACTTCAAATATGAGTCTTCTTGAAGCTCAATCAACTCCATTTGTAGAAGAAGCGGGGCATCTTCCGCATTACACTTACAAGGATTTGCAAAAATAATGAAAGCGCTATCCATATTCTTAAAATCGATTGAAATAAACATCTAAATATCGCAGTGGAAGTGAAATAAAAGATAATAATATACTCCCCGCCCATTAACTCTATGGGTTGCTTCGAGCAATCTTGACCTATCCCAACTCGGTGTGAGCGATCTACGTCACTGGGCGACCGGCTTGCTTTAGCACGGCATTGTCCATATCTCTTCTGTGTGCGTTTAATTACATATATTAATCTCTTTTGTTCCGAATTGAAACTTTTTTGTTACAATTAAATGCAGCCATCAAGATATAAGTTACTATAACTTTAAACTTATGTTTAGGGATGTTGGTTTAAATTGTAACCAAGTTTTTTTGCTGAGTGCATTTCAAATAGTTCGCATCTTATTTGAAAAAATATGATTTATTTTTGAAGTCTCAAAAAATATTCTTGTAAAAAGTTTTAGAATGCCAAATAGTTGTATAATCAAAGTAGCGCTCAAATAATAGCAACGGTTTGAACGGTTTTTAGAGATTTCGAACGCAGCAAATATTTCTTGACCTCAACCTTGATGAGAATGAGAATTAGGCACTCCAACGATCTATCACTGTCATGTCATTTTTGGGTTGTCGTAGGACAAACAAACTGATTTAGCCAATGTATGGTTTGATAAGTCCCACAATAAATTGGTCAAATAGCTGTCGTAGGACAAGCAGCTGTTTTTTGGATTGCCTAATTGGAAATTACATTTAAGACAAAAGTTTACTATTTTATCATTGGTCAAGTTGCGCAATTAGGTGTAATTTTTAACCAAACCCTAGGTTGTCAACTTATGCTGTCGTAGGACATGACAGATTGTTGGACTGCCCTATATGGGACAACGAGAACAAGGAAGGGCTGAAATTAGCAAATTTGTTTGTATAATACATTCTGTATTTTGTGTTAAAAGAAATCTGTTATTGCTCTCGTGTATTATTATATTGTATAATTATTGCTCATAATGTTTACATTACATGCCGCCATCTCGTTTGTTATGTTAGCTGATCGTTGCTCAGTTAAGTAGCGAAAATAAAATACGATACAAAACATGGCGTCCGCTCAACGACCCGCTATCAAAGTAGCAAAATTAAACAGTTCGTTCACGTTACCGCTGTCAGAGCGATCACTGAGCAATCAGGCGGTTGAACGCGGTCATTGGTTAGAGATAGAGAAAAAGTTTAAATATAATTAGTATATAGGATGACTTATATACCTACTTAAATAGTTTTTCATATATGAAACACCCTATATGTTATTACATTTTTGAATTTTATCTAAAATTCTACGTCTACTTCATATATTGACCATAGGTCTAGGTTGGTTTTCGAGATATTGACATTTAAAAACTAGGATTTTCAATTTTGAACAATTAGTCTAAAGTTTTTAATAGTTTACAATAAATTTCTTCTCTATTTCTAACCGGTACCAAGAAATCAACCGAGAACACACTATGAGGACACCTTATGTATATTATAAGTATTTTTTATATTTTATTAGCTATACTTAACTGTTCAAACATCTTTTTTAATAATAGGAAATCAGCACACAATTTACGCTTAAACGGTAACAAATTAAAAATTCTAAGTAATTTTTTTCATATTTTTATACAGCTTTTCGTGGGAAGCCACATCAGTAAGGCTTCTTTTTTAACTTTTTTTTTCCTTCGCCGGTTAATTTAAATATTTCATTCTTATAAATAACCTGTGTCTTAAGAACACTCTTGCGGCATCTAGGTGTATATTGTGGTGTGTATTTGTAATTATTTTCAATAGTTTGTCGGTTATTTCGGTCCCCTTTCACTTAATGAAGTAAAAAAATACTCTGAAAACACAACTGACAACTATCGCAACGAAAACGTCAAGCTGAATAAGCGATAAACTGGCAGCCTTGTCAGATTGGGTCGCCAGTCGACGTCACGACCTCCGCCTCACCCGCGCATCCCCCTCGCCAGAAAGCTGCTCATAGAGGTAACCTATAGAGTTAATGATGAAGAATTAAAACTTACTTTTTTCCCCTTAATTTCTCAAGGCCCCGTAGAAAAATTGTGCAGTAAAATTTAGCTTCATTATGGTTTTAATTGAAGGGTGACCTTTTCTTAACAAAATGTTTTTTGAAAATGTTTAAAGAAAGTAATGCATTTTTTCAATTTTAATAACAAACTCAGAGTGATTACAATATTAAGATATTGGGACGATATATCAGAGTTGCTTATCTATGTAACCAAAATTTCAAAACAATCTGTTGGTCAATTCTTCATAAACCTCTTATGTACAGGGTTTTCCCGTATATTTTTCCACCCACCTAGAGAGTTTATTTGAATAGATACGGAAATGTTGTAAATACAAAAGTGGTTGGGTTTTTATGAGGATTTAGAATATTATATCATAAGTGCGAAAATATTATTGGAAATGTCAAATTTTGAACACCCTGTATATTAAATCATATTCTTGAAGATCTTTTTTTTTCTAATTTCAAATATATTAGTTTTATTATATTCTGTCAATTAGTTTTGGATATATAAGCGTTTAAACATTAGAGAAATGGTAAGGAAATTTGCGCTAAAACATAGTGAGCCATGGTCAAGACAATTGCAATGAACGACGCCTTTTTGACGTTTACTGGTCAGAAGAATCTATTTACGAGCATTTTTAATATCTAATACGTTGGACGATGGGTTATTCGGAAGAAGTGAATGAATGAAGAAGACATGATAGAATTATTTTATTTACGTGGTAAAAATGCATCGATACCTCGTAACGAATATCATAAACGGTTTCCAGATAGACCAACACTGACTTGTAGGACAATATTAAACATCGCTAAACAATTGAATGAAAGAAAAACACTTAGGTGAAAAGTTAGAATAGTGGAAAGAAACGCTGAAGAAGAAGATTTAAATATTTTATTATCTTATTATATTATATTTGAAGGTAATTTTGAAACTTTTATATTAAAATAATTTATTTATAATATTTATTTTTATTTTAGAAAATCCTGAGCGCTCAGTTCCCGATGCAGCCACTTTTTTTTAACAAATCATAGCATAAAATCCACTCAGTTCTAAAACATTATAAATATAAGCCATATAAGTCTTTACCTACTCAAGAATTAACCGATCAAAATAAAATAGACCGATTACACTTCTGCCAAGAAATAGAAAGACGTGTTATGATGAACCGACTAAATCTGTCAAACATAATTTTCACTGACGAGGCAACATTTACCACTGGAGGCATGTTTAACCGGAAAAATAAGCATTTTTGGTCAAAAGAAAACCCGCGAGCTCTTCAGGCGGTCAAAATTCAGGGAAGAAGATCCCTACATGTTTGGTGTGGCCTTTTTAACAATCATGTTATTGGACCGTTATTTTTAACTGGGAATTTAACCAGACAAAGGTATCAGGAGTTATTAGAAAACGAAATCGAGGGAAATTTAGAACAACTACCGATTCATTAATATCTTAATTTGATATGGTAACAAGATGGTGCCCCTCCTCATAATGTCCAGCCGGTCACCCATTTTTTAATTGACAGGTATCCATTTTGGATTGGAGGACATGGACTATTAAGATGGCCAGCAAACAGTCCCGATCTCTCTCCATTGGACATATTTTTGTGGGGTTATCTGAAAAACAAGATATACTACAATAGGCCAAGAACCATCCAAGCTTTAGAGCAAATATAGTCCAAACAATCGACGATTTAAACTCCCAATAACCTCATTTTATCTACACATCCATACACAGAAAATTTAGAAGAAATATACAGAAATGGATTATAAACCAAGGAGGCTATATAGAAAACCAAAACTTAGTTCTTTAAGCTAATATTATTATTTACCTACTTTATATTATTGATTTTTTATGGTATTGTTTCTTTCCACTATTCTAACTTTTCGCTTAAGCGTTTTTCTTTCATTCAATTGTTTTGTTTAATATTATGCTACGAGTCGGTGTTGGTCTATCTGGAAACCGTCTATGATATTCGTTACGAGCTATCGATGCATTTTTACCATGTAAATAAAATAATTTTATCATGTCGAGTTCCTCTTCTTCCGAATAACCCATCGTCCAACGTATTAGATATTAAAAATGCTCGTATAGATACTTCTGACCGGTAAACGTCAAAAAGGCGTCGTTCATTGCAATTGTCTTGACCATGGCTCACTATGTTTTAGCGCAAATTACTTTACCATTTCTTTAATGTTTAAACGCTTATATATATATCCAAAACTAATTCACAGAATATATTAAAAGTATATATATTTGTAAGTAGAAAAAAAAAAGATCTTCAAGAATTTGATTTAATATACATGGTGTTTCATTTACAAAAACTGACAACCTGCCAAAATTGGACACTAATGATATAATATTCTAAATCTTCATAAAAAACGTATCTATTCAAATAAACTCTCTAGGTGGGTGGAAAAATATACGGGAAAACCCTGTACAATCGAACGTGAGACATCCTGTATAGGTACTACTTGTATGCAGTAATAATGAAAGTCTTAACACAAGATACTTGAGAGAGTCAGTTAATGTGGCCAAACACTGGGAATTTCATTGCTAGAATGGCTGAAAATGAATGCTGCTTCTTTGAATTTTAATTTTTTTTGCTTTATATTAAAACTTTTAAAAATTCAGAAATGTAAGCATTACAAACATGGTTGTAAGTAAATTACTATAGATCCTGGGAAATTACGACAGTGTAAGTGATCATAATTTGTTTGTGAAAGATCTCGTAGTTTGCCCACAGCATTCCAAATTTTCGCCGTACCAAAGCTAATCGGGATCTTGAAAAATTGATAGGCTTCCGTCGGAATCTCAAGATAATATCTCAAGTGCGACGTTTTACATATATCTTTATTGCTAATTTATAATCTCACATAATTTTGGGAGTAATGATCCCCCAATAATTCGATATACGAAGTATAAAAAATCTAGCAAAATATAAAAGCGTCCATATATGTCGGATTTATATGTTGATTATGCAGATTTTATTATTAATATATTACTGCACAAAACTTTGTTAATGTTGTAAAAACCTGACTAATAATTGCTTAATTATAATACGTCGTTCTTGGGTTATTAAAATTTATTTTCATTCGACTAAATGAAAACCGGTAGGAAGAAACAAACGGTTATCTTTTTATTTATGAAGATACTGAGGCTTAATTGAAAGCTATAACTATCTTTAGCTCATAAAGAGCTATTAAATGGTCTTTTAGTTACACTCTAAAAAATATATATGCATAAATTTTGTACAATTGTTTAATAATATGGCATAAATCGTAAAGTAAATATGATTTAAACGAATAATTTAAATATGCTTGTTTTAAATCCTTGTGCTGTTTTTCACCGCGGTTACTTTTAAACTTTTCGTAAAATAAAATTGACAATTTGTTAATATTATTTCCATTGTAAGAGTACTGACAGCGTAAAAAATCACCCTTCCAGGTCTTTACAGATTTTAACGTATAACGGTCCCTAGATGCCGAAAAACTTGTTCTGCCATTTTCGTCGGTCTGCCTCTCTCTGTCAACTTATTGCCTATCTTCTAAACCACTGGTCAAAAACTTAATGGTTTCAATAAAAACTTCCACTCTATTCTCCAATATCACCAATACTGCAAGCCTTATATTATCTGTCTAACGAAACCACAATACAGTGGCGGCTCGCGGGTGAAAAAGTAAGTGAAGTGCAAATGAAGCAAGAAAATAATACATTTTTTCCAGAATTTTTTTTTACATATGGAAGGGGTAGAATATTTTTTACGATTTACCTAACTAAATCAATTCTCTTATCCTTCATAGCAGCAAATTTATTTATAACATCCTCATAAAATGGATGAGTTGCCCTAATCTCCTCCAGACATTCCTTTTGAATTGAAATATTGCCTAGAGAAGTAAGTCCTTTTTGAGATATTGTATTTCTTAAATAAGTTTTTACACGTTTGAGGCAAGAAAAACTTCTTTCCTCTGTAGCACTTGTCGAAGGTGTTGTCAAAATAAGGGAAAACACTTTATATGCTTTGGTTAAAATATCTTTATTTTCATTAATTTTTTTCACTTGCTCTTGCAGAGATATATTCCAATTACTGTCATTGGCAAAAATAAAACCAAGCTCATTTTTAAGTCGTTGATTTTTTGAAAATATTTCCCCATATAACTGTAACAAATTTTCAAACGGGCCAGTTGGAAAATTTAAACTATATTCGGAAAATTTAGCAGAATCTGCCAAACGTAAAATTGTAAGTTTTTCAGAGTCTTGAAAGCTTAGTGTCATTTCTATTAAAATATGGTCCGATATTTTATAAAAAAGGGTTTTATATTTAGCCCTAATTTCTTCAGGTGAAAGCTTAGTAAGCTCACGTTTGTTATGATTTATTCCTGTAAAAGAATTTGCTTTATCAAACATGGTATTAAAAAAAAATTTCATTTCTTTTTTTACAGAGCGCCTCACGACAGCGTTTTATATTGGATATGGAAAAATGAATGTCAAACGATTTTTTTTTTGAAGAACGCAACTTGAACAATCACATTTACTAACTTCGAATTTGAAGACCAACGAGTTTCTGTAATTGTTGGTATACGCCTCGTAGATGCAGATGAAAGAGCATACGTTCATTTGACTGAGTGATGAAAAAATGAGGGAATACCACTAAGGCTTGCAAAAAAAATCGACATTTAGAAATATTTCTAAACTTTGCTGCATCAGGACAAATACAGCCTGCGGTGCTTTTTCTTTTTTTTTTGAAAATCATTTAGATAGCCAGATATCACACTAGGTCCATTAACGTATCTTAAAATTATAGCGCACTGGGAGGTTTGCGTAATATCAGTGGTGTCATCCACTTGCACAGAAAAAAACTGTGTACTGGGTGTCAGGATTTGGTTGCAAAAGCAGGGTATCTCGCTTATTTTTAAGGATAGAACCTTGCGGTTTTCACGAACCTGAGCTAATTTTTTGTCAAACTCATGAAGCCGTAAACAAAATTTTCATAGTCTTCTTCGTTTATGAGATACAGGGCGAAATAGAAAATTTTGCATTTTGCGACCCCCCTCGTATCTCGGTTATCCTTTAACTTAATGCAAAGGGAAAAATTGCTGCTTATGCAGTTTTTTACGCTGGATCTAGTGATGTAGTCATATTTTTCATTTGAGTTATTATTTTTTAGATATGACCCAAAGTTTTGTTTTTTTTAATGGGATACTCTGTATATTTGTCCAGAAATTGATTTGCCCTTTTAAAAGCTTCTCAAAAATATATAATAGTATGGGTCTATTTTAATAAAGAACAACAAAAATCCTAATTTTTATAATTATCATCCCAAATTTTGCAGTAGGCCATGCAAAACAATGCTGCCTTTTATTTAAAGTCGTTAACAATATCTACATCCTAACAATAAATCAAAATAAATATGTAATTACATCTATTTATCAAAATATGTAGTGATAATTTCGCACCAAAAAAGTACCACCTACCTAGATTTATGTAACACAAGAACAAAACAGTAATAAATTATTATGTAACAAGCCTTTCAGCAAAAATAAACTGTCGTATAAGAACTACAGTAACCAAGGAAATCAAAAGAACTGTTCAAACTGATTTCCATTTTGTTCTATGCATGCTTCGCACGATTTTCGTATTCGTTTTAGGGAATTAAGCAAAATAACGGGATGATTTTGTAAATAGCGAAAATTTTCTCTTATTGGATTTTCTAAATCTTGGACATTATCATAGTGGTCTTTGTAAATTCTATTTTCCAGATATCCCCATAGAAAGAAATCTAAAATCAACAAATCTCGGGACCTAGGGGGCCATCTTATAGGTCTATTTGTTCCGATCCATTGATTGGTAAAATTATTGTCCAGAAATAATCTCGTCATTCCAGAATTGTGTGCAGGAGCACCGTCCTGTTGAAAATAAATTTGGTTAATATGCGCTAGAGGAACATCGTCAAGTAATTCAGGTATAGCTGCCTCTAAAATTTCTATATAGCGATTGGCTGTTAGATTTCCCTCAAATATATAAAATTTTATATGTGTTCCTAATATGAAGCAGGACACATTTAGACCAAACCTGCCCTGCTGTCTTCTGGGAAATATTTGGTGTTGATTTTCCTGGGCCAGAATCTACTATTGTGCCTATTGAGTATACCAAAATTACTGAAATGTGCTTCGTCTGACCATATAACCTTCCTTTCAAAATCTCTAACCATATCGCATCTTTCTCGAAACCAATTGCAGAAGACTACCCGACGCTCTGCATCCCCTGGCTGTAAGTGCTGCTCGAGCCTAAATTTGTATGGGTGGTATTTGTGCTTTTTTAGAATTTTTTGAACTCTAGTTTTTGGAATCCCTATGCTCTTTTCACTGGCCATACAAGAGTTTGTAGGGTAAGCTTCTGCAATAGCCAAAACCGTAATTTCCTCAGCCTCCCGATTCCGTGATTAAGTAAATTCTTTTTTATCCGATAAAAAATGGATATATTAGGTTGCCTCCTTTCTGGATATCTAAATAAAAATTAAGCAATAGTATTTCAACATACCTAAAAATTAACTATTTACCTGTTAAAATACATCTCAGAAGCCGCTTCAATATTTTCATTACTTAATATAAAACAAGCTAACATATCGTACTTTTCATAATGTTCGAAAGTTTGGTTTTCTTCCATAATAACACAAATATATTTTTATACAATAAATAAATACAAAAAACTAGCGCTATATTTTATATACGCGTACAAAATTGGGAAACGTCATTTGCTTCCAAGAAAATAAAAGAAAACGGCATCGTTTTGCATGGCCTACTGCAAAATTTGGGATGATAATTATAAAAATTAGGATTTTTGTTGTTGTTTATTAAAATAGACCCATACTATTATATATTTTTGAGAAGCTTTTAAAAGGACAAATCAATTTCTGGACAAATATCCCATTTAAAAAAACACAACTTTGGGTCATATCTAAAAAATAATAACTCAAATGAAAAATATGACTACGCCACTAGATCCAGCGTAAAAAAACTGCATAAGCAGCAATTTTTCCCTTTGCGTTAAGTTAAAGGATAACCGAGATACGAGGGGGGTCCCAAAATGCAAAATTTTCTATTTCGCCCTGTATCTCATAAACGAAGAAGGCTATGAAAATTTTGTTTACGGCTTCATGAGTTTGACAAAAAATTAGCTCAGGTTCGTGAAAACCGCAAGGTTCTATCTTTAAAAATAAGCGAGATACCCTGCTTTTGCAACCAAATCCGGACACACTGTACATTATTTAATTTTTTACATGATCATTTAAATAATCAGAAATGCATTCAATTAAGTTCAATTAATAATTAAATATTTCGTTTTGAATAGTTTTCGAGTCACCAGTAAAAACATTTTTAATTTTTTTATGACGATCTTTTAGTTCTTGGGAACTTCTCCATATTAATAAACCTAAAAGCTTTTTAAAATTCCGACTATTTATTGACTCGCTGCTCTCCTCATGGCCACGAAAGACTAACTCTTGTTTTGCAAGGTGCAAAACTGCGTCAATTACCAAGCACATAAATAGTCTATTTAATCGGACGTTTTCGTTAAAATGTATTTTATATAGTTTAGCATTTTCTTTTAAAATGCCGGCTATAGGGTTTAATTTTTTTACAAATGTTTTCAGCATTAATTCGCATTTTAAATGCTCCGCCGAGTCTTCATGTTTATATAAAGACCTTCATATATTTAATATACCTGCAAATCCTTCCTTATTCCACACTGAATATTTATTGGAAACTAGTAAACAAGGCCAGCAAAACAATTTTTGTAATGTTTGACTACTACATAACCATTTGTACGCCGAAAACCAGGATGACGATTAAAACTCTGATTTTGTTTTTCTTCGATCGATTAAATGGAGTTTACAACAAAATGCAAACCACATCCGTGATCGGATTCATCAATAATGTAAATTAATAAACCCGACACCAAATAAAGTTGTAACAACACCAACACAAAACAGTCAAGTAAACTGCAAAGGAACTAACCAGTTGCAGCAAAATCCGCAAAAATAAAAGTAAACAACCACCTCAAACTGAACGACACGCGGGTGTAATGTACTGCGTTAGCAATTCACCGAGAGCGTTGTATGACGCTGATTAACATTAATCTTCCATGCGTTCGACGTCATCACGTACGCGTTGTCATGGCAACGTAGTAGGAAAATCGTAGACTAAATATAGCACCTCCAGCAAAGTCGAAGCGGTTTGCGCCACTGTTATAGTTGTTATAATAAAGTTCGATTGAAAGTTTTAAAAAGATATGCCACCAACGGTCAAGTAAAATATTTATTCGAGATTATTTTTTGCCAATTAGGTGAATAAATGAATGTAAAAACTTAAATTTTAAGAGATATAAATAAATAGTCAGATGTTTGCTTGTTGTTTATTTTTTCTGGTGAACTTCACCTGAATAGCCGCCACTGCTATAATAAGCCGTAAATCACCTAACAATCACCTTTGTTTTCCTGTCTCTGAGCTTCTCTCATCATTCCTGTATAAGATGTCCCATTTTGGGTACTTTTGCGGCGTATCTCCGATATTTTTGTTGATGAAAAGTTGCGACAGTGTGCTACTTTTTCGTAAAACTAAAGATACAGTTAACAAAATTATCATAGCCCTTTTAGTTTTTAAGATACAGGGCTAAATTGAAAATGTTGCATTTTCAGGCACGCCTCGTATGTCAACGATCAGGTAACTTATCGAAAATGTGAAAACTGTTTCTTATATAACTGTTCCTGTACAACTCATTCCGCTTTCGGAATTAGTATAAATGTTCAGGTCAAAAAGTTATCGGATCCTACTTTATTTTTTTAAATATAACACCCTGTATATTTATAGACTATAAAAGTTGTCCTTTTTTTCAAAAATATATAACAGTATGAACTTTTTCTTAGAAACACGCAAATAAATGACAATTGCTTTGCTTTTATTGTTTTCAGCGGTAACGAACAAAATATTTTCAGATTTGATATTTTAAATTCATAATTTTCCACCAGTCACTGTCGCAACCTATATCTCTCAATACTAAAATTATATATCTTATATACAGAAAAAATGGTTGGTTGGTTCTTTCTGTTTCTTTGGGCTCAGACGGCTTAATCCATCTATATACCCAGACAAAAAATTATTGGAATCTCTCTTTAGATTATATGGTTGTCCGCAAGTTATAATGGATCGACAAGGAATTATAAAGTGCAACGTCTTTTCTCTGTATTAATAAAGGTAGTATCAACAACCCAAGACCAGTTTTTGCTTAAGTGCTGAAACGTATTTTTGAATACTTTTTGTTTTTTTTTTCTGCGCAAACTTGTACAACCAAGTCTTTTGTAAGTGACCAAGAGATCTCAGAAAATAGACTAGAATAGATTCTGATCAATTTATCTCAGAAATATCATATTTAGAAAAAAATCATCTGTATATTCAAAACACTAAGTTATTGCGTCTTTTCCTATGAAAGCAATATGGTTTCCTTCAATAACATTTCTGGACGATGTGGAAAATGCGCCTACTATCCAAAATATTTCAGCAGATATTGGCAAATAATACTATTTTATGTAAGAAATGGCTAAAAAGGTGTTTTTTTACGATGTGCGCCAGGACGAGAGATAGCAAGAGCGATAAAGCACACGAGCAAAAAAACATTGTTTACCCATAAGTTATATTATACAATATTTCTATAAGTGCACTTTAACGCCCGCCTTTGAGAGCAAATATTAGTACTTTAATTATACTGATAGGTGCATGCATTTTTCTGGCAACATTAGGCGATTTTCGCTCCGCTGTAACTGATATTCATTTGTGCTATCATATAAAGATGTGGAAGCCTCGCCACTTGCACCCCGATGGCAAGATATAAAAGACTGGTTGCATGGTTTGGTACTTCAATGACATGGGAAATGGAGAAGCCTCACAACTTGTCAAACTTTCTCTCGAAATGTTGGCATTTTCGATATATCCTTCAGCTATAGTCTATAATATTAAATCTTAAACACAATAAAAGTGCTAAATACAGGGTGTTCCATTTAAAAAAATTAAGTTTTTTTAGTTACAAAAACATTTTTTTTGATGGTCATTTGTAACCACCCTGTATAATGGATTTTCGCTCTTGATAGGTCAGAGTATTAAATATTAACCACTCCCATGGACCCATAACCAAAATTCACAATATTAGTCTTCAGGTGCGAAAAAATCACATTTTTCCAAAAACCTGTTTTTCCGAAAAAAATTAGAAAAATTGATTTTTCTCAAAAACTACTCAAAATTTTGAATGCTTTAATGACAAAAATTACTCAAAATCAAGCGTAGAAAAAATATTCATACCATTTCATTAAAAAGAAAAAAGTTGCTTACTGTCCTGGCACAATGGAACACCCTGTATACATAAAAATATTATAAATAAAAAATATACTTAGGGTCAAATACTTTTTGTATTTAACTTTTTTTTCTCAGTGTCTTATTTATTGAGAGAAAGTATAGGAGCATCTTAAGTGGCCACAATGTACGTACAAAAATGTATTGCGTATTGCTGACTTTGACATAATTATTGATATGCGGAACAGTAATAAGCCGTGTTTTCTTCAAAATAGCGGTCATGTTGGCTAAGGAAATCTTGCAGCACCTCTTTTTTGCTGCTTATGGTTGGTACTTTTTCAGCTAAGGTGCTGTGATAACTAGCATTATCATAAACAACTACACTGCCTGGCGGGATATTTAGAAGAAGAGAATTTTTCATCCGATGTTCAAAAAGCTCACTTGTCATGTCCTGATGGCAGTCTAACGAGCAGTCGTTAATGTTATTGCTGAAAGTAGCAAAGTGTAAGATGGATATTCTTTTTCCTCGAGAAGCAGGTACATCTAAGATGCAGTTTCGTAAAGAATCTTGCCAACCTTTGATTGTAGTGTCATGGGTGTCGAACCAAGTCTCATCTAAATAGTAAATATTTCGGTTTTCTGCGCAGAACTGATGAATTTGGATTAAATATTTTTGTCTTTAATCCACTAGCCCTTCAGTCGCTCTAATGCAAATGCGCTTGACAATTTTTTTAGTTGAAATCCAATTTTATGCAGGATTGATCATTTTTCTTGCAAAGAATCAAGTGACGGAACAAGCACTTCCCTGCGAATTAATTCTGCGTCACCATTCCCAAATACTTTCATTGTGCGTTTGTCACATCTGTTCTTCCTCTCCTCTCTTCTCTCTCCTCTCCAGTGAAATGAGATAACAAAAATATTTTAAAAATAAATCAAAAAAACAGCCGGCCAACTTCCAGGTATTTAAAAAAAATGGGTTAGGTATATTTTGGAGTACATTCAAAAACTGAATTGTCTGGAGCAACGATCTGTTAATATTTTTATTTTTCCTATTTTTAATTAACGTTCCCAGGAATGTTCCTTCACATATTTTGAGCATTTATAATACATAAATATTACTAATAAAATATAAGAATGGGTATTATTTGTAATCATTTAATTTTTCAAATTAAGTTTTTTTACATTTTTAGAAAAAGAAAAACGTTGCCCCTTATTGATATTATTATAGCATAAAAATCGTTTTTAAGTAGTTTATCAATAGAACCGTTTTAGCGCTTCATACTGCAGACAAAATATTTAAACAATTTTTTAGCTTCTATTCAAATCACAGTAATTTGAGTATTTAAACAAAATAATAATTTTTATTTGGATAGTCAGAAAATTTTAAAGGTACCTATTTAACGTGATTGACCGAATGATTTAGAGTGATTGTTTTATTAGATACATCTAAGAAACAAAAAAATATATATTTTATTTTTACCTTGATATACCCGTAAAACAATTGTCTTGCAACACATCGGTAAATGGCATTTTGTTTTTTGCTCGTTTACCTCTTCAATTTCGTCGTCAAGTTCATAGTTTTCAACCCACGGTGTAAACATTTTAAAAATTACTAATAACACATCACAGAAAGATTGTTACTCTAAAAATAAATAACACCACTGAACACCGCTAATGCGACAGTCCAAATTATTTAATAATAAAAATAAAATACCGACTTGCCCTGAGAAACGGTTGCAAAACAAACCTTAATTGCTTTATGGGGGTAAAATATCACCTGATCGTTATGAGCCCGGCTACTTCATGACCATTTATCGTGTGTCGGACTATACCTTAATTGTCTTTCATCCAGCATGAAGTTTTATAGTCCTAATATTTTCTTCCTCTTTAGCAGTTAGTGGTAAACTGTTCCGCATGCGGTAGTTTTAAAATTTGGCCATTTGTCGGGCATATCTCCAAGTGTGTTTTACCTGTGGCTTGGTCTTAAAACTAAATGTAATCTATAAAATCCAATAAAACTGGACAAGGATTATTTTCCATCTAGTACCATGAACATACGATCTACCCTGGTTTTATGAATACCAAAAGAATCTTGGAGCTCCTGAAGGTCATTAGCCTCGAGTATAAAAAGTACCTCACGCCTGGTAGCCCCACATATTCCAAAAATCTTTCATTAGAAAGGCTTCAATATCTTCTTTGCTTAAAGTTTTAGACTTTTTTGGTTTATATTGCCATAAGTTTTGCGTCCTTACTAATGTCGATGTTGTTATTTAAATCAATTGTGGTCTTCAGCATATTATGGTAACTTCAAAGGCAAGACGGCTTGTTTCGATTTACTTTTTCATTAAAAGACGGGTAATAGGGTATACTCTTTTATAGCTTCACTCTCAGCGATATTCTTCCTAGCACATCACAGAAATAGTTTTATAGTAATTTGATACAGTTTTCTGCATTTGGAGGACCAGAGGGCCATCCAATATTTCTCTGGGAAAACCTATTTTATCTTTTTCCATTCCAAGACACGAAAAAATAAAGGATTTTAAAGAAGTTGCTCTAATTTTGCTGACTTTGTATACTAAGTCAAATGTTTATGCCAAGCATTACTTGATTCAGAGCCGGGATTTCTATGAAAACGATTATCGAAACAATGGTAACTATAGAGATTTTTCGTTTTTTATGCAAATATCTACCTTTAGAAAAGAAAGGGCACCCTCTGTTTTCTTAAGTTTTTTTTAGTTAAAAAAATCTTTTGAAAGTTTTGCGTCGGACATAAGACATTGTATGTATCCTATTTAAAACCCTCAACTGACGGCTCGTGTTTTTATTTCCACGCCGCGGGCGTAAACGCTTCCTTTCTGACCTAGATGCATAAATAACTATTAAAAATGATAATATTGATAATTTTGAATGCATTTTTTTATCACAAAAAGTGGATAATGTATAGGGGCTTTTTATTACTATAGAAACTTAATATAGTGACTTATTAGGTGTCAAAACTATAGAGTCTAAAAGTGTTGTTTGTGTTAGAGTGCCCAAAAATTGTAGAATTTTCGTAAAGTTGTTGCCGAAAGTGTTCTGAAGTGTTAAAAAAGTACCCGAGATGCTGCCAACAGCTGACTTCCAGGTATTTTAAAAAAATGGGTTAGGTATATTTTGGAGTACATTCAAAAACTGAATTGTCTGGAGCAGCGATCGGTTAATATTTTTATTTTTACTATTTTTAATTAACGTTCCCAGGAATGTTCCTTCACATATTTTGAGCATTTATAATACATAAATATTACTAATAAAATATAAGAATATTATTTGTAATCATTTAATTTTTCAAATTAAGTTTTTTTACATTTTTAGAAAAAGAAAAACGTTGCCCCTTATTGATATTATTATAGCGTAAAAATCGTTTTTAAGTAGTTTATCTATAGAACCGTTTTAGCGCTTCATACTGCAGACAAAATATTTAAACAATTTTTTAGCTTCTATTCAAATCACAGTAATTTGAGTATTTAAATAAAATAATAATTTTTATTTTGAGATTCAGAAAATTTTAAAGCTACATATATAATGTGATTGATCGAATGATTTAGAGTGATTGTTTTATTAGATACATCTAAGAAACAAAAAAATATATATTTTATTTTTACCTTGATATACCCGTAAAACAATTGTCTTGCAACACATCGGTAAATGGCATTTTGTTTTTTGCTCGTTTACCTCTTCAATTTCGTCGTCAAGTTCATAGTTTTCAACCCACGGTGTAAACATTTTAAAAATTACTAATAACACATCACAGAAAGATTGTTACTCTAAAAATAAATAACACCACTGAACAGCGCTAATGCGACAGTTCAAATTATTTAATAATAAAAATAAAATACCGACTTGCCCTGAGAAGCGGTTGCAAACCAGACCTTAATTGCTTTATGGGGGTAAAATACCACCTGATCGTTATGAGCCCGGCTACTTCATGACCATTTATCGTGTGTCGGACTATACCTCAATTGTCTTTCATCCAGCATGAAGTTTTATAGTCCTAATATTTTCTTCCTCTTTGGCCCGAAGGGTGGCAGATGTTCTGCGAAAGCAATTAGTGGTAAACTATTCCGCATGCGGTAGTTTTAAAATTTGGCCATTTGTCGGGCATATCTCCAAGTGTGTTTTACCTGTGGCTTGGTCTTAAAACTAAATGATATCTATAAAATCCAATAAAACTGGACAAGGATTATTTTCCATCTAGTACCATGAACATACGATCTACCCTGGTTTTATGAATACCAAAAGAATCTTGGAGCTCCTGAAGGTCATTAGCCTCGAGTATAAAAAGTACCTCACGCCTGGTGGCCCCACATATTCCAAAAATCAAGGAATCTTTCATTAGAAAGGCTTCAATATCTTCTTTGCTTAAAGTTTTAGACTTTTTTGGTTTATATTGCCATAAGTTTTGCGTCCTTACTAATGTCGATGTTGTTATTTAAATCAATTGTGGTCTTCAGCATATTATGGTAACTTCAAAGGCAAGACGGCTTGTTTCGATTTACTTTTTCATTAAAAGACGGGTAATAGGGTATACTCTTTTATAGCTTCACTCTCAGCGATATTCTTCCTAGCACATCACAGAAATAGTCTTTATAGTAATTTGATACAGTTTTCTGCATTTGGAGGACCAGAGGGCCATCCAATATTTCTCTGGGGAAACCTATTTTATCTATTTCCATTCCAAAACACCAAAAAATAAAGGATTTTAAAGAAGTTGCTCTAATTTTGCTGACTTTGTATACTAAGTCAAATGTTTATGCCAAGCATTTCTTGATTCAGAGCCGGGATTTCTATTTCGATTATCGAAACAATGGTAACTATAGAGATTTTTCGTTTTTTATGCAAATATCTACCTTTAGAAAAGAAAGGGCAAGTCTCCTCGGTTTTCTTGAGTTTTTTTTAGTTAAAAAATCTTTTTAAAGTTTTGCGTCGGACATAAGACATTGTATGTATCTTATGTAAAACCCTCAACTGACGGCTCGTGTTTTTATTTCCACGCCGCGGGCGATAAACGCTTCCTTTCTGACCTAGATGCATAAATAACTATAAAAAATGATAATATTGATAATTTTGCATGCATTTCTTTATCACAAAAAGTGGATAATGTATAGGGGCTTTTTATTACTGTAGAAAGTTAATATAGTGACTTATTATAAGGTGTCAACACTTTAGAGTTTAAAAGTGTCGTTTGTGTTAGAGTGCCCAAAAATTGTAGAATTTTCGTAAAGTTGTTGCCGAAAGTGTTCTGAAGTGTTAAAAAAGTACCCGAGGTGCATTTTGAGCATTGGTAAGTTTCCCTAATGGTGTATTTTATGTGTTTTTTTTTACGTATTTAAGAGTGGTGTCATTCTAAGCGTGGGTTTTAAATAAAGAGTTTTTGGGGTGAAATAATTAAGAATTGATTGAATAAAACTATAGTAATGTAGAACTTTTTCTGGTATTGAAGTGGAGTAAGAAGGGTTGTAATGTAAAATTAAGTGGTTTTTAGAGCAAATAGATTTTATTTTTGAAAATCATTGGATGCGGGGTATTGTTGCTAAAGAAAACATAGCGTTCTAAGTGCCTTTTTAGCGTGGTACCCTAAAAACTTGTAGAAAAAGTTCTTAGGAAGAAGTAATTCGTCCATATTATCTCTAAGAGACTTGGTTTAATAATTCCAGAAAAGAAAAACAATGCCTCGGTCTCAGTCAAGTGGTTTAATATATGAAAAAACTACAATTGCATGTGTTTCGCCAAACAAACAGACATCATCAGATCCAAAATCTAATTGAACTTAAAGATAGTACTAAAAAATTCTCAAAATCCGGGGTACATTCGTTGAGCTGTGGAGATTGTTCTGCAGTTTATGTCGGCCAGTAGGTGAGAAAAATATCGACCAGTACTAAACATGAATCCCATACCTCGCATCACTATTTCAGTAGGACGGTACCCTAGTGGTCTATGGTTTTGTAAAGTAAATTATCTAGGTTAGAGTTCGATCCTTACCCCGGACAAAAGTTGTTAATAGGGTAATATTTTTATTTATTTGTTGTTGGAAAACATAACCTCGCTTTAGTGTTGGTCTAATTATGTAGTTGTATGGCAGTCTTCCGGTTCGCCTCGTCGAAGGCAGACCTCTGTGTTTTTAACATAAGTGGTGCCACGTGTTGGGTTTTGCTGCTTTATTTCGGGGGGAAGCGGGAAACTCAACTGCTTAGTGTGGAAACTAACAACCCCGCTAGAAAGGGAGCAGACGCTGTGAACGTGTGAGACCTAGTTGTACCTGCATTCTATCCCGTTCGTCTACCGCAGTTCTACATAGAATATTAGCGTAATGGCCGCTATGTACCGGGAGTGGGAGGGGTAAGTGGATAACATGAAAGAAAAGGTCATCTCGTAATACCACTAGTACTCTCAAGGAGCACCTAGTGGAAGCCAAGATGCATTTCAAAAATTAAAATAGGAAATATTAAAAAGTGTTTGAAAGATTCGCGGTGTTCCGGGAGCTTAGAGCTCGCCATTCGGACACATCCTACCGATAACGTCTCAAAACTGAAATAAGGTGTAAATCATCTGGGAGGGTCGCCCCAGCTCTGAATAAGCCTCAGGCGGAGAGCAATCTGGCGATGGCCTTGCAGCAAAGCCATAAAACAAGCAAGTCAAGTCAAATCAAGTAGTTGTATGTGCCAGTTTTATATATTTTACATGCTTTTGTTGTTTTCAGGTAGGTTTTTTAATTCTTAATTTATCAAATACGATACTATTTGATCCTTAGTGCATTTTCCCCCTCCCTGTATTATAAGTAACCTATTTTGACACTGCTTTGACAGACGTAAGTGAAAGTTACTCAACAAGGTATTGGTTGCCCTTAACGTCAGGATGTCAGTGAACTTACATCCCTAGGGAAATAATAATCTAAAATTATTATAAGTAGTAATATATTTCATCAACATATTATAAAAATCCGGACAAAAATCTGGTGATATTAATTGAAATGAATATTAATGGTACAATTATTACAATTATTTACATTATTAACAAAATTTGAAAACACGTTTTATCGTTTCTTCTCGATGTGTATTACATTTTCTGACTCCACAGATCCTTCATTTCTAACCAATGTTTCTGTCACTGTTGAAGCACTGCATGAGACTTTTGGCTGGATCTTATTGTATAAAATTTTATTCGCTACTTCCTGTTTATTATTGAAGCTCTCAGCTACGTAACTTTCTGCAATAGTAGCGGATTTTCTAATACATCAACTCCAGTATTTGCTAATAAAGTTGCCGACGTTCTTCTAAAAGAGTGTCCAGTATACATTTTGAAGTTCTCAAACTTTAGAAATTTTGCAATTTTACTTGGAATTGACGAAAACGTATTTTTCCCGACAGGCTGATTTAAGCACTTTCCATTTTAATATCGCATAAAGAAGCGCGGATTAATAGTCGTCATGTGGGATCTTGCATCAATGTACTTTTGAGTTATTTTGAAATGACAAACCTGAGTGTCCTCACTTTTTGTCATTGTAAATGTACGTGACATTCCATTTTTGGAGTCAGGAATGGTCACAATGACTTGACTTATTTTAACATTGTCCATTTTCATTTCACAGAGTTCATTAGAACGGCACGCTCCAGCAACTCCCATTACCATTACGACCTTCATCAATAAGTATATATCACTGGGGGCTTCAAGCATGAACTTATTCACATCTTCCCTGTTAAACAAATTCTATTTTTTGGGTCTATAACCATAATTTTTTCTTTTCAAAAATGTTCGAAGTTTTGGATACTTAGATATATTTATATTTTCTTCTATAAAAAGGGTGAACTTCAACATCGAGTACTCACACCATAAGCTTGATGAGGACTTCAGTATAGCACTTTTTTTGTGGATATATGCCAAAAACAAGATTTCTGAGACTGCAGTAGCCGTCTTGCTTTGGCACCAATTTTTAAAAGATTTATATGCTGCTTCATACCTTTTTTTCGACTTTTCCGGTAGTAGAGATAAACAAGCAATATTCGCTGATTCTTCTATATCTGAAACATCAATTTTGTGCACACAGAATCAAATAATTCGACTTCTTCAAACTCGCTATGAATTATCAACTTGACGTTGTTGATAAAATAAAAACTGCTTATATTGCTTGGCAACGGATCACGGCTGCCTTCATAATTTAATGAGAATGCTATCGAATGTAATGATAATGAAAATCCAAAAATATATCCAGCATTTTCTTGTAAACATACAATACAGGGAGATGGAAAAACGTTATATATTATATGGGATGTAAGTACATTAACCAGTTACATTCCTTATAGTATAAATAACTATTAGATCTGATGTTGCCTATCTGTTTGGCGAAACACATATATTAAACGACTTGTTTCAGACCGAGACATTGTTTTTCTTTTCTGCAAAAGTTCTTAGATTAATTTAATTACTTGAATTCATTATTAATCATGTTTTGTTGCAATGTTCTTATAGTAATTATTAATAAAGTTAGATTCTGGCGCTTTATTTAACACGTAAAATAAAAAAAATATTTCACTTGTTAAATAAAGGCACATCACTTAGAAAAATGTTACTTTAGGTAACGGGATAAAGAAATTAACTTTTGCATTAATTTTGCAATTTTATTGATTTGAACTCACCGAGGATCTGGGACTGTAAACTTTGGTTAAACCCAGTGGCGTAGGTGAAAACGCGGGGCCCTCCCTGCGGGAAATATTGTGGGGCCCACCTAACAACAAAGGTTGTGGTTATCATAGGAACCGTAATGTTTAGATAGACTTTGTGTAGGAAATTATATTTTATTTTTATTTTGCACTTATAAATTATTGTCTAATCTGGGTACATTAATTTTTAGTTTAAAATATAGTCATTCCTTTATGCCCCCCATCATTCATGGGCCTTTTAGTTACACCACTAGTCTCAAAAGGCTCTCAAAGAGCTACAACCGAGGTTATAATGTAAAAGACTTGCTTTCTAATTTACCTGAGATTTGACTACCCAGATGAGGGACTAAAGCAGATAATTAGCAACATTTTCTTATTTAAAATTATCGAGTTTTAGTCACCTACCTTGATCAGTCTTTCCCTGATCTCCCACGAGAAAATACCCGGATGTTCTTTCTTCATCTGCTCTATCCGATCCTCCACGTCCTTGGTCGCCACCCTGGGCTTCGATCCTCCGATGACCCCGGGCCTTATGCTACCGGTCTCCTGGTATCTGTTCAGAATTTTAGACACGCACCCGTGGGAGACCCGCAATTGTCTAGATATAACGCAGGGTCTTATTCCAGCCCCGGCCATTTCTACGATTTTGAGGCGTATGTGGTTGGGCAATGGTCTGCCGTTGATGAACACTCCTCCTAGTTGGTTTACCCTTCCTTGTCCTAGAACGAAAAAAAATTGCATGTATTACTTTTGTCGGCTATTTTCTGCTGAAATTTACCAATTTTTCAGTCCATAAAAAAAAGAAGCAGAAGAAGACTTTTTTTAAAGACAGAATCAGAGTACTTCAACTAAAACACTTAGAAAATCTAATTTAAATTCTTGTCTGTATTTAAAATAATGTACTTCAAGTACTGTAATTTAGAAAGATTTTATTTTTTTGATAGGTTTCCCCAAAAAGTATTTAAGGTAAATTAAAGTGCTGAACAATTTCTCTGCGCCTGCAGAAAAATTTATCTACTTTGAAACGTTGGTACCCAGTCAGACAATGTCCGGTACAGTGTTCTTTGAGTTTGTCTCCTTTCTATTGGTTTGCATATTACACAGAGTGTTAGTGACGTAGCTTATGTGACAGACGATTTTTATTTCTTTGGTAAGAATGTAAAATGGTGAAGCAAAATGGCGGCGTAATGAAAGGTTTTAACAATTAGTTTATTTGTTAAATGTTTAAAAACCTGTTTTAATATTTTACATTATTATTTCGTTACAAAAATAATCAAAGTTCGGTTTTTACATGATTTTCAGAACCAATGAAAAAATGAATAATGTCCATAGATGCAGTGGTGTATCGTGACTTTGGAAGAGGCCAAATAGAACAAAATGTTTTTTTGTTACTTCTTACTCCTCCTTCCAAACCCTTTTCATGATTTTGTGCTTTATTATGCTAGTCACACCGCATTTTATATGGTTTTGTTATTGCTTCGTTAAATATTGCTGTACCGCTGGGATAGTTACACTATCATAGTTGGCCGCAAAATTTAATAATGCGCCATTGTACAATCAATTTGATAAGTGTCAAACTGTTTCAGATTTCAAAATTAAGTTATTTTATCTTTGTTGATAGCATTTAAGTAGTTTCTTCAGAGCTTTACTCTGTTAAAATCCTACGCAAACAAGCCATACCTACTCACGAAGAAGCCCGCGAAACGGTTGTTTATACGTGATTTAGTAAGGTCGTAAAAATGTTAAAATTTTTGGTAAGGTATATTCTTCAACTTTGTAATTATCCCCGAATATCAGCTTTCATGATATCAGTATTCCAAGCGTTTTGTATAGGACTTGGTACATTAAATTAAGTAATTAAAAATTACATGAGATGGTCGACTACAGCAAATTCTATTCCGTTTTCGAAGTGTTTTAAAACTATTCCAAAAGCTTCATCCAACTTAGCTCTTTATCCAATAATCAAGAAACAACCTGTTGGCAGACCTTTTCACGAAATTACCCAGCATACAGGCAAACCAATGAGTGGCCAAATTGTGCAGCTTTTGGTCATACACCATTCAGAAGTGTATAAATCATCGTTGTACTTTAAGCACAAAAATCAAAAATTCATTAGTTTTGGCGGATGCCACAGTGGTTTCCCGGAGACCATTTATGGCCAATAAGGGTTATATTAGAAGTACCTTTAACCTAAGTAAATATAATATTAAAATATACTAGAAGGTCCAGTAGGCTTAAACAATAAAAAACACTGAAACAAAAGAATACCTACAGCTAACAAAACGAAGCGTCTTTTCAACGTTTGACAAACAAGCTTTTAAAACACATTTTTTGCTATTATATTGTTTAAGTTATTGGTAATTATTTAAGGCTATTTGGAAATATATTAACAAAATTTGATATGGAAGCTGCAGAACAACGTTTGATTTTTATTTCATAGTAGTTGTTTTGAAGGGTTGTTTTATTCGTGGTTAAAAAGGTCTGATATATTTAAAACGTTTTTCTTTGGTACAGAAAATGTATGTTTCCTTCATCAACCGTTTTTGCAACTTATGGTGTTTTAAGTAGTCGAACATTATCTAAAGATATTTTTGGGAAATAAAATAGCTGCCGGTTTGTGCTTTTGTACTTTTATGTTGGTATTCATCAGTAATAATTTTTGCTACAATAAGATACATCGTACAGTAAAAATAGAAAAAACATTATTATTCAAGATTTTTTTACTTAAATAAATTAAAAACCTACAGTTTAACATACTAAAAGTCTCCATTCCTTAGTCATCGATGTCTCTCATTTCTAACCTCCAAATGTCATCGGGAAAAGGTTTTTCTTGTCTTGGTTTTGTTCAGCTGTCAATTTGGAGATTATTTTACCTCCAATGTCGTAGACAGGTCATGTGCGGCACAAAACGACATTAGCTCCGTGAAGCACGTGACCTGTCAACGACATTAGAGGTAACATAACCTAAAAATTTTTTTTACAGAACTCCAAAGAGTCACAACCATTCAGAGGTTAGAGATTTTTAATTTATGATTTAAAAATAAAGGAAATTCAATTGAAAGAAGTTTACAATGGAATTTCCAATAAAAGAAATATTCGAGGCGAAATCTATCAACAATCCGCTAAAAAAAATAATTGAAATTTGGGACCAATTAACAAAACGAGGTAATTTTTTGTCCACAAATGAATATACTATAAACCCCGAGTACTTCATTTGGAAGATCAGAAAAATCATTTACAGAAAGCAGTAGTAGGTCAAAACAAAGAAAAATTCGAGAACTGGCAGATACATACGACAAAAATCAATTGAAAGGTGCGTTGAAGTTAATTTTAGAAGAAGAGTTTGACTTAAATTTAATTAAAACACGTCTTGAAACTACACCAACCCGATCAACTAAAATAATGAACACTTGGAATAATCATATGGAATAACAAAAAACCTATCAAACCATATGCAAATTATGAAGCTCTTAGCCTGATAATCGATACTAGGATATCCAAGCATAATTATCAAACAATTAGAGGAGACGCTAAGGAAAGAAACTTGGGTGTTTATCCCTCTTATAAAAAATTTTTAGAAGCAAAGGTCAATTGTTATCCATGTTCTGAACATATACAGGTCACCGAATTGGATGCAAAGGTTCAACTACAGGCGCTTTTGGACCATACTGTTTCGCGAATTATTTTATCTCAAAAAGATGTATTTGAAAATGTCGATACCGGCCTTACAATGACTTTGATACACAAGTGGGGTTGCGACGGAAGTACCGGTCAAAGCGAATATAAACAGACTATTACAGAAAATGCTTCAGACTCTGATATATTTTTCACATCACTCGTACCCCTACAAATATTTTTAGTCAGTGAAGTTGATCCAAATATAAAAAAAAATATTTTGGCAAAACACTTGACCGTCCTCCATTAGATATTGTAGGCCAATTCATATTTCTTTAAAAAAAATTGCAGCTTTGATTTTGCAAGAATCCAATTCAGTGAAGAAAGAAATTGAGGAATTACATTTGACCGAATGTAGATGTGAGAATAAAACATTTTTAGTGAAACATGATTTAAAGATGACAATGATAGATGGAAAAATTACTGGTGTTTTAACAGAAACGAGTTCAAATCAAGCATGTAATATTTGCGGAGCTACCTCGAAAATAATAAACGACATCGAAAATGTTAAAAAGAGGCCAATAAAGGAATCATCTCTAGACTACGGTTTATTTCGTACACTCATCATACCGATTGGACTCCAAAAAATGGTAGGCTAGGTCAGAAGGGGTAAAGGCAAGCGTTAAAGAAAGAAAGAAATTCAAATCCGCTTTAAAAGCGAAATGGGAATGAATATAGATAAAGTAAAGCCAGAGGGAGTGGAATTAGCAATGACGGGAATACGGTAAGAAGATTTTTGCCGAACCATTAGTAACAGCTAACATCTTAAATATCGACGAAGAGCGTGTAAAGCGTTGTGCGTGCATTTTGCAAGCTATGTCATCACGATTTCCAATTGATGACTTAAAGACCTATAAAACTACCATTTTACTCAAAAAACATCATATCTTCTGATCCACCAATCACAGGTTTAAGAAAAATGCCGAAGAAAAATAAACAAACGTTTTTACCCGAAACAATCAAATTATTTAAAGAACATTTACCATCTATGACTCCTAAATATATTGATTCCTCCGATTATGAAGATTAAATCAATGTTTTATATTGTTTTTTGTTTTTTTTTTAAATTACTTCATTTCGTAATATAATTTTAAATATTTTATATTTATATCTTGTTGTTGTTAATGTAAGACACAAATTTCATTAAATGTTATCACTGTATATAGTGATGTAAATGAAAAAACTTCAATAATTAAAAAAAAACATGTTCTTAACCTACCAGTTAAGATTATTACGACTCTTCGTTCGAATATCGGACGCCGACACGTGTTTTTTCCTGCATTTGCACACAAACGCAGACAAAATACACATCTTACATCCTAAAAATCAGAAGAGTGAATTTTTTTGGAAAGCATTCCAGGATTATAGAAAAATAAAAGTTTTTTCCTATTTCATGATACTATTCTTAATAGTTATAAAAGTTTATGTTTTTGGATAGTACATTTTCTTTCATGTTTTTTACATTAAAAAAATCATGTTTTTTTAGCTCAGAAAAAAAAACCTTTTTTGTACATCCATCCCTATAAACAGGTAGGTATCTAATGTTTACCATTTCACAAATAAGCGCCGAGAATTATGCGGACAAAAAACATTCGTCAAATCCGAATTTATTCTCAGATATGAGGGGAAGCTAATGCTAAACTTTGTAACTTTTAGATAAAAAAATATTTAAAAAAGTGTAAAAAATTGGTGATTACTTAAAGGAAATCTTACAAATATGTAATGAGAAATTAATAAAAGGTAATCCACCGAACACCACCACACACCGAAAAAACTGCCCACCAACTCGAGCTCCGTCAGTTCACTGGTTGTCTCCTCTCCAATTTCTCAAAAGGGCACTATAATATCTTCTGACAAAGAGGCCATTGCTGCCTGCAAAGCAAATGTCTTGTTGAGCGACAACTGCTACAGTCTTTCCAAGAAAGCTCCTACTGACCAAGAACCTATTTTTGATCCAATGTCTCTCCCAACAGTGAAGCTTACGCGAACCGAAAAAAGTTCTGATAACCGTTTCCTCATGTCTAGACTAAGAGAACCAGCCATTTTAAAGGCCTTCAAGTTATATCTCGCCTTCCTGCACGACCAACCTGCGCCAATTCACGTTGAAGGGTTTACAAATACAAGCATCAGGCTGTTTTTGGCTTCTGAAGGCATTCCTATAGATTATAGAACCCTACATAAGATATATTTCGATTTTCATGCTGCTTACGGATTTAACGCAGCAGAAGTGGAAGCGGATCTTGCAGCCTATGGATCCTACATATCTTCGGAGAGATCGATTCATCTTCAGAGGACCAGAGAATGCCATAAAAACTATTTTACCAGCAATTCTCCCAAAAAAATTTTTAGAAAACACGACGTGTCCTGAGGAACTAGATTCCTCAAAACTTCCTGTTGTTACTAGTCTTAATATGGTTCTAATTAATATTGCTTCTCTAAGAAATAAAACTGACGAGTTGTACCTATTTCTGGAAGAATTGGAGTTCCCCCAACTTGTTGCAATTACTGAGCACTGGCTGAATCTAAACGAACCCTTTTATATTGAGAGGTATACCACAGTAGCTAGATATGACAGAAAAAACTCAGCTCATGGGGGAACACTAATTCTATCCCTAAATGGAGATTTCATGTCGGTATCTAAATATGATCATTTGTTAGCGGATAGCTCTTTTGAATTCTCTATAGTATATAATCAAAACCTGGATCTTTATGTAATTTGTGTTTATAGATCACCAAACTCTGATGTACAATCATTTTTAAATAGCCTGGTAAGTTTGCTAGACAGCCTAGCGATTAAATTTAATATTGACTATGCTACTGTTTGTGCCATCCAGAAATATCTAATTTCTATATTCGACTCTTTCGGTCTTTCAATGCATGTATCCTCGCCAACTAGAATTTCAAAAAACTCTTCTTCTATCATCGATTACATGGCGTCTGATTTTTCTCCATCAGAGGTGAAATCACAGGTCTATAACTCAGGTCTTTCCGATCACGAGGCGGTAATTTCCAGGTTTAGTTTACCTATTAGGCCCTTACCAAGATCTCGCCATCGGGGCAGAATTTTCTCGGCCGCAAATTTCTCAGTATTTCATAATATTTGCTTTGACACCAATTGGAATTTTGAATCTGATAATGTCAACACAAGCTTCAGAACTTTTTTAAATAAAACTTTAAGTGCTTTTAACAAGGCTTTCCCGCTTAAGAATATCAAACCTAAGCGGCATAAACCGTGGACCACGAAAGGAATACGAATTTCTGCTAAAAATATGCGCTCGCTCTCATATATAAAAAAATTCACCGACTCCTTTCTTATTCTCGACTATATCTCTAATTATAGGAGGATCTACACTACTCTTATTAAGTCAGCAAAAAAATTACACTACCGAAAACGTCTAACAAACTCTAATAACGTTTCAAAAGAAACCTGGTCCATCATCAATAACCTCAGAAACAAATCAAACCCTGTGACTCAGATCTTGCCAGGGGCTAATGATCTAAATGATTATTTCATTAATGTAAGCAAAAATGTTACCTTTAGTATCTGGCCAAGTTTGGACCCTCTTTCGTTTCTCCCTCCTTCAAAAAATTTAGCTGATAGCTTTTTCTTAAGTCCCGTTAGCAACACAGAACTATTGAAGGTAATACATAATATCAAAAGTAAATCTTCGTGTAGCACTGATGGCCTATCAATTAGAATATTCCTGAACTTGCCACTCCCAGTCATAGAGGCCCTTACAACATTAATAAATGAGTCCTTTATAAAAGGTGTATTCCCTGATTGCCTTAAAACAGCTATAATTATTCCACTTCATAAAGGCGGCGAAAAAACTAACTCTTGCAATTATCGCCCAATTGCACTACTACCAGTGCTATCAAAAATCATCGAAAGGCTACTGAAGAACCGTCTTATGCCATTTCTCCTGAAACATCAGATAATATCCCCGGAGCAGTTCGGATTTCTACCCAACAAGTGCACCAGTGACGCCATGTTCACGTTGCTTAGAGGCGTCTACTTATCTCTCAATAACAACCACCCAACTGCCTCAGTTTTTTGTGACTATGCGAAAGCCTTTGATTGTGTTAGTCATGAAATTCTGATAAACAAACTAAATTTTTATGGAATTCGTGGTACTTCTTTAAATTGGTTCAAATCTTATCTTGGAAAAAGGCAACAACTTGTAAGGGCTAATGGTTCCGATTCTGATTGTAAGTTGATTACAAGTGGAGTCCCTCAAGGTTCAGTCTTGGGACCTATTCTTTTTTTGTTATACATTAATGATATCACGAACCTTAAAATTAATGGAAGAATCTCCCTTTTTGCTGATGACACAAGCATAACATGGAGTGATTTTGATACAACGTCTTTACACTCTAGTATCTCCAAAGACTTGGTTATAATTAAGGCTTGGTCCGATTCCAATATGCTTTGTTTTAACGTCGATAAAACGGTGGCGTTATCTTATAAGGGAACTTTACAACCACTTCAGGTACATAACAGCAATATTGAATACGTAGAGTCGGTTAAATTCCTGGGTTTAAATATAAATAGCAACCTAAAATGGTCTAATCATATTGACACCTTAACTAAAAAACTTTCTACCGCCTGCTTCGCCATTCGATCAGTTTCAAAAGAACTAGACGTTCCTTCTGCCAGACTTACTTATTTCTCTTTATTTGAATCCCACCTCCGCTATGGCCTTCCCTTTTGGGGCTGCTGTACCACCGAGCAATTTCGTAGTATTTTTATGCTTCAAAAGAGAGCCATTCGTTATTTGTTTGGTCTAAATAATAGAGCTCACTGCCAATACTATTTCAAAAAACATGAAATATTAACACTTCCTGCATTATTTATTTTGGAAACGGTATGTTTGCTGAGAAAACATATAAACACCCTCCCAGAAAGGCCACAACATGTATACCCTATCAGAAACTCTAGGCATGATATTTATCTTCCCATTCCTTCCACAGAATTAATAAAAAAATTAATTATTTACAACGCCATAAAACTCTACAACAATCTGCCAGTACATTTAAAATCTATCCCTATGCTTGCACAATTTCGAAAAAACACCAAAGCATACCTCATTGAGAGACCATTTTACAGCGTTAATGATTTTTTTTTCAGTGAGTAAGTCTCTTTAAATTGTCACTAAACTCGCTTGTTTACTTAAATCTTTTGTGAGTCATGTCCTAACTCGTAGCATAGAATTTTGTAAATCATTATATAGGGAAAAGAACTGTCGAACATTCACTTAAAACTTAATTATTTTTGTTAGGTATTGGATTAAAAACAATTTAATTCTTGTATACTACATTCTACACTAGTTCAATATACCTTCTGTTTAACATCACAATTATTTGTATAACTATAATGACATAGAGTTTAAGGTCGCATAGTTGCAATTTTGATTTCATTGTCATCGAAATTATTCACCTCGTACATGTGTGTTTGTTTACTTTTATAAGGTTATCATGATTCATTTACTGTTTGCAATGTTATGTTATATTCTAACGTGTGTTTTACGATTTGGTAAATTGATAATTTACATTTTTAAAAAAAAAGCACTGACCTGTCGAAATTATTTTCGATTAATGTTTTGATATGTCTTATTTTTAGGTATATTTTGCTTTGTCCATAAAATTGTAAAATTTTTCTGCGGCAATAAAGCATACTTTTGTTTGTTGTTTGTTTGTTAATGCTTGTTTAACAGGGAAATAGTAATATGAAGTAATAAAAGTTCCAATTGCTCTAATTTCCCCTACTATGCGTCACTCGTGATTCAAAAATTCTAAAAAGAAAATAGAAGTTATAAAAGTTTAATCTGATATTTAAGCCAAATCTACGCTTAAGAACATAAAAATATAACTTTTAAGTTATTTTTGCTGTTTATTTTTCCATTAAAAGTGACATCTGTCATGAGCTAATCAAAACCAGATGTGTATACCTTGTAATTTACTAACTAAAGTTTATTTTTAAGCGTAATTTACCTCATTTCTACCAATTAAACAAAAAAATATTTTTAATCACAATTATAACCTACTTTTGGCCAAAAACAATCTCCGAGAAACCACTGTGATGGTTGCAAGGAACAAGTAGCATGTAATATATTGTGTGAACATGAAAACTTACAAGGAGGAGGAGGGAGGTATACAAACGTTGAAATTAAAACAAAAGCAGGTCTGCAACTTGTCCTTTAATGATTCAGAGAAAAAATATATCAGCATGTTAGAACTTTAGACAAAAGTTTCATCGAATCTAGATCTATATCAGAGTTAAAGGACTAAAACTGTTTGCTGGATAGTTTTTCTTTTGTTCAGATTTATCATCCAACCACTCAGAAAATATTAGTTGTACCACAACAGTTGTCCACTGCTCGATGTGCCTGGTCTTCTGTCACATATTTTGCAAATTAGAGAAATATCTGAAGATTTTCATGTAAAAATTGGCGTTGACAGTGGTGGTGGATAAATTTATTTTAATAAGCTCCCTGAAAATGAAGCCGAATATTTCGAGAAATATAAAACTGCTGGAATTAATAAAATGTTTCTCACTGGCTCTTAGGATCAAAGTTGACTGAATTCTATACTAGCATTTGAGATAATCGAACTGTAGTCTATCTATAGACTTTGCTCTTATACTTTTGTTGCTGATTTTAAACTTATTACGATGCTTCTTTGTCTTCAGTCAAACTCATCCACCCACCCTTGCACATTGTGTGATGTTCATGTAAAAGAAATGGAAACGAAAGGATCACTCAGAACTATGAAAATTATCACAGAAAACACATTTATGGAAACAATCTACTGGAGGAAACACTTCTAAGGCCAAAGATTTATACATTTTTTGTTTCAAACGAATGAATTTGTTATACGTTTTGTTAACAAACCAAATATAAAAAAAATATGTCAATTTTTAAATTTTTTTAGAAAACTCTATAAATACACCTTCAATATTTGGCGACCAAGAAAAACCTGTAAAGTTTTATAGATTAAAGTATATATCTATATCTTCCTGCGCTTCATCTTTTATTGGGTGAAGAAGTTATATAGACGAAGTTAGCAGATGATAAACTAGATACATAGCTGTTTGACTGTATTGAACTGGAGAATCCCAATATTGCAATAGAATGACTACGAAAAGCTGGTCTGAAACTAGATCAATATGGGAAATATAACTAAAACGCCAGACAACTTTTAGCGAAAGTAGACATTTTGAAGACGATATCAGCAGATAAAGATTGTTATCCAAGTTTGAACAAACAATTATCTAAATGTGTTTTTTTATGAAATAAATATTTTGCTGTCTTTTATGCATTCAATCAAGTGGCTTCTCGTGGTTTTGGAAAAACAGTAAAAGAAAATTTTGAAACGATATGGAAAAATTTAGGCTGGAATTAATCAACTTGAGTCGGGGTTTTAAAATAAATCAAAAGATTCATAAGATTCTGCATCGTGTGCCAGAGTTTATCATCAAAGAAAATCAAAGATATTTAGGATTTTACTTAGAACAAGCATCTGAGCAGGTTCATTTTTCTTTTAAATTATTTTGAAAAACGCCCGTTCAGTAAGCTACCAAAATAATATGTTAAGATGTGTTTGTTGTTACAATAGCCAACATATTTGAGATTTTTTTTCATACCTGTCTATAATTGAATTGAATAAGGTCGCTTATTTAAAGAAGAAATAAAATGAATATAACATATTGGTTAGAAATAAAACAAACTAGCTGTAATATCAATGTCAAGCGTAGGCATCGTAACCATTAAAAAAATACTAATTTTGTGGGAATAGTTATTTATACTATAAGGGATGTAAATAACATTTACCAGCCGAGGACGAGTTTGCGCCCGAGTGATAGCGAGGGCTGACAAAAAAGTTCGAGACTGGTTAATGTACTTACATCCCATATAGTATATAACATTTTTCCCCTTCCCTGTATTGTATATTAACTAGAAAATACTGGATATATTTTGGATTCTCATTATCATTACATTCGATAGCATTGTCATTAAATTATGAAGGCAGCCGTAATCCGTTGCCAGAGCAACATAAGCAGTTTTTATTTTATCAATAACGTCAAGTTGACAATTCATAGCGAAAAGTTTGAAGAAGTCGAATTGTTTGATTCTGTGTGGACAAAATCGATGTTTCAGACATAGAAGAATCAGCGAATATTGCTTGTTTATCTCTACTACCGGAAAAGTCGAAAAAAAGGTATGAAGCAGCATATAAATCCTTTAAGAATTGGTGCCAAAGCAAGACGGCTACTGCAGTCTCAGAAACCTTGTTTTTGGCATATTTACAAGAAAAGAGTGCTATATTGAAGTCCCCATCGAGTTTATGGTGTGAGTATTCGATGTTGAAGTTCACCCTTTTTATGAAGGAAAATATAGATATTTCTAAGTAAGAGAACTTCAAAATGTATACTGGACTCTCTTTTAGAAGAATATCGGCAGCTTTATTAGCGAATACTGTTGATGTATTAGCCATCAAGCGACATGGATGGAAATCCGCTACTATTGCGGAAAGTTACGTAGCTAAGAGCCTCAATAATAAAAAGAAAGTAGCGGATAAAATTTTATACAATAAGACCCAGCCAGAAGTCTCTTGCAGTGCATCAACAGTGACAGAATCATTGGTTAGAAATGAAGGATCTGTGAATTCAGAAAATGTAATACACATCTGAGACGAAACGAGAAAACCCATTCCAAATTTTGTTAATAATGTGAATAATTGTATTAATTGTACCATTAATATTCAGTTCAATTAATATCATCGGATTTTTGTCCGGATTTTTGTAGTATGTTGATGAAATCAAAAATTAAAGCTACTTATATTAATTTTAGATTATTATTTCCCTAGGGATGTAAGTTGACTTACATCCTGTCGTTACGGGCAATCAATACCTTGTTGAGTAACTTTTACTTACGTCTGTCAAAGAGTGTCAAAATAGGTTGCTTACAATACAGGGAGGGGGAAAAAACATAACTTATTTCATAAACAAAAGCTACTTCGTCGCGTTAGAATAACAAAGGTCTATCTGGTCTTAAGGCCATTCTGAGAAATCGCTGTCGAAATATTGGATGTTGTGCCATTTCATTAGTTTAACTTTAAATCAAAAACTGTCTTTACAGAAAATTAGTGGTAAATACCCTATATCAAAAAAAGGAATTAAAGGTAGTCTAAAATATACCATTTATTTTAATTTTCAAGTGGACATTAGCAGATACAACTTTGTTTTATAAATGAGGGAACTTGAGCTTATTTAACAAGGTTCTATGTGGCAGATAAACCTTATAGTGTCATGATTATATTGTATACTAGGAATCAAGTTAAAATAACAAAGTTGTCAGTGCCACTTACAACTTTGTTTTTTTGTATTGTGAAATAAAACATCCGGAATTATATTTAAACAAAACGTTTATTAAACATGTGAACTGTGTAGGAAAAGTAATAAACAATGCACTAGAAAAAAATGTTACAAATCACTACTTCTAATTATTCAACATTAACTTATATCTATGGTAGGAACTAATATAATGTAGGTACTTAGGTTACATTCAACTTCGGCAGTTTTTATTTAAGGCTGTTTAAAAACGAGGCGAAATATTTTTTGTCCAAATCGGGCATACAACCTGCCATCATTTTTTTTATAGCTTTTATTTTATCTTCCGAAAGGCTGTTTTTTATAGGTAAATTTTGTGGTTTTAGCGTCATCATTAGAGATTTGAACATTTCATTTGTGTTTTTGGGGTTTTGTGAAGCCTTATTTCGCCGTGCTGTTGTTCGGTCGGGTTTTAAAGTTTCCTTTACAAATTATCAACATGATTTAATTTGTATTCAATTTCTGATAGGCTCTGGGTAAATCTTAAGGCGGCAACTTTAGAAAAAGGAATTTTATTGAACAATAGTTTCTTGGAGCAACTTTCGTAGTCTTTAAAGTCATCGTCTTTCATTTGTAAAATACAGTAGGGTTTTTTAGTGTTGACTGATTTTAAGTTTTTCATAAAACTTAATGGCGAATAAAATTCCGTTTTATTCATGTACCTTTCAATGCTGCTGTGTGCACTGTCGACCTCTTGAATAGCACCATGGCCAGGTACTGAATATTTCATTGTAATACTGTTTAATTCTGGATGATCTCTCATTGCATCGATTATTGCAAATGAAATAAAGGAATTTCGATTCTGCGAAACACATGAATCACTCCAAGTAGTTAAATCCGTTATGTTGTTGTCTTGCAAAACTTGGTCTAAAATTTTTCTGAATGCACTAGCCAAAATATTTCGACTTCTGCCTTGTTTTGCTTCTGTCCAAATAGCGCAATAGACTTGCCCAGTGGTGGAAAAATGTCCGGTAAGGTTGTAAATATTTAATTTTTGAGAATAAAAAAAGTCGCCGACTTCAGAACGAGGACAAGTGATGACATTTTCCAAATCAAAACACAAAGTTGGTACCTTATTTTCTCTATCTTTGTTTCTTTCTGTTCTCATCTGATTTTTAATATTAACATGTGTTTCGTACGATTCTTTTTCTTCAGATGTAAGTGGGTCCTCTTTATTTTTAATTTTAAACGATTCACATTTTATACACCTGTCTTTTTTTGGGATGTGAAAACCATAATTGAACTCTGTGGTAAAAACGTGGCGATAGTAGGACAGCTTGGCAGCAGTAATCTCCTTATCTTCACACCACACCTTGTATAAGTCATACATTCTAACGATACTTAAATTAGATTCTAAATATTTTCTTTTCGTGTTCTGTCTGCAGTAATGTGAGTCTATAACAGGAAAACTTTTAATGTGATTTATTATTTCTTGTTTCGCTGTACTATTTTTGCCGTGTTTTCCTCTGTTGTCTTTTTTAATGCCTGGTCCTACATGAGCAGTATACACAGGTTTTTGAGATATGTTATAGGTCCCCAAAAAGTATTTCTTGCATACTCGTATGTCTTCTCCTTTTATTTGAATGAAATACTTAAATGAAAAACATCTTCGTAACTCCTTGTCCCCGGTAGTCTTTCGGCCTTTAATTTCTTTTTTAGTAAAATTTTTAAGAAACAGATACTTTTCATTTTGGGTCAGAGACCAATAAGAATCAAAAGCTCGTTGTCTTTCTTCTTCTGATATTTGTTTAGCACAATTGAACTTGCATTTCTGTAAACAGTTTTTTTTGTTTTGAATCTTTCTTGCCTTAACCACTTTTCCCCTGACGTTTACATATTCTTCTCCTGACTGACACTTCTTTCTTCGAACATTAACTTTCCATTCATTGGGTTGTGTTTTGCGCTTTCGCGATCGTTCTTTCTTTTCTTGTTGGACATTTTCTACAGCATTTTCGGGAAGGATTTCTGCTTGATTAACAACAATACATTGTTCTGTTAATTCGTTTTGTGTTGTGACAGGGAGCTGATTAATATTATTTACGACGTTTCCTTGTTCGTCAAAAATGTCGATAGTAATGACTTCACATGCAACTGTTGGACTTTCTGTTTCAATGACTCTACAAAACACATTAATGGATTAGTATACATAATTATGGTTTTATGTACTGAAAGAAAATTGCGACTAACAAATTTACTTACCTTGGATTACTTTGCGGCTTACTGATATCAGTTACAACAGGCAGATCATCAAATTCTCCCATTTCATCAAACATTTCAATTATTTGGCCAGGATTTTTATCACTACTCATGTTAATTTGAGAAGGGCTTGGAAAATTTTCCACTTGTATGACACTAAAAAAAAATCAATTAGGTAGTTTAAATAAAGCATCTACCGCAAAATCTGAGCTTTAAATCTGAACTTACTTCTGATTATTATGCGACTCATCCGAGGCATTTACGGCACTACTTCTTATTGAATTTTCCAAATCCAAGATGTCGTTCAGCACTGAATTTTCATAAAGAGTGGTATTTCCTTGACATGGAATTATCATATTATTTGTAACGGTTACACTAAAAACGCATATTAATGAGTGTAAGTACTTACACCAAAAATCATAAGTAACTTACTTTTCAGTTATATTTTGAGACACATTACTGAAGCTAGTGTTTTCTTCTTGTGTTTGGATAGTAAGTTGATGTTTATTAGGAGTGGTAATAACCATATTAACGTTTTTATAGTTGATGCCTGCATCTTTATCTGCAGAACATGCTAAATTCCATGCTAAACAGTGTTTAATTGTTATATTAATATAAAAAAATGCATGGCATGTAACTTACCCATTTCCAGTATTTTGGAACTTCGTGAATGCATTAGGTATCAGGTATTTTGTCGATATTTTCACAAAAATTCGAGTAAAAATTTCACCACCGCGAAAAATGGCGCGAATTGATATTGACAATTGAATATTGACATTTTTATTGATTTTCACTAGCAGCTTCGAGAACAAAGTTCTATCTGCATCTAGATTTTGACAGATAGAACTTTGTTATATTTTGACCGTAGATGGAACTCTGTAATATTGAAAATGCAGTTTAAATGCATGCAGTTAGAACTCTGTAATCATGTTATTTCGGTTATTAGTACACAGATGGTGCCACTATTACCAAAATAGTAAAAATAAAGCAGATACAACTATAATACATTAAAATCTGAATTTTGGCAAAAAATGCAGTTAGAACTTTGTTATTCTAACGCGACGACTTGTTAAGTATTATATTCGGATTTGGTAAAATAAAAACCTTAAGCGTCGTTTATTTTATTCGGAAGGTAAATTCGTTGTAGGACATTGTAATCGACTTCTTAAAAATGAAGTGTGGTAGTAATTTAAGAAGGTGCGAAGACTTTAATGATTAAATAATAACAAAGCCGCACACAGGGGTGGGCCGATGAGTAATTTAATCGGTGCGTGACGAAAGCGGGTCGGCTCTAATTTGTTCCGAGTTTGGTTGCTTCGAGGTAGTAAGTGGAAATGATGGACTACCTATTAGGAACCCTTAAAAACCCGAAATTCATATAAAATTTGGCTTTTTACAATGCGAACCTTTCGAAGATACCATTGTTAACCGACTGAAAATTATAAGCGATTTTTAAATCACGAAAGAAAATTCACGAATTTTTATTGCTAGTTTAATTTGCTTCAGTTAATGCCGGCTTTATGGTAGTTAAAATGGATAGACATGCAGGCCATTGACTTTACTTGGAAGCAGTTAAACATTAATAAAACAAAACTTGTTTAATTTATTTTGATTTTTTCAATAAGTTTTCCTTCTCTTAAAATACGATTAAAAAAAACTTGGAGATGACATCTTGCTGCATGCCAAATTCTAAATTTATTCCAAGCATATTCACATCATGTAACTAAATCTACTTTCTACTGTTTAATTAAAGGTTTTAAATTGTTTTCTTAGTCTTTTTCAAAATACTAGGGAAAAAGGGAGTTGCATATTGGTAAATCCCATTAATCTAAAAAAACAATTAATTAATTAATGTGTCACGACAAAGGCAAATAAAATGTTACTCTGTAGTAACCTTCAGGAGAACTGGAGGTTAGCTCTGTGTGAGTTTGTTCTTAGCATATTAATGAAACCCTTTTTGTATATGTCTGTATCATTAGTTCGCTATAATAAGACTAGGATGATTTACTGTATTTACCAGTTTCGGATAATTTTGAATTCTTCTAAGATAGCCACTGAATTATAGGAAGAAACATCATTAACTAATAAAGTAGATAGATTTGGGATATGTTGATGCTTACAATTCAGAATTTAATATTTAAAAATGCTACGAGTTTATCTTAATCAATTTCAGGAGATTACCAAAAACAAACCAATGACGAATTTGCATCTAATCTGATGAGTTACTAAAAATGTGATAAAGAGTTTTAGAGTTTAGGTTTTTCTCGCTTCTTCAAATATAGTAATTAAGTCGCTCAAAGATTGGTTTAGAGCAGCCATGTCAAACTCAAAGTCACTAGTGGGCCAAAAGCATGAAGACTATCGACTAGGTGGGCCGCAAAACCTTATCTTAAAGAAGACAAACTACTGAAAATCTTGAGAAAAGGTACTATTATAGGACAAGCCTGTTTATTAAATTTCTAATAAAAAGAACATTACAAAAAACTACAGACATTAAATTCTTTTGCCAGATATTTGACATTTTTTGTCTTTAATTAAGTTGTCTATTTGTGATCGAATTTATCGGCGGAAATAACTTTTAAAACTGCGTTCAAGTGTGCGTCCGTCAATCGCGATCTTGCGGGAGATTTGTTTCCTTTCATCAAAGAAAATAGTTGTTCACACTTATAGGTACTTCCAAACATTGACAGGATTTTACAGGCGAATTTTCTCATTTCTTGGTATTAAGCAGGAAAGTATTTATAAAATTTGAATGTACCAACACTATCAAATTTTTGTTTTAAATGGGTCTGACACTGAATCTCAATTACTTCCATTTGCAAGTGAGGGGGAACTTTATCAATATCGATAGTGAAAAGACCAGTAAATAGAGAAAAATGGTTTTCTTGGGTCTAAAAACGCTTCTCAAATTCTGCCAGAAGGCAATACGTAGCTCGCTTGAAGGACAGCTTCATTTTCTTGCTTTGGATGTGTAAACATAAGCTGCTGATCTTTCAACCGTGATTTTAACTTATTTAACTTTTCGTTTCTGACCATGCCTGTATACTTGTCAAACATAGTTTTATGAATATCATAGTGACATTTTATATTATATAATTTTAGGACACCGACTGTACTATTACAAATCAAACAAATAATTTTTTCTTTCACTTCACAGCAAAAAAACTCTAATTCCCACTTTTCTTGAAAGATCATCTACAACTTTTCTTGAAAGATAGGATGCTCATCTACAAGTTTCCTCTTACTTCCAATTGGTTTTGAAAGAGACATGTTAAAAACTATATCCGAAATAAATTATAATAAGTACTGTTAAGTGTTGTAACAATAAGTGCGCAACTCAACTCTAAACTCCATCGCAACTGACTCATAACTGACTAAACGCTGAACGACTGAATCAATCGAACACGGTTATGTACGGATTGTGATTTCTCGAGTTCTCACCAGAAAGTTCAGATAGCGTCATCTGTGTTTTTGCGCGATAAAATTTCGTGGAGCAAGCCAGATAACGTTTGACTTTAGGTTGAGTATGTGTAGTTCATCCTCCTAAACATAGATGGCACTATGTACAATTGTACATTTTATTATACCAATCGTTGTTGCAGCGGCGCGCGCTTTCAAAAACGGTTTTCAACTTTTTCGCGGGCCGCATTATCTGGCTGTTTTCAAAACTGATTAGGGCCACAGAAAAATGCTAACTGGGCCGCCTGCGGCCCGCGGGCCGCATGTTTGACATGGCTGGTTGAGAGGATTTAACGAAATTTACAACTTAAGTGTTGAAAGCTTGGTTTAAAAAATGTATGTGTGCATTTAGGTGATAAATTCAGCAAATTAAATATTTATTTACAGAAAAAATGGAAATCTTTAACAGAATAAAAGAACTACCAATATTTCTCTATACAAAAAAAATAAGATTTTATGTGTTGCCTTTTGCCCCAATGCTGCCTTCAATTGTTATAACAATAAGAAGGTTGTTTTTTAAATTCAAAATCATCCATAACTTTTTATGTAAATATATAGGAGAAGAGAGATTCAGGTAATGAAATTGAAATTGATGTTTAAATAAAATGCACAGAGTTAGATAGCATTTCCTGTAAAAGTAAGAAAATGAGCTATTAAAAATACTAAACAATAAAAAAAAAATAGACCTTTTCACTTAATATGTATTTTCTTATTTCTTCTGTATATTTTTTATATAATTAACAAAATGAAACGCGTTTAATTGCTTTTCTTAAGAAAATTTGAACCTTTCAGCATTTACGTATTATTGAAAAAATGGACGCATTATGAGAAGGGAGGCAGCTTTCCCTTTTGCCCAGGAGCGGTATAATCGCTAGGGCGGGCCCTGATATCAGAGATATGTTAGGAATAGTAGTAGGAGCCCAGAATAGAACCTTGGTGCTGGCCAAAATAGATATTTGCCTGATTAGAATATTTATTATCGAAGAATATAGTTTGATGTCAATTGTTTAAATAATATTTAGTGAGAAGACTAGATTCTCTTGTAAAGCCGTTATATTTTAATTTTGATATAAGAAGTTCATGGGTAAATATTGAATTGCCTTTGAATTCATGGCTAAAGTCAAAGTCAAAGTCAAAGTAAGCTTTATTGTTTAAATAAAAAATCTTGTTAACAAAGCTGTAAAAAAATGTGTAAAATTTAGCCTAATTATACCTATAAAATATAAATAAATATTATTAAAAATAAATACATGCACATATACATACATGGTATGAAAACAAACAACATATTAACAGTTGAGTTCACTGACATAACATAAAAACATAAATGTAATAGGCGATACGAAATTAAGAGATAAACAAATAAATATTTCAACACCACAAGTCGCTAGTTAAGCCCGTCTCGAAAGAAATCGTCAAAGTCATAAAATGATGGCGTGATAAGAAGCGACTTTAATATTTTTTCTAAACACCCTCTCACTTTGTTCTTGTCTTAAATTATTTATTTATTATGATGTTGTCGCCTTGACCGAGACTTGGCTGGACTCGGGCATTAACGATACTGAATTATGTCCCAATAATTTTAATTTATTTAGATGTGATAGAAACTTCCCAGCCACTGGTCATAGTCGGGGCGGTGGGGTACTGTTGGCGGTCGATTTTGGTTTTTCGTGTGAGCAACTGTGTTTTGACCTGAGTAGTACTAATGTGTCTTCGCTTATCGATTTGGTAGGAGTTAAGATTACAACCCAGAGAAGTTCCCTTTATATCTTATTAGTGTATATACCTCCGCGCCTTAACGCAGATCATTATGCATTATGATTTCTTATCTTCTTTATATGTTTTACAAGAAGGCGACACACTTTTACTGCGTGACTTTAATATACCTAATTATTCAGAGTTTTTCTTAAGAAATGGGAGACAAGATAACTATGTTATCAATTTCATACACTTTTTAAACTTGCAAGGATTAAATCAATATAACTATGTTGAAAACAATGAAGATCGGTTATTGGACTTTTTTTAATCGACACTGTACCGTGAGTAGTGCCGATGTCACCCTAACTCGAATTGATAATTACCATCCTCCTTTATTAATCTCTTTTCGTTATAACGATAGTATTAACCAAAACAGACAGATTCCAAAAAACAATTCCGAGGCTTATAATTTTAGAAAGGCTGATTTTTTTTCTTATGTATGAAATGTTATTTAACATCAACTGACGACACTGAAGAGTGCTGTAAACAATTCTACGCTAAAATTTACTCTGTGTTTGTGCTGCGTGTACCTAAGAGTAGGGCGGCAAATCGACGTATTTACCCACCTTGGTTTGATGCTGATATTTAGCACAGAATTAGACTTAAGACTATTCACTGGAGGAAGTATAAGCAAACTGGAAGTAAACTAGAATTTGACTCCTTCTCCAGGTTAAGGCATGAGCTGAAAATAGATATTGATACTGCCTACAAAAATTATATTCAACAGGTTGAAGACGATGTTCGCCTAGATCCTAACAAATTCTGGTCATTTGCTGCCTCTAGAAGGGGATCACCAATTGTGTGTGCTTTCGCAGATTTTTTTGGTAGCTTGTATCTTGTTCCCTCTAATTTACCCATAAGTTTGTCACCTATGTTTTCAAATTTAAATATAAATATTTCTAATTTTAATGTGTCTGATGTCTTTAGTGCAATAATGCGAATAAAGCCCAAGCTGACTACTGGTCCAGACGATGTTCCAGCTTTCATTGTCCGAGATTGTGCAGGTATTTTTTCTTATCCTCTCTCAATAATTTTTAATAAGTGTCTAACAAATTGTTCAATGCCAGATATTTGGAAGTGTTCAAAGGCCTGTCCGGTTTATAAAAAAGGTGACAAACTGGACATCACCAATTTTAGACCCATCTCTATCATCGCTAATTTTTCCAAAGTCTTTGAAATACTCCTTCATGATAATATCTGGCGCAAACTTAAAAATCTGATTTCACCTGCGCAGCACGGCTTCTTTAAGGGACGCTCGACAACTACTAACTTGGTTTGTATTACTCAGTTTCTGGCTGAGGGAATAGATCAACGTGGACAAACGGAGGTCATATACACTCTTTTTTCCAAAGCATTTGATCGACTTGACCACACGATTCTGCTGCAAAAACTACAACATTTTAGATTCTCCGACAATTTGATATTATTTTTTACCTCATATCTACAAAATAGAAAACAGTTCGTAGCTTATGGTGGGGCCAAGTCGAGCGAATATTTGGCAACATCCGGAGTTCCCCAAGGATTTATACTTGGTCCGCTCTTGTTCACCCTATTTATCAACGATATTGTTGACAATCTTTCGGCCCACTGTCTGCTTGATGCAGACGATCTAAAAATTTTCTCGAATATATCCTCTGTAAATGATTGCCTTGAGTTACAGCGAAACCTTGACATTTTGCATGTTTGGTGTATTGTGAATCGTCTGGATTTAAACGTGTCTAAATGCAATGTTATGACATTTACGACAAAATATACCGCTATTAACTTCAATTATATTATCAATGGTGTTACCCTTACTCGTCCGAATGTTTTTAAAGACTTGGGTGTTGTTTTTGATAAAACACTTTCCTTTGTACCCCACATGACTGTTATTCTACGAACGACTCGCGACTTTCAAACTATTTTGCCTGTAAAAACATTGTATTTTTCTTTAGTAAGGTCTAAACTGGAATATGCGTCAATAATTTGGTGTCCTTTTTTATAAAGTCCATATACACAGTATCGAGTTAGTACAGAGGAGATTTGCCAAAGCATTGTGGTTTAGAGCTGATAGAGCTTACCCAATTAGAGGTTTTCCCCACGATCAGTTGCTGCATCGGTTTTCGCTTATCAGCCTTGACGAGAGGCGTGTATGTTCTTCCCAGCTATTTCCCATAAACTTATTAACAAAATAGAATTATTTCCGAAGAACTGTTGTCAAAATTAAATTTTCGCGTTCCTACGCTAAACTTTCGTAGCTCTGATACTTTTTGTTTACTCCCTTGTAGGACAAACATTTACAGGTTTTCACCAATTAACCGAATGTGTAGTAACTATAATAATCACAAAAATTCATATGATATTTTTAATTGTAACCTGGGCACGATCAAGACATTTTTACCACTAGGTTTTTGTTCTTAGTTTTATATTTCCTGTTTTTTTTTGCATTTGTATACTGTTGATGTTTATTGTTTAAATTGTATTTTGTTTCTTCCTATTATTCAAGTATTTAATTTTGTTAAAACTATTTTTATATAAGTAATTGCTGTTTTGCACCTGTTTTGTAACTGGGACGTAGTCCTGTAAGACAGTGTATGTATAAATAAAATAAAAAATAAAATTAAATCTAGAGGCAGATGATTAAAAATTCTCTTAATATTATCAATAATTGAATTCAGGGCTTGAGCAGACGAAGGAATAGGAAGAGAAATAATATGTGAAGAACGCGTATTGTGTATAGAGTTACCGTTAATTATATCTTTAAATTTCTTGTGCATCATACAAGCAGGTTCCAAAATAAAAATGCAAGGCAACGTAAGAATTCTCTCAGAAATAAATAATGGTCGACAAGAGTTTCTCACTCTAGCCTACACATGTATCGAACCACTCTTTTCTGAAGGATAAAAATCGAGTTGAAGAGTTGCCTTGAACAGGTTACCCAAAAACAAATTCCGTACCCAAGGTAAGAGTCGAATATTGAATTGCCTTTGAATATATTATTGTAGAATAGAATACGTAAAACAGAATTAACTTAGTCCCCTATATATATATATATATATATATATATATATATATATATATATATATATATATATATATATAACTTACCACAGGCACCGGAACCAGGGGCGTGCAGTCCATGGAAGCAAGGGAAGCATTGCTTCCCCAAAAAAAATTACAAAACATCTTCTAAAATGTAATTTTTGAAATAGGAAACCATTAATTTAGTTTATATTAAAAATACTAAAATATCTTAATTATCAAGCCCATAATAAATGCGGCCTTGACTTCAACCTAGCCACAATAGAATATCGAACAGAACCTATGCGGGCCGCTAGCTTCTCTGCAGGCAAGTCCTGTATGCTTGATTTCCTGTGAATCGAGCCAGAGGTTATTGTTGTTTGCAATTTTTGCATTTCAGTCGCGTGCATTAAGTGGGGGCGGAAGCTATCGTTGGAGTAGGTTCTATGTTTGAACGGCTATCCGTGTGTTGTGTGATACGTAGGTCGCATCGTGCATGGTGCGATATGGAAGACAATAATACGGACGTGGATATGCAAATACCGTCAACTTCGGCTGTCGGTAAAAACGTTGAAAATGTTGGAGAATTTAGTAAGAAGAGTGTGTGTGAATGTGTGGTGTGTATCTTAATAATAAAGGAATTTTCAACATTAAACTTCGCTGATAAGCTTCAAATAATTTCCAAAGCAAGGGCAAAACCGCATATGAAAAATTTAACCACAAAAATGAAAAACTGTATTAGACATTTTTATCCGGAAAAACAATACGAATAATCTAAATGGCTAACAGGGTGTGAAAATATAAGTAAATTATTTTGTTGCACATGTTTACTTTTTGAAAATGAAAACGGTCTCTGGAATAAAACCGATTTTTCCGATTTAAACAATTTCCATAAAGCTGTAAAAAGACACATTATGTCCAAAGCGCATTACAGGCCGTCATAAAAGAAAAAGTCTTCGGCAAAACCAGAATTGAACACGCCCTTAATAAACAGTTGGAAATTAGTCACACAACTAGGCAAATATTAAGAAGACTTATCGATGTTGTTTGTTTTCTCGGACAGCACGAATTGGGATTTAGAGGTCATGACGAAACAAGGGTTTCTCAAATAGAGGAAATTTTCAAGATTTACTTAGTTTAATGGCTAAATATGATGACTGCTTAAAAAATCATTTAGAGCAGTCTAGCGTTTTTCGCGGACCGTCGTCGTCGAATCGAATCCAGAATAATTTAATTTTCGCTGTTGCAACCATTATTCTAAAAAGAATTAAGCAGGAGTTTGGCGAGGCGCAGTTCATTGCTATTGTTCTGGACGAAACAACTGATGACACTAATTTTAGCCAATTATCTATAGTAATACGCTACGTTAAAACAGACGGAAGTATTCAAGAGCGATTTTTAGGTTTTAAGAATGTGTCCGAAAATCGTACAGCAGATGCATTATATACCGTAGTTTATAACGTTACTAAAGAAATTAATGGAGAGAAAAAATTAGTTGCAGTGATGGCAGGACAATTAGGGGGTCTGCAAGTTAAAGTTCGAGAAACTTTCCCAAGTGCTGTGTTTGTCCATTGTTTTGCTCATAAATGAAATTTAGTTTTATCTCAGTCCATCAATCACAATAAAGAGTGTAAAGTATTTTTCGTTACTTTAAGTGGCATGGCTGCTTTTTTTTCCAAGTCAACAAAACGTACACAAGCTTTGGACTCCATTGTCCACAAACGATTGCCCAAAGTAGCTCCTACTAGATGCAACTATAATGGAAGACTTGTGTTAACAGTATCTGAAAATAGTGAATCACTGATTGAACTATTTGAGATTATAATAGAAAATAATGAAACGTGGGACTCAAAAGCAATAAATAGTTCGAGGGAGCTTTTGGACTGTTTGAAACGAGATTTTAATTTTAATTATTTGTTGAACATATTTTCAGCAATATTTCCATTCTCGGACAATGTTTTTAATATATTACAAATGAAAATAAATGATATTGCTTTTTGCCTAAAAAAGTGGATGATTTTAAGTCCATGTTAAGCCAAAAAAGAGATGACTATTTTGGGAGAAAACGATGACGTTAAATGTAGAGCCACAGGCCAAGCGTCTTCGAACAGACAAGGTGGGAGATGTTCAAATATCATACAGACGGCTCTTTTATGAAATAATCGATCAAATTCAGCAACAAATAAACTATAGATTTAACGGTTTAAATGATTTTAAATTCCTCGAGCTCTGCAATTTTGATGCATTTGAAGGAAAAACTTTTCCAGAAGATGCGTTTAAATCTCTTCTTCTTCATTTTGGCCAGTTCTTCGACCGAGTGATACTTACATTAGCGCAAAAAATAACGCTAATGCAATTTTTAAAAGACAAGGAGCTGGAAAATTCCTACACCGAAGTGTCGAAATTGTGTGAGTTAGTATTGCCAATACCTGCCACAAGTTCATTAGTAGAACGCAATTTTTCAACACTTAAACGTATAAAAAATTTCGTGGGAAATTCAACGGGGCAGGAGAGACTTTCGCATACATCGCTGTTGTCCATTGAAAATAAACTTCTCCAAAATATGTCAGAGCTACGACGTTTTTATGATGACGTCTTTGACGAATTTGCAAAAAATGATCGAAGAATCGAATTACATTACAAATAGGTAAGTTTCTAAAAATTGTTGTAAGGGCTTAAGGGTGCGCGTTCGTCCCCATACCCCGTCTCAGTGTGGGGGTGGAGCCCCCACCGCTTTTTATTTTAGAATATGCTATTAAGATTGTTAGCTTGTTAGATTGTTACTTTGCCTAGAAGATAACGTGACACTGTATACCGATTAATCAAAACAAGATGAAAAATATAAGGATCACCAAATTTCTTAATAATAGTTATAAAGAAAAATTAAAACTATTTTATATACAACAAAATAACAATGATAGTCAAAATTCAAACTCTATGTGGCAATTGATTAAGATCTTACAAAAAAAAGGCCAATCCAAAAATGAAATTAGGATTGTTAATAATGGTGAATTGGCTCCAAAGAATATGACAGATAATTTTAATTTAAGCTTCACTAATTTAGCAATAAGCAATAATATTCATACTGCCTTTGTGCGCAGATGTTTGCCATATAACAGTACCCTATTTTTATTACCTGTATGTGAAAATGATATTTTAAATTTTACCACTAATCTCAAGAATTCTAATGCTTCAGGGCATGATAGTGTATCCAATAATTTGCTAAAAAAATGTAAATTTGTTTTGTGCACCTCTTTATAAAAAGGTGGATAAAAATGACTATTCAAATTATAGGCCGATTAGCCGATTATCGAGTATATCCAAATTTTTTCAAATAAATATTAAAAAACAGTTATTAAAATTTTTTAACAAAAATAACCTACTGAGTGAGTTTCAGCGCGGTTTTACAGAATCGCGTAGTACTGAAAGTTCTCTATGTCAATTTCAAATGCCAATAATTAATGCTATTGATAAAAATCTCCATGTGTCAGGTCTGTTTGTGGATTTTTCTCGTACGTTTGACATGGTTAATCACAACATTCTCCTGTTTAAACTAGAAAGATATGGGGTTAGAGGACAGACAGGGAAGCTGCTGAGATCTTACCTGAATAGACGTATACAATATGTTCTAGTAATGGGCCTAAAAGTAATTCTTTACTAATAAAGCTAAGGCTCGGTTCTTGAGTCATTGCTCTACCTAATTTATTCTAATAATTTGATTTCTCATTTGGAGCAAACTTAACTTCATCATTTTGACGAAAACTTACGATGGCTGGATCACCTTGAAAACCTCTCACTGAACCTGAGGCAGAATTGCTATGTACTAAAAGTTTTATCAATTACTCCAGTCAAAATGTTCTTTTATCGATATATTATGCAAACATACACAGTCGTCTTATGGCATAAACAACTGGTGATCAGGTTCGGACTTGCAAAGAGTGTTTTTATAGCAGAAGTATGCAATTCGAACTATATTTGGACCTTCTTACTAAGGTTCTTACCGAGAGTATTTCAAGAAATATAAAATTTTAACTGTTGCAAGAATTTACATTTTAAAAATTTGTATACTTGTTTATCAAAACAAGGACCTCTTCCAATCAAACCGCACTTTACATAATTATAATATTAGAAACAAAAAATTATTATTGCCTGCTTCTCATGAGACAACGTTTTTTCAAAAAAACATAGCCTATAATGTTTGCAAATTTTTTAATAGACTAAGTAATGATGTAAAACAAGCTGCTACTTTAAGAGTTTTTAAAAGTAAACTAAAAATACTTCTTGTTAAAATGAACTACTATACTGTGCAAGAGTTCTTGAGTTAAATATTTTATGCTGAGTGTCTTGTCTTTGTATTTGTATATTCTTGTATATTGTTTGTAATTTTTATTTTAGAGTTTGACATGCATATATTACTTTATACGAATTAGTTTAATAATTATTGGTTTTACGTTTTCTCCAATTACTTACGTATTTTGTATCTACGCTAGTTAAACTGAAGAAATATAATTATGATTATTATTATTTGTTATTATCAAATGTATATAGGTAGTGTGTTTATTGTAAGTAGTGGTTATTGTAATTATGGAATTGTACGAGTTAATTTACCGAGTTTTATATTTCCCTATATATTTGGTAATTGGAAGTTTATTCTGTGCTTTCCTTGTAGGCGTATTTCAATCTGTGCCGGAATATATTTACTAAAATTAATGACGAATAAAAAAATTGCAAATTTTATTTTGTTAATTCAGGATAATTTGCATATTTAACATAGTTATTATATGCTTCTCGTACAGCCAAATGCCTCTTTGGGTTTAAGAAGACACTAAGCCCCTCTCCCCCCTGATCGTAATTAACTAGTTATAACGGTCTATCTACAAGTTAATTACCTTGAAATTGGTAGCTCCCAAAAAACGACCTCATATCCATTTTGCACCACTAATATGCACTAAACAACGCCACTAAGTACCGCAAAACCGATGTTTCAGTCACATTTCGCGATCTTTTCAAAACATTTGTGACCAATTCGAAAACACTCGTTACAGCAAGGCGACCGGTAACACTAAATTAGCTTTTCCATAATAATTCATCGTTAGTAAGTAAAAAAAATACCTGGAATTACCATCTGTTGGTAGAATAACGAGTCGGGATTGGTCGACAACAGTCACTCGTGTCCCATTGTATGAAGAGAGGCAGTATTAAAGCCCACCTGGGAAGTACTACACTATAGTGCAGAACGCACAGCTTGGTGGGGGATTGTTAATAGAAAATGGCGGTCGTTGAACAGATTTCGGATGTTTGATGTGTTAATAGGGTGTGAGGAGAATGAAGGGTAAAAATGAATTATGTTTAGTGTGTTAAGCGACCGTTCTGGGGATTTTGTATGCTTGTACCCACCCAGACGGCCCTGGGAGTTTGTTTAAGAACGACGCTAAGCTTATTGTAATTATAATGAAGGTAAACGGGGATTTACATTAAACGTAACATGGATGTTTGGTTTTGTATAATAAGTTACACTCATTATTTAAATGCGTATGTTATTATGGTGATATTTATTTGAGGATGCCTTTAATTTCAATACGTTTGCAATTATGAAAGGTGACTGAACTTTTTATGTTATTGGGATTTAAATCTATTTTTCTCCATAACTTCATTTAGTTATTGTAGTTGTGTTCCGTTCCAAGGAGTGACATTTTTCAGCACGCATGGGCATATAAGCTCGAAATATGACAAAAAAATGTATTTGTTTTTACATAATTGGAGTATTAACAGATTAAACATAGAAATGAAGCTTTCACGCTTCGACACCTGGAAGCGATGCTAGAACCTTGGTTTACTTTATATTTATAATATGCTACAGCAGAATAAACAATTTGTTTCTATACAAAACATCGTTCATGTTCCTTAAGTTTAGTTGATATTGAGCGTCCTGTTTCTCCAACATACATTTCTCCACAGGAGCAAGGACTTTCATATACTCCTTCTGTTTGAAAAGGTACAATATCTTTTGGGGGAAAGTAACAAGTTTAAAACACTTAGCAAAGAAGAAATTAAGTAAATCTTGTTCACGAACTAGCTAGGACAAGATATTTATAATTTTTGGACTTCTTTTTATATAAAAAAAATTGGCTATTTCATGTTTTATTTTTCAGTGACTTACGTTCAATAACAAACTAGTATTAGAAAATTAATAAGTAGCTCTCTGATGATTTCAAATAAATCAAAGTAGAGTATTAAGATTTTTGGAAATAAATAAATATTTTGATGTGTTTCATTTAAAAAATAATTTAATTTAATTAAATAAAATGTTTAGATGTTAGTGATTCTCATAGATATAAAATATTAGACGAAGTTAAAACAAAATAATTTCTTGAACGAAGATCCATTTTAATAAATACTTTTTTGTTTATTTGAAAGTTACGTTTATTTTAAATTTTTGAGTTAGTTATCTTATTTTTTTCTTGTTGGTATTATTTTGCATTTAAATTTATAATTTGTAAAACAATAAGGAAGTTTATGTTATTTTTAGGCCGTAGTAAATAAAGGTAGTGACATAGTTATATATTTCGTCTTATATGCAGTTTTTCAAACTGTTCCCTACTGATTTTTTTTGTTATAATAACGTTATAGGGGGTTCCCCATAATATACTACCTATGTTGATATTGAAAGAAATATATTATTATCTTCTATGGCCTTTGGGATTTTAATCGACATGTTATTAATCGAGTAGGCACGTGTCACAAAACTAAGAAAGAAATTGGTTGTTGTAAAACGTCATTTTTTTAATAAATTAAGTAATTGTCATTAGGTTTTATACATAATTTGAAGTTTAGTTTTAATCCTCATGGATTATTCAGTTCAACAGCGAGTTTTTTTGCGTAGAAACTTACATAAGAAGTAACTCAATAGAAGAAGTAAGCCTGTATTCCGTCGTCAATTTAGCAACAAAAATAGGGGTCATACTCCAAATCGTAAGATTGATATGTCATGGATTCAACACTGGGGTGAAAATGGTTCTGTGCAAAATTTGAAAAAACCTGGACGTCGAAGAAAAATTCTTACTCCTGAAACTATTGAACGAGTCAGAACTGCGTTCACGAGAATTCCCACAAGGTCTGCTAATAGGCAGGACCTTATTTTGGGAATATAAAAAGGGAGCCTACATTGAATTCTTTACAATGACTTAAAATTTCAGTCATACAAATACCAAATGGTTACATCTAGAAGACACGTAGTATCTTTTAATGAGTGACGAGGCAAATTTTTATTTGAACGGCATGGTTCTTAAACAGAATTTTAGGTATTTATCAAACGAAAATCCTCAAGAAATCAAGTTATTGTTTGATGTGCGGTAGGATCATTTGGCATTATTGGTCCATATTTTTTTGAGGATGGAATTACCCATCCTATATACTAGAGATGTACGTTAGTCCATAGGATATGAGAACGAGAACAATCTAATTTTTAGAAGCCTAGATTACGTTAATAAATCTTTGTTTCACATTACATCAACTTCACAACAAAAATACCATGATCTCTCTCTGGAACATGCCCAGCAATGCCGCAGGCGCAATGATCCATGTCAATCAAACGACAATCGGGGTTTCGCTCTTTTTAGAGCTCATTAGGCCGCTATAGGCTAGAGAGTCCCGTTTAGGGCAAAGGCACAAATGGAATTACAGAAACCACAACTCCGCTGGCTAAAACCACAACTAGGGGTTCGCGAGACCATGGTCTTGGTTTCGGTCTCGGTATCTAAACCGAGTCCGAGATCGGAACCTGCCGGAAAGGCCGAAATCTAGATCGACACCGAGACCAAGTCCGAGATCAAGGTAACGAGACTCTCGGTCTCGGTCTTCGAAAAATATTTTCTTTTAGTTGAATTTTCAAAACTAATTTTTATTCTATTTGCAATTATGCCAACGGGGACCAATCAGTAAAAAAAATGTAAAATCTGGAAATTCCGAATACCGCTTGTTTATTTTGAATGTGAAACTCTATACTACAAACTACATTTTCAAGCATTAAACAGCAGATCGGTATTTTTTAGCTTTGAAAAGTTATAGCCAGTTTAGTGAAGTTTAACTTAGCATTAACCGTTTTCACTTTCCTGCATGGTTTAACTTTTCATAATCGTATCATTTGACATCAAAGTTCAAATACTAGATACTTCTGTTCAAAAAGTTGATATCAAACAATAATAATAAGAACGAAAAGAAAATGGTAAAAAGTGCAAACGGTTTCACGCAATTTAAACTGTTCGAAAGCTACGACCTTTTAAAGATGAAAACTCCGATTTTAAATTATTTGTTTATTTCTCGAAAATCACCCAAGAATACTCGTGATATATATAAGTATAGGACATGCTACATAAAAAAAATTTGACATTTTTCCTAAAATCTAAAAGGAAATAAAACATCGCGTCATTAAAACAAGTCGACATCTACTTCCGAGGTAGACTGATTTGTGTAATTTTGTCAAAAATCTTCTTTTGTTGAATTAGCATCTTGTGTTTCATTTCTTGAATAGTTTACACACAATAATATTTTGGCAATTAATACTAGCAATGAAAATCTTAGCTAAAATTTTCTTTGATACTAGTTATATACATTTCAGATTTCAGCTAAGCATAATAAGTACATATCTACTGACTTATTGTGTTACTGTGTAATAAAATGCTGTTATTAAATGAAACTGAATTATGAAAAAGAAAAAAATTCAGAATCTCAAGATCGAGACAATGTACGGTGTCGATCTCGGTCTCGACGTCGATTTCACTCTTTATTCCTCCCAACGAAAGTCAGGAATTAACTATGTAATTCAATGCTGGCTATGGTATTAGCCAGCGGAGTAGTTTTTTCTGTAATTCCGTTTGTAAGTCTAGATTATATTCATATTTCAAGGTTCCTTTTTCTTTATTAAAATTTCATAAGAGCGAGAAATATTTTGCCATTTTAAAACAGTGCTAAAAATGCAAGAAATGAAAAACTTCCCCAACGAGGCAAGGAATCTTATGAATGAGGCATCTAAATTAGACCAGTTCTTATGTAAAAAATTTATCGGTAAAAGGTATGGATTTTGTCAATATTGTAAAAAGTATTGTGTGCACAAATATGTAATTATAGTCTGTTTCAGAACTGTATAGAGTAAAGCTCATTATTTATACAAAAGGATTACAGGGTGGCCTACCAAAAATGTATGCCACATCTATAGTTTGGGCATTGATCTCGTTACAAAATTCTTCCTTTTCATCAAGTGCAGGTAGTATCACCCGGTTTTGGGTCATTTTATGCCTTTTGCCTATTCTTAGCTGTTCATAAACAATATTGCTTTTAGAAAGAATTTCAATTTAAGGAAATTTCATTTTAACAAAATAAAAACTATATATAATACGTACATAATATATACAGGTAAAATTATAATTATTATATATTATTATACAACAATTAAATTATAATAGGTTATATTATTCGTCATCCGAGGAACTCTCATCATCTTGACATCGTAATTAAAGGGTCGACCGCCTGATGGATCAGGTTGTCAACATCCTACATTTTCTCCTCCTGTTTAGTTAAATGCTGGACTGCTTTTCGTTAGTTCTCTGGTGTCATTTCCTTAATGGCTTGATGAAACAATGGTATAACATATTTTATTTTAAATGTCGTGTTTTGTCTTCCAACAAATCCTTGTTTTCTCCAAGCTAAAGTTCTCTATGCGCCGTGAATGATAGCTGTGAAGATAGCTAGAATCATTTGGAAGATATTTTACCATTTCACCAATAGTCTTCCAAAACATCCGAATTTATGCTCTCAAGGTAATCTCCCGTCAGGCATAGCCGAAAAGTTAGCAAACCTTCTTTTAAAAACCCCTTTTCGCTTCCAGTGTGTATAATTACTAGTCTCTTCCCTTTTCCCCAAGGCACTTTAATACCCGTTGACAGGCCTTCGATGAAAGCTTGGCGAGCACTAGTTATATTTTTGTCTTGCCACATTTTTTTGTACTATATAACCTTCATTAATCCACGTCTCAACAAGATAAAAAAAATTCTTTCGCTCCCTACGGTACGGTACTACTTTATACTTTATTACTATTCTGTATGAATTGAGTAATAAATGTAATCTATAGAGTAATAAAACCTCATTAGGTATCAGTGGCAGCTCGCGGGTGAAAAAGTAAGTGAAGTGCAAATGAAGCAAGAAAATATCGCAATAATTTTTTTTACAGAATTTTTTTATATGTGGAGGGGGTAGAATATTTTTTTACGACTTACCTAAATTTTGTATACTAATCAATTCTCCTGTTCTTCATAGCAGCAAATTTATGTATAACATCCTCAAAAAATGGATGAGTTGCCCTACTTTCCTCCAGAAATTGCTTTTGAATTGAAATATTGCCATGAGAAGTAAGTCTTTCTTGAGATATTGTATTTCTTAAATAAGTTTTTAGACACTCCAAGCAAGAAAAACTTCTTTCCACTGAAGCACTTGTCGACGGTATTGTCAAAATAAGGGAAAACAATTTATATGCTTCGGTAAAAATATATTTATTTTTATTAATTTTTTTCACTTGCTCTTGCAGCGATATATTCCAATTACTCTCATTGGCAAAAATAAGACCAAGCTCATTTTTAAGTCGTCGACTTTTTGAAAATATTTCCCCGTATAACTCTAACAAATTTTCAAATGGGCAAGTGGGAAAATTTAAATTATATTTGGAAAATTTAGCACAACCTGCCAAACACGAAAATGTAAGTTTTTCACAGTTTAGAAACTGTCATTTCCATTAAAATATGGTGCAATATTTTGTAAAAAAGAATTCTATACTTAGCCTAATTTCTTCAGATGAAAGCTTAGCAAGCTCACGTTTGTAATGGTTTATTTCTGTAATAGAATTTGCTTTATCCAACATGGTATTAAAAAAATGTTCATTTCTTTTTTTACAGAGCGCCTCACGACAGCGTTTTATATTGGATGTGCAAAAATGAACGTCAAATAGTATGATCGTAATTGAGAAATTGTCATTAAACACTCATCCCAGAAACGTGAATTCAAAATCGTTCATCTCACTTAAAAATCCTTTCACAAGGCGGATTGATTTTTCATCAGATTTGTAATAATACAACATCAAGTTAACTGCAAACCGGTTGCAGCGAAATCCGCGAAACTAAAAGTAAACAACCACCGCAAACTGAACGACACGTGGGTGTAGTGTACTGCGCCTGCAATTCACCGAGAGCGTTGTGTGGCGCTGGGCTCGACGTCATCACGTACGCGTTGTCATGGCAACATATTAGGAAAATCGTAAACTAAATATAGCACCTCCAGCAAAGTTAATGCGGTTTGCTCCACTGTTATAGTTGTTACAATAAAGTTCGATTGAAAGTTTTAAAAAGACATGCCACCAACGGTCAAGTAAAATATTTATTCGAGATGTACAGTTTATTTTTTACCAATTAGGTGAATAAATGAATGTAAAAATTAAATTTTTAAAAGATATATAATAAATATAGTTAGATGTTTGCTTGTTTATTTTTTCTGGTGAAGTAGCACTTCAATTAAATAGCGGCAACTGTTAGGGTAAGGTTGCCTAAGAGCACGCACAATGTAAGAGTACGCACAGTCATTTTTAGAGAATGTGAGACGTGTATAGACCGTCAGTTAATATTAGTGTATAGTGACATTAAAAGGTAAGTAAATTCCAAAATTTGAACTAAATCGGTTAAAAAATAATTGTCCAAAGCTTCGTTGTAAGTTTTTGCTTCCTTCCGATGTAACTTTCTTCAAAATTCAAACAGTGATAAAAAGTTTTAAAAAGTTAGGTTATGATTGAAAAGCGCGAAGTTTAAAAGAGGAGTGTCTCCCAGTCCGCCACATACAGTTGAATCGCATATTTAAAACATTATATGGGCTATTAAAGGGAATAACTAAACAGCGAACAGAAATCCAAGAGTACGCAGTAATGCTTAACACAAGAGTACGCATGCGTACTCTTGGATTTTAATGTTCTTTACATATAAATGGATAATTATCTCTTTTAATATTTCACCTATTAAAATAAATAAAAAAACATATAAATCAGAAAAAAATCTAATTGACTATACACACTGTACAAATACTAAAAATGTTATTTAAATTAGGTATTTTTTTAGTTACATCTTTTTTTTTTCGAAATGGGCCCTTATAAACGAACTAGCAATCGCCAATTAAAATTTACAGAAAGTATTCTAAATGAAATAAAGAAAAAGGTAGCTGCTGGTCAATCAAAAAGGTCGGTTGCAAAAGAACATGGAATACATGAGGCTACATTAAGAAAACGGCTTAAAGTTGGAAATGTGCCGACTTCATTGGGAAGATATAAGCGAGTATTTACCGAAGAGAATGAACTAGAATTGGTGAAGAGGATCAAAGAATTAGACGAGCTATTTTATGGACTCCAGGCTAAAGAATTGCGCAAATTGGTTTACCAGTTCGCCGAACAATTGAAACTTTCTCACCCTTTTAATAAAACCCACTAAATTAGTCGGCAAAAAGTGGCTTACAACTTTTTGCCAAAAGCATAATCTTTCGGTACGACAACCCGAGAAGGTGAGCATAGCTAGAACTATTGGGTTTAATAAAGTCCAAGTATCAAGGTTTTTTGCTAATTTATTGCGCCTTATTGAAACTCATTCGTTTAGTGGCAAAAATATTTACAACATGGACGAAACTGGGATGTTGACAGTCCCAAATAAAATACCAAAAGTTGTGAGCATTAAGGGTAAAAAAGCGGTGGGAAAAGTTGTTTCGGGCGAAAGGGGAACATTAATAACAGCTGTGTGTTGTGCAAATGCTAGAGGACTATATTTGCCACCTGCATTAATATTCCCTAGAAAAAGAGAAAAACAAGAGTTTCTGTATGGTGCTCCAGAAGACACCATTTTGATGTTATCAGATTCTGGCTTTATTAATGCAGAGCTTTTTATTAAGTGGTTAAATCATTTTAACCAGCATGTAAAACCGTCAATTAAAGACCCAGTACTATTAATACTGGACAACCACAGTTCGCACATCAGTTTAGAAGCGATATCGTTTTGCCGTAAAAATGGAATTCATCTACTTAGCCTGCCGCCTCATTGTAGTCACAGGCTTCAACCATTAGACGTTGGGTTTTTTGGTCCGCTGAAAGCGGCCTATTGTCAAGAGGCAGATACCTGGATGACTCTAAATCCTGGTAAATTAATTACAATATATCAGGTGGCAGGACTATTTGGCAAAGCATATGCTAGAGTGGCATCCCTTCAAAATTCGGAAAAGTCTTTTTCGGCTACGGGAATATGGCCCTATAACCCTAATGTCTTTTCAGAAGTTGATTTTGCGCCCTCCACGGTAACTTCTTCAGAAGTCTTAGAATCGGACATTGAAATTATCATTGAAAATGGAGATTTAGAACAAGAGATATTGAAAGATTTGCCAGCAGAACCAAGGATTTTAGCTACTGCTGAAACACCCGAGGTAGTAGCCCCGCACTTGGATATAGGTAAGTAAGTAAACTTTAACTAAATGTATTTTTTTAAATGTTTATTTTTTGCTGCCAACAGGTTCAGCATCTATTCAACTTGTTAATTCTCCAAAACCTGGCCCGAGTTGGGCCGTTGATCCTCAGACGCCACCAAAAAGTTCTTTTTCAGAAGCTATGCCTTCGCAGTTGCCATCTGAAGAGGACCAAAACAAAATAGGTATTGTATTTTGATCCTCCTACTTTAAAAGCAAATGAATCTGAAGGTTTGTAATTGTTATAAAAAATCTAAAACTAAGGACAACTTACTAAAACTAACTTTTTTATAGACGTGAGTGTCTTGGATAAATTGTGTCCAATACCGCGGAAACCTCGCTGTGCAAAAAAACGGAGAGCTGCAAGTAAGAAATCAGAAGTTTTAACGAGTACTCCATTTAAGGACTCATTAGAAGAAGAAAACGTGAACAAAAAAAAAGAAAACTCAAGTTAAACGGAATTTTAATACAAAACCAAATAAGACTGAAAAACCAAAAAAATGTGATAAAGAGAAAGTGGATAAGGAGAGAGAAATATCAGGTACATGACCGGCATGTCAAGAATTTTATTTTGATCCACCCGAAACTGACCTGATTCAATGTAAGAAGTGTGACAGATGGTACCACGAAATCTGCACTTCCTATGAAGGGTTTAACAATTTTTTTTGTGACCTGTGCTAGTTCACCTATTGTGTGCGCTCTCTTGGTGTTACATGCGTTCTCTTAGATTTCACGTTGCGTACTCATGGATCCAATGCATTCCAAGAGTACGCATTTTAAGAATTTTAGTTTTTATTTTATTTAAGCTATTTACCAAAGCATTTATGTTTTTGTTGTATGTTTTTTAATAGAGTTTTTTTATATCGAATATGATAATAAATATTTTATCACAAAAAAATACCTTGTTTATAAGTTATTCCCCTTTAAAAGTTATATGCGTACTCTTGGGCAACCTTCCCCTAGGTATGCAAAAGGACAGGTATTTAAAAGGATATTATATATTATTATTTGGATAAACAAACTGAACAGAACTTTCCATTTTATTACTCTATACATTTCAGAAAAGACTATAATAATTATTTCACCGACAGATACAAATCGGTCAAAAGAGTAAAATTAAGGACACCACCCCTCTTCAGCTGTCAAATAAACACCGGTCAGTAAAAGATAAATATTTCCATTTACTTACGACTTCAATTTGCATTTTATCCTTTCGAATCATGCAAAGTTTAGACCAGAATTTTATTTTCTCTCAAAAAAAGTTCCTCAAATGTTAACTTTTCCATAGAAAGAGTCTCAAACTTTTTGGTTGTGGGTATCTCATGAATTATTTTAAACCTGTTTAATTATGAAGGAACTTTGTGCATTTTGTATGTTAAGTCGATACACTGGTGGAAAATGGAAAGGTGTAATTAAAGCAGAATTTTCTACTGTAAATTATTCTGTAAAAACTTTGCCTTTTGCGTTAGACCTAAAACCGATTTGACATTAGTAGTTAAGGGTACGTGGGAAAGAGGAAAAAGTATTGGATTAATGGTTTTACCGAGAGGTTAAAAGATATCTATGATTAGCTTCCGAAATTAGCAGCTTTTTACTGGCTGCACACTTTTTATAGCCTGCCCGGTATATAAAATTTCTCATTGTTTGTGGGCAAACATTTTTCGAAAATAGTTCCCGTATTTCTTCTTTCAATTTTGGTACACATTTCTTGGGATTTATAATTATTTCTTTTACAGTGATTGCCTCTTCACGTGGTGTCAGTTTCTTAAGTCGGATTTTATAGGAACACATTGATTTATACCGGTTGACGACATACTGAACAGTAGATGGGATTTTTAACATTTTTTTTTCTATATTTGTGTACAATTTTCTGTTTTTCCACAAATTAGTTATGGTCTTTCGAACTGCAAATGGAATTTCATAGTTTCTCTCGCTCAAAAAATTAATAGCAACAAGTGACAGATTAAGTATAGCCGAAAATTATTCATTTGTTCTCAGTTGAGCGACGAACTGATAGCTTGATAAAATGCGGCTGAATAAAAGATTTCTTAGTTGTTTTTGATACTAATTCTTGTTAGTTATATCTTAAATATTAATTTAAACATGTTTTCTCATAGATCCAGTTAATTAGTTAAACATCACAAAAAAATAGTGTAGAAAACAGATGTATGGAAACTTTTTGGACAGACAGTAGGATAGACATTTTTTTCTATGACACACTTAGTTGCAGTACATGTTTATTTATTTTAATCATTTCATCAAACCGTACACGGTTTTATAAATGAAAGAGTATACGTTAGATGTCCTTGTTGTTATATCTATGGTGGTAACAAACATTGGATACATACTTAGTTACATATTTACAGTCATGACTGTTAAACACATTATTTATATACTTCCACATAATATCCATTTTATAAATAAACATTATATTTAATAAATAATATTCAAAATTTCAAAATTGAAAAGTAATTTTTAAACGTATTATCTTCCCCCGTTTCGGGGGAAGTCTATGCACGTCATCAATCAGAAAAAACAAAAAGCAGTAAATGTTTTGTTTTTTAAATTTTAAAGTTTTATTTTTGAGGTTTTTCGTGTTTTCTTTGCTTCGAATTATTTCGTCGAATTGATTATCTCAAGTCCCGTCACTGAAGAGCGGGGTTTCCCTAATTACTCTACGCAACTGGTATTTTAGGATGTTGTTTGCTATACTAGTCGAAAAAAAATTAAGGCAATGCAAATTAAGATCTTCTTACGAAAAATCTGATGCAATGAAGTTATTTTGTGGAGCTATCAAGTTTATAAATAATACCTCTCTTAAAAAGATTTGCTTGTCACTCCAAATTCTAAACGAATTTAAGCTAAAAATAGAAAAAAAATATGTTATAATTTTCGTTGTTCATCGACTGAGTACTGAAATGCATCAAAACTTTCCATCGCATAAACTGATTTCTCAGTGTTATATAAGTCCCTGCCAAATGATCGTTTGTCTGCACTATAGGTTATACCAACACCCGTAACATTCAATTCCCTGGTAAGTTAAAACGAGCGTTATACATGGGAGGGCACAGTCACCTCTCATGGGAGGTGCCACAAACCAAAGCCCTACCTTAAAACTGTTTGTTTGGTCACGAGCTATAAGAAAAGACGCACTGAATTATTTTGAACAATAATTCTCGGCAAAAATGCACAAGAAAAGGCGAGCGAATAATGCGGAGTGCATATTAAATTTTTCGTCGTCCAACGCCGTCAAACAACGTAGTAATTAGATGTTATGACACAGTGAATTAATGGCTGCTTTCCTGGTGTGCCTCGGGTTCTAGTGATGATAATCAATCAATGGGGACGTTTTTGTAATCGTTAAATCATTTTTGAGATTTTTGCCTGGCTAACCTAGCGTTTTTTAAAAGTTAGTATAAAAATAACGTTTTTAAATTTGGAACAATTCGAACATTAGTCCAGGAAGCAGAACAATAATTTTGAGTCAATGCTTGTATCTCTAATTTACCGTGTTATCAGAGATACCGATGACTGTAGTCTTGCGGGATGATATCAAGAATTTGGATTCATGAAAAATGTAAAATTATTTCATTTAGCAGAAAGAAATCTCCAGTCTTGGAATCATATATCATCGGTGGCTGTGGGCTCGAATGGGTAAATTTGGTGAATGATCTGGGAGTTTTGTTTGACAGCGAGTTGAGATTTGTGCAACACATTAATTGGGTCATTGCAAAGGCATTCAAGATGTCGGGTTTTATTAAACGACAGTGCTCCGACTTTAGAAGCTCAGAAGTGTTGAAAATGCTTTTTATTTCATTAGTTCGAAGTCATCTTGACTATTGCTGTAACGTCTGGTCACCATTTTATCGGATTCACATCTCATGAATTGAAAGATTCAGATGAAGTTTGTCAACTTTTTGCTTTTAAACTTCATTTAAACAGATCGCTGCTTACACATGGCGAATGCTTGGCAATGTTTGGTCTAGAAACTCTGGAGTATCGTCGGATAAGACTAACCCTATCATTTGGCCACAAACTCCTCATTGGTCAGATTGATTGCCCTGAGCTACTGGCATTGATTAATTTTAAAGTACCTCCCCGTAGGACAAGGCAACCTGAGACTTTTTCATTGAATTACAGCCGAACTGATATTGGGAAAAATGAGATTATGAATAGATCATGGGGTACTTTAATAACTATCTACCATTTGATTTCAATTACAATTGCAGCATAATAAAGTTCAACACATCGATAAGATCAACCTTGAGTGGTCTTCATGTTCCCAACCGTCTCTATTGACATTTTCTTGATTTTATTTGTGTGATGTCTGGTGATGTGTGTCAAATCCTATGTTATACTTTGTAATATTTAATTAAGTTTTTTATGTCTTAAGATAACAACATTTTTATGTTTATATTTTTATATTTAATACTTGTATATTTTTTTGTATTTCTGTTATTAGTTGTATATTTTTTAAACCCCTTAACTTTCTTTTATATAATATTATTTTACTACTTGGGCTACGGGCCTGTAATTATACTTGCTTGAATAAATAAATAAATAAATCTCTATTAAAATTATTAGGATGCTTATAAATTTGAATAGATTCTCTAGTTTTTCGTCTATAGAAACGTGAGACCGATGCAAGAATTTTGGCTTTGTTTAGATTTATGATATGTCCAGTGCAATGTTGGTGTTCATATACCAGCACATACTTCCATTAGATCTGAAAGTGGGTAGTCAAGATTATTATGGTGAAATAAGTCTGATATCAGTGGCGGCTCTTCCATAGGGTCATTTGGTCAATGACCCCCAAAAATATTTCAGAAAATAAATTATTCGTTTAACCGTCCCTCCTAATAGTTGTAATAAAACGCGAAGCTTGGGAAAAGTTAAATCCGCTGCACTATTAACCGAGGGCGGCGGTTCGAATGGTCTCGTTGCGTTCTTTAGGCATTATAAAATACGCTATACTAAGCTAGGCTGGGCAGTCCAAATTGCCCTGATTACCTTAAAGCTTGATGAAAGCACCCGAAGATTTCGCAGTTATCGAGCGGCAGCCGAACGTGATAGCAAATGGAATATGAAATCGCGATTTGGGTCATTAGCCTGTCTCTTCTAGTAATTCGATCGATCGGTCACGGCATCACGTCGGCATGCGGAAGTTTAGTTGTTCAGAGGTCGCGCGGTCGATATTTTAACTCGAAATTGTTTCGGGCGAACTGCACGCAAAAAGTGAAAAACCAGCAACAAGGTCTAGTCGAGTTGAAAGTAAGATGAAAAGGTACCTACGCATTAAAAAAAACTTCCTGCACGTCCGACCGAAAAAAAAATGTGTTATGTATAGGTAATTTAAATTACATTTCAGTTAAAAATGGATTCAAAAGGGTTCACGCGCTGCAGAAATACAAAGACATGAGTCCGATTTATCATTTCAAATTTTGCAGTTACGTAGACAAAGGATCAATATAAGGCGGTAAAGAGCCATTTTTGTGGAAAAAAAATTATATGCGAAGGCATGTGCGTCAAAAAGTGGCCAAAAAATGGTCGAAAATGGACAAATCTACTTTTATTTTATAACTCTAGATTTGATTTTTTCATAAAAATCCGCATTTAGCGCCCAACTATACATATTTCCCTATTAAAATCACATTGAAGCTAACACATAACTCTTATAGTTTTAACAAAATATTGCAGCGGCGGAAGGCTTGCAAATGATTCATATTACAGCGTGCAGTTCCCCCTTAATGAAAATCTATCCTAAAATCGTTATATTTTAAACAAAATTATAGATTGTGTAAAATTTTGTGGGGCATTCGAGCTGGCACTACGTGGCCATAATAAAACGGCTTTGTCTGAAAATCCAAGGGCTTTTCGAGGGCTTATAAATTTTGTTGAGCAGTTGAAGCAAGATAGACTATCCGCTTCAGCAATGTTAAGTATCGAGAAATCGTTTATAAAAGGAATGTGCGTGCGATTTTAACAAAGAACAAAGAGTAGACCTTAACTTCAAGAGAATTAAAAGCTCAGTTTAAAGATAAGATATTTATTTTTATTTTAAGTATGCCTATTTTTAAATTTGTTATTGACCTCCCAATATAATTCACCACGAGCCGCCACTGGTATGTGAAGGAGAGTTCTCTATCGTAAATAACACCCAAGTCTTCAATTTATACCGGTCTTGCAAGAATTACATGATTCATACCATAATTAAATTCTTTAATCTGCCTTTTGTCGAAAATGTTAAGTCAAAGTCAAAGTAAAAAATTGCTTTATTGTTTAAGATAAAATCTTACAAAACCAAAGGTAGACATACATAAACCAACAAGCAGTAAAAAAATATAAGTAAAAGTAGATAACAATGAGAAATAAAAACAGCGAGCTATAGAAAAAACACACATCAAAAGTACTAATATAATATAAATATACATACACACTCAAATATAAAGAACAAGGAACAGAGACTTGGAATGAGGAAGTCTATCCAGTGTCATAATACATCATTGAAAAATTTCAGAAGGCCATAATAAGCTTTTTTGAGTAATATGCATTTAAGAGAAGATTTAAATGTTTTAATATTATTCAAAGTTCTCATACTCTCTGGTAGGTGGTTGAATATCTTCCTACCTGTATAGAGTATTGAGCTTTTAACTCGTGAAGTGTGAGGTATGGGTAGTGGCAGAGCTCCAGTTTGTCTTGTATTATAATGATTATAATACTCTCGATTTTTAAATTTTTTAAACATCAAACAAGCTGTCTCGAAAATAAAAATACAAGTTAGAGTTAGGATTTTCCGATAAATAACATCCCGATGCCAGCCTAATGCATACTTTCAAAAGATGATCCTTAATGTTGATCTTAGAAATGTTGAAAGAAAGGCGATTAGCATCACACCACCATTTAATTTGTTCAACATCATTTGCGATTGCATGAGTTAGCCCCTCAGGATTCCTGGAATGCCACAAAACTGAGGTATCATCGGCAAAAATTGTGAATTCACCCTCGATTTTCAGTGACGCTAGAGCATTTATATAGACAAGAAATAAAATTGGTCGTAGAACAGAACCCTGAGGTACTGCCGAGATAATTTCTCGCTTAATAGAATCAATCTCATGCATCCTGACACTCTGACATCGTCCGGAGAGATAAGAACTAAACCAGTGAAGAGCACTTCCCCTGAAACCATACCACTCTAGCTTCCGCAACAGTATTCCATGATCCACGCAATCGAAAGCTTTAGAGAGATCACAAAAAACTGCCGCAAAACTGCCATTTACATTACATTTTGAAGCGTTAAGATGAAATCAGTTTCTGGAACACCAATCGCACAAACGATTTATGTTATGCTGAAGTTTTATGCAATCCTTTACCGTATAAATCGTAGAGAAAATATTTAGGTCATTAAGCAAGGCACTGTGAAATCATCCGTAATATCATTGATGAAAAATTGGGAAAGTAATGGTCTCAAAACCGACTCCTGGGATACCTCCGAGAAGGCAGATATTGTATACAATTTGTCAAAAATGCTTTAAAGAATAGGAGTAGTTTATCTGAAAAGCCATAGCATGATAAGTTATGCAGTAAAATAGTGTGATCTAAACGACCGAAGGCGTTTGAAAAGTCAATATAAACTACGTCCGTTTGTAAGCAGTTATCAATTCTCTCCGCAACGTTTTGCGTAAAACAAACGAGGTTGGTTGTCGTGGATTTACTTTACATAAAACCACGCTATGCGGGAGTTATCAAACCCTCCACCCTCGGTGAAATCGTGCTATGTAGTAGTGCTTCTGATATCTTTGGGAAGTTACATACAGAGTGGTAGAGGTTTGACTACAAATATTTTAACATAGGATAGTATGAATGATTTTAAACAAAAAATATTCTTATAAACCATCGGCAAATTCGAAAGGGATTTCGAGAAATTTAATTTTAAAATGTTTAATTTTGGAGAAGGTTTCAACTAATTCCAAGACAACATGGCAACATTGCTATTTGCTTGGACACCAATGACAATCTCATCACCTGTGTTTTGTCAATAAAGAAGTATAAAAAAAACCTGTAGGTTTGAAAACGGTTCAATTATTTTATTTGGATTATTTTTTTGGAAAGTATGAACTAATTTTTTAATAAATTGTGGTTTGTTAGCATAATGTCGACGTGTATAAATAAATAGTAAAAACCTGTTACTGAAACTTTTTAGAGAGTTTTAACTGCGCAACCCTAATTAACTTTATTAGTTTCCAAAAATTAATAAAGAATATCAACTTACCAAGCATATTAATTTATAGCACTATTTTAAAAATTTAAAGTAAATGCTGAAAATGACTACCGCCACTATTTAATCAAGCACAGCACATTCAAGAACGTTAGGTCTTTGTCTAATTTGTTCCACTGCAGCAAAAATACGGTTTCTAAGGTCATCTTCATTTTCAATTTCAACCTTATTATACACTAATGTTTCCATGTGACACCAAAAATAAAAATCAAGGGGGTTTAGGTCTGGTAACCTCGGAGGCCATTTTCTAGGTTCGACCTATCCACCTATTATCAAAAGTATTATCCAGATGTTGTAACACATTCCTACGAATGTAGACAAGAGCTCCCTCATGAAGAAACCAGGCACTGGCTCGCTAAGCTAAAGAAATATCTTCTATAAGAGTGGGAAAGTCAATAGTTAAAATTTGAAGGTATGCGTCTCCTGTTAAGTGCCTTGGTAGCTTAAAAGGTCCGATTAACCGAGTGTAGATTATTCCAGCCCAAATATTTATTAAAACCGGTATTGAAATCGGCCTTGTTGAATGGTGTGTGGATTTTCTCGACCCGGGTACGAGTGTTATGATAAATTAAAATTCCATCTCTCGTAAAACAACATTCATCGGTTGTCAGTATGTTTAAAGTAAAATTTTCGTGTTCTTGATATTTTCGGAAAAACCACCGGCAAAATTCTCTTCTTCGGGGTAAGTCCTCTAAAGTCAAATCCTGTACTCGCTGCACATGATAAGGGTACAGAAGGTTTTCACGAAGGGTACGAAGAATGGCCCAATTAGAATCTTGTCGCGAGATTTCCCGAGTGCTCAAACCAGGGTTTACCTCCACTAGGGCTAAAATATATTCTTCGTTTTCGGGTGTTATTTGCTTTTTGGGCTCCCGATTAGTTTGAAAGGCGTTTACACTTCCCGTATCGCGAATTCTTTTTAAAACCGCCACAAATATTCTGTCATTACGACACCTCCTGTTAGGATATCTTTCCCGGTATGTCTGAACGCTAAATGAGCATTCTGTCTACACTCTCCATAAATAAGTAACATGTCTGCATATTCAATATTCGTATACATTTTTAAAGAGTTTTTAAATCTCGACTACCTATTAAAACGGTATGGAATTGCCTCATATGGCAAAAAAATTAAGGCGGAAAAACAAAAAAACAAGACAACTGCAACTGATATGTTTGCCAATTGTTATGTTTGTTGAAGCCTGCTCGTTTCTCTACGGTTGGCAATGTTGCCCTTTTCAAACCAGCATTCTATGGTAAAATAAAACAATTTATTCGTTTTTTATTTTTTAAATTTAGGTCGTTCAGATATTTTATTAAGAAACATTTGCACGCATTTTGTAGAAAATCATATAATTAATTGTTTTACATAATAAAATTAATAAACGTGTTAACGATGTGCTTAAAAATTAATAAAACAAAATACAACTCTAGGGCGGTTTTTCTCAAAAATGTAAAGGATTTGACCCTATGTTATTTAAGAATTTTTAATCAAAATGGTGCCTACTATCACGTGTTAAAATATTTGTAATCAAACCCCTAACAACTTGTATAATGGAATTCGGATGAAAGCTAGAAATATCTTGTTTTACAGCTTTTTTAAATGCCAGGAATAGAACATAATCTGAATTTCTCTAATGACAAATGCGGGAATCTTTTTGCTTTCGTTTTCCTGACTGCAGCCAGTACTTGCTCTTCACTGAAATTGTTAATTGTTAATGTGGAATTGGATTTAATTGATAGGTTGGGAAGCGGAGGTGAACCCACTGGTGAGAATGAACTGCTGCGGTTCTGTGTATAAATGAAAGAACTCCACTTCCTATTGCTAACTCCTTATTAGTTTCCTGCCTTGGAGTGGAATTTTTACATTTTTAATTGACCGTATAATATCCTTAGTTCGATATCCATTCCCTCTGAAAACTTATGGCAGTTTCTCTCTTTTCGATTGTAGATAATTTTGGTTAAAAATCACTAATGATAATGTAAATTTGCATTTAAGAATCTGTCCTTATAAGTTGGTTTTCTATAGACAGAATTTCATAAGAAACTATCCCTTTTCTTTTGTAATGGAACATCTAAAAAGGGTGTTGCTGATTCAGTTGATAAAAAAACATGAGGAGATTCTCTGAACAATGGGTCTTGACAATGTCGTCTACATATCTGATCCTATGGCTGCCCCTGGGGTTTGTTTATAAGAAATTCATTGAAAAACGAAATATGTTGATGTGGGACATGGTTCAGTCAGATCTAAAAATTAAATGTCAAGATTAGTATGGTGAAGTAGGTCTGATATTGAAATTGAATCTGAATTCAGTAATAGGCATATTTATATATAGCGGTTCTACATCGAAGCTGATTAAGATATCTGTTGAATTTGATTGGATCTTTTACCATCTCTATTTTTATTAAAACTACCAGCTTCACTTAATGTTGCATGTATCGTTCTAAATGTTTTAGCACATGGAACTACTCTATTAGGATATCTGTCTTGGTAAATTCTCCATAGCTCTTCCGAATTTTTATTTTCTAATTCATAAATAAAGTGCATGTCAATCATTCCAGAATTAATAAAATTATTCATAATGGAATCACTGACAACTTTCAAATTAACTGACATGAGAGTGACAGTACTATCACTGTATGCTGATACGAGTAATGTACTTAGGGCTAAATTAGTGCCTTAGTACTACAAATAATACTGCCAAATTTCAACCAAATCGGCTTAAGGATATTTATGATATTTATAAAAAAACGATTTTTTTTTTAACTTTAACGCTCTGTATTTCAGAATCGAGACAACTCTGGACGCATGTTCATAGGAAATTTTTTCTCAAAATAACTTAGGAATCACCTTCTGGAGTTACGTACCGTAGCTAGGAAACACCCAGTATATTTAGAATAGTCTTGGTGGGCATTTAATTTGAAACCTATCACGATGAATTATAAAAATGTTTATTTTTTTTATGTTGAACAAATTGACGTACTACGTTCACCGTTTTGACTTTTCAGGTAGGTAAACCTATTTAAGAACACTCGAGGGATACAGACGAACCTTTTAACTTAAACATTTTATAATATTCTTCCATCCGACAATCAAAAAGCTGATAGATAAAAAAAACTAAAAATCTGGTATAAGCAAAACAACCTATTATCTCTATAATTTATGTCTGATTAGATATAAGTTTACCAATCAGTGGCATTTGAATAAATAAAAAAAACTAAAAATGAGGACTGGTGAAAATTTTTTTTTAGTGCAGTGATAATAAGTCACCTATCTCAAGTAATTCGATAAAAATCATCGGGGTAACTTCTTGATGAACACGCAACATTACATTATATAAGTCAAAGTGTCAAAACAATAACAATGAGGCAGTTAGTTTTTTCATTTCAAATAATTAGCCTTATCTTTTATCACTCATTGTACTGAATCATTGGTGTTTATCTACATGATGATTTGTGCAAATTATTTAAGCAAATAATGAAGTGAGATCTAAAGTGAAACCACTATTTCAAATTGCAATGTTTCGTGTTACATTAGCACCTTTTCAAGCTCTGGGGACAAATATAATTAGATTAATTAAGAGTTAAAAACTTAATTTATTTACAATCACCTATGTAACCTGGTTGGTAAATGTCGATATTTATTGAATAACAAACATGTTTCAATTTTATTGGATTATTTAATTTTTTCCAAACTTTCCGCGGTTTCTTTCAATTTAGGAGGAGTACAAATGATTTCTCCTGAATCGCTCATTTTCTTTGAAACTACTTTTTTGATGACAATCCATCAAAAATGCAACTAATTTAAGTTTGTATGCTTGGGTTGTTTAGTACCATAGTAACCATTGTCAAAATGTCACTTCGATTTTTATTTCTTGATGGTGGCGAGGCTTATGGTTATACAGGAGTCTTACTTTGTTAATTTCGCACATAGTTTTATCTGTCACAACAAACGACATTTACATTTAAAAGGTTTGGTTGTAAATAAAATAGTATACAAAATCTCCTATTACTAGGCCTACCTATATTTACAAAATAATAAAAGACACACATTACGAATTACATAGAAACCACAACTTTAGACTTTACTTTAGTGAACTTTAGAAACGGAGATAATAGCACGTTTACGTATCAACAACTGAAAATATTGGTCCATCTAACTTTTGAACCGCTGGGTATATTGCAACGGAATATATGATGATAATATATGAGCAAATTCTCCATTTTTGAAAAGAAAATAACAGCTTTAAATCTCAAGAAGAGAGCTGTCGTTTCAAAAGTTTTTTTATTCCTAATACAAACCCCGATTTTGAAAATATTTGATTTAGCAGATCATGATGACCAATAACAATGTTTCGTAATGGAATCATTATTATACTTTTAGGATATTTTTTTGAGGTTACCAATGTCAATACTGCATACGAAGTGAAACACAAAAGTGAAATAACATTTTTATTGCCTTTGGTTCATCTTTCAAAAGTCTTGTTATTTTAATTATATTCTGGTTTTTTATTTTCTTCATTTGTTCCTCTATTATTTTTATATGTATTAAAACGGTGTAATAATTATAATAAGAAACTTTTAAATCTAATATTAAAAGACTAAAGCCAGTAGAAAAAGAAAAACGTCAAATTGCACACATTGTCGGTGATACGTTCACACAGTTCTTCCAAAGAATCCGGAGCCATTTTGAAAGTTTGAGATTTCACATAGCCCCCTAGAAAATAATCAAGGGGTGTAAGATCTGGCGAGCAACCTGGCCACTCTGTACAACCAATCCATTTATCCGGATAGAATCAATCCAAGTAATTTTTAGTGTTTCTAAAATAATGTGGCGGGGCACCGTTCTGTTGAAACGTAATGCCAAAGTGGAACTCTCGTATATTTTGGGCTATAACATCATCAATAACTGTATTAGTGACCATCTAAAATGCTCACCCAAACATCTATTTTTTAAGGAAACTGGGTATGTTTTTGGCAAAACAGATATTTCACATTCACTTGCAATATTTTAGTAATTTTTTCAATATAAAATATGTTTCTGGACAATTTTACAAAAACAGAATTTACTTCATTCAGATTTTCATCTGATTTATTGATATTTTCTAAAAAAATATGCTCCTCGCGTTCCCATCATTCGGTTTTGGGCAAAACTTCATACTCCTCGTCTGCGTCTCGGCTCTGTCACTATCTTCTTTATTATGATATTTTTATTACCTTTGGTTCGTCTTTCAAGAGTCTTGTTATTTTAATTACATTCTGGTTTTTTATTTTCTTCATTTGTTCCTCTATTATTTTTATCTTTTTCAGGTGTTTCAGTTATAATTCCACTTTTTCCTTTTTCTCTGCATTTGAGCATTTATTTTCTTCGTTGTGCCTTTAAAAATCCTCTAATCATTTCGGGTGTAACCCGTATCTTTTAGTTCTTATAGCTTCTAAGAAGTTTTGTTCAAACCGTCAGTAAAATCGCCGTCAATTTCCATTTGCTCTGGAACAGACTGCAGACTAGGTTCAGATGAGGGTAATGCATCACATGTGCTACGTTTTGCTGTGACTAGCGGCCTTTCAAGCATGTATAAATATTTTTTAACCGGCTCTAATGTCCTTCAGACTGAAGGCTTCTTTCAGAGCTTCACTAACTCTTCCTGCAAAACAAGCTTCGTTTTAATAAGCTCTGAACGACGAGGAACCGAAATATGGTTCTCATGGTTATCATAAATGAACAATGTGGGATTTTCCATTGAAGAAAAGATATGAGTTATGAAGTGATCCAAAACTTAGGTGGAAATGTCTGAATTCACCCAGCCACTCTGATTCGCCAATATCAATGCAACGATTGAATTGTCTTTCATCATCTGTGGCTTAAAATTCTTGCGGGGGGAAATTATAACTGTTGGCAGAAATGTTCCCGCTGCTGATATAATGGCACATATACTGACAAGTTCCCCCTTCAGCACTTGTGGAATGGTTTACTTGGAGGTCATTATTGCTTTGTGGCCCTGTATCGTGTGGTTAATTTTTCGTCAAAGTTAAACGTTGTTGAGCCATCATTTAAATACGGAAACTGTTCCAAAATGTTTCTTAAATTTTCAAAAAACAAATACACGTGGTGTTTGTTAAAAGAAATAAAGCTGAATAAACCACACGCTTCCTAAAACTACTCTAATTTTTCTTTTTGAAAGCGCTGAATAGAATCATCCTAAAAGCTGTTACAAAGTGAGAGAGTCTCACTTAATACCAGTGTCACTTAAAAGAAGTAAAGCTTAATAAACTACACGCCTTCTAAAACTACTCTAATCTTTCTTTTTGTAAACGCTGAATAGAATCATCCTAAAAGCTGTTACAAAGTGAGAGAGTCTCACTTAACACCAGTATTTAATGTCTCAGTTAGTACATTCCCAACGCTAATTTCACTGGCCGACACGATTTTTCTGACACAGACCAGCTCATTATTTTCGCAATAGAAATACCCTCCCAATAATAAAAAAAATATTCGGAAAGCCCTAATACCTACCATTTTTTAATATCCTAATTAGAACCTCTTATATTGGCAGGTAAACAATTTTATTGTGGGGCAGCTAAAATGGGTCCCTTTTACAATGAAAAAAAAATTACCTAGACTGGGTTGTTTACAACATTAGACTTAAAATAAACGTTAAATAATCACTCTTCTGTTGAAATTCGAATTGAGTGGTTCTCGATAAGCAAGTGTATGTGATGACGAGAATGTCGAGTCAAACGCGCCGAAGTTGCAAAATTTCTCCTGACAAATTTTGTTATATTTGTGACGAATTTCTGGTGAAATCACAAGCCAGGCCATTTTCCGAAAATGTAAAAAAAGCCTACTTTAAATATTTTGGTGTCTATTTGAAGGAACCCTTGTTTCGTCATGACCTCTAAATCCCAATTCGTGCTGTCTGAGAAAACAACATCGATAAGTCTTCTTAATATTTGCCTATTTTTATCGACTAGTTCATTGTGTTGGCGGTGACTAATTTCCAACTGCTTATTAAGGGCGTGTTCAATTTTGGTTTTGCCGAAGACTTTTTCTTTCATGACGGCCTGTAAATGCGCTTAGGGACAATGTGTCTTTTTACAGCTTTATGGAAATTGTTTAAATCGGAAAAACCAGTTTTATTCCAGAGACTTTTATCATTTTCAAAAAGTAAACATGGCCAACAAAATAATTTACTTATATTTTCATACCCTGTTAGCCATTTAAATTGTTCGTATTGTTTTTCCGGATAAAAATGTCTAATACAGTTTTTCATTTTTGTGGTTAAATTTTTCATAGGCGGTTTTGCCCTTCCTTTGGAAATTATTTGAAGCTTATCAGCGAAGTTTAATGTTGAAAATCCCTTTATTATTAAGACACACACCACACATTCACACACTCTTCTTACTAAATTCTCCAACATTATTATTATTATACGTTATTACCGACAGCCGAAGTTGACGGTATTTGCATATCCACGTCTGTATTTAATTTTATTTATTTATCTTTATTTGAATCCCACCTCCGTTATGGCCTTCCCTTTTGGGGCTGCTGTACCACCGAGCAATTTCGTAGTATTTTTATGCTTCAAAAGAGAGCCATTCGTTATTTGTTTGGTCTAAATAACAGAGCTCACTGGCAATACTATTTCAAAAAACATGAAATATTAACAGTTCCTGCATTATTTATTTTGGAAACGGTACGTTTGCTGAGAAAACATATAAACACCCTCCCAGAAAGGCCACAACATGTATACCCTACCAGAAACTCTAGGCATGATATATATCTTCCCATTCCTTCCTCAGAATTAATAAAAAAATCAATTATTTACAACGCGATAAAACTTTACAACAATCTGCCAGTACATTTAAAATCTATCCCTATGCTTGCACAATTTCGAAAAAACACCAAAGCATACCTCATTGAGAGACCATTTTACAGCGTTAATGATTTTTACAGCGAGTAAGTCTCTTTAAATTGTCACTAAATTCGCTTGTTTACTTAAATCTTTTGTGAGTCATGTCCTAACTCGTAACAAAATTTTGAAAATCATCATATAGAGAAAAGAACTGTCGAACATTCACTCAAAACTTAATTATTTTTGTTAGGTATTGGATTAAAAACAAAATTTAATTCTTTTTTGTATACTACATTCTACACTAGTTCATTATACCTTCTGTTTAACATCACAATTATTTGTATAACTATAATAACATAGTTTAAGGTCGCATAGTTGCAGTTTTGATTTCAATATCATCGAAATTATTCACCTCGTACATGTGTGTTTGTTTACTTTTATAAGGTTATTAGGATTCATTAACTGTTTTGCGGCAATGTTATGTTATATTCTAGCGTGTGTTTTACGATTTGGTAAATTGATAATTTACATTTTTAAAAAGCATTGACCTATCGAAATTCTTTTCGATTAATGTTTTGATATGTCTTATTTTAGGTATATTTTGCTTTGACTATAAAATTGTAAAATTTTTCTGCGGCAATAAAGCATACTTTTGTTTGTTTGTTTATTATTGTCTTCCATATCGCACCATGCACGACGCGACGTACGTATCACACAACTACTCCAACGATAGCTTCCGCCACCACTTAAAGCACGCGACTGAAATGCAAAAATTGGAAACAGCCGGTGGAAAGTTCAATAACCTCTGGCTCGATTCACAGAAAATCAAGCATACAGGACTTGGCTGCAGAGAAGCTAGCGGTCCGCATAGGTTTTATTCGATATTCTATTGTGGCTGGGTCGGAGTCAAGGCCGTATTTATTATGGGCTTGATAATTAAGATAATATTTTAGTATTTTTAATAATAAACTAAATTAATGGTTTCCTATTTCAAAAATTACATTTTAGAAAATGTGTTGTAATTTTTTTTTGAGGAAGCACTGCTTCCCTTGCTTCCATGGACTGCACGCTCCCGATGTACAGAACTAAATTGGTTCACACTTCACTGTTTTTAATAGGAAATATAAACTGTTATTAATGTGTTTTTCTTTAATGGAGGGAAGTTCCGGGTAAAGGCTGATTTGCTGATTACTTTTAATTTACTACCCTGAAAATCTGCATTTAATATGAAAGCGTTATTGAATCCACGCCAGGTTTTTCAATTCGCCAGTAGTCAGTCGAGGATAATGGGATTTATTTTTGAATCGCCGTAAAATATCAATATTCACCTTTAGAACCGCCACGCTAGTTTCGACAAGAATATTTGATTTATCAGTGCAAATAAACAAAAGTAAATTAAGACATTCCTAAGCAAAACCATTGAAAATCATCGCGTTTACCGCTTCGCGTTCGCCTCAAGTCCGGAATCCGTGAACGATCTAAAAATCAGTCCTAAAACCCGAAAAAGTTTAATAGAATTCTTCATGGGAACGTTCTTAAAATTGTCACCGAACGGACAAACGGAAAAAAATACGGCATTAATAACAGCCATCAGATCAGAGGCGACTAGATGATCAAACCGTAATCGTTTATCTACGCGTGGCACCGTTTTTGCTGTAAAAATTCTGAGAATATCCCGGTTATTTAATAACAGATTTAATGAAACACCTTTGCATGATGTGCCGCTTCTCTTTGTCGCGAAGACATCCGTATCATTCACATTTTTTTTTGAATTGCGCTTATTTCCTCTAACGATACTTGGTTTAAACATGACTGAAAAAAAACACAGTCCAAAATATCGTACAGGTTGTCTCATTTTGGGTTTGCGGGGTATCTCTGTTATTTTTATAGCTAGAAAGTTAAGGTTTTCGCGACTGCTACTTTTTCGTAAAACTAAAAATGCAGTTAACAATATTATCATAGCCCTTTTAGTTTTTAAGATACAGGGCTAAATTCAACTATCCGATAACTTATTGAAATGTGAAAACTGTTTCTTATATAAGGCTGAATTGAGTTCTTCTCGTAGAACTCAATTCCGCATTCGGAATTAGTATACAGGGTCAGCTCAAAAAGTTATCAGACCCTACTTTATTTTTTTAAATAGAACACCCTCTATATTTATAGACTATAAAATTTGTCTTTTTTTTACCTTTTCAAAAACATAATGGTATGCACTCTTTCTCAGAAGCACGAAACGTTTCAAAGGTGCGTACTATGTATAATAAATAAAGATGGCGAACGATAAACAAACGCCAAAAACGATCTGCGAATTTTTTAAAAGTGCGGCGGTTTCCGAGAGAGTTAAATGCGTAAACTGTTCTAAGTACTACCATAACAGTTGTTCGAAGAAATCAGTGCAAAAATGCTGTGAAAAACAAGACTTAAGAAGCACAAAACCAGATGAAACAATCTCGGGAAGCAAAACAATGGAGGATATTGTCGTCGGCGAAGCAATTCCAAACACGGAAATGTTAGCCGCCGAAAATAATTTCTTAAAACGATTGATCAGTGAACTTGAGAGTAAAAATCGGCTTTTAGAAGAAAATTGCCAGCTCTTAAAAGAAAAATTAAATAACCATAACCTGCAAAAACAAAAAGTAAACAAAACCATCGTGCATAAAGAACACAATCAGGACCCCAAATCACAGACAATCATCATCAAAGAACCAGAAACTTCACCAACAGAACCTGGGCACCAAGAAAACCCAAATAGAGAATACGAAAGTACCGAAGAGGAAAAAAATACGGACGATTTTGAAGTCCAAAAGAGGCGAGGATGGAATGGTAAACAAAAATCTAATCTTCAAAATATCCAAAAAAATCAAACTCCAAGCCCCACAAATGGGAGACAAACTCAGATTCGCAATAATAGGTGGAAAGAACATCTAAAGAAAAACCGTACAGAGAGAAAAATCGGAACCAAAACTAACGAAAGTGAATTTATATCTACCCAACTTACCAATGAAAATAAGAAGCTTTGGTTATTCTTATCAAAAATAAACATGCATGTTACACCTGAAATAATCAGAACCTACATTGTACAACAAATACAAATTGCCAGTCCGATGATGTAGATATTAAGCTCTGCCAGGTGAAAAAAGCCAATGCAACACAAAACTGTTTCATGGTTGGACTACCAATAGACCTGAAGGATATTGTCTATGGCGAGAACTTTTGGCCCAAAGGAGTTGCTTTTCAACGTTTCAATTTTTCTCTGGGACGAAATTTTTTAGGGCAAAACCAACATTCAGTGGCACAGCATCAGTAAGAAACAACGAAGCTTTAGCAGTGGTACCTAATGCCATAAGAAAATCTGAAACAAATTCTCAAATAGACACCAAAGCATTAAAATTGCTTCATCAAAATGCAGGAAGCCTAAATAACAAAATGTTATCAGTCTCTGTTTTGCTATCAGTCGAGAGCCCAAATTTGTTTATGGTGTCAGAACATTGGATGCCAAAGGATCAGATATCATCAGTATATTTTGAAAACTACACACTAGCAAGTTACTCATCCAGAACAGACTCTAGAGGAGGAGGTACGGCAATTTTTGCAAAGCATATTTTAATTATAGACTATAGAAACACAATAACTAAATCAATTCAAACACATTGTGAATTTTGTGTAGCTGAAATGAAATTTGATAAGTTGTATTTATTTATTTGTCTTTATAGATCACCATCAGGTGACTTTGATATTTTTATTTCCATTTTATGTGATTTGTTAGAGGAACTGTACAGTCCAAATAGTTATTTAGTAATTGGAGGAGACTTCAATGTTGATTTTTCTACGCATAATCCTATGTCGATAACAATAGTTGAATTAATGGCGAGCTATGGGCTGGAACCTCATGGAGTTGGGATGACAAGGGTAACAGTCACAACAGTCTCAAATTGACAATATATTTAGCAATTTGCCTATAGATGGCATCTCTTTTGATACCTGTTATACCCCTATTTCTGATCATAATGGTCAAATTCTGAATATCAATATTCGAGAAACGCAATGCTTATCATATACAAAAAGAAGGTTTTTTACAGAGGGAAATATATCTAGCTTTAGAACATATCTACATAATGAATCTTGGCAGGATGTTTATCAGCAATAGGGTGTGGATGAGAAATACGACTGCTTTTTCAATATATTGTTTTATTATTTTAATATCTCATTTCCCATGTGCTCCAGCAGGCTTAGGGATAAAACAGACTGGGTGAGTGCTGACATAAAGAACTATTCAAGCTATATTAAGGATCTTTATGTTACTTGTCAAATTACAAGGAGTGAACATCATTTATCAATTTATAAAACGGAGAGAACTAAATATCGTAAATACATTTCTGACTATAAGAAAACTCTAAATGACAATAAAATACTAAATTCTAAAAATAAATCTAAAACTATGTGGAAAATCTTTAATACCGAAACAAATAAAACAAATTCTGTCTCAAATATTACATTAAAAACAATTGATGGTGAGCTGATTGAAGACCCATATCAGATCTCGAATACCTTTTCTTCTCAGTTTAATTTGCCAGTTTTAAATTCAAACTTAATGCAACCAAATTTAAATAATTTTTATCCGACAATATTTCTACGACCAGTGGATCATGTGGAAATCCGTGGAATCATTATAGATCTTCCAAATAAATACTCCTCAGGTCTGGATGAAATTCCAGTTTATACACTTAAACATGTAGCAGATTTAATATCTTGCCCAGTTGCGCATATAATAAATGAATGTTTTGTTTCTGGTAAGTTTCCTAATGCACTAAAAAAAGCTAAGCTAGTACCTATCCACAAAAAAGGAGATAAACAAAGGAGTTCAAACTATCGCCCCATCTCACTCTTGCCTTCCATTTCAAAGGTTTTTGAGAGATCAATTTACAACAGACTTTTATTATTTTGTAACCAAAATCACATATTAAGTGACAGGCAGTTTGGATTTAGACCAACAAAGTCTACTGAATTGGCAATTTTTCAAGCCTTAATATACATCTATGAAAATGTTGATAAAAACCACAGGGTAGCAGGTATCTATTTTCACCTCTCTAAAGCCTTTGATACTCTGGATCACAAGCAGTTATTGAGAAAATTGCATTGTTATGGGATTCGTGGTACATGTGCAAATCTAATAAACTCATACTTGGATGAAAGAACCCAAACAGTGTGCATCACACAAAATGGAACAAATTATTACTCAGATACTGTTAAGCTCAAAATGGGTGTACCTCAGGGCTCCATTCTGGGGCCACTTTTATTTATATTGTATGTGAATCACCTATTCGATGGATTTAGTGGGGGGATTGTTTGCCAATATGCAGATGATACATCTGTTTTAGTGGCTGATAGTTGTTTGCATGGTTTGTCGAGTGGATGTTCACGTGTGGCAAAGTCCATGACTGAATGGTGCGAGGGAAATTCTTTGAAGCTTAATGCTAACAAAACTGGTCTCTTGACTTTTGCCAAGAGGAGTACCCAGGAATCATTACTTGTCAGACTTAAACAAAAATCTATCTCAATGTCTGACTCAGTGCGGTTTTTGGGAGTGGACCTAGATCAGTGCTTGGCTTGGGGAGCTCACATTGAGTCTCTGGCCTCAAGATTGAGTAGTACATGTGCTATGATCCGTAGATTAAGACTCATCATATCTCTTAAGCCTATTCGTGAATATTATTTTGCCCATATTCAGTCAGTTATGTCCTATGGAATTTGCTTTTGGGGCTCCTCCAAGGATGCCAATAGAATCTTCATCATTCAAAAAAGAATAATTAGATGTATTCTTGGTTTACCACCGAGAACATCTTGCAGAGAACATTTTAAGGAGTTAGACATTATGACCCTACCATCCTTATATTATCTATCTTTGGTAATGCTTGTCAGAAAACAACCTGAGCTCTTTACTCAAAACCGTGACCTCTATGCCCACAACATGGACATTGTAACTAGAGAACGCAATGAACTGAGCGTGCCTGCACATAGCTCCTCATTTTATAGAAATGGCCCATATTACATGGCCGTTAGTGCATATCGATCACTACCAAAACACATAAAAAGCTTAAATAGTGTCAAAATTTTCAGAAAATCTGTGATACAATATGCTAAGTCGAAATGTTTTTATTCCTTCAATTTTTAAAATGTTATTTATTTATTCATTAATTTAATTTTAAAATGTTTTGTCAAAATCATATTTTATTATCTGTTTGTTTGATCATTGAATGTCTATTTAAAATATGTATTATATATTAATGTTGTTATGCAACATATATACTTTCTTGTGTGACGTTGCCTTGTCCTTTGTGATTTAGCTGGCAATAAAGGATGTTTATTATTATTATTATTATTATGTATAATATTAATTTTATTTTAGAAGTATTTTTGTTTTTATGATCATTAGTTGTTTAAAATGCAATGCTTTTGAGTGTTTTTTTAGCCAAGGTTTTAGTCATTTTAAAATGTAAATATTAACTATACATGTTTTTATTGTAGAAAATAAATATCTTGAGAAAGTTAACTTATGCCCAAGAAAGTATTTAACAAAATATTTATATATTGATAAAGAAAAAAAAAACGAAATATATATATATATATATATATATATATATATATATATAAATACATATATATATATATATATATATATATATATATATATATATATATATATATATATACATACATATATATATATATATATATATATATATATATATATATATATATATATATACATATATATAAATACATACATATACATATATATATATATATATATATATATAAAAATATACAAGTATACCCTTGGACGATTTTTTAGAGGCAGTGCAGTTAACACTAAACTCCACGTATTTCTTATATGAATATAAAATCTATAAACAGATAGACGGTTGCGCAATGGGTGCTAGTATATCTAGTGTTATCGCCCAACTGGTATTAGAAGACCTAGAAGAAACAATTATTCCTCAACTAGATTGCAATATACCATTTTTCTTTACATACGTGGACGATTGTATAACTGCGGTTCCACAAGATAAAATCGATAACGTACTTACAAAATTCAATAGTTATCATAACAAGCTTCAATTTACTGTTGAAATCGAAGAAAACATGAAACTTAATTTCTCAGATATCACTTACACAGAAAAAATGATGCAATAAAGACTGAATGGTATACTAAAAAAACTTGGTCTGCTAGATACATTAATTACCTTTCACAACATCCCCTTTCTCAAAAAAAAATCGGTAATAATAGGGCTTGCAGATAAGGCCATTCAACTATCAGACGTAGAATTTAGACAACAATCCATTAACTCTTAAGCTCTTATAAAAAATAGCTATCGAAAACATCTTATATATTCTATTTTTAAAAAAAGAATACACAAATTCTACAACAAAACCGACGCTCGATCACAAAATAAAAACCAAAAACAAAATTATATAACACTTCCCTATATTAAAGGACTGTCGGAAAAAATCCAACATGTAATGGCCAAACACAACATACATATTGCCCACAAAGGATATAATTTATTAAACCGTCATTATACCAAATTAAAAGCAAAAACCGAAAAATTTTAAAAAACACATGTTATATATGAAATACCTTGTAACGATTGTAATAGCATTTATATTGGTCAAACTAGCCAATACCTGCAATCTAGATTAAAATCACACAAATACGACAAACGAAACCAAACGGCCCTTACCTAACACGAACAAAATGAAAAACACACTTTTAATTTCAACAACACCAGAATTTTAAAAAAGGAATCCAATACCAAAAAAAGAGAAATTTATGAAACAATTGAAATTAAAAGAAACAGTCGAGCTATTAACGATAAAAGAGATATTAATTCCTTTAACAAAATCTACTTTAATCTAATTTAACATACAATAATAGCATGGAAAAAAATATTGGCTTATAAAAAAATCAAAAAATTGTAAATATACATTTTAACTCCATTCAAAAATAATTAAAAGAAATGTTTATAACGAAACTTTTATTCTAATTAAGGAATAGTACCTACCTCCTTCCTGCAACGTAAAAATATTCTTTCCGGCAAAAATCGATATTCATAGTTCAATAGAGTTGACTCCGGTAAACACATAACAAGAGTGTTTTACGGTCGAAAATGCGGCTCGTTTTAAACAGAATATATATGTATTAATGTCGTATATATGTGGTATGTACTTACGTTCTAGGGTAAGTTGATTTTATATAAAAGATTGTGCATGTCCCAAAATTTTAATTCGTTTTTCTTCATTTATATTGTAGTTTTGAAAAAGGCAAGGATTACCTGCCGAAACGTCAAGTTTTAAAGTATTTTTATTAAATATCACTACACACTAGGTCATATAATTTTTTTTTCATTCCGAACCAATACCCAAGAATTAACCCAAAAATATATACAGAAAGGTTCAAGAACTTCTACAACAATATATATATATATATATTTAAACCTTTTTGCCTAACAATCCAACTGCCAATCTATTCTTTTTACATTATTCATAAAAATGTATATCCAAGCTCGTTTCTTTTTTTTTTAGTTTGTTCTTAATCCAAAACAATGTAATGGAACTCAGTCTTTTAAAATAATTTAATGTAAGAAATGTATATTTTTTATGCCAAATATGTACAAAGAGATATGTATACCTGTGTTTTCTGTATCTATATATGCTGTAAGCGCCAAAGTTTTCCGGCCTGACCTAGATGCAGCTCTAATGCTAGGATAAAACTTTGTCTTCTTCTAAATACATATCTTAGAAAAGAAGGCCTATAACCTAAAATTATTAAAGAAAAGCCGGATGGCGTGAACGACCAAAGTTCCCCTTCGTATTCTGTAGGTAAAGAATGGGCAAAACTTAAAGATGATGCAAGAACTGGTCGATCAGTAAATGTGATATCGGAAGACAATATTGCCATTGTTGAAGAGGTGGTATTGAGCGACCGATCATTAAATGTCAAGAAAATCTCAGAAATATTAGTGTTTGTTGAATCCTGCGTGATTATTTAGGTATGCAAAAGGTCAGTGCAAGATGAGTTCTCAAAAACCTTTCGGCTATTCAAAAACAACGCCGTGTCGAGTGTGCGCGATCTTCTTTGGAAGTGTGTAAGTCCGAACCAAAGCCTGTAATGAGGGATAAAACAATGGTTCTCTACGATGATCCTCTATCGAAAAGAGAATCAATGGAGTGGCGCCGTAAAGGTGAGGTACCCCGAAGAAAATTCAGAGTCTACTAGTCAACAAAAAAATATGATGGCCACGATCTTTTGGGCTTGTGAAGGAGGTCTTTTGATAGATCTTTAAGAAATCAATACCACCGTTAATGGAACATATTACTCAGCATGGTTACATACATTGCTGGAGTGAGTACGTGAAAAACGTCGCGAGAAACTGACCAGAAGCGTGCGTCTTTTGCACAATAATGCATCTGTTCATACTGCTGATGTTGTACAAGCTGCCATTTTGAATTGTGAGTTCCAACAGATAGATCATCCTCCCTACAGTTCAAACATGGTTCCCAATGACTGCTATTTGTTTGGATATTTGAAAAATGACTTTTGTGGGCGACAGTTTAACGATGAAGTTGAGTTAAAAGAAGCTGTTTCAGCGTATTTTGTAGACAAACCAAAAGAATATATTTTTAAAAGGATTGAATGTTAATAAAGAGATGTAATAAGTGTATTGAAGTAAAGGGGAACTATATTGAAATATAATAAAAACACGTTGCCCTACTTTGCCTTTTTCATAGTCCGGAAAATTTTGGCTCCCACCACCTACATCGGTTTTGCCTCGGAATTTATGTGTAGCTTAGGGAAAAAAGTGCAGATATGTAACTTTGCCTTCTAAAGAACGATAAAATAGCAATTACAAGTAACATTAACACACAAAGTAATTAACCTTACTAAGAAATTAATGAAATATTAAGAAGAATCAAGGTATCGCTTGTTCCAATTAATACCAAAAAACAACAACATTTTGACTTACCCGAAAAAAGAAACGTTAAAAGTTAAATAGTTCAAATATTTGCAAACCTCGCACTTATGAACCAAAATGCTCAAGAATTCGCACAAAAATTATCAAAAATAAGCCAAAAAATCACAAAAATCACCCAAAAACAATACTTAGTCGGAATCAATGCAACACCGCTTGGTTCGATTTACGATTTTGCTACTGACGATTCAAGAGAATATGATGATATTGGAGGTTTTTAAGTAATGGCGATATATTTAATAACAGAACAGGTTATTAAAATAATTATTTGTTGATAATAATTTTATATAGTTAAAGAAATATTATAGACTTAAAATTTAATTTTAATATTAGCGGGTATACATTTTGTTCTTACTTATAATATGACACAGTTTTCTTATTTGAAAGAATACAAAAAAGGGTTTATATAAAAGTTCTTAGATTTTTTACGAAGACTTTAAATATAATGATACGATAAGAGCTTTCTGTAATTATGCTAATTTAATATTTTATTTTAATTGCAATAAAGCATCATTTCTTTGGCCTAGCAAGCCATAAAAGCCAAACAGAATTTGATGAATGGTGGATCTTACATAGCCATGGACGACGACCGACTACAAAACAAATGATCTGTAATAATATATCAAGAAAAGTTTGAATTTTAACAGTTAGAAATATTAATAAATATTTGAACAAATTAGTTAAATTTCTACATAGGAACCATTATTATTAAAACAATCTTGATACAATTTACTTAATTTGAATTGCGTAGCTAATAAAAAAGGATATTCGTTATTTAAAATCAGAATTTATTATTCCATTTTTTGCCGTATTTCTGCCAAATTATGTGTGCTATTTAAGTAAACTTTGTCCTTAAAATACCCAGACAAGAAGTTATCTAGTGGGCTAGGAATAGGGCTATTTGCTGACCAGTGAATAAGTCCGTGTCTCCTTATCCACTAATTATACTGGTTATTAAATGAGTCTCCCTTTGAATGTTATGGGGAGGCACGCAATCTTGATGGATAGTACATTTTTCTCGAATTTCGTTGGATTCGATGACATCGTATTTCGTATTTTTTTGACCTTCTGTGTCCACAACCAACCAACAAAACTGAGATGCATTGAATCGCAGTAGCCTGCCACTTACGATACAAAAAACAAATTTTATTAAAGTCTTTATTTGAAATCAAGAAATTAAAAATAATTTTAATTTAAAACACAATTTTTTAACGCCATTTTGAAGAGAATAAAAAAATATACTAAATACTACAGACGATTCTATATTCAAATTGAATTCCAGATTTTAACACTTCTATTAAATACGAAGACCTAAGAATCGGCATGCTTATTAGTGATAACTACAAGTAACTTTTCACATGTTTTTATCAAAATATTTTGTAAGTTATGTATTGAACATAGACGTTGGAAACCAGCGCAGGTCTATTATTGATTTGAAAACAAAAAATTTGTATTTTCTTTGTGGTTCTGATCGGAAAAACCTTATGTTTTCTTATGTCTTCGTTAAAAAAAAATTGTCAAAATCTCTATTTTTCTACAATAGTAAAAGAAATATGGCCTCCGGTCGTTGTGCAATGCAACAACTAAGGAATTTCTTCCTCTGTGATCCCTCAACATGACTATACAAAAAGGGATGAATAGCATTTCCTTTCTCACGAACATTTTTCCGCTGGATTGACTCCATTATCTCTCTTGCGCGGAAATCGTAAAGAGATCATCATTCGCACTTCAGTTTCATAAACAAATCGATATTTAAAAAACCTAATACTATTATAGGATCCCATTCTTCACTGCATGTAGACAGATGTCCCTGGCACGTCTTTTAAACTCTTCTCCTTTTCGAATTTCAGCCAATCTTGCGTTCCAAATAGCCATGGATTCTTCTTTTGACAAATTTTTCGCTCTCAGTGCACTTATTTCATCTTTATTTATCATTTTTCCTACCGTCAAACCCAAACCTGAAAATAAGAAAAAAAAATACCATATGTAGAGTATAGTAATTTTTACTCCCATGTGTAGTCATAAATTATATTATTAATATGTCCAGCAACTGTATGCCATTCTCTCGGGAGCTTATACGGAAGGTCAAAATAACCTTAAATAGTGAAAAGTAGAAAAAGTCTGCCCTCAAATGGAATTCGAACCCACAACCTTTGTCTTGCCGGAAGAACACTCTAACCAACTACAAAAAGTAACAAGTTCTGGTGCAGTGTGGTTAGAACTCTTGTATTTTGATCTATCTGCCACCACAGGTTCCAGTGTTAGCACAACTAAGCTATCGACAAACCCGATATGATTTTCTCCAGGACACTGTCCTGTCCTGCTTCGTACGAGTTGAGAGAGCTTACAAGGAAGCAGGTTTCGTTCGTGTGGGTTCAAATTTCTCGATGGCTTACATCGTTAGAGCGTTGTTCCGGAAAAACAGAGGTTGTGGGTTCGAATCCTACTCGAAGGCATTTTTTTTCCACTATTCAATGCCTTTAATTTTAAAAATTTAATTAGTAACTTTTCTCTGGTTTCGATTCCCTGACCGCCAAAATTCATCTTTTCTAAGCCTATTTTGTTATAGAAAAACAATTTCTAAAATGCTCTTCACGGAGATAGGGAGTTCCAAAGGGGTGTCCGACGATTTTCCTTTTCGGCTCTAACCTTTAATCCAACTTATATATTTTCATAAAATTTTAATATTTTATGTAGGTTATAAAAAATCGTAAAATTATCCTGCAGTTGATGTTTACTCGTTTAGGAAGTCAGAAACGACTTGCCACCACACTCGTTGAGCCAACATTTTTGCAGGTGTCATTTTACAAAACTGAAAACTGATTTTACAGAAACTTTGGTTATTCCTTTTTAAAAATGTACTCTTGTATGTATGTATGTGTTGTATAATAAACATTTGTTAAAATTGTCTGTTGATTCAGTACAAAAGATTTTTTTACAATGTAACAGAACCTAATTAATATAATTTTTCCTTGTTAAATGGATAATTTTTCAATACAGGGTACCGTCGTTGACTTTGATGACTTTTGGTCGCTGATCACGAATTAGTCTTTTTTTGGCGACGTTTCGTTTTAAATTTATCCATTATCAACTAGTACGGCGTATCACCGCCGAATTTTACCATATTTAGTACCCTTGTGGATTTTGAAGGCTGATCACGAATACAAAATCATTTTTTTTGCAGCGTTTTGATTTATCTATCACCAACTGGGTACGCCAGTTCACCCTATTTTGATGAATGGCTTTATTGACGAACCTGATGCTAACTTGGTACACGTCCACATAGAGGTATCATAAATTGAAAATATTAATTTATGATAAAGAAAATGTCAAAAGCAGATGGTTATCACCAGCTTCGTGAACAAAGTCATTTATCAAAGTCGGCGATGTTACTCCGTACTAACTGATGATGGATAACTCGAGCACGAAACGCAGCAAAAAAGGACTTCAAACTCCTGATCAGCGTTCAAAAATCTACCAGGGTATCAAAAATCGTCAATGGAAAACGAAGTCGAAAGAGAAAGGCATCTGACAGACAGGCAGACATACCGACAGACGAATCGACGGATTTGAGAAAACATATTTTAAGCATCTAGAGACTCTAAAACATGAAGATATGTAAAACCTGAGAGAGCGATTTTTATTTTATTTAATGGCCATTTTGTTCCACCATCTTGAATTAGTACCATTGATTTATTGGGTCATCTGTATTCCATAATTATTTATAACACAATTTGAAATCAGGCCCTTAAGTAGTTTTTCAGGCTGAATTTTTAAATTTTTTACTAAGCCACCATTTTGTATCGTCATCTTGTATTCATACCAAACTTTTAGCAATTGATTCCTACACAATACTTGATTTTTGTGCAAAATTTGATATAAATTGGATAATCAATTTTTTAGTAATATTTTTCATAGTGCCGCCATTTTGTTTTGCAACGTTGGATTTTTACCGAAATATTATCAGGTCATAACCATATGACCCTTAATTTTTGGCCAAAATTTGAGGTACATCGGGTTAGTAGTTTTATAGCTATGCCACGAACAGCTATATGGACGGACCGACAGACCAACAAACAGACGGACAGGCAGACAGACATACAGACAGGCCAACGAAATTGAGAAAACGTGTTTTTCGGCATCTCACGAGGAAAATCAAAATCGTAGAATTAAAAAAAAACGATTGCATTTAACTTTTTTACATATAAATATACGGAAATTAATAGGGGGTGCATTTATAATCATAAACCCTGTACACTGGAAACATACTTTTAAAAACAAAATGATAAAAGAATTTTGACGTGTTTTACCCTTTTTCAAAAAAAAGAGAGATACTTCAGAAATAAATTTTTTTCTCGTTTTCAAGGGGCTGCTTCATCATCTTGGGGATACCCTGATATTTGAAAAAGTATATACAAAAATATAAAAGGATTTTGACGTGTTCAATCGTTTTTTTTTAATACATTTTTAATTCGCTTTCATGGGACAACCCCGTCTGATCTAGACTCTTTCGTTGAAAATTTTAAACGAATCGGTTTGATCATTCTAGAGTTATCAACAAACGTTGAAAAACCCCAATTTATATATTTTTTTTTGAATAATTTTTGCGATTAGACTTAGATAATAATGCCATTGAGCTTAACTTACGAAACAAAAAACATATATTTACCTACGATAACACCCAAAACTGAATATTTCTGCCACTCTTCCCTGAGAACTTCGTATGGATAGATTACCTGTGGATCCCAGCCTAGTTCCATGGAGAAGGCTGAGAAACTCTTGTAATATATATCCAGATACTGATCCAGTTCTTCCATATCTTCCTTAGACGATCCCGAATAGAAAACGTACGACAAGTCGTGGACCGGCGTACTAGTATAGACCAGCTGGAAATCTAATAGTTTTATATTCTCCAGTTCTCCTGATTCCTAAAATAAAGACATCGGTAAATACTACAAAATAGTGTTTTCGGAAATAATAAGAACAATTGTTGTTATTTAAGAAAAGTAACACAATATAATTGGAACCTAAATTTTAAAACTTCCTGATCGGTTGCAAGGAACAATTTTTTAAAGTAAGCAAGACTATTATTTTGAAGAATGGCTTAGAAAGAAATTTTATATAAACTAGCGAGTACACGCGACTTCGTTCGGGTTTGGCGATAGAAATATAAAGAGGTACTTAAATCGCCTTATTTAAATACATTAATACAAACCATGTTTTTTGGTTGCATTTTTTTTTTCAATTTTTTTTAACAGGGACTATGTTTATAAATTATTTCCAATTTTGTGAAAATTTTTAAAAAATATGGGAAAAAATAACATAAAATATACCTGTTCAAGCGTTTTTTTTGAAAAACTAATCGTTTTTTAAATAAAAAATATTGTAATATATAACGGCGATTTCATCCCCTTGAAATATGATTTTTGAAAAATACCTTCTTATCGAACATCCTCCATATCCTACAATCAACCTGTATGCCAAAATCCAGATTTTTACATCAAGCGTTTTGAGCAGAATCGTGATTAATGAGTGGCCCGATTTTTTGAAATACGCTCTATATTTTTAAGGAATTTTAGAATATATAATATAAATCCTTTCTTATCGACCTCTACATCCTACAATTAACCTGTATGTCAAAATTCAACTTTTTTACTTCAAGCGGTTTGAGCAGAATGGTGATTAATCAGTGACCCGATTTTTTGAGACACCCTGTATAAATTCAAGAAATTTTAAAGTATGTAAAATAATCTTTCTAAAAAACCAACCTGGTGAAGTAAATGGTAATACATTGATTCTTATGATAGGGTTTTTTACACATTTCTCAAGGATGTTCTTTAATGATAAGGCTCTCAAACCCAAGAGTCCCATTTGATGAATATAATAAAGAGGGAGGCCCACTAAAAAAATAGTACTTCTAGGATCTAACTTCTGCATTATTAAACTTACGTAGTACTCTTGTGCAAAAGTTGCAAAGTTGTATAAAAAATCTTAACAGCTAATGTTTTTACTTCTCTCGTAAAAGGAAAAAATCACTCTCCAAGATTTTTATAGATCTTCACGATTTATGATTCCCAGATACCGAAATCATGTTTGTTCAATTACGTCGGTCTGTCTGTCTGTCTGCTTGTCTGTCTGTCGGTCTTTCAGCGTGTCTATAAATATGTAAAATTAAGAGTCACATGGAGATGATTTGGTAACATTTTGGTAAAAATCCAATATGGGACAACAAAATGACGGCACAGAAGGCAAAAATTCAAAGTTAGACAATAAAAAGTCAAAAATCCAACATGTCGTGTCTTGTTTTTTAAATGCATTTTTTAAAGCTGAACATGTCTCTACGAATATATCTCCTTGTGTTGAATTTTTCGGATAACTTATTTAGTAGTAGGCTGTAGAAAAACTTTGAGTATATTAAACGTCAAATAATTGCCAGTCTTTCTTGCCAATTTACGTCTAAACCAGGTACTTTTGTGAGCTTACACAAGTAATTTAGTTTTTGCAATAAAAGTGTCATAAACATGCAAGGTAAGTAAATTTAATGATTAAGTTATTTTCATAAAAGTATGCGTTGTTGTCTTTTAAAAGCCAGCTTTAGAGATAACTGAATTTTTCATTGGATTTTTTTATATATCCAAGTTGGGAAAGCATATTATTATCAAATTACACTCAATTTGCATCAAACATATTAGGCCTATTAAACCACGCAAAAATTAGCTGCTACAAACTGCAATAAATGGTGTTTGTACAAGCTTTTATTTAACTTAACATTTCTGTTGTAGATTGTATGTATGCCTGGGCAAAAACATTGCTTTAATTATGGCAACAACAAGCTAACTATTTATTTTCAACTTTTTAGTTCTTTTTATAAAAGTTTATGTTTAATTTTTTATAATGAAGTTATTTCTTTTTTTGTTTAGAGCCCGTCATAATCTCGAATCGCGAGAAGCGTAGCATCAAAATAAGCCAATTCATGAAAAGAATATGGCAGTAATCATTTATGTCAAAAATAAAATGATTTATAATGTATGCTAAAATGATACATGCTCCTGCTCTTCCACTCAGGTCAGAAATATTACTAGTTTTTAAAAAGGAAATGGTCAAAATCGTGGAGAGTTGTAAAAGTGTTAGAGAACGAAAACAAAAACTGCTAAAATGGGTATACTTTTTTGTGTTCGTTGAGCTTGCCTTTAAATAGGCAAAAGAAAAAAATGGACCGTTTGACCGAAAATTTTAATCATGTTTCGGCCCAAAGTAAAAGGCAAAACATAAAACATTTGCTCGGCGACAACAGCACAGAAGAATTAACTTTTGCGACTCAAAGAAGTTTGCTTTATTGGGGTGAATTAAACAGCCAAACTAATAGAAGAAGCTCCTACAGGGTCTTCATATATGGCTATCAAATTTTTTAATACCTGTAGATCGTCAATATCAGCTATAGTGCAGTACACTCCGCAAGAAGCTCTAGCACTTTTTGTTGATAATCATTTTAAAAAGGCATCTCATATTTTAATGCAAAGAGGAGCAAAAAGTAAAAACGCAAATTTTAACCTCGGCTACAATCAAATTCATTGTATAAAAAAGAATGCTGTCCTGAAGAAAAATATATTGCTGTTTCAGAGACATCAGCCATTATCAACTTGCAAGCTCTTACAAACATACAGCAGGTAGACTTGTTAAATTACACGAAGAAATTTTGCTACGCTGCAGTTTTAATGGTAATATTGAAGTGACTTTAATTTAAAAGTGGGGCTTGGATAGAAGTTCAGGCCACTCCAAGCAAATATTTACTGTGATAATATTGTAATGGTTTGGTTAGGTGCATTTAGCACTAGCTAAAATCAAAAACCCTACCGACTTTAGTCAACTAAGGTCGATTTCCTTGTTACCAACGCTCTCCAAAATTCTCGAAAAAGTAATGGAATCTCAAATGTCTTAATATCTATCCAGTAATAATATCATCCCTTATAAACAATCTGGGTTCAGAACCGGCTACAGTTGCGCCACTGCCTTATCCGATATTGTGACTGCTCTCATTCTATTAGATTACACAAAAGCTTTCGACTTGAGCCAGAGGTTAATTCTGAATGGCAAAAAATCCGATTTACTCAATATCACAGCGGGTGTTCCCCAAGGCAGCGTTCTCAGTCCTCTTCTGTACAGTATTTACACATTTAATTTCATGAAATCACTTCGTCACTGCAAGTACCACCTCTAAGCAGACGATACTTTAATTTACCTATCTTTTAACCGCAATTCTTCATTCTTCAACCGTGACTTACACTATGTTTTCAGTAAATCCAATGAACATCTTCTTAAGATTAACCCAAGTAAATCCGCAGAATTATTATTTTGTAACGAGACTGAACACTTGAATCCACCATTAAAATCGAAATCGGCACCAACCCTGTTGCTTTTGCAAACTCGTTTAAAAGTCTGGGGCTTGTCATAGACAATAAACTAAAATTTAATGATCACGTAACTTCATGACTTCAAAAAGCATTCTCAGTATTAAAACCTTTATACTCTCATATACATGTACTTAATCAAAAAACCAAGGCCTTGTTGTCGGACACTCTCATTTTGTCACAATTTAATTTCGCAGACAACGTTTATGGTCCTTTCCTTGATTTACAAGCTAAAAATCGGGTTCAAAAGGTACAAAATTCATGCATACGTTTTATTTATGGGATTAGAAAAGCAGAGGGTTTCACATAAACTGTCCGAATTGGGCTGGTTTAGCATGCAACATCGTCGTATCTTACACTCCGTTTTTTTTACAAAATTTTAAAATTTCACCGTCCTCCATATCTCCTCGATAAACTTCAATACCGTACGGATGTGCATAATTTAAATTTACGCCGACAGTATCTGCTATCAGTACGCTTACACAACAAAGAACAGTTTAAAAAAATTTAGTTATTCTTTTCAAATTGCTAACTTAATCAACATAGCGTATTTTCTTATGTATATAATTTTTTTTTGTATAATCACCCTGCACTACTCTTTTTTTTTAGAAAAAGTTCAAACTAACTTTCTTTATGAAAGTTAATAATAATTTTTTTTATAATTATTTAATAGGCTTCAACAGCCCCTTCACTTGTGAAGGAAGCTGATAAGTGGCCTTTTATTCCTGTTGTAGATGTCTATGTTTATTTTTTTTTAATTTGTAATTTTCTTTTGGAATAATAAACGTGTTTATTATTATTATTATGCGTGTTTTAGATATTTTGTAAAATGTGTATTGTTTATTTAAAGTGGTAAACTTGTGGTACGAATTGAAAATGGAGGCCAAATATAGTTTTTAAGAAAATCTGCGTAAAAAGTCTTATTGAATTGACTTTAAATTTTTTAGAAAACTGTCATATAGGGATAAACTGGCACGAATTCAACGTGATGTAACAAAATGGTTGTGTTTGAAAAGACAGTATATGTATATTTTACTAAATGAGAGGAAAGATTCATATCGAGGGAAGTTCCGGTTAAAGTAAATTTACCGACTTTTTAGTTTTTAGTGGTAACAAAAATAAATAAATCAAGGGGTATCGACATATTCCGTGATCACACTGTACATTGCTATTATCAAGTTATTCACTCAACTTGATAATAACGCACCGTTTTTTTATCATTTCCTAATCATTCCCAACTTTGTATATTTAATTTTTTGCGATCATAATTTTTATTCTAGATAGTAGTCACAATGTAATTTTAAAAACGTCTTATATTTAGCATCATGTACTAACTCAGGCGGAGCAACAAGCAATCAAAATATGACAAGCATTTTTGCTATCTCCAAATATGAAAATAAGTTAATGATAATGGATTAATTTTAAAACATGTTTTTTATAATCGTGTGTATTGGTTAAAATTCATTTAGAGCAGATGTTACTCGTATTCATCAAGATTTCAATGATGAAAAATAATTTTTAAAAAATATAAATCATCATCAAATCAGTTTTATTAAAAAAGTTTACAAACTTTCGAACAGAGCTGAGGTAATGAATATAAAAATATACTTAAAGTAAACTAATAAGTACTTTTGATACTGTACTTCACTTAAATACTTTTAAATTAGCGTTATTTGGGATAATATATCCAGTACTTATAATAGTACTTTAAATTATGGTTAAGTCTTACTTATTACTTAAAACTGCAAAATCCTAACTACTTTAAACACTTTGTAGAAGAACTTAAGTATTTTTAATACTTAAGTACTTTTAGTTTTAAGTCTTGTTCAAAAGTAGGTACCTCAATATTAAAAAAACTTTATTATTGGTTAGAATTAGTTCAAAAATGATATGAAAAATGAAAATTCGTTACAATCTATTTATATTAATACGGCAATATAGAAAATCTAATAAGTACTGGTAAAGATCACTGTCATAAATGTGTATGATGAAGTAATCAAATTTGGCAACATTACACATACAAAATATTTGCTTATTATCTCGATAAAGGCTTTATAGCAATTGTAATAAAGTTATTTAAATAGGCTACAATACAATGCATATTGAATTTTTATCAAAACGCTAGTTCCACGGAATGCATTCTATTTTTGCTCTAAATTCATTTTTACTGTATTTGCAGCATTTGAGGACATATCTGCATTATTTTCAGACCCAAGTAACGTTAAAAATTTCCAATTTTCTGACCCAGAGCAAAAAAAAATATAAACCTGTATCTTGTAGCAAAAATTATATACGTACATATACAGTGTATCTACTTAAGTCCTCTACACATGAGAAACTTTTTTATTAATAGTTTTACGGAAAAAAGTTACTCTTTATAAAAAGTTATGCTTTCTGCCAAAATAATATTAAAATATTCAAACTTGAGATTGCAGATACAGGGTGGTCAAAAATTCCTAAGAATCGAAATTGGCTCAAGAGAAAAGTACCTTTAATTTTTATTTTATAGCAAAATGTAATACAAAATCTTACTTAGAATAAAAAAACATATCTAGCACTAGATTCGTTGCTTACTATCTGAAATCACTGCTTAAGGAATGTAAAACTTTGGCTTCTTACTGGCAAGTCCAGTTTCTTACTTTTGTTCCTACCTACATACCAGCAAAATTTCCCTATTTATCGATTGTTCATAATGGAATTGTCACTGCCATTGTCAACCACAATATTGCATTACTTTATTGAAACATCAGTTTGAATATTATAGTAAAAGGAAATGCCGTTGAAATTAGCAAAGTAGATAAAATTGAAATAATTTTAATTGTTGGACAAAATTATAAAACATTTCGAGAAGCTGCAGACATTTTTAACAACAGACACCCCGACAAAATTATATATTTCACAACAGTGGGGAATATTCTAACTAAATTCAAGACTTTTGGAAATGTAGAAAATAACTTCACTAATTTAAAAAATAACTTCACTAATTTAATTAATTTCTTAATTTTGTAAATAACTTAATTAACAATAAAAAGTAACTATTCCGTCACTGCATATTTGCCTCAACATATCCACCATCTCTTTCCATACAGGGAACAGTTCTTATAGAAAATTCTCTTAAAACGTTTCTAATCATGGCAGGCGTTATGGCCTGTATCTCTTCCCTAATTACCCTCTCCAAATGATCAACATTCTGAAATGGCATCTTTCTGCACTTTCTCTTTTAAGTAGCCCTAAAAGAAATAATCAAGAGGGTTCAAGTCCGGAGATCTAGCTGGCCAGAAAATATCAGAATACCTGTCGATTACTCGTCCATTAAAGATGAAATTTAAGTATTGTCTTACATCCCTTGCTCCGTGGCATGGTGCACCATCCTGCTGGTATTTGGAACCTTTCACTTATGAGTAGTTCATGAATAAAATCGTACAAGCAAGTATTTAGAAAATCCAAGTAGCGTTGACTATTTAAATTGTGTCGAAAAAAAACTGGTCTAATTACGCTATCTTTATAAATTCCGCACCACACATTTGTTTTGAATGAATACTGATCACGAGTTTGTATAACAATATTAGGATTAACGTCACTCCACCAATGACAGGTTTGCGAACTTACAGTCCCATTTGAAGTAAACGTTGCTTCATCGGTAAAAATAATGCGTTTTGCCATAAAAGGATCATCTTCTAGCTCCCCTTGTATCAGACAGCAAAACTCAAACCGTCGCTCAATGTCTCTTGGTCTCAAGGTATGTATAAATTTCGGTTTGTAAGGTCGAAAATTGTTTTCTTTTAATATTTTTGAAAATGTATCTTTACCTACGTTATTTGGCAATGTTGCTGACCTTTCGCGTAGGGACTTTTTAGGGTCTTCTATCACAGATAGCATTACTTGATTTGTAGTTTCGTCGCTCGCAACCCTTGACCTCCGTTTCTTGTTAAAGTTATTTTCTACATTTTCGAAAGTCGTGAATTTAGTTAGAATATTCCCCACTGTTGTGAAATGTATAATTTTATCGGGGTGTCTGTTGTTAAAAATGTCTGCAGCTTCTCGAAATGTTCTATAATTTTCTCCGACAACTAAAATTATTTCAATTTTATCTTCTTTGCTTAATTTCAGCGGCATTTCTTTTCACTATAATATTCAAACTGCTGTTTCAATAAAGTAATACAATATTGTGTTTGACAATGGCAGTGACAATGCCATTATTAACAATCGATAAATAAGGAAATTTTGTTGGTATGTAGGTAGGAACAAAAGTAAGAAACTGGACTTGCCATTAAGAAGCCAAAGTTTTACATTACATTTCTTAAGAAGTCATTTCAGATACTAAGCAACGAATCTAGTGTTAGATATGTTTTTTTATTCTAAGTAAGATTTGGTATTACATTTTGCTATAAAATAAAAATTAAAGGTACTTTTCTCTTGAGTCAATTTCGATTTTCTGGAATTTTTGACCACCCTGTATATGCAATCTCAAGTTTGAATATTTTAATATTATTTTGCCAGAAAGCAGAACTTTTTATAAAGAGTAACTTTTTTCCGTAAAACTACTAGTAAAAAAGTTTGCCATATGTAGAGAACTTAAGTAGACACACTGTATGCATACATACATACATGCATACTTACATTATTATTATAGATATTAGCCTCGAAAACTGTCGGGCTGCCAAAAACTGACAGAATTTTGCAATTTTTTATAACGAATTTAGTTGAAAAATCTCCATTATCTAGTATTTAATTTTTAAATTCGATTTAGTTTTTCAGAATTTTTACTTTTTTAGATTTTAGGTTTTGACAACGGCAGCGCACCGGGAACAATTTACGGGAAGTTGGGTTTTTAGTTGCTTGAGCAATTTCTGAGTCAAATTTTTTTTGGGTATAGTGAAAAAATAAATTATATATTTTTTACAACAATTTTTAATAAAGGCAATATACAGAATGCCTCATTAGTGTGAGAACTGAAGATTGAAGAAATAGATAGAAAACAGTTTTAAATCAGAGTTACGCATATTTCCAAAATATTGTCCATTTTTACAGTATCTGAAACTTAGTTGCCAAAAATTATATTTTTTTTATAATTCAAGATGGCGAAACAAAATGGCGGCCAAATAAAATGTTTGTAATCGTAAAAAAAGTGACTCTCTCGGTATCTTTACGTTTTAGCTTCCCTAGATGCCAAAAAATAGGTCTTATCAATTCTGTCGGTTTGTCTGTCATAGCTTAAAAACTACTTTCTAGATTGACTCATTTTTGTCAAAAATTAAGGGATGACCTGCTAATATAGTTTGGTCAAAATCCAATATAGCGGAACAATGTTAAAAAAATTATTAGTAAAAAACTAATTATCCAATTTACCTCAAATTTTGTGCAAAAATCAGATGTTACATAGAAATGTACTGGTAAAATTTTTATATGAATCCAAGAGAGCAAGAAAATAGCGGCTTAATAAAATATTAAAAAAACAGCCTGAAAATACTACTAATAATAAACCAATTCATTAAGTAGTTTTTGCAGGCTGAATTTATAATGTCGCCATCTTGTTCCGGCATCTTGGATTCGTACCAAAATTTTAACAGTTGATTCCAACATAATACTTAATGTTTGTACAAAATTTGAGATAAATTGGATAAATAGTTTTTTAATAATAATTTTTTTAATATTTCATTTGGCCGCCATTTTGTTTCACCATATTGGATTTTTACCAAAATATTACCAGGTCATCCCCATATGACCCTTAATTTTTGATCAAAATATAGTTAATCGCATAAGTAGTTGTTAAGTTATGCCGCCAACTGACGACAGACGGACCGACGGAATTGATAAAATATATTTTTTGGCATCTAAAACATGAAGATATGTAAAACCTAAGAGAGTGAAAATCTGAGAAAAAATCTCGGATGGTGGTTTTTTCACGAATACAATACCTCTCTTCCACAAGGGAAATAAAAATAAATGCCTTTACTTTTAAGATGGTTCCACTAATAAAATTTAAAATCCGAAAGTAGAGAATTTGTATAACATTTTACATCTACACTTACAGATTACATTCCACGCAATATTTTTAAAGTTTACGGTATTTAGTTTTTATCTAAATCTCCGATAATTAATTTAATTTCTTAAGATTGAACCCATACGTACGTAGAATCCCGGAAAATTAATGGTATCTAACGTTCAGAACATGGAAAATTCTATTGTCCTACCCTTTTCAAATGTGGTAAATACAAATAACCCCGAAAATTTGGTATCTCTAAAAACTAAATAACCAAAAAACAAATATTTTAAAATATACCTTATTTTTTAACATCATATTAGTAATCCAACAATCTCCATGGATAAAGCAGCTATACTGACCATCGTAGTGACGTGCGTTCAAAAAAATTTCCTGAACATTATCGAGTTTTTGTAACCTTTCTCGTACATCAACTTCATGCTCTGGATCGAAAGAATCTATTGCCGCCAAATAAGCCGCCTCAGCAGGTTTTGCCATTCCCTTGCCCAACACTTTTATAAATTCCTGCAAATTACTCGCCATTTCTTGGAACTTCTCAGGATGCTCGTGTTTGTAAACAAACGACAGAGCATGGAACTTACCATATATTTCAAAAATCATCCTGAGTTGTTCGGTAGTTAAGCATCGAGTTCCGTCAAAATCCTCGTACCCGCCTAGATTCAGATTTTCCATTATCAAAAATTCTTTGTTCTCTGTCAAATGTCCTCCCAAAAAGCTGGGAATGTTGTTGAAAGGTCTCTTTACCTTTTTCCTCCTTTGCAGTTGGTCGAGTTCCGGAAATATAGTCGAATAAACGAATATTTCGTTCTTGTAGATTTCGTGGTAATTCAGTACGCTTAAACTGCCACTAGCAGGTACCACTTTGATCGCGATGTAAGTGATTTCACCAGTGTCTTTGTTCAAAATTTCGCCCATGTAAAATTCAGATAAAAATCCTGTAGTGATGACTTTATATGGGTCGACGATTATCTGATAGTTGTCGTTCTTTTTTGGACCCTGCAGTACCTCCAAAATGTTTTGTAGACGGAGTTGTGTTCGTTCTTGTGTCATTTTTGTATCACACGGTTACACTGTTACAGTTTTTATAATTTTGATCTTTGTTAACAACACACAAAGGTGACTGCTGCAATATTTAGTTTCCTGATCGGTTTTGCTAAGTCACGTTATATTACCTGACTTAGATAAGATTTCTAATAATAGACCGGGAGCTTGGTTTGAATAAACAAATAATATTTTAACTATAGGTAAACAATGAATCGGGAGCTACAATTTAAATGTATTTTGATTGCTGGTAAACTGTTAAAATTTGTAATGTATGTTATTAAGGAGATATCAGATAGCAAATACGTTTAATAACATTGGCCAAAGTATTAACGAAAGTATTCGTGATAAGATGTAATATACGATACAAAGCGGAAAAAAAGAAGCTGCGGAAAGAAATAGAGAAAGAAAAGAAAAGGGCCTGGAATAAGATTTGTGACGATCTAGACGGAGACATATGGGGTGAAGGATATAAAATTGTGATGCCAAATCTAAAGAACATAGGACCTATTTCTGAGATCCCTACTGCCAAAAAACGAGAAATAGCTAAGACACTATTTCCAACAAGAATCACAAGACTGCCAGAGAGAAGGACACGATCAGTAGTGCCACCGTTCAGCTCAGAGGAAATTCGAAAAGCTGTGCAAAAACTAAAACTTGGAAAGGCTCCAGGCCCAGATGGAATACCGACGGAGGCAGTTAGATTAATAGCTGATCAAATACCAGAGCTGCTAGAAGGAGTCTTCAATAGGTTACTGATAGAAGAAACTTTTCCTGACGACTGGAAGCTGGCAAAACTAGTCCTTATACACAAGACTGGCAAACCATATGGTAGTCCTAACGCATTTCGACCATTGTGCTGGAATCCACCCAAAGAAAAGCCCTCATTAAAGTGGCGAGCAGTTACAGGACCGTGTCTGCGGTAGCTCTGCAGGTATTAACCGGAACACCTCCCATCGAGCTTCTGATTGAAGAGCGACGAGAAATGCATAACACGCAAAACGGGGACATAGAAGCAACCAGAAAAACGGCAAGGGAAGCACTGCTTTCGAAATGGCAAGATCAGTGGGAAACAGAAACAGGAAAGGCGCAATGGACAAAGATATTGGTTCCAAACATCCAAACCTAGATACAATGCAGACACAGGAAACTTAACTACTATACGACACAGGTCTTCACAGGGCATGGCTGTTTCCGCAACTATACCCACAGGATAGGTAAATCCAAAAATTCCATATGCCTTTTTTTGCAACGCGGAAGACTCCGCTGAACATAGTCTCTTTGAATGCCCAAGACATGCGAGACTTAGAGAGGAGACAAACATCCGGTTGGACCAAGAACTGACAGTACAGAACATGACAGACAAAATGACAACATCGAAAAGAGACTGGCAGACCATCGAGACTTTCTTAACAAAGATTATGAAAGACAAGGAAGAAATTGATAGAAGAAATTAGCTTCTTAGATACAAAATACGTAGACCACATATAGTTTATATCAGGGGCTGTCCTTGATGATATATCAGTCACTGATGGTTCCAAGGCTGCTGCCAGCAAAAGGGGAGGGAGTTTGGCAGGTAGTCCGACCTTTAAAACAAGGCGGGAGCCCTGCACTCTTTGGACAAACTCGAGATCGGTACATGAAGTCCAAATACCAGATGGTAAATCGTTTCTCCTACGCTTTAAAAAAAAGCTTCTTCTTCTTCCATTTAATAAAAATATTTTCACAGATAGCGAATTTGCACCTATTTCTGTAACAGATAGGCCTTGGGAAGATATTCAGCGTAACGATGAATTGACAGGAAAATTTCATTCTGATCCACACGCGTTTCCAAAGCCATCTATATCCAAGGATTCTATTCCACCCGTTCCTTCGGTGCAGCCTTCATATCACTATAGCCCCAACTCTGCTTGTTTGTCTTCTACGTCTAAAGCTTATCTGAGTTTTACAGCTGAGATTTCTTCTGAGGATCCTACTTCAAGAAACATAGGGAACATTACACAACAAAGTTCGTGCTGTTGTAGGTTTAAAAAACTGTTGGACATCAAGAGGTAAAATATTTGTTTCCATTGAAAATAATAAAAAACAAATCCGTGATATCTCCGATCTAGACAAACTTCTTACTAAAAAACAGACCTTCTTTATTTCGCAGCATTAATAATGAAATAAATAATGTTATATTATCGTACTACTTAAAGGCAGAGTCTACTGAAATCACTCTTCAAGTTTTCTTGGATTCATTACACATTGTTTTGTTTAAGGTACTTAAATAGAGTTTATTTCTAAGTTTTTTTTTTTAGTTTTTCTTGGCGGCACAAACAATATATAAATAAGTAGGTAATCTCTCAAATTATTTAACACATTTGTAAAATAAAAACATTGCTATTTTTTCAAGTCAAAACATATTAAAATTTTAGTATTGGTTAATATATGTAAATTTCGTTTTTTATTTTTGTTCTGTAGGTTATGTTTTCATTTGTACTTAATTCTGATGGTTAATAAAAAAAATATGAAAAAACAGCTTAAAATAGCACATGTTAATGTTCGGTCTCTGGTAGCTTAGTTTGATGCTTTTAGGAATGTAGTTTTATGTAACAACTATGATATTATTGGAGTGAGCGAAACTTGGCTTAATAGTTCTATATCAAATGAAATAGTTCATATACTAGGTTATATCTTTGTCCGTTGCGATAGAGCTAGCAGGGGAGGAGGAGTTGGTTTCTTCATCAGAGAAAACATTAAGTTTACAAAAATTAATTCACCCAAAAATATAGAGCAACTTTGGTTAAAGTTACAAGTGTATCATAGGAAAATCATAATTGGTGTTGTTTACAAACCCCCAAACTTATCATATACCGAATTTTTAAATAATTTTTGTATCATCTGTTTTACCAATGGCTCGTACATTTTATTGCATTGGAGATTTCAATATAAATTTATTTAATTTCGAATACGCTGACGCTAAATGTGCTACCGAACTTTTTGAGGGCTTAGGGCTCAAACAAATTTTAAATGAACCCACTCGTATCTCACATACTACATCGACCTTAATTGATTGCATCTTAACAACGGACGAGGCGACAATTATAGCAGCAGGAACATCCCACGTAGAAGAGGTAAGCGACCATGAATTAGTGTACTTTATAAGTAACATTGAAACCTCCAGGGTGCCAGCTTTTAGAACCGCTCGTGATTTTAAAAATCTCAATTTTGAACAGTTTGACTATGGCCTTAAGTCTATTCCTTGGGATAATATTTATCATTTACAGAATGTGGGCCGAAAGATTGAATTTCTTAATACAAATTTACAGACTTTATTAGATTTTTACGCTCCGTTCAAAAGTTATCGCATCTCGAAACCATATGCGCCTTGGCTCACCGACACTATTCGTGAAATGATAAAGGATAGGGATAAAATATTAGCTAAATATAAAAAATATCATAATGCAGCTGATTGGAATCTATATAAACAGATGAGAAATATGATTACTAATGCCGTTCGCAGGGAAAAAAAAGTATATTTTGATCAGCAGGCAATGAAAACCCAAAAAGATATCTGGTCTTCTTTAAAGTTATTGAATTTTACTAAAAAACAAAATAACCAAATACCTGATGAACTAATTGATGTCAATCGAATAAATGATTACTTTCTTAATTTTATTCAAAAACTTCCTGTTGACCAGGAATTACTTTTATATTATAAAAATAACAAAAAAGAATCAGTAAAAAGTATCTTCAGCTTTTCTGAGGTCTCTAAAATTGAAGTTTTAAAGATTATATCTAATATTAAAACTACAGCTACGGGAGTAGATGGTATAAACATATTAACAATAAATGTATGTCTACCATATTTGTTGCCACATATAACGCATATTATCAACTTTTGTTTAAGACACTCGGTTTTCCCATCGAAGTGGAAAAAAGCCTGCGTCATTCCCCTGCCCAAGACTCCTAATCCCTCAACATATAATAATCTCAGGCCAATCAGCATTTTACCGACGTTTTCGAAATTACTGGAAAAAGTAATGGAAATGCAATTGCAAAAGCATTTGAATATTAACAGTATTCTTCCAACTACTCAGTCTGGTTTTCAGTCGGGGCATGGCTGTGTTACAGCATTGTCAGAAATCACAGATAATATTTTTAGCGCTATAGATAAAAGCAAGCTGACAGTTTTGATATTACTGGACTACATCAAAGCCTTTAACACTTTGAGCCATGAAATTCTTAACTCCATTCTAAATTTCATTGGATTGTCACCGACAGCCCGCTTTCTGGTTGCTGAGTACCTCCAAAATAGAGTACAGGCTGCGAAATGCGCTGGGCTTACATCTAATTTTTTAGAAATTTCGACAGGAGTTCCACAAGGCTCTATACTGGGCCTTCTTCTCTTTTCTGTGTATGTTTCCAATTTTCCTTCAGTGTTTCTCTCTTGTGCCCAGCATTATTATGTCGACGACACTATATATGTCATTTAATTTTCAAGAAAGTCAGCAGGCGGTGTCTGCAATAAACTATAATTTGGAAAACTTATATGCTTTCTCCAACAAACATTGTTTGCAGTTAAATTCGGCAAAATCGGCCGTGATGGTGTTCGGTAGGGAGATTGATAGGAGAAATTTTGTGGCATCCTTTAAAGACAAAATTGTAATTACAGACAAACCTATCACATTTTATGAACATTATAAAAATCGTGGCGTCATTATGGACCAAGACCTGCGATTTTCTAAGCACATTAGTAAATGCTTACAAAAAAGTTACATTAATTTAAAATTAATATATCAACACAGAGCTGTATGAAATAGAAAAACTGAATCTATGCTTTGTGAATTGTTCGTCCTATCCCATCTTAATTTTTGTGAGACCGTATATGATTCCTGTCTAAAAAGCACAGATATAAGAAGAATACAAAGACTTCAAAATAGTTGTTTGCGCCTGATTTACGGCATAAGAAAGTACGACCATATTAGCCACACTTTTAACCTCAACAATTGGCTTAATATGAAAAAAAGGAGGCAACTTCTTCTGCAACGCTTTTCTATTCCATTTTAACAAGTAAAATATCTTCTTACTTATATAATAAAATTCGATATCGAACGGATGTTCATAACTTGAATATTCGATTTAAAGGTACACTAACCCCTCCTCTCCACTCAACAGAAATGTATAAGAGTTCATTTTCGTATCAAATTACAAATGTAATGAATAAGCTCACTAATAATTTTAAAAATATAAAGTCCAAAGCTGCATTTAAACAATATGTGGTTAAAAAGCTATTTTCTGAACAATAATACTTATATAATTACGAATTGATGTTAACCTCTATATTTCACAATTTGTACGATGTTTATGACTGACATATTCTGTGTGAATAACCAATCCTTTAGTGTAACTTGAATTGCATTTAATTTTCTCTTTTGTGTTACTATGTAATGTTTGTTGCCGCTTTCTCTTGTTTATTATACATTTTTTGGGATGCGTTTATCTACTAGATTAGGGTTAGGTGTAAGAACAGGCATTTATTCCTTCCAGAATAAATGAACTGAATCTCGCCCTTTCTGTACTTTATTTGTATTATTTATGTATATTTTAAAATAAAAGTCCTTTATTATTATTATTATTATTATTATTATTACTCCACCTACCTATCCAAAAGTCGATAACATCTTCGGAAGAACTTTACAAATTTACACCTATTATTAAAAAAAAACGGTTCAAAACACAATAAATAATCGTCATATAGCTAAAATACAGCGCAGTTATCAAATAATGTGAAATATGATACTAGGATATTACTAATTGCTAAACTTCGAATTTTGTTAAAAAAAAATATCCACACACTAATGGTCACTTCACAGGAACTGCCTGGGTAGATGCCTTGAACCACGTTTATATTTTCTTAGATCTTTCAATAACTCAGGCAAATTGAGGACCGTTTTTTTAAAACTCGATAACTACAAAATCAATAATTTTCAGGAGAGCATTTTTTGTGTCTGGCTAACACAAGAATACTTATTAACTAATGAAAATTTTTATAAGAAAAGTTATAGTAAATGGAAATTGATAAATGAGCCAAAATTATGTAATATCAACTTTATTATAACTAAACAAAAAATAAATAAATACGCAGTTTTTTGAAAACTCGATAAGTACGATAAACACATTATCTGACGTTGAAAGAAAATAACATTTTTTACACAGAAAATAAGTCAAAGTCAAACATCCACCTCGGAATCGTGATACAACCCAACCTCATCAGCATTATCGTCAGCACTGAGAGCAGTTCCTTTCATAACTTCATCATAAAAAGAAGATAATTCATCAGTAAGATCAATGCCCCGCAAGAGCTTTTTGACATCGGCTTTCTTGAGGTCACTAACGTGATTGACTGCTGGTAGCTTCTGAGCTGCTGATATTTGATTTGCGTTTTTGATACCTTTTTTAAAACTGCTGACCTCTATATCACAACCTGTATAGGTAGTACGGACTTTGCAAATCACTGTGCTTTTTCTCTTCTGGTATGTCAAGACCCGAGCTTCACTTATTTTAAAAGGTAGCTTTTTCTTCACAATATTCTGCGATACTGACTTATAATCAAATGTATTCCAGTCTTGTCCCCAAACATTGACCTTTCCATAGTTTTTCAAAATCTGGTGATACTCCCTCGGTCCTAAAATCTCCTCTCGTCCTCGATACTCCTTTTCCACCCTTCCAAAAACCCTATCTGGGGGCATGAAACTATGACCTCTTATGGGAAAAAAATGGCGTATTTCCTTAAAAACTGTAGACTTTTCCAGAAAGTAGATGAGAACTGTCATCATGACACTATTCTTATTTTGGGAGGAACATGAGTCTGAAAACAGCTCCAAGATCAACCCATTTTTGCCTTCATCCGATAATTTGTTTTCAAGCTTGTTTAAATAATCTAATAGACCAGAAGCTATCTCATTGCAGCCCCGCCCTGACTGCGTCTCTAACCAAACGTAGAAGCTGATATCTTCCTTTGATTGCTTTTCATGTTGATGATGTACAATGCCTAGGTTATAAAACCAAACTTGTCTTGAATAAAAGACTTCACCAACAGAAATTTTTGGCAATGGTTGATTTTGCTGACAATCGAAACAAACATTATATGTATTTTCTCTGTGAGTATTCATGTATCTGAAAAAAGCCTTTGCTCTCATCCTATGTAGCCTATACTTGGTGCGGAATTCATTTTTTGTTTCTAGCACCTTGTTTTTCCTTATATTAACTAGAAACTCCTTACAAATAAAACACGTATCCGAATGGGGATTCCCAAAACCAAGATTGAAATTTTGATAAAAAATTTTCTTGTACTTAGCCAAAGAACATTTAAATTTTGTTGATTCACAAAATGCGTTAAACATTTTCTGTATGTTTAACTCTGGAGGTAGGTAGTTTCTTCTGCATTTTGCACGCGAGTAGTGACTTTCTCTGCATTTATAGCTTCCTATGTGTACCTTTATTGCTTCAGAAATATCTTTATCAGTCTGGTTTGGTACACGACCTCCTCGCTTTTCAACCAACTGTTCTCCTGCGAGAAATTTTTTCGATATACCAGATAGTCTATCTTTACTTGCACCTAAAACATGAGTCAAGTTCAGATTAACAAATAATAATCAATAGCATTATCTTGACCTACCAGTAACCTTTTGAAATGTAGCAGCGCAAACAGGAACATTACCAGTAGAAGTTCTAATGGAGTATTTGACCGAAAGTTTTCTGTTTCGCTTCAGATCAGTTTCATCTACAGTTTTTCGCTTAGGTACAACAACTTGCATAAACTTCAGCAATATTTTATCTTGTTCAATCTTTTTCAAGTCATTTGCATATATCATTTCCCTAAAACCTAGACAGTCTATATAAAAATCCATATTCAAGCGCGAATTAAAAAATAGGTACTTACCTAGTATTTCATTTCTTGTCAGCTCGCCTGCTTTACAAACAACGCCTTTTTTCTTGTTCTCGAAATGATTACATGCGATGTCAACTTCACCTAACCTCTCTTTTTTATAGCGCGTAATTTTTGGTCTCACTTGATCGTTATTTTCATTAGAAACACGAAATTTTCTTCCCTTTTTTGTAAGGGTCACGTTTTTACTATACTCTCCAGTTATTTCATTCATATTTTAAAAAGAAAAACAAAACACAAAACACGTGATGATGATCCTGGTGACAAGAAGCACTGGTCCAGAATAGAACTTAAACTGTACTGGCTCGGCGACAGAAATTAAATTATTATTCAGTCAAATAAAGCAGGTTCGTTACTTATCGAGTTTTTAAAAACCCCGCGTAGTTATCGAGTTTTGAAAAACCGCAAGAATTTGGCTATACTTTAACTCTTGTAGTTATCGAGTTTTCATGAATCTGACGCTACCAGCAGGTCGGGCATTGAATTTTTATATAGAATCGATGTATATCTCAATTTCGGTAAAAATGTAGTTATCGAGTTTTAAAAAAACGGTCCTCAATTCTCGTTGAAAAATACAGTTTTCTTCTCACCAGAGAGTTCTCTGAACACAATGAAAATGCAGATACAATTAAAGTCGTAAGTTTAAAATATAAATCGTGAAAACCACTCTTTAAGGCATGAACAAACATAAATCGAAGTGATAAAAGATATCAAAGTAATATTTGCTTTAAACAAACCAAAACTTAGCCGTGACATCTATCACAATTGACATGTCAAATATCTCTGTAAATTTTGTTTACATCCTAGGCCAAGGCCACCTATCATTTCGCGTCGTATATGGATCGGTACCTCGATTTTTGATCGATATGTGCACTTTTTTCTTTAAATCGAGTTTTCACCCACTTGCTGAGTAGTTAAAGAAATATTATTAGAGCTTTTTTATAGCCAAATAAAAGCCCATCCGCAAGTATAGATATAATTTCGAGATAAATTCGCGGTAAGCGGCAAAATGAGGTTAATTTGGAATTCAAGATATTAACTTTAAAAAATTAATTTATATTATTTATTATAATTAAGTAATTTAATCGTTAAAGTTATAAACTCGAAATTAGGTCAAGGTCTACCTAAAAATATCTTGTTCTGTAAAAAAAATAGCCTACAGGCTTAGATGTATTAGTTTCCTTGTAATACAGGATAATGTTAAAAAATGTACCCGTTCTTGGGAACTTTGGTGCAAACTTCATCTCGTTAGTGCACCCCCTGTATATAATCCAGGACCCTTCCTAAATAGTCCATTTTATGTAGCTTTTTAAGTACTTTCTGGTGCCATAATTACTTTTCTGACCAGATGTCTACTTTTATAATAAAAAAGAAAAAGTGACTAAAAAGAAATAATTTTTTATGACTTTTTCGAAAAATTTCAGTTTTTCTTAAAAATTTCTATTTTCTCGGCATTTTTCCGATATTCTCCTAGATATTTTCTATGAAAAACATCCCTTGGAAAATTTCGATAGGACTCACCTACTTTGATATATAAAAATATCCCTTTTTTCGAACAAAAAAAAATCGTAAAATCGTCAAACGAATTCGAAACCCAACCAAAAACAATAGGTAGACCGAAAGAACCATCGTTTTAGAAAGTTTCGTGAAAAAAAAATTAAAATTGCGACCTCAAAGTTGACTTTTGTGGTCAAATTTGCGGCGGCATATCTTCAGTATCAGGGGTGATACAGAAAAATGTTCAAACAAATCTCGAGATCCTCGTGCTTTAAAAATATATATCAAAGTCAATGTCCTATCCTAATAGTTTGAGAGCCATAGTAACAAACGACCGCGAAGGGTATATGTAAACTGTTCAGTTCTTTAAACTTCCATATTTAATTAGTAAAATAATTCAACAGCTTGTTTGGACAAAAGGTAATTTAATCATTTTAATCCATTACCAACGCTTTGACACTCTCCGTGTCTTCATCAGGCCTAAAAACAAAGAGCACTACTATTATCTACTATAAAATTTCTTAATTTATTGCACAACTATAGTGACAATCAACGATTTATTGAAACAATCAACTATTCACATATTGGGATAATAAAATTTAAAAAACCTACGTCTTTGCTACAACTCTCTAAATAAGCATTAAAAGTACCTTTAGTGTTGTGACGAATTCATTCAACAACTCTCTAGAGAGAACAGAAATCTATAATGGCTTGTTCCTTCTTTATGTTTATATCTTCAATTTCCGGTAGAAAATGGGAAATATTTCATTAAAATCATAATTGTGTATTTGTAATAAAATGTTACGTTTCTCCAGTGCAAATCTATTTTAAGTAATCAAGTATGAAAACGTGACAATGTTGTTTCTGTTGCGCTGTACATTTATTTCTACCCTTTTCGATATATCATTCAATTTAAACTTCTAGTTTTCATTGTTTCGTAAAAGGTTGGAAATTATTTTAGTTCATTTTTGGCATCCCAAAAAAGAGTAGTATGTTTCTGTATGTTGGCACATACAGCTGTTTAATCAGTTAGGTGCTGTAAATAAATGTTATGTATATATTTTAAATGTTTAAAATATATTTTTGAAACGAATTGTAAATTGTAAAATAATTTTTAATAAACTATTTGAATTTGAATTTGAATTTGAATTCTGTACTACTTCTGTAGTACGGTTTCTGTTAGATCAGTTAAACTTTTGCGAGCCTAAACACCGTTAAATGTTGACACATTTTTCAGTTTTTTGCTTAGAACATCTAAAAAGTGTAGATAAAATTTCACTCTTACCAAAATTAAGGAGAATTCAGTTCAGCGAATGATCTTTTTAAATATTAAATTTGTTTCTGCAGTTTGGTCTGAACCAGCAGTCAAAGAAGAGAGCACATTTTTCTACGTTCACTTTCAAACGCCTGTGACCCGAAAACGACTATTCCAAACTTCTCTCGTTACGATTCTTTCCTTTTATTAGGAATAATAAATTGTGATCCAATTTAGTTCGGTGTCATAACAGAAAAGTCAAGCGTTGCTCAACGTGCTTCGGAGTCTAGGAGTAAATAATCTTAAGTTAAGTAAAAATGTATCTAATAATAATAGATTATTGGATGCATTTCAGAGTATAGAGATAGTTAAATGTGGTAAGAAAGCACTAAATAAAGACAGAGGGCCTGTTCCCTATAGTCCCCTCTATTGCTTACTTCACAACGGTTACCTATAAATAGTATCGGTTAGGATAAGTTACTTTAGTTTATATCCTCTGCTAATGATGCTAACTTGGTTAGCGAAACGCGCGTCCAGAACGTAACAAGTTGTAGTGTAGTGTGGTTAGAACCCTTGTATTTTGATCTATCTTCCACCACAGGGTCCAGTATTAGGACTTAAAATTTGAAGTCAATTTGGTAAGTAGTTTTTAAGCTATGCCGTGAATTGACAGACAGACAGACCAATAGATGGAACAAGGGAATTGTTAATAAAACCTATTTTTTTGGCACCTAGGGACGCTAAGACGTAAGGATATGTAAAGCTTGATATGGTGATTTTTTCACGATTACAAACATTTTCATTGCCGCTACTTGGTTCCACCATCTTGAATTAAAACCAGAGGTTTATTAGTTCATCACTATACCACAGTTAGTTATGCCACACAATTTTGAAGCCCGATAAGGGCCGAACAGAGTGGTTACTAGCCCGAGACAGGAAAGCTCTAAATTCCATCATAGGAATAGTAACGGGACACTGTCGATTGAGGAGACACCTCTTTATGTTAGGCATTGAGGAAGATTCTATCTGCACGGAGTGTCAGGAAGAGGAGGAAACTCCGCTTCACTTCCTGTGCAGATGTGAAGCGCGAGCGAGACTGCGACGAGATATTTTCGGCACTACGGTCTTGCATAGGGACGAAGTTAAGGATCTTGCATGGAAGAATATACAGACTTACATAGTAAGGACAGGCAGATTCAAGGATGTACACCTGGTGGCGGGTGGTGGTTGAGAGAGGAGCTGGGGTAGACTGAAAGGGCCTTATAGGCCTACCAGTCAGGTCTCTAGACCTCGCCCTAACTACTACTACTACTACTACTATGCCACACAATTTGATATCAATGTATTAAGTAGTATTTTCAGGATGAATTTTTAAATACTTTATTAAGTCGCTATTTTGTTCCGCCATCTTGGATTCGTACCAAACTCTTACTAGTTAATTTCAACATAATACTTGATTTTTTTTGTAAAAATGGAGATAAATTGGATAAGTTGTTTTTAATAATAATTTTTTTAACAATTCATTGGGTCGCCATTTTGTTTCGCCATACTGGATTTTTACCAAAATATTACCAGATCATCCCCACACGAACCTTAATTTTTGACCGGGGGTGGTGGGTAAAAATGTAAAATACGATAGTTTAATTCCTAAATTCCTAAATTTGCACGCATAGATATATTTTTTTGTTTGAAACCAAAATTACCCACATCCGTTCCGGAAATCGAATTTCTATGAGCCAGAAAACTAAATATAATAATAAAAATCCATTTTATCATTGCCATACCTACTAGCTATCGAATTGACTCATTTCAAGCGCTTATGAAAAGGGCCTTCCTTTCAGACAAAAGAAAAATACCTATAGTTATTAAAATTAATAGTAAACTGTTCATCAACAATATTCTTTATTGATTGTGATAGCAATCTCAACTGGTTAAGAAATAATTGGGATTAGATCGTGTCAAATTGTAACCACACCCCTGGATTGCTTTCACTGGGGTCATTTGAAAAATAAAGTTTATGTGATAAAACCAGATAATATTGATATATTAAAAGACATAATCAGGATATAACTCCGTATATGCTTCAAAATGTAACAAATGCATTTTATTACAATTTAACAAACATAAAACATATTAACTCTTCCAATAAAAATCCACGCTCTATAATTATGAAACTTAAAACCAAACAGGACAAAGATAATCTTATTGCAGCCGTAAAGAGAGAGAAGGGGTTAAAGTTGAATGGCATTGGCATCGCTGGCCCAAATTCAAACATATTCATCAATGACCATCTTACACCATAGAACAAGCTACTCTCCAAACATGTTAGGGAGAAGTGCAAAATTGTGGCTGCTTCCTTCTGGACCAAGGATTGTAAAATCTTTGTTCGTCTTGCGAATGGTGGGAAATCATTTCAAATGATCTCAGAGAAAGACTTAGCGCTTATTAAGTAATTGTTAACCTGCTTTTTACTTTTCATTTTCTATTTACAATATTGTTTCCGCATTCTATGTTAGAATTTGAATTTGTTCTCTGTTTTTATGGACACACTCTCAATATACTTTCAAAACGTGCGGGGTCTGCGCACTAAAACTGACGATTTTTATCTATCAACACTGCATTCAGCATACGATATAATTTGCATTGTTGAGTCCTGGCTAAAACCAGGAGTCCACAGTTCTAAAATTTTCGATACAAATGTTTACGATGTTTACCGCATCGACCGATGCCCCGAGCGTACGGAGAAGAAAGATGGAGGTGAAGTTTTAATAGCAATCAACAAAAGACTTATGTCCACTATGATAACTGAGTCGTGTAGCCATGGTTTATGTGAAGACTTATGGGTTTCTATTAAATTGAACCATCACCGGGAGTTTCATTTGTGCTGCGTATACGTTGCCATACGCCACCGTGAACAATTTGAATGCATATTTGTCTGCTTTAAGTGAAGTTGTTCAAAGTCATGATAGTGATTATGTATTGGTTATTGGTGACTTTAATATTCCTAGGATTAAGTGGTCATTTGACAATTACGAAAAGTGTTATATTGCAACAGAAATTTCTGATCCTCTCGGCGAAAGTCTTGTTGATTCTGTTAATTTGTTAAATCTAAGTCAGCATAATGGTATTTTGAACGCCAACGGTAAGTTATTAGACTTAATATTTAGTTCTCTACAAAACATATCAGTGCTGCCTTGTGACAATCCCCTCGTGGCGGAGGATCGTCATCACAGATCAATCGATATCACAGTAACCCTACAAACCGACATAGGGCTTAAGAAAAAGACACCATACTATATGCTTAAATTTCGGTCGGCAAACTATCCCATTATTAACGACGCGATCACAGCTATTGATTGGAATAACTGCTTCTTACAAAAAGACGTAAACGAATCTGTCAAAATATTCTATGATAAAATATCAAATATTATTTTAGATAATGTGCCCAATAAAAAAAGAAAATCCGATTATCCTCTTTGGTTTACTTACGAAACTATCTCACTAATTAAAGAAAAATATAGAGCTCACCAAAAATGGAAGAAATACAAGAATCAATTAGATTATCAAACTTTTTCTCCCATAAGAAAAAACGTAAAAACCTCCATACGCAACGACTATAAAAAATATATAACTAACACTGAATTGAACTTAAAATCAAACACAAAAAGTTTCTGGTCTTTTGTCTCACATAGATCTAACCGCAAAACTATGCCAAGCTATGTAGTACTTAATGACTCGGTTTTCACTGAAGATGTCGATATTTGTAATGCCTTTTCATCTTATTTCTCTAGTGTTTATGAACCTTTTGATACTCCCCCGAAGATATCTCTTTCTTCAAACATTTCGCGTTGTATAGATATTAAAAATATCACTGAAAAAGAAATAATAACAAAAATTGACGATCTTGACGTAAATAAAGGTGGGGGTCCGGATGGCCTACCCCATATATTTTTTGTTAAATGTAAAAGTTCAATTATTACACCTCTATTATTGTTATTTCAAAAGTCAAACAATGAAGGAGTTTTTCCGAGTGAATGGAAAAAGGGCCAGATTACACCCATATTTAAGAACGGAAATAAAAACGATGTCTGCAATTACAGGCCAATCTCTATGCTGTCAGTGCCCGGCAAGATACTTGAAGCTATAATCACCGATTTTTTATTTTTTGAACTTAAACAAACAATCATACAGAATCAGCATGGTTTTTTCCGGGGCCGCTCGGTCGTAACAAATCTCACTGTTTTTATTCAAAAATTATTGGAGGCTATGGACAATAGACAGCGGGTGGACGCCGTTTATACCGATTTCTCTAAAGCCTTTGATAAACTCCATATTCCAACACTCTTAATTAAAATACGTAATATCGGTATAGGCGGCCGTCTCCTACAATGGATAACGTCATATGTGTCCGATCGTAGCCAATGTGTCAGAATTAATAATTGCACGTCATTATATGTTAACACAACTTCCGGTGTGCCCCAGGGCTCCCACTTAGGGCCATTATTGTTTTCCATCTTTATAAACGATATAACTGAATGCTTCCAATTCTCGAAATTTTCACTATATGCCGATGATCTCAAGATCTCTAGAATTATCACGTCCCCTAATGACTGTGAGAAGCTTCAGTCTGACATAGATCGACTAAATGAGTACTGTAACAAAAATCGGTTATTTCTCAATATTTCTAAATGTAATTTTATTAGATTTTTCTCGTCTAACTTCTGACATCGCGCATGTATATACTATTCAAGAAGTTAACCTTAAACATGTCACTACAATCAGAGATCTCGGGGTCACACTTGACAGCAAATTGACGTTTGAGGCACATATCGAGTCTATAGTGAGAAGGGCTTGGAAGAATTTAGGTTTCATATTGCGCATCACTAGGACCTTTAGGCAGCCAACGTCTTTAATAACTCTCTATAACTCATTTGTCCGTAGTCACTTGGAATTTGCACGTACTGTTTGGAACCCTCAATATGGCAAATATATCTCCCGTATAGAAAGAATTCAACAAAAATTTATTTTTCATTTAAAATTCAGATTTAATCGCGACTTACTGTGTCTAGATTATAGTGCAGGTCTGAGGCATTACAACTTGCAAAAATTAAGCGAAAGACGTTTGGTGCCTATGCAATTCTTTTGCATAAAATTTTAAGTAATACCATAGACTGTCAATTTATGGTTGAAAATGTTAGTTTTAGTGTCCCACAGTTTAATTCTAGATCGACTTATTTGTTTTATAATAAAAGATTTCACACAAATTACGCTATGAACTCCCCTCTATCACAAATGTTAAAATCTTACAATCTCTATTTTTGTAATATTGACATATTTATGATATCCTTGCTTTCTCTAAAAAAATTAGCATATAGTCAGTTTTTATAACGTTAAAATTATGACTCTTTGTTCAGACCTCATAACTAAGGACCATCATAATGTGATTTATACACATTTACATTTTTAATTAATTTTTTTTCTTATATTCTATTTTTCTTTCTACTTAGTCTTTTTTGGTTAGTGGTAATTTAGCTCGTAGGTAGATCATGTAAAACTAAAATTAGTGCATGTAAATTTACTGTGCCTTTGCGTAATTGGAAAGCTACAACTTTCTGTGCAGAGGCCTGTTCTGTATAAATAAATAAATAAATAAATAGAAAAAGACTCCAAGTCTCGGTCTCATTAAATTATAATTTTACAATTCACAACAAACATGACACGTGTTTCGCCCTTTCAAGCATCATGAGACCTACAAACAACAGAGAGAACCTTAGTAAATAATCACACTCACAAATCCTAAAACAATAACTTACAAATAGAATAAAACACACTAAAGCATAACAAAACAAACACCTACTTACACATATTTGATGGACATTAAAATGAGGTTAAGTCTCACGTGAATAAACAAAATAAAATATTAAAAAAAGATTCATGTCTGTAGACGGGATCTAACCCAGACCATCCGAGTAAGACGCCGAAGCAACCACCCACAGACCACTGGACTAGTCGAAGAAAAAAACCAAAAACTCTCACTCTATGAATTAGTGAATGAAATGAAGGTTGCCTACAATTATTATTACATTAAATTGTTAAATATTAGGGTTGGTTCAAAATTAAAAACATCGTTAACGCAAGTGAGAATGGGACTTTTTATAGCTTTGGTTATGTCCATTTTTTTCTAGAAGGTCAAGCTTTTTCCCCTTCGGACATTCATGTAAAACATCAACGTCAGAAATGGAAAATTCATGACCTGACTCCAACAAATGATTGGCAAAAGCTGAAACAGTCTCAGTTACATCCGTATTTCTGAATTTGTTCACAAGGCTTAAATGTTCTCTCACCCTTGTGGAAATTTTTCGACCTGTTTGTCTCACATAGGTCGTGGAACATTCGCTACAATTTAGTGCATAAACCCCAGATCTGGACATTTTATCGGTTGTGTCCTTTGTCCCTACTAAATGTCTCTTATTACAATTTGGGACCTAATTAAATAAGTTTAGTTAAGATTAATTGTAAGAGTATCTTAAATTTTGTATCTGTTATTTACAGGTATTTGTTGTGTTAATAAAAATGATGTTATTCCTTTGAAACTAGTGCTTATGAAAGAAATTACATTTTAACGAAAATTTGCAACTCTATTAAATTGGCAAACAGAGAGGAGAAGCTTTTTTAAAAGATATGATGCCTCAAAAACTATAGTAAAAACATAGTACAAAAAAATTGATTTTCTAATTTTTTTTCTCAGAAAATGTATAGTTTTCGAGTAAATTTTGATTTAAAAAATAATATATTTGTTGCTTTTCTCTTTTTTTTCAATTTTTCTAGCTGCTTACGACGGGGTAGAGTTCCTCGGAAACCTATAAAAATTAGGTTTTTTACAGGCTACCTTCATTACAGAGCCACATCTTAAGTATCTTCAATATTAGAAGGTGAGATTCATTAAACTTTTATTTTTTTTCCATCCCTCGTATAAGGGAAGTATTATAATCGTGAAAAAATCACCGTTTCAGGTCTTTAGATGCCAAATCTCAATTTTATCGGTCTGTGTGTACGCCAGCATAGCTCAAAAACTACTTATCCGATTGACTTGGTTACATTTTGGTAGAAATCCAATATGGCGGAACACAATGGCGGCCTAGTAATATGTTAAAATAATTATTACTAAAAAACTACTTATCCAACGTGCCTGGAATTTTGCAAAAAATCAACTGGTAAAATTTTGGTATGAATCCAAAATGGCGAAACAAAATGGAGGCTTGATAGAATAATTAAAATATCAGCATGAAAAAACTACTTATTAGATTGATTTGAAACGTTGTCCAAGAATTAAGGGTGATATAGAAATAAACTGGTCAAAATTGTGATACGAATTCAAGAATGGCAGACAAAGTGTTTTTAATCGTGAAAAAAAATCACCCTCGAAGGTTTTATACAGCTTCAAGTTTTAGCGTTTCTAGATGCCCAAAATAATGTTTTCTCAATTTCGTCGGTCTCTTTATCGGTCTGTCAATTTGTGACCTAGCTAAAAAAACTACTTACCCTATTGACTTCAAATTTTTGTCAAAAATTAAAGGTCTTATGGGAATAACATGGTAATATTTTGGTAAGTATCCAATATAGCGGAACAAAATGTAAAAATACCAAATAACTAAGTTTCCTCAATCAGTACCGCATCTACAACTGGTAACATTTTTTGGAATGAATCCAAGATGGCGGCCTAAGAAAATAATTAAAATATCAGTCTGAAAAAACTAATTACTAGATTAATTTCAAAATGGGTGCTATCATTAAGTGTGGATAAACTAGAAAAATGGTGGTACTAATTCAAAATGGCGGTACTAAATGGCGACCAAATAAATTTTTTTTCAATAATCAACGTAAACAATTTTTCTTATTCAATTTTCAAAAACATTAAATATGATGTCAACAAAGGGATGTATTATCCCAACTTAAGTAACAATAAAAAGTAGAAAAACTCTTACTATTAAACACACTATCTTATTTGCACTTAAACGATTGATAACTACATAGTAAATGCAAATAGTACAATAATAAATTACATACATGTTTATAACAAACAAAGTACATGCAGATTATAGTTTAATTAGGTTAACATGTTAAAAAAAAATAACAGCATTCACCCTCTGTCCAGCAGATAAGTTTCAATTTTATTTACAGAATAAAAAGTTTCATTGAGTAGTAGCGTTTTTATTTGTTTTTTAAAAGGTGCTATGGTTTCAATCCTTTTTATACTTTCTGGCAGTAAGTTAAATAGTTTGCAACCTAAATAATGACTAGTTTTTTTAACATATTCATGATTGTGTTTTTCAATACAAAAAATGTCTCTATTTCATGTCGGATAACTGTGAAAAAAACTATGCTAAATGAAGTTGTCTTTATTTTGATATATATACACTAAGAGTTTGTATATACAGGGTTATTCACGCAACCCGTTCATTGAAAGTTTTTGATGATGCCATTTAGATAAAAATTTTAAATTTTGGGATTAAGGTAAGGTCAAGGGGTACTTCTTTTTTGAAATATTTTCAACTTCCTGTCACTTCCGGTTTAACCGGAAGTTGGTATAAACTTGCTTATTTTAAATGGAACACTAATGTCCTATACCTAGGTTCAAGCGTTCTTAAGATATGACCTTGAACCGAAAATGAGCCTTCGGGGTACCAAATTTTAAAATCTCATATTTTGGTAAGTTTTGAAGATATAATCTTCATATTTTGCAGACGATCGGTAAATAAACATAGGTTTCTCTTTTTTTTATTGAATTTGTCTATTTTTATACAGGTTGTCCTAAATTCAGCGGCAAACATTCACATTTTCAAAGCTGCTAAAGTCCTTTTTTTCTAAATGGGACACCTTATAACTTTATGCACTATCAAATGTAGAATTTCATTTTTTATCGAACTGTATTAAGGTTCCCTATACCTATTCGTAACCATTTTCGAAATAATGGCGTTTTATAAAAATATCGTATATATTTGCTTAAATGTTTACATGTTCCAATAGTGAGCCATAGAAAAACAATTGAGATCCAATATCCAACATGACAGATGATTAGTATGCGTTATTTATCGAAAGCTGTCAGTGATAAACTAAATCTTCTAAATCGAAATGGAAGAATACTCAAACGCTGATATTCTCAGTCTATTTTATATTCATGGAGAATGTTATAAAATTTTGGAGAGAACGTGTCGTGTGTTTAATGAACGCCACCCTGATTTGTCGCCAATGAACAAGTCAAAATTGAAGAGGATTGAAACGAACTTTTTGCGTTTTGACAAGGTTAGAGTTACAACAAATTTTCCGAAACCAGTGACAAATGCCGAGGATAACATAATAAACACATTAGCTTATTTCCACGCAAACCCGCAAAGTTCAATACCGTCTGCAGAAAACGATTTGGGAATTTCTTCTTCATCTGTCCAAAGAATCTTGAGCGAACATCACATGCACCTTTATTCCTTCCAAAACGTGCAAGCCTTGAGACCTGGTGATGACGTCCAACGAGTAGAATTTTGCGAATTCATGTTTTTGAAAATTCAAGAGGACAGTCAATTCCTTTCAAAAATATTTTGGACCGATGAAGCGAAATTTTCTAGAGAACGAATAACAAATAGAAGAAACGAATATTTCTGGGTAGCAGAAAATCCGCACGCTTTACGCGAAACGCGTTCTCAAGAGAGGTTTAGCTTCAATGTTTTCGGTATAGTATTAAATGATCAGGTGCGGTACTGTATTTATGAACACAATTTAAACAGTATTTGGAAATTTTACGAGGGACGGTTTCTGAATTTATAGAAGAAATTCCTATTGGTGAGCTGCAAAATTATTGGTATCAATTAGATGGGGCACCAGCACATAATTCCGCTGCAGTTTATCTCCAATTATCTCCAATGGCCCTTGGAGATGGCCCCCGCGATCGCCTGATTTAACATCCCTAGACTTTTATTTATGAGGATTTATCAAAGGTAAAGTCTATGCTTCCCCAGTAAATAACCAACAAGATTTACTGGACAGGATACGAACAGCTTTTGCCGAATTAGAAAACGGACAAATTCAACGGGCCAAACCAATTGTACAAAGAAGAATTGAAATATGTCTTCAAATGAACGGACAGCATATAGAACATTTGTTATAATTCAATTTTATTATTTTATTTATTTATTGTTGATTGTTAGATTGCCATAATTTTTAAGTTCACTAAAACAAGTATAGAACAGTCTCGAACTTAGTAGATATGGTTAAAAATAATGTAAACAATTTATTACATTTTTTATAACTTTAACTTTTCCGAAACGAAAAAATTTCGTTTCAATCCTCTTCAATTTTCTCTTGTTCATTGGCGATAAATGAGGATGTTTTTCATTAAAAACATGGCACGTTCTCTCCAATATTTTGTAACATTCTCCGCGAATATAAAATAAATTGAGAATGTCAGCTTTTGAGTGTTATTTTATTTTAATTTAAAAATTTCAAATCAGCTGTCATGTTGAATAGAAAAGCACAACAATTGTTTTTCCATGGCTTATTACGGGAAGGTGTAAGCATTTAGCAAATACAGATGATAGTTTAATAAAAACCTGATTATTTCGAAAATGGTTACGAATAGGTATAAAGAACCTTAATACAGTTCGATAGAAAATTAAATTCTACTTTTGATAGTGCATAAAGTTATAGAGTGTCCCATTTAAAAAAACGGACTTTAGCGGCTTTGAAAATGTGAATGTTTGCCGCCGAATTTAATACAACCTGTATAACAATAGACAAATTCAATAAAAAAATCGTTTTCTGCAGACGGTATTGCACTTTGCGGGTTTGCGTGGAAATAAGCTAATGTGTTTATTATGTTATCCTCGGCATTTGTCACTGGTTTCGGAAAATTTTTTGTAACTCTAACCTTGTCAAAACACAAAAGGTTCGTTTCAATCCTTTTCAATTTTGACTTGTTCATTGGCGGCAAATCAGGGTGGCGTTCATTAAACACACGACACGTTCTCTCCAAAATTTTATAACATTCTCCATGAATATAAAATAGACTGAGAATATCAGCGTTTGAGTATTCTTCCATTTCGATTTAGAAGATTTAGTTTATCACTGACAGCTTTCGATAAATAACGCATACTAATCATCTGTCATGTTGGATATTGGATCTCAATTGTTTTTCCATGGCTCACCATTGGAACATGTAAACATTTAAGCAAATATATACGATATTTTTATAAAACGCAATTATTTCGATAATGGTTACGAATAGGTATAGGGAACCTTAATACAGTTCGATAAAAAAATGAAATTCTACATTTGATAGTGCATAAAGTTATAGGGTGTCCCATTTAAAAAAAAAGGACTTTAGTGGCTTTGAAAATGTGAATGTTTGCCGCTGAATTTAGGACAACCTGTAAAAAAATAGACAAATTCAATAAAAAAAAATAGAAACCTATGATTATTTACCGATCGTCTGCAAAATATGAACATTATATCTTCAAAACTTACAAAAATATGAGATTTAAAAATTTGGTACCCCGAAGGCTCATTTTTGGTTCAAGGTCAAGTATCTTAAGAACGCTTGAACCTAGGTATAGAACATATTAGATAAAATAGCATTAAATTTTTTCGTAGAATCCAAAAATATCATAAAATATAGGGTGTTCCATTTTAAATAAGCAAGTTGATACCAACTTCCGGTTAAACCGGAAGTGACAGGAAATTGAAAATATTTCAAAAAAGAAGTACTTTTTGACCTTACCTTAATCCCAAAATTTGAAATTTTTATGTAAATGGCATCATCAAAAACTTTTAATGAACGGGTTGCGTGAATAACCCTGAATAGACACTTGTTACTATTAGTATTTTTTTAATAATAAGAGTTCCCTACATGATGCCTTATATGGCAAGTTAGAGGTCAGTCTCAGATTCTTTTTTGTATACTCAGCACTTTGTTCAGGTCCTGCGCGCTTCCCCATACTGCCAAACCATAGGTCATGATTGAGTATGCATTAGCGTAGTAGACAGTTACTAAATTAGAAACACTTAATGAGTTTTTTAAAGATTTTATCATAAAAAAAAACATGTATTTAGTCACGAACAAACATCTTCTATATGCGGGCTCCACTCAAGGTTAGAATCTATGGTAATTCCTAAAAACTTTGAACTATGGCTAACAGACAAACTGGCAAAGTTATATTATTAAATAAAATATTTAGATTTATTGGTTTACGCATTTTTGTCTTAAATTTCATAGAGACAGTTTTTGATAGATTTATATAAGTTTGTTTTTTCACACCAATTTGAGAACTCAGTCGGAGTAATCTTAATTTTCTCCTCCAAAATATTCTCATTTTTGGCGGAGATGACTATGGTCGTATCATCAGCGAACATAAAAACGATTCTACATGAAATAAATTTTAGTAAGTCGTTTATAAGTAACAAAAAAATTAAAGGACCCAGGACACTGCCTTGAGGGGTCCCTAAGTCACAGTTTGTCGTTTGTTTTATCACCTATTTTTATTTTAAATTTTTTAGGATCTATGGTATCAAATGCCCTTGTTAGATCAAATAGGAGAGCTACAACTTTTTCAATTTTATCAAGTTGATTGTATATACTCTGTATAAGGTCAATCACTGCGGTTTCAGTAAATTGTTTTTCTCTAAAACCATGCTGGTGTGAGGTTAGAGCTTTATTTTTCTCAAGAAAGGGAGTTAGCTTGTTGTAAATAACCTGTGAAAAACAACTAAGTAAAGATAGAGGCCTATAATTTTCAATTAAAAGAGGAACAACTTTTTCTACACAGTGCACTCCTTTGATAAACCGTTACTATAGTGACAATTTAATTTATTTTTAACATTAGATAGATGAATACTATAATTATTTGCTATGTCTTCTGCATTAGTTAGCATTACACTATCCTTACATATTTGACTAATGTATATTTTTGAATTGTTTAGATTTTTGCCATTTAAAGAGTTAATTATATTCCAAGTGGTTTTTGTTTTGTTTTTTGAATTATTTACGTTTCTGTTGTAACAGTTTTCTTTTTATTTTTTAATTTTTATGTTTATTTCTTTTTTAAGGAGTTTATATTTACTTTTTAGTAATAAGTCTTCAGTACGCTTCTGTAACCAGTGTAAGTTTTTTAAGTTGTTAAGATCGTGAAGAAGTTCCATAGAAAAATTAATTTTTTTATTTTGGCTCTTTGTTTCCTTAACCTCTTCATGTGGACAGCTTACTTGAAAGCACCAACTGAATGCATCAAAAAATTGTTCAAAGTCACCCTCCACATCGCTCCGAGTGAAATTTATTTCAAATGAATTGAAGTGAAAATTAAATTCGTTAATCGAGCCACTGTATATATATATATATATATATATATATATATATATATATATATATATATATATATATATATATATATATATAAGGTCAATATAATGAGCGAAACGTTGATTAAATTGTAGTTTTGCTTCTCAATGAGTTAACCTATGCCCAAGAAAATAATTAACAAAAAAAAATATATATATATATATATATATATATATATATATATATATATATATATATATATATATATATATATATATATATATATATATATATATATATATATATATATATATATATATATATATATATATATATATATATATATATATATATATATATATATATATATATATATATATATATATATATATATATATATATATATATATATATATATATATATATATATATATATATATATATATATATATATATATATATATATATATATATATATATATATATATATATATATATATATATATATATATTTTTTTGTTAATTATTTTCTTGGGCATAGGTTAATTCATTGAGAAGCAAAACTACAATTTAATCAACGTTTCGCTCATTATATTGACCTTTTTCAAGATATTTTATTTTCTACAATAAAAACATGTATAGTTAATATTTAAATTGATTAAAACACTATTGAAAAAACATCACTCAAAAAAACATTACATTTAAAACAAAATATGATCATGAACACAAAAATACATTTAAAACTACATTAATATTATACAGAGTACGTACCTTGAAAAGATGTCATGTGTAACGAATGTTTTGCGATTGCAAAAATTTCGACACGTCTGGAATTCTGGTAGATAAAAACGAGACAACTTTTTTCTATTTTTTTTTTATATTTGCTTTGATTTTTATTGCTGTACAGAGTTTGGGTTTATGTTCTTACTGAAATGTACAGGGTTTTATGTATGGAGTAGTTTATTTAAATTAATTTACTTAGATATCAGATTATAATAAATTTGGCTTAAGTTATTGATGTCTTTTTTATCGTTGACGGCATCTTTCTCATTTTTAATTTGTATCATTTCTTTTATTGTGAGTTCGATAGTTAGTTTCTTGCTCTAAAATCGAATTCATGTTTTTCTGTATGTTCGTGTTTGTGGAGTGCAGTTGATGCATTTTTTGTGTATTTGTGGGCGTTTAATCGACTATCTAAGTATTGTGTTGACATTCCTATGTACTTTTTTGGGCAATTTAAACATGGAATTGAGTAAACTTGGTTTGATTTCTTTTTTTTAATTACTTTGCTTTTCAAGGGAGTGAAAAGACCGTTTAGTAAATTCTGTGCTTTATGACAGACAGTTATGTCGTGTTTAGACAATATATAATTTATTTTTTCTGATAGACCGTCTGTGTAGGGTATTGCAACGTATTTAGTATTACCATTTCTTTCTTTTGTTGCTTTCTTTAAGTTATTATAAAAAACATGAGTTATTATTTAGAGTAATGTTAATAGCTTCTATAAATTCTTTTAATGGAAGTGTTGTGTGACCCTTTAATTCGTCCCATTTTTGTGTTATTATGTCAGATAAAAGTTCATTCGGAATATATTCATATATAATTATTTCCAGTATGAGGACAAACATTATCAACAGTTAGATGGTTGCGCTATGGGTTCTCCTATTTCCTCCATTGTCGCACAATTAGTTATGGAATATCTGGAGGAGAATGTGATAAGTGAACTTGATTTTAACCTTCCTTTTTTTAAAAGATTTGTGGACGATTGTTTAACTGCCGTTTCAAAAAACCATATTAATGACCTATTAAATGCTTTCAATAATTTTCTTCCTTCCCCAGAATATCGTCCTCAGATTTTAAAGAAGGTTAAGGAGACTTTAATAAATAACCAATATCCGGAAAAAAACATACTACGAGTTTTTAAACAACGAACTCATGTTTTTTATAATAACTTAAAGAAAGCAACAAAAGAAAGAAATGGTAATATTAAATACGTTACAATGCCCTACACAGACGGTCTATCAGAAAAAATAAATTATATATTGTCTAAACACGACATAACTGTCTGTCATAAAGCACAGAATTTACTAAACGGTCTTTTCACTCCCTTGAAAAGCAAAGTAATTAAAAAAAAGAAATCAAACCTAGTTTACTCAATTCCATGTTTAAATTGCCCAAAAAAGTACATAGGAATGACAACACAATACTTAGATAGTCGATTAAACGGCCACAAATACACAAAAAATGCATCAACTGCACTCCACAAACACGAACATACAGAAAAATATGAATTCGATTTTAAACAAACCAAAATTTTAGAGCAAGAAACTAATTATCGAAAACTCACAATAAAAGAAATGATACAAATTAAAAAAGAGAAAGATGCCGTCAACGATAAAAAAGACATCAATAACTTAAGTCAAATTTATTATAATCTGATATCTAAGTAAATTAATTTAAATAAATAAACTACTCCATACATAAAACCCTGTACATTTCAGTAAGATCATAAACCCAAACTCTGTACAGCAATAAAAATCAAAGTAAATATAAAAAAAAATAGAAAAAGTTGTCTCGTTTTTATCTACCAGAATTCCAGACGTGTCGAAATTTTTGTAATCGCAAAACATTCGTTACACATGACATGTTTCCAAGGTACGTACTCTGTATAATATTAATGTTGTTTTAAATGTATGTTTTTGTTCATGATCATAGTTTGTTTTAAATGTAATGTTTTTTTGAGTGATGTTTTTTCAATAATGTTTTAATCAATTTAAATATTAACTATACATGTTTTTATTGTAGAAAATAAAATATCTTGAAAAAGCTCAATATAATGAGCGAAACGTCGATTAAATTGTAGTTTTGCTTCTCAATCAGTTAACCTATGCCCAAGAAAATAATTAACAAAATATTTATATATGGTTAAAGAAAAAAAAACGATATATATGTATATATATATATATATATATATATATATATATATATATATATATATATATATATATATATATATATATATATATATATATATATATATGTATGTGTGTGTGTGTGTCTGTGTGTGTGTATGTGTGTGTATGTGTGTGTATGTGTGTATGTGTGTATGTGTATATATGTGTGTGTGTGTGTGTGTGTGTGTGTGTGTGTTACTAAATGACAATGTGCAGAAGTAATCTGGCCCACATTTCACTATTCCTAAGAAGAAAAGGAAAGATTAATAACAGAGAAGTCCTGCGTAAAGGAAATTTGCCGAATTTTTTTTTTGTATTAAATATGGCGAAATACCCAAAAATATTTGATTTAATAATTAAAACTTTACAATCAGACTTATTTTTCAAATTATTTATAGTCAAAAAAGGCAAAGTCATAAAAAAAACAATTTATTTAACCTTTAAATTGCATTTCAAGCACACATAGATAATTTCAGTTTTTTTTTCATTCGAGTTCTAAACTCAACATTGTCGTCAACTTTCACCCGTTAGTTCTTTATTTGACATTTATAAAAGTAATTCAGTCGAACATCGTGTGTAGTGTGAATAATAAAAACAAATCGATTCACAAAAAGTTAAAACTATTAGATAATTCCACTCTCTACTGCGTGCAGGCAGATTTCCCTTGCTCGAGCTCTAAAATATTCTCCTTTTCGAACGTCTGACATCTTCTCTTTCCAGATATTAAAAAATTCTTCTCTAGTCAAATCTCTCCTCTCTCTCAGTGCGCATAGCTCACTTTTACTTATCAGCTTGCCGACAGTCAAACCCAAACCTAAAAATGAAAATGATAACAAACATTTTGACATTTTTGATAATATTTTTGATAGAAATAGTCTAATGTATACCTAATAGGAAAGGCTAAATTTTCCGGCTTACCATAAAGATTCCGGGAATGTGGCTTTTGCTACGAGGTATAGGTACATACTATTTTTCCGAAATTGTTGAAAGGACATAAATTATTACAATCAACTTAGGTAAAAAATTAACTCAAAAAACCAAACCGAGTTGACTTAACATAATGAATTTATCTAATTTGTTTCAAAATATAGTGTCGAGAAAAAAGAAATGTTCATTTCAATGTGAAAAACATTATATTTACTTCCCTATATAACAGCAATTATATTGTACTATTAATACACAATATATACTACATAGGGGAAGTGTTGGTAGAGAGACTAGTACCGTTACGTCTAGGATTTATTAAAAATCTTAATCCATAATATACAGGGTGTCTATTTTAGGGTATACCACTATTGCTATCTCATAAACGACAAGAGATACGATGTTGGTGAAATTAGAGAAAAAGTTTCCTTTATGGAGGACGTTAACAATCCGTTTATAGATTTTTAATTTTATTTTTTGTTTCTGAAATACCGGGGATTTTGCAAAAATTGCCCAAAATTATTTTATTAAATATCTCAAAAAGTTGGTACTTTAGAAAAAAGTTTTATACAACACTTACTTACTTTAATGTTCTCTACAAAATGACGCTCTCAGATTTTCAATCCGACGTTTCGTCTATCGGCCACCACCATCAATTTTTTTTTAAATACGGACCTGCATTTTTATTTCATTTTCTTGAGGGACAATTTACAGTTAGTACATCAACATACACCAAGAACATTTTTATCGACGTTTCGTGCTGTTATATTCATCTTCATATTTCCTTTTCTAATACAGCTCTGAATTTTCAGTTAAAGAATGGGCTTCTTCGTAAATATCTTTACTTAATAACGTGGATCTCAGAAAATACAATTAAAATTTTTTACCGTTCACCACAAACGAAATTACAATTAAATACCTACTAATATTAAAATGGTTTACGTTTTAAAATTAATTACTTACAGTAAAAAATAACAACTAATGATTAGAAATGTTGGAAAAGTCGGCCATTATTTCTTAAACACTTCCTAGCGTTTTTGATAACTCTTTTCTGAATATTTTTAAGCACTCTTAGTGTTATTTTATCACATGCCAACTGAATTCTTAGCTTAAGATCATACAATTTGCAGCAGTCGTTAAATATACCAAGTCCTCTATGTATCCTCATATGGACAAATCCATTGGAGTTAGGTCCGGGGAACGAGGAGGCCAAATAATAGGACCGTTATTACCAATCCAGTGGTTAGGTTTAAAATTATTAAGGAATCGGGTGCAGCGACGGTAACGATACGCTGGAGCACCATCTTGTAAAAAAACAGCATATCTACTTTTTCGTCATTTGAATAAGCCATATTATTTCAATTATTCAACAACAGACCAATAGTTATCAGCAAATTAAAACAATTTAACAAATGTATTATTTGAAGGAATTCAACTGTTTTTTCACAACCGCCTTACTGTAAGTAATTAGTTTTAATATTAGTAGGTATTTAATTGTAATTTTGCTTGTGATGAACCGTAAAACATTTTAATTGTTTTTTCCGGGAACTACATTATTAAATAAAGATATTTATGAAGAAGCACATTCTTTCAGTGAAAATCCAGAGCCGTACTATACCGTATATAACAGTACGAAACGTTGGTACAAATGTTCTTGGTGTATGTTGATGTATTAACTGTAAATTGTTCTTCAAGAAAATGAAATAGAAAATGCAGGTCCATATTGAAAAAAAACAATAATGGTGGGAGACGAAAACGTCGGCTTGAAAATCTGAGGACGCCATTTTGTAGAAAACATTAAACTAAGTAAGTGTTCAAAATACAAGAGTTCTAACCACACTACACCACAACTTGTTACGTACTGGACGCGCGTTTCGCTAACTAAGTTAGCATCATCAGCAGATGATATAAACTGGTTATCGTCCAGAATGTAACAAGTTGTGGTGTAGTGTGTGTGCTTAAAACACTTGTATTTTGATCTATCTTCCACCACAGGTTCCAGTGTCAGGACTAAGTATAAAACTTTTTACTAAAGTATAAACTTTTTGAGATACTTAATAAAATAATATTGGGCAATTTTTGCAAAATCCCCAGTATTTCAGGAAAAAAGGAAAAAAATTAAAAATCTTTAAACGGTTTATTAACGTCCTCCATAAAGAACACTTTTTCTCGTCTTTTAAATTTTGTTCAACCAGAATTCTTATTCTGGAAGATTTCTTTTTCTCTATGTGCATCCAAAATAATCTAGAGCTAGGTGCGAAAAAACAATTCCTAGCGATTTTGAAACTTTTTCTTCGTTTCCGATATATTTCTGAAATTCACATCTGGCTCCAAAAATTTTCAATGTAATATCAAAGAGAATCAGGGAAAAAAGCAAAACTATTTGATAAATAGTTCGTAGTAGATAATTCTGAATCTTAACAGATTATGTCACATACCATATTATAATTAATAATCTTGGGATTGATATTGTATTTTTTACCTTACATAACATTTTTATAAATAAAAATTGTAGATTTCGTTTGTTTGTTTCCTCTTTTGGTTTTAGATTTTGTATTATTTTGCAAGTCACTATAGTTGTAAATACTTAGTTTATTCCTTTATCCGGCAAAACAGATGTTTTGTATTCATAGTGGCGGCTCTTCCATAGGGTTATTTGGTCAATGACCCCCTTACCTTAAAGCTTGACGAAAGTACGCGAAGATTTCACAGCTACCGAGCGGCAGCCGAACCTGATAGCAAATGGAATATGAAATCGCGATCAGCCGGGCTTTTCACATAATTTGATCGATCGGTCGCGGCATCACGTCGGCATGCGGAAGTTCGGCTGTTCAGAGGTCGCGCGGTCGATATTCTAACTCGATATTGTTTCGGACGTTTCTTATCGATGAAAATTGATTTATCTACTGTTTTTTGTAATATATATTTTTTTATTTTTGTGATCCATGTGTGAGTTGTTGTTGGTAGTGACTAGTGTAAAAAAATAAACAACTAAAAAGTGCTTAAGAACTTAATTTTGCAAAAATAACCAATTTCCAGGTGGTCTATGTTTGAGTGTTGAACGTAGATGAAATAAAATGCCGGTAGTGCAAAAAATTAAACAACTAAAGAGTGCTGACGAACTTAATTTTGAGAAAATAACCAAATTCAAGGTTGGTGGTCGCAATTTGCCAGAACATAGTATACGACAAACTAGTAAAGACAAAAATGAAGAGGTTCATCGAAATTTTCGCAAGAGTATGTACTATTTAGTTAACTGGATACGTGGTTGTGAAGTCTCCAGCTCATTTTACTGTTATGTTTGTTTGTTGTTTTCTAAGGACTCGTCTGACTCATTATGGTGCAAAACCGGTGTTAAAGACTTAAAATATTTAAAAGAAAAAATTAAAACAAACAAACAAACAAACAAACAAACAAAAGTATGCTTTATTGCCGCAGAAAAATTTTACAATTTTATGGACAAAGCAAAATATACCTAAAAATAAGACATATCAAAACATTAATCGAAAATAATTTCGACAGGTCAGTGCTTTTTTTTAAAAATGTAAATTATCAATTTACCAAATCGTAAAACACACGTTAGAATATAACATAACATTGCAAACAGTAAATGAATCATGATAACCTTATAAAAGTAAACAAACACACATGTACGAGGTGAATAATGTCGATGACATTGAAATCAAAATTGCAACTCTGCGACCTTAAACTCTATGTTATTATAGTTATACAAATAATTGTGATGTTAAACAGAAGGTATATTGAACTAGTGTAGAATGTAGTATACAAAAAGAATTAAATTGTTTTTAATCCAATACCTAACAAAAATAATTAAGTTTTAAGTGAATGTTCGACAGTTCTTTTCCCTATATAATGATTTACAAAATTCTATGCTACGAGTTAGGACATGACTCACAAAAGATTTAAGTAAACAAGCGAGTTTAGTGACAATTTAAAGAGACTTACTCACTGAAAAAAAAAATCATTAACGCTGTAAAATGGTCTCTCAATGAGGTATGCTTTGGTGTTTTTTCGAAATTGTGCAAGCATAGGGATAGATTTTAAATGTACTGGCAGATTGTTGTAAAGTTTTATGGCGTTGTAAATAATTGATTTTTTTATTAATTCTGTGGAAGGAATGGGAAGATAAATATCATGCCTAGAGTTTCTGGTAGGGTATACATGTTGTGGCCTTTCTGGGAGGGTGTTTATATGTTTTCTCAGCAAACATACCGTTTCCAAAATAAATAATGCAGGAAGTGTTAATATTTCATGTTTTTTGAAATAGTATTGGCAGTGAGCTCTATTATTTAGACCAAACAAATAACGAATGGCTCTCTTTTGAAGCATAAAAATACTACGAAATTGCTCGGTGGTACAGCAGCCCCAAAAGGGAAGGCCATAGCGGAGGTGGGATTCAAATAAAGAGAAATAAGTAAGTCTGGCAGAAGGAACGTCTAGTTCTTTTGAAACTGATCGAATGGCGAAGCAGGCGGTAGAAAGTTTTTTAGTTAAGGTGTCAATATGATTAGACCATTTTAGGTTGCTATTTATATTTAAACCCAGAAATTTAACCGACTCTACGTATTCAATATTGCTGTTATGTACCTGAAGTGGTTGTAAAATTCCCTTATAAGATAACGCCACCGTTTTATCGACGTTAAAACAAAGCATATTGGAATCGGACCAAGCCTTAATTATAACCAAGTCTTTGGAGATACTAGAGTGTAAAGACGTTGTATCAAAATCACTCCATGTTATGCTTGTGTCATCAGCAAAAAGGGAGATTCTTCCATTAATTTTAAGGTTCGTGATATCATTAATGTATAACAAAAAAAGAATAGGTCCCAAGACTGAACCTTGAGGGACTCCACTTGTAATCAACTTACAATCAGAATCGGAACCATTAGCCCTTACAAGTTGTTGCCTTTTTCCAAGATAAGATTTGAACCAATTTAAAGAAGTACCACGAATTCCATAAAAATTTAGTTTGTTTATCAGAATTTCATGACTAACACAATCAAAGGCTTTCGCATAGTCACAAAAAACTGAGGCAGTTGGGTGGTTGTTATTGAGAGATAAGTAGACGCCTCTAAGCAACGTGAACATGGCGTCACTGGTGCACTTGTTGGGTAGAAATCCGAACTGCTCCGGGGATATTATCTGATATTTCAGGAGAAATGGCATAAGACGGTTCTTCAGTAGCCTTTCGATGATTTTTGATAGCACTGGTAGTAGTGCAATTGGGCGATAATTGCAAGAGTTAGTTTTTTCGCCGCCTTTATGAAGTGGAATAATTATAGCTGTTTTAAGGCAATCAGGGAATACACCTTTTATAAAGGACTCATTTATTAATGTTGTAAGGGCCTCTATGACTGGGAGTGGCAAGTTCAGGAATATTCTAATTGATAGGCCATCAGTGCTACACGAAGATTTACTTTTGATATTATGTATTACCTTCAATAGTTCAGTGTTGCTAACGGGACTTAAGAAAAAGCTATCAGCTAAATTTTTTGAAGGAGGGAGAAACGAAAGAGGGCCCAAACTTGGCGAGATACTAGAGGTAACAAAAAAAACATGAGTTTTCTGCAGATCACATGCAATGTTTGGTGTACGGTCGGAAGTGTTGATATTCGCACTCTGCTAGACACAGCTTATAAAAAATGCCTTAGAGATTTTAATAAAAATGTATCCAAAAATTGTTATATTTTAAACGGAATTATAGATTGTGTAAAATCTTGTGGGGCATTCGAGCTGGCACTACGTGACCATGATGAAACGGCTTTGTCTGAAAATCCAGGGGTTTTTCGAGGGCTTATAAATTTTGTTGAGGAGTTGGGCCAAGATTAGACTATCCGCTTTAGCCATGTTAAGTATCGAGAAATCGTTTATAAAAGGAATGTGCGTGCAATTTTAACGAGGGTGTCATTCAACATTTTTCCAAATCTAAAGAACGAAGAGTAGACGTGAACTTCAAGACAATTTAAAGATAAGATATTCAATTTTATTTTAAGTATGCCTATTTTTAAATTTGTTATTGACCTCCCAATATAATTCACCACGAGCCGCTACTGATTCCTAGGTATCCTTTAAACATACTGTAGATACTAAGATATCTAGCTTAGATGATGGTATATTTTTTTGTGTATTGCAATTGGAACAAGGATGGCAACACGGCTTATTACCTGCAATGATGCCCATGAGTGAGTATTCCTTCCATTCTTTTCTAAAAGCTTCGTACGGATAAATTTGCTGCCCATCCCATCCTAACTCTTGGCAAAATGACGAAAAACTATTGTAATAAATATCCAAATAATGATCCACCTTATCCATATCTTCTTTCGCCGCTGACGCGTAGAAAAAGTACGATAGATCGTAGACCGGAGTGCCTACGTAAACCATTTGAAAATCGATAATTTTAAGGTTTTCTAATTCTCCTGATTTCTGAAAGCAAACAAAAAATCATTATTATTTATTATCAAAATGAATATTAAATAAAACTCAGAGAAGTTGGAAACTAAACTCTTAGACGGATGAAACGGATAGTAAAAATGTTTAACTTTTCATAACGAGAAGAGATATAAATAAAACATTTTGCTTATAGAAAGACATTTATTTTACAGGATCTAAAATCAGAGCGTGCAAAATTTTTAAAATTATGTTTGTTTTGTTACAGCAATTTTTAAATATTTTGAGGCTTTTTTTTGAAAAATTGGCTAAACATTTTATTTTTTTTTCTTATTAACATACATCTTTCTAACTCCTTCCTTCTGCTATTCTTTTTTACTAAACTGCGACTTAACATTTATTTTTCTATAGTTTGTGGTTCCAACACTCTGCTTAAAATATACAGCGTGCCCTGAAATTATTTAAACGTATATAATAACAAACATTCCTTCCAGCGCATTTCAGCGCCGTGTAAGACGGAAGCCAATTTAAATATTAAAGATGTATCACAAGCTTTTAGTTTTTTGGAATATTTTGCCATGTCAGATTTCAAATTTTATAGTTATATATACCGGGTGTCAACGAATCTATTAGACAAGCCATAACTTTTAAAGTATTTGATGTATCAAAATGAAATTTGGTATAGGTAAATGGTACATAAAGAGAAGAGTTTTCGCATATTGTCACTTCCGGTTTCACCGGAAATGACTCCAGTTGCAATTTATTAAATGGAACACTCTGTATATTTTTACATTTTTGGATTTCTGAGACAATTCTGAATCAAAATGTGACATTTTAAAAACTTTTTACTCCAAATTGATTTTTTTATAGCCATTTTTAAAATTGCCTCTAGGTGGCCATGACCGGACGCAAATTAATCTAAGGACCTGAAATGATGACAGAATAATACAATAGCTGAGCTTTAGTAGTTAGTTTGATAGCTAGGAACAAGAGAAGTTGATAAAATCAAATTTTTGTGTATAACTATTTTTTTTCAAATGGCCTTTTTAGACAAGCACTTTTTGAAAATAGGATTTTTTTGCGAATCTAACGGTACTAACTATTTTGCGATTGGATTAAAAATAAGCAGAAAAATACTCGATAAACAATTATTTACTTTTATCAAGTGTGCCATGGATATCCATACTGAATTTTAAGCAGGATTTTTTCTTTTGACAGTTACACTTAACTATTATTTCTGAGTAGACATAAGAGTTCCTTATTTTTCCTGATTTTCAGTATTATTTTTGTTATCAAAAGTCGAAATTATGTTTCCTCAAAGTGATTGTTATTAATATTTAGAGGATGTCATAAAAATTCAAGGAATGCTGCTGAGTTGTATGCTCAGAGAGGCAACATCCAGTCCATCAGTATTTTCCATATCTCGAGAATCGTTTTAGGCATCTAGAAGGAAATCAAGTGGCGAAAGGCATATTTATTATAAATGAAGAAATGGAGATTAACGTTCTTGCTATGATTGATGATTGAAGTTGATTAGACTGTTTCTTTAAGAAAAATTAATCACGAACTGGGTTTAAGTCATGAATCAGCTAGAAAAATACTAAAGAAACACGGATATCGAGCTTTTAAATAGCAGTTACACCAACATTTGTATCCTGACGATGGCGATTGTACGGGTATTGTTTTGTGATTGGTTGCAGATTTACTAATAATGGTATGTTTAACAAGCATAACACTCGTTACTGGGCCCAACAAAATCAACATCAAATGAGAGTAGGAAATTTTCAAGAAAGGTTTGGTATCAACGTCTGGGCTGGTGTCGTTGGTAACAGAATAATTGGGCCAATTTTTTTCAAGGCCAATTAACAGGCGTTAGGCTTTCTCCAAAATGAAATTGAGCAACATCTTAATGATCTACCGTTAGAAGTTTTACGCTTAATTTACTTCCAGCAAGATGGAGCACCGCCTCACAAAAACAGAGAAGTTCTTAATTATTTAATTGAATATTCCACTCATGTACAAATTTTCCCGTAAGACTGGTGGTGTTTTCGAAAAGTTATAGCGAAAATACCACGTCGTCTAGGAAACATGGTGTTTCCACTTACCTAGTTAGGTGTGGTTACATACCTAATCAAAAAATGAAATCTTGACAATATGAAACCTGCTTTTGACAGACTCTAGAGTCCCTAGAAACTGATTTTTTTAAAGTATCTTTCAAACATTTTTGAAAAGTTGTGAATATGAATATCGTTTTGGGCTAGTTCAAGAAGAGGAAATTGATGAAATTATAATTGGAAGCGAACCAAGAAACACCGTTAAATCCAAGAAGAGCATCTGGAGACAGTTTATGTCATTCTGCGATGAAAAACACTATACGTTTGACCAAGATACTCCAGTATCCCAACTAGCAATGATTTTGAAAAGCTGGGCCTACAATATGCGAAAAACGAACGGGGAGTAATATAAAGAAGGCACGGTAAAAATTATTTGGAATGTGACGGCGAAATTATTGATGGAAAGGTATTTCAATGAATACAAAATTAAAATAAATCCCTTCGAGCAGATCGAATTCAAATCGGTCCGAGACGCAAAAAACGCCAAAAGGAGACATTTGCAAAGTATTGAAGGCAAACGCAGAGAATCGACCGTTTTTTTAACATACAATGAATTAAAAAATCTAATCGAAGCTTGTGATGAATCAACTCCAGAGGGTTTACAAAAGAAGGGTTTTTTTCTGTTGTCCTATGAATTAGCCTGGAGAGGAGGAGAAGGTGCAAGATTCGAAACAACTTTTTTCAAAGAAGAAACTGATAACTTCGGAGGAAACACAGGTAGAATTCAATACAACCCTGTTTTTTCTAAAACATGTCAAGGTGGTGGCCGAAAACTCGCCGATTCGAAGTGGTTGGTGAGAAACGAGAGAATTTCCAGCTTTTGCCCAGTAAGAATTTATAAAGAATTACAAGATAAAAGGAAAAGTATCTCCAACACTCGACTATTTTTGACGCCAAACCCTCATTGGAAAATTTCCGGAAAATGGTTCAAAAACAGCACAGTAGGAGAAAACGAGATTTCAACTTGGACAAAAAAACAAGCACAGAAATCAGGCCTCAATAACACAAAAAATTTACCAACCATTCCCTCAGAGCTACTGCCGTGTCCAAGCTGGGCAAAAGTGTCGGAGCAAATTACAGGTCATTCGAATGCGAAATCCCTATCAAGTTATGTGCAAATGGATCCAGATCACCACAAAAAAATTATTGAAAAATGAGGGAACCTGGAAAGAACCACCTCAACAGCACGTGCATCCAGCCCCTGTAGCAGCATCACCCAGCACAAGTACAAGTAGTGGTCTGACGTCGCCGCAAAACAACAATGTGGTTAATAATTATCAGAACTGTACCTTTTATTACACAATCAATAATTAAATTTTTAGATTTATATTAAGTACTTTTCAATATTTATACAAATAATTTTATTAGTATATTATTATTCAATTGGTGTTCAATTTGTTACAAAATTCAAATTTCTGAACTTGAAATAGGTATGTATTTAATATTCAGTTAATAAAGTTTAGTTTCCCTGTATTTGATTCGTGGAATATTCCTCCTAAATACCATTCGTGCTTAAAAATTAACCAGATAATTTTCCACTCATGCGTGTTTTCTCTACAAATTATAAGAAAACACGCATTCGGGAAAAATTATCGGACATTTTTAAGCACTCGTGGTATTATCCCCGAATGTTGTAATAATAAAGTTACTGTAACCAATGGCCCAATACAGTGGCCCTCCCGTTTATCGGATCTCACTATTCTTGATTTTTTTATTTTGGGATATGTTAAAGAAAGAGTCACAGTCACTCTTGAGATCTTAGAAGAAAGGATTGTACGTGTATTTAGAAGTAATACGCCTCAAATGCTGCACAGCGTGTTAAGAGAAGCAATTGAACGAGCGGAAATGTGTCGTGAACAAGGAGGAATGCACTTTGAACAACTACAGTGAACTCGAATATTGTGCTTTTACATTTTACAGCATTATTAAAGTTAGTTAAAATTATATTTTTGTTTAATACTCTGAACTATTTCTTAGCCAAAGATACAGATTGGCACGCCTAAATTTGTTGACGATATCTGAAGAGGGGCAGCAAACTGTATAAAAAATGCTGTTCCGAGCGTTAGGCGCATAGGCGTGCATTCTTTTGCATAGATAGATCCAACGTAAGTAATCTTGATCAACCAACTGTCACAATTAAAAATCCTACTTAATATCCAGCATGGATATCCATGGCACACTTGATAAAAGTAAATAATTGATTATGGAGTATTTGTCTTAATAATATTTAATTTTTGAGCTTATTTTTAATCCAATCGAAAAAAGTAACGTTAGATTCGCAAAAAAATTCTCTTTTCAAAAAGTGCTTGTCTAAAAAGGGTCGCCATCTGAAAAAAAAAAGTTAGGCACACAGTTCTCTTGTTCCTAAAACTTAGCGATTGTATTATTCTGTCACCATTTCAGGTCCTTGCAAGGTAAATGCAATTTAAAAAATGGCTATAAAAAAGTCAAGTAGACGTAAAAAGTTTTTAAAAAATCACATTCTGATTCAGAATTGTCTCAGGAATCCAAAAATGTAAAAATATACGGAGTGTTTCATTTAAAAAATCGAAATTGAAGTGACCAAAAAGTTAAAAATATGCGAAAATTCTCCTCTTTATGTACCGTTTACCTATACGAAATTTCGTTTTGATAGATCAAATACTTTAAAAGTTATGGCCTGTCTAATAGATTCGTTGACACCCGGTATATTTGGTAGTTACGCAAATTCAGATATCAGTATCCTACTGCATGCTTTAAAAATTGCATGTTATCACTTTTGAACAAAGCGAAAACCTAAGCTTGTCATATTATCGTGTCTTTTTCAATTTTTATACCTACTTAGAACTTCTCGCACCGGCTCTGATTGCGAAATGCAATCTTAAAAAAAATACAGTGCATATCACGCTGGTCAGCAACTTTTTTCTACGGCTTTTTTTAAAATTCCGTTTGGTCCGTTGCTAAAGTTTTAAATAATAAAAATAATTAATTAATAATGGAATCTTAAATCTCTAATAATGTCGCTGTCACTGGTCAATGCAAACAATAAAAGATATCAAAAAACCAAAACAAAGGTAACGCGATGAAAACAAATCTCGCGATTTGAGCGGTTCAAGGCTAGTTTGATTGGCACACTCTGCATCATAACGCACAACTGTGAGATACTATACTTTACACACCATTAAATTACCATATTTTCACTTGGAGTTCTTATTTTCACCGGGCCCCTAATCGGCGACTAGAGGGAGTGTTGGTACGCCACTTCAACGTAAACAAACAGTGCTTTTGAAGGTCATAATTTCTAGTACATTTCGTTTGTATTTGATAAGGTGTGATAAAATTTAATAAAACCATACTGAACTGATCCATGTTTCTGATAAATTGATAAACTGATACTAGACTAGAAACGTGTTAATTGACAGAATTTTAAAAACCTAAATAAATAAATCGGTAATTTCTTCCCCAGAAATATTTCCTTATATAGAAAGGTAAATTAAATAAGACACAGTTCATAAAATAGGTTTATAAAATCGACTATAATTATATTACTTTTTCCGTCGAAAAAAAAAACGCTAAAACCAGTGAAGAAAAATTTTTGACGCAACTTCTAAATAAGCAGGGGTCATCAGTTCAGCTGGGGAAACATCATTGCTAAAGTTTCTTAATGAGATGCTGCAATTTTAACCCATTTCAAAAAGGACGAAGTGATCAATTTAACCTTAAGTCCCTTGTATAAGGGAATTATTTTAATCGTTTAAAAAATCACCCTCCCAGTTTTCTACAGATCTTCATGTTTTAAGGTCTTTAGATTTCAAAAAACATGTTTTCTCAATTCCGTCCATCTTCCTAGTGAAATGTTAACAAAATTATTAACTAAAAAACTACTTATTCAGTTTACATCAAATTGTGCACAAACATCAAGTATTACGTAGGAATAAACTGGTAACAATTTGGTACGAACAAAATTATATGGACCAATCAGTCTACATTTTCGAGGAAAGGTATTTTTAATCGTCATTGTTAGACCAATGAAAATCCCGATGTTACAAAATAAAAAGGATTTCAAGAAAAAATTAGTATTAATGTCTTTTGTTTGCTAATGGATAATCACATAAGGTATCTGATATACGACGAAAAACTCAATTCCAGAAAGTACTTTTTACAGATATCTTTTCACCTGAAGACAACCGAAGCTGTTGGTATCAATTTGACGAGGCACGTTGCACTGCAGAACTGACTGCAGAGCAGGATCGAATTTCAGATGATTGTTGATTCAGAAGATTAGGACCTCTGAACTGGCCGCCAAGATCGCTTGATATTGCTTGTTTAGATGTTTATTTATGCGGTACACTAAAGGAAAAAGTTCACCAGACTCCAGTAAATAATAAAGAAGAATTAGAGCAATGGGTGTATCAGGCTTTTCGAAAGATAATAAACCTATGTACACAAAGTCTTATAGATATCCGTATGTCCATAAAGAGGAAGTAAAAACCCAAATTAACAAGATGCTAGACTAGGAATTATACAGCCATCGACTTCCTAATGGTTATTTCCAGTATTGGTTGTACCAAAAAAACTAGACGCCTCTGGAAAACAAAAATACAGAATTGTGATCGATTTCAGCCGACTGAATAAAATTTGTACGCAAGATCGCTATAGTTTACCGAGTGTCGCTAGTTAGCTAGCTAGCTAGATAGTTTACAATACTAGATTCGGCCTCAAACATTTATCAAATTGAAATTGACCTAAAGGAAACATTTTGTACTTTTGCTAAAAAAAATATGTGTAGTTACCATTTCTAGATCTTCATTCCATTTTTTTTTAATATCTGGTTTAATGTTAATGTGTAATGACATGATAGAATTTTTTAAAATCTACTGCTATAGCAGGATGAAATTTTTGGAAGTGCATATTTCAAGACGGCCCCTACCCTATTTTTTTGTTATAGCCAGGGAATCCGTGGAGAGCGCTTTTCCCAACAGTTGGATAGGAAGAAACGGTCCGATACCGTGGGCATCCTATTCACCAGACTTAACTGTGCCCGATTTTTTTATGATACTATATTAAATAGAGGTGCTATAATCTTGAGTAGCTGAAAGGGAACATATATGAATTTATTACTGAGATTCCCCAAATTTACAAAATTCGCTTCGCTTTTGATTATAGACGTGCTTTGAGGAAAATGATTAGCATATTCAACATATGGTTTAAACCTTTTTTTGTTGACTTTAAATCAATCAGTATTCAGAAGTGTCAACTGAAAGTAAATTAATCGTATTGGCTAAATCAGAGCAACTGTAAAATACAAATTAAATACAAAAAAAATGTTGCATATTTTTGAATGCCATAAATGACTATTAGAGAGTACCCGCAACTTTGTTCGCGTATGGCAAGAACGAAAGGTATATAAAAAAGCACTTAAATCGCCGTATTTAAGTTTTTTGTTGTATTTTCTTTGGACTTTTTATTAGCAGGAGATTTTTGCTATAAATTATTGCTCGATTTTTTGAAACACCCTGTATATATTTTTTTAAAAATATGTAAAAAAATTAAATAAAATATTCCTGTTCAAACGTTTATTTGAAAAACTAAACGTTTTTTAAATAAAAAATATTGAAATATTTAAGGATCAATTTCACCCCCTTGAAATTTAAATTTTGAAAGATCCCTTCTTAGCTCGAATTTTTTAAATACCCTGTATAAATGTTTAAGACATTTTAAACTACCTATGTAAAATAATAAAATAAGATACAACTGTTATAAAAAATATGGTAACATTTAATGGTCGAACGGACCCCCTTGAAATTTGGGTTTTGAAAAATCTGCTCTTATCGAACCTCTCCCTACATTCTGCGTTCAACCTCTATGCCAAAATTTAGCTTTTTACGTCAATTGGTATGAGCAGAATAGTGATTAATCAGTGTCACGATTTTTTGAAACATCCTGTATAAATTTACAATACAAAAAAATAGTTTTGAAAAATTGTAAATTGGCGCAATAGAACACTCTCACGAACATTCTAAAAATGTTAGCTTAGTGTTTAAAATATCTATAGATGGTTGTATTTAATATATCCCAGCGAATCAAAATATGCAAACATATATAGGATGGAATAAAAAGTTTGTTAAAATTCGAAAATAAAATAAGATAAATTAAGTCTTATTTTGCCAACCAAATTTTAATTTTAATGTTTTGACACCGAAAAAAGTTAAAAGGGCGAACATCACATACTTATAAACAAAAATCTTTTTTTGGCTTTTTCGCAACTGAATAACAATATTTAACTTTAAATTAATTGAAACAAATATTTAATAAAATTACATACCTCAACATGTAGACCAGTCTGTCTACGGAATGTTTCGATACATAATATAAACAGTGGCGGCTATTCAGGTGAAGTAGATGAAGTGCTACTTCACCAGGAAAAATAAACAAGCAAACATCTAACTATATTTGTTATATATCTCTTAAAATTTAAGTTTTTACATTCATTTATTCATCTCGAATAAATATTTTACCTGACCGTTGGCGGCATGTTTTTTTAAAACTTTCAATCGAACTTTATTATAACAACTATAACAGTGGCGCAAACCGCTTTGACTTTGCTGGAGGTGTTATGTTTAGTTTACGATTTTCCTACTATGTTGCCATGACAACGCTTATCCGATGACATTGAGCCCAGCGCCATACAACGCTCTCGGTGAATTGCAAGCGCAGTACACTACACCCACGTATCGTTCAGTTTGCGGTGGTTGTTTACTTTTATTTTCGCAGATTTCGCTGCAACCGCTGAGTTCCTTTGTAGTTAACTTGACTGTTTTGTGTTATATTTATTTATGGTATTGTTACAACTTTAAATTCGAAATTAGTAAATGTGATTGTTCAAGACTGGAATAAATTAAAAGACGGCTTTGAATAAATTACAAACCGTAACAAATCTGATGAAAAATCAATCCGCCTCACGAAAGAATTTTTAGGTGAGATGAACGATTTTGAATTCACGTTTCTGGCATTAGTGTTTAATGACATTTTCTCAATCACGAACATAGTATACATATCCATATATATATATATATATATATATATATATATATATATATATATATATATATATATATATATATATACATATCCAATATAAAACGCTGTCGTGAGGTGCTCTGTAAAAAAAGAAATAAACATTTTTTTAATACTACGTTTGATAAAGCAAATTCTATTACAGAAATAAATCATTACAAACGTGAGCATGCTAAGCTTTCACCTGAAGAAATTAGGGCTAAGTATAGAACCCTTTTTTATGTAATATTGGACTATATTTTAATGGAAATGACACTAAGATTTCAAGACTGTGAAAAACTTACAGTTTCATGTTTGGCAGGTTCTGCTAAATTTTCCGAATATAGTTTAAGTTTTCTGACTGGCCAGTTTGAAAATTTGTTACAGTTATATGGGGAAATATTTTAAAAAAATCAACATACTTAAAAATGAGCTTGGTCTCATTTTTGCCAATGAGAGTAATTGGAATATACCACTGCAAGAGCAAGTGAAAAAAATTAAAATAAATATATTTTTACTGAAGCATATAAATTGTTTTTCCTTATTTTGACAATACCGTCGACAAGTGCTTCAGTGGAAAGAAATTTTTCTTACTTCAAATATGTGAAAACTTATTTAAGAAATACAATATCTCAAGAAAGACTTGGCAATATTTCAATTCAAAAGGAATTTCTGGAGGACAAAAAAAAATTGACAAACTTTCCGGACCCGTGGAGTGAAATGGGGTGCTGGGTGGAGTATAATATATAAGGAAGTATCTCTGTACATACTGCACTAAGTAAGAAAGCAGTTCTACACAAAAAATCGAATTTAAAATGTTTTTTTTAATAAAAACGAGAAAAATTAGATTTTTTCAACAACATAACCGTAAATACAAATATTAAATATTGCACAATAATCATGTCAGTAAAGAAGTTGGAAAATGTGGCCACATCGCAAGATTAAGAAAGAAGGGTAAACGGGTAACAGTAAATTTTCTTCAGTTTTTGTCGGGTACATATGAAAAAATGTTTTTGAAATAGTAAATTGCTTAAATGCTAAATCTTGAAATTAGAATCATGGATGCTATAGCATTTATCTCCTAGATATATTATACTAATATTTTACGCTAAACTAACAAAATCTAACCTATCCTGACCAAACCTAACCTAACATAACATATATATAACATAAAAATCCATAGTCTATTTTCTTTAATAAGTTTTAAAATAAAAACAATAAGTAATTTTATATTCATTTATTTAAAACAAAAATTAACAAGTTTTAAAAATATTTAAACTAAATTAGTTGGATATAAGTGAGCTATTTGAATAAAAAAAAATTGGATATCATCTAAAAATAAAAATGAACGTTTAAATAAAAATTCTGCCAAATATCCAATAAAATGTGCTTCCTTCCTCCCACATCGTGGAATTGCACCTCTTACGTCCTGCCACGTGCGTTCTATATTTTGGGTATAAATTTGTGGGTTGGTAGGATCTACAAACTGAAGTGAATGATTAATTTGTAGGTGTTGAAAACCTTCATTTTGCAAAACATCATAAGATTTCCAGCAATTGGACACAATAACGGGGCCTGGAAGTATCCACTATTTGATAACTGCCAGCAAAGATTCTGTAGTTCTATTTTCAACAAGAACTAAAAAAACCCTTTTAGAGTCTCTTTCAAATCATCCAAACACCGACTTGCCTTCGATTCTGCGTCCCCGATTACATTTTCTCTTTCCAAATTTGGCTTCATCTATCTCTACAATTTTTCCAACTCCGCCGATTTGATAACCACCCATTGAATGCATACCTCCCTGCAGAATGAAGACCAGTCAACTACAACATGACTATTACATTTAAGATCTTTCATAAAGAAACGTTGTCTAGGAAATCCTATCCTCAACTACAAAACCGTAAAATAAACTACACTGTCCAATGGCAACTTCGACTTATAAAACCTAGTTCTCACTTTGCCATTTTTCTTAAATGTACGCTTTTTTTCTTCGATTTATTTCGTAGCTTCTCCCGCAAAAGTCCATGATTTACTAAAAAATCAACTAATTATCTTCTGTCTGATAAAAATAATATAAAATCTTTTACAGAGTATTCACAATTATTGCACGCCATGACTTTCAGAACTATGCACACGAAACACTTTCCTTACTGCACTAATTTATTTATTATATCACAATTAATTGCACACTATGTCTGATGAACATCACAATGTCTTTTATATTCTATATGAAAATTCCGGAATTTACAAGAAAATATCCAGGGTAGTTTACCATTGTCAAAATCCCGAAGTTATATTTTATTTTTTGTTTATATGTTTGTTTAAATCATAAAAGTTTATTTACCTACCTATTCTATCTAATATTCCACAAATGTCAATATTCTTCTCGAACTTTGACACAGGAATAGTATCTATTCTTTTCAGTTTAATATCGCTATCGCTTTTTATTGTAGTTGCAATGTTGCCCGATTTACATTTTGGTGGCGATTATTTGACAACAAAAGAAAAATTGTTTACAATTTGGAAAATCAATAAAATTATTATAAATCACTACCGAGATGACCATTAGATCAACGAATAGAAGAAATTCATGCAATTTTTTTTTGAAAAAGTGAAATATTCGCAGAAAACCTTTTAAAGCAGAATTACCAATATTTGCTTCAATTAATTTAAAATTAAATATATTTATTCAGTAGCGAAAAACCCAAAAAAGATTTTTGTTTGTCAGTCTTAACGCAACAAATAACCTGAACACATTTAAAAAAAACATACCTTATATTTAAACATCATATTGCTGGTCCAACAATCTCCGTGGACAAAGCAAGTATACCGACCATCGAACTGACGCGCGTTCACAAAAATGTCTCTAATATTTCCGCAGTTCTCTAATCTTTTTATAATATCAGCTTCCAGCTTTGCATCAAAAAGATTTTTGGCTGCGTTAAACGCCGCTTCGGCATGTTTTGAGAATCCATTTCCCGTTCGCACTATAAAATTATGCAACTGATCTCTAATCTCTTTAAATTTTTCCGGTTGCTCGTTTTTGAAAACGAACGATAGCGCGTGGAATTTACCGTACGTTTCAAAAATCATTTTCAGTTGTTCACTGGTTAAGCACTCTGTTCCATCAACATCTTCGTAACCCGCCGGTGTGAGGTTTTGCATGATCAGAAACTCCTTATTTTCGGGTAAATACCCCCCCATGAAGCAAGGGATATTGTTAAAAGGCTGTTGAACACCTTTCCTCCTTTGAAGTTGCTCGAGTTCCGGATAGATCGTGGAATAAAATAATATTTCGTTTTTGTAGGGCTCGTGGTAATTAACTAGGAACCCTGTAGCCGGTACTGCTTTAATAGCGATGTAAGTGGTTTCGCCGGTGTCTTTGTTAAGAGTTTCGCCCATGTAAAATTCAGATAAAAATCCCGTCGTAGTGATTCTATATGGATCAACCGTGATTCTTCTTGTTGGTGTGTGCATTACCGCCAGAATTTCGTGTATGCGAGGATAAGTTAACACGTCATTTTGTTCCATTTTGTAACGTACGAACCCGGTACCAACGCAACGAAACACATATCTTTATGTCGCGCCGAGTACGATTGCCTTATCGCTGTCAAGAGTAACATTGTTTTAAGTGATGAATTACGAGATAAGCTTACCTAGATAACGTTTCTAATAATAGACTGGAGGCATGCCTCTTAACTGCTTGTAGTATTGCTCAAATTAAATTTTGTAACCTAATAAGAAAGCTTTTATTCAGTAACGAATCTAGCAGGTTTCGTGGGTTCCCGTAGAACAAGGGCACTCGTCTCGCCCCAAGACTGAAATTATCCAAAATAAAACAAGCCAAATTTCTATAGAACTGATTGAATTCCCACACTGATTCAACAATATTTTAAAGTTTAATGGATTTGATCAAATTTACGGTCCCCTTGTCTCAGTGGCGGACATATCACCGGACAGTTCAGTGCGGTGCCAAAAGGCCCCCGCTTAAATCGGATTAAGACCACAAATATTGTTAAATAAGAAAAACAACTTTCTATAAGTTACTATTCACTTATTCTTGGGGGAACAGGGCTGCAATCTGTCACAATCAAATCAATTCTGTAGCTCGAAGAAATGGCTGAAATAAAGAAATTTCCCATTATGAAAAACGTTTAGTAATAAGTCTACCTTTAACAAATCCAAAGATACCTTCTGAAAGACCCGAAACAAGAAAATGAGCTTCAGTGAAATCTACTACTCGTTTGTTACGCAGTATGGCAATGTAGCTTTAGTACAATGAAGTAGAGGTATTATGGATTGGCAGCATAGCTGTACTGAACTGTAGGAAAAAAAATAAGACTATTGATAAAGGAGTAGGATATTAAGTGAGATACGAGGAAAAATAATCATTTCGTTGTCATCTAAAAAAATATTGAAAATTTAAAAGGATTTTTTTTTTGGCAATATTAGGGCTTCTATCACATTACTACATTAATTAAGTTTTAAAAATGCCTACTGGATCTACGCGATACTTGAGTAAGGCAATACACAATGAGCTAATTCACAACTGTGTAAACTATGTCTGGAACAAACTTGTATCTGAAATAAACAGCTATTTTTTTTTCTTAGACTCGACAATCTCAAAAATGATAAATTAAGATTTTTTGTCAGAACGTTCAACGCTGAACCTAGATTATACGTTAGCGAAAATAGGAAAGCGCAGAAATGATTTCATTTAAATCAGCAAACAAAAGTATGCTTTATTGTCGCCATTTTGTTTGGCCACATTGGATTTTTACCAAAATGTTACCAGGTCATCTCTATATGATCCTTAATTTTTTACCAAAATTTGAAGAAGTCAATTAGGTAAGTAGTTTTTTAGCTATGCCGCGAACAGACAGACAGACCGACGGAATTGACATGTTTTTCGTCATCTAAGGACACTGAAAAAATCCTCATCCTCATAATGATAAGACTTTTTTATAAACTCGCCTATCGCAACTAAATCTAGAGGAGTGTTGAAAACAAAACAGGTTGAAAAAAATAGTTACATAAAATATATTCTCTATCATATTAATGTACAGTGTTTAACAAACAAATTAGATGAAGTTGAGCTTCTAGCACTCAACTAGGGTGTCGACGTCATGTGTTTGACAGAGCATTGGATTGAAAATTCGTCTATTTCTGATATAGTCATAACGGGATACAAAATAATGTCGTGTTTTGGTAGAATGCGAAGTAGGCATGGAGGATCAATGATTTTAGTAAAACATATCATGAGCAAAAACATTGAACGCATTATATCCATTGAGAATGTTTCTGTTGAATTAGTCATAGTCTGTTGTTACCGTCCGCCTCAGGGAGATATAGATCTGTTTTTGAATTCAATAAGTAGTGCTCTGGTTATTGCTTGTGGGCGATCTAAAAATTTGGTTTTGTGTGGAGAGCTAAATATAGACTGTTTAAAAGAAACGTATACCAAAAAAAATTTATTCGATGTCTTTAGCTCTTATCGGCTTACCCAGGCGATCAAAGGTCCAACAAGAATTTTTACTAACTCTCTTGGAAGTACTAGCATTAGCGAGATTGATTATTTTGTTACTAACATTTCCCCTGATTGTTATAAATGTCATATTGAAGATGTCCATATTAGTGACCACCTTGGCCACAAATTTATATATACATTTAACTTTGGTGTTCAAGTTTCTAAGGAGGAGAACATGACAGTTTCAGCGCGACAATATTGATATTTTCTCTGGTATGATTAGAGATTCGCATTTACTGTGTCCGTCCAACCATTATAATGTCGATGTAGCATATAATGATTTTATTGAATCTGTTGTTTTTTGTCTGGATGTATATAGTCCTTATCGGTCTTTTCCAGTTCCTAGAAATAGAAAAGTTCAGGTGTGATGGCGCTTGAGTAGAGTAGGCTTGTTGCTTATGTTGCTCTCGAATTTTACTTAATTACAGTAGCCCTTCAGAAGTTTAACTAAAGTTTTTAGTGCACACGTGTGGTGGAGTCTCTAGTTTAGCTGAATAAAAATATTTCCTTTACACTGGTGCACGAGTAAGTGTAAATTTGTTCGCTTTTAGTAAATTTAACCTGTTTAGTATGGTGCTATCATCGACTGACGTACGTGAAATTAAAACGCTTATTAGCAGTATTTTTAATGACAAATTTCTTGAAGAAATGGCTAGCAGAGTAGCTAGTATGGTTGAAAGAAAATTTGAAGAACGCCTCAACGCCCAATCAAAAGAAATAACATTAATTAACAACAACTTAATTAATATTGAGTCCGAAAATCGAACATTGCGCAGAATCATCGATAACCAGGAACAATCAGCGCGCAACCTTAATGTCCGAATCTTTGGTATCGCTCATGAAAATAACGAAAACTTACATGGCAAGGTTCTCGATTTATTTAAACAAAAACTCAAGTTAAATATTCAGGATACTGATGTAGTGAAGTGTTACCGTGTGACAGCGAAAATACCAAACAACAAACCTCCGGCAGTATTGGTACAATTTTCTGGTGACATGACTAAAAAATCGGTATTAAAAAATCGTAAACATTTAAGAAACACCGGTTTTCAGATAAAAGAGGACCTTACTAAAACTAGACTTACATTGTTCGATCTTGCAGTTCGTCAATTTACTAATAAAAGTGCGTGGGTGTACAACGGTAATATTTATGTGCGTTATGGGGATGTAGTGCATAGAATTTTGGATGAAACCGACATAGAAAAGCTGAAGAATAATTAGAAAAATAACTTCAATTGAAGGTAATCCTAAATATGTATTGAGGAATATTGTGAAAATTTTATTTGTTTTGTTTTAGTTACTTTTTTTTTGCATTGTTTTATCTAGAGCAATATGGGTTAATTGCCTAGTTTAAAAACTTGAAATATGTCGAATGGTTTAAAAATAACATTTAAATATTAGGTCAATCTTTACGGGGTTTAATGAATTTAAAAACTTGGTAATGGACAATAAATTCGATATTATGATGTTGTCTGAGACATGGCTTTCCGAGGGTGATGATCCAGGTTTTTTCATATTCCTGAGTTTCAACTAATTAGAAAAGACAGAGCGGGGAGGGGGGTGGAGTTGCAGGTTATGTAAATGTCAACTATAATATAAAAATTATCAATTTTAATTTTGAAACTAATTTTGGGTTGGAATACTTGATTTTTCAAGTTAAAATACGCAGCAAAAAATGTGCATTTTGTGTTTTTTATAAGCCTCACTCACTGGGTTTCAATGCCATTTTAAGTGATCTAGATAATATATTTTCATATTTATATCCCATGTTTGATAGTATATATTGCTTGGGTGACTTTAATATCAACTTGTTGACTCTGCCTAATGCCTTAACTGATTTTTTTGAGAATTTTAATATGTTACAGATTATTAACGAACCCACAAGGGTGACTGGATCCACCAGTACTCTAATAGATTGTATTTTTGTTTCTGATTTTTCCGTGATTCGTAACTCTGGAGTTTTGTCAGCCGATATAATTTCTGATCATAAAATTATTTATTGTGAACTCAATCTCACTAAGAGTCCCATTGTACCAAGAGTTGTGGAATATAGGTGTTTTAGAAATTTTAATGTTAATATTTTTTTAAGTGATATGCATAGGCTTCCTTGGGATAATATTTTGTATGAGACGAGTATTGACTTAAAGATTCAGATATTAAATAATTTGTTATTAAAACTATTTGATATATATGCTCCTAAAAGAGAATGCCGTATTACTAAGCCAAAAGCACCGTGGTTAAACGAGAATGTCAAAATCTTTATGAAGCAGCGGGATGATGCATTGCGTTTATTTAAACAAACAAAAAATTTACAAGACTGAAACAATTATAAGAGGTTACGTAACTTTACATTAGACCAAGTAAGCAAGGCAAAAAGGCAATTTTTGGAGTCAGTATCTCGAGAAAATAATTAAAAAAAAAATGTGGTCTGCTCTTAAAAATTTGAATGTTTGAAAAATTATACATTACCTAAAAATTTATCTGATCCCAATGAAATTAGTAAATATTTTGCCTCTTTCCTCCAGAATGTTTCCGACTGTAGCGAGAAGGTCGACTATTACAATAATTTGAAGTACTCCAACCAATCATTTTCTTTTAAAATGGCTACTACTAATGACATTCATAATATACTGAATAACCTAAAATCTAATGCAACGGGCGCTGATGATGTATCCCCCAGTATGTTGAAATATTGTAGCCCACATATAGACATATACATTACACATATAATAAACTGTTATTTGGAAATTGGTTACTTCCCAGATCTGTGGAAAATTTCTATCGGAAAACTTCTGGCTAAATTAGATAATCCAACAAATTTTGATGTGGTGCTGATCACGTTACTATGTACGCCGATGAGAGGACGGTGGTAGTTTCTTCTTGCGACCCGGAGATCCTCGCTCATAAAGTAAGGCGAATATGTGTTAATATGCAGGCTTGGTGTCGGGAGAATCAGTTAATCGTAAACCCAGACAAGACCGTATTTGTTAATATATTTATTTCTCTCACCTTAATATTTCAAAAAGACGCGAAAATAAAATTCTCTGAAGGTACAGTTTTTAGGCACATATATTGACTCAACCTTATCTTTTGAAAAACACATTGACCATATCGGCTCCAAATTAAATTCGGCATACTTTGCTATCTTAAACCTTAAAAATTCACTTGACTAAGCGGGTATGTTAACAGCATATTACGCAATGGTTTTCAGCCATATATCTAATAATATAGTATGCTGGAGACTATATATATATATATATATATATATATATATATATATATATATATATATATATATATATATATATATATATATATATATATATATATATATATATATATATATATATATATATATATATATATATATATATATATATATATATATATATATATATATATATATATATATATATACAGGGTGTCCCGAATTGCACTGTCTAATCTTTAACAGCGCATTCTGCATTCAAAATAAGCTCTAATTTTCTATATAAACATATATCGGCAAATGCTTCGTTTTCGAAATACAGGGTGTTAAAGTTTTAAGAAAAAAATTGTTATTTAGTCATAACTTTTTTAGTACTCGAGATATTGTTATTAAATTTGGTAAACAGCATTTGAGTAACAAAAGGTATTTTTTGATCCGAAATATTTTTTAATTCTTTATCAGTGGCGTCCGTACAGGATTTTTTATTGAATATTCTTGAAGAAAAAATGGTCCGCTACTGCTTTTTCTGAAAACAAAAATCATTCCTAAAATTACCACTCAGTTTGGAGCAAATTTGATCCCTTGCCTTTTTTTCGTGCGATGCAAGGATTTTGAGTTAAAAACTAAAAACTATTTTTATGTATGGCGTAGTTAAAATTTCCATTATTGTTAATAATTTCAGTGGCAAAACCTTGGTATGCCATGATTGCATTTTTGTGACAATTGAACAATTGCTAGTTTCGTCTTTAAAGTGTGACATTTGAGTTTTAGAGTAAATAAATGTCAGGTATATTACAGTTTATACAAAGAGGTAATTATCGGTCTAACTAGTGATTTCAAAATGGTGTTATTCAGTAACTTTGAGTATGCTGATATTTATTTCGTTTATGGTTTCTGTAATGGAAATGCAAATGCATCAGTACGGGAATACTAACGAAGATTTCGAAATAGAAGATTACCTTGCAAACAAATTTTCATTAAAACGCATTTAATGTTTAGGAATTTTGGACTCAAAAAAAAACCGAGAAACGAAGGTAGGAGAAATGAACAATATCGAAACGTAATTTTAAATAAGTTTGACAACGATAGGACATTAAGCCTACGAAGAGCAGCTCATAATTTACAAGACAACGCAGTTTTTGTTTCTAAAAATAAGGTTCCTCGCGTTTTGAGGAAAGATCACAGGAAGCTATTTCAGATGCAGCCAGTTCAAAACTTGCAACCTGGTGATGCCGAAAAACGTGTCACTTTTTGCAGTTGGTTTTTGCGCCAAATAGAGAAAAACGAGAACTTCTCAAAAAAAATTTTATGGACTGATGAAGCCACATTTACTCGAAGCGGCTTAGTAAATTTCTATAATTTACGAATCTGGAGCCATGACAATCCACGTGTTGTACGAACTAGAGCATTTCAGCAAGAATTTTCTGTTAATGTTTAGTGTGGTGTAATAAATGAAATTTTTTTCGGGCCCCATATTCTACCACGACGCCTAGATGGACAGTTATTTAATGATTTTCTGCAAAATGAGTTATTTCAATATCTAGAAAATATTCCTCTAAATCTTAGAAACGAATTCTGGATTCAAATGGACGGGGCTCCCGCGCATTTTGCACTTGTAAATCGCGAGTGGTTAAATAATAATTTTCCAGAACGGTGGATTGGACGATTAGGAGCTACAGCCTGGCCACCATGTTCCCCTGAACTCACACCTGTCGACTTCTGTGTGTGGGGTTATTTGAAAAATTTAGTTTATTCCAGACCAGTTCATACAACAGAAGAACTGATTCTAAGGATAAAGCAAGCCTGTGAAACTTTGCGAGCCAATACGATACGCAATGCCACTGACATAGTTAAGAGCAGATGCCGAAAATGTGTCGAAGTTAGAGGAGCTCATTTTGAGCAATTATTGTGAATTTTAAGGCCCACATTAATCCTTAATGATATTTAAAGTGCTCCATAAATTTTTTTCACTATCTAAGTTAATAAAAGTTATGATTTCTAGTTTTTGTAAAATTAATTACGAACTTAGTTAATAAAGAGTAGTTTCTGTAAAATGAAGTATCATCTTCAAAATTGAATTAATTCTAATTACCGTTTTACAAATGATTTTAGAATTATAAACTCATCTGTCATACTTTAAAGACGAACCTAGCAATTGTTCAATTATCACAAAAATGCAATCATGGCATACCAAGAGTCGACAATGAAGGAATGATGGTAAGTACCAAGGACATTAGATTTTAATAGGTTGCCTGCTAACTTCTGCGATGTCACCCTGATAACCCAAACATAATGCAAATCTCCATTACAACGGGTCGATGACGTCATCTCTCCTTAGTTGTCAGACAAGCTTTTATTTTAGAAACCCTACATACGTTGTTCAGAAATTATGAACTCAACCGGAATGCATGAAATAAATATCGGAAACCAAATAATTTTAAAAACTTGCTGTTATAATCCCACCTTAAAGGTTTTGCTACTGAAATTAACAATAATGGAAATTTTAACTATGCCATACATAAAAATGGTTTTTAGTCTTTTAATCGAAATCCTTACACCCGACGAAAAAAAGACAAGGGATCAAATTTGCTCCAAACTGAGTGGCGATTTTAGGAATGATTTTTGTTTTCAGAAAAAGCAGTAGAGTACCATTTTTTCTTCAAGAATATTCAATAAAAAATCTCGCACGGACGCCACTGATGAAAAATTAAAAAATATTTCAAATCTAAAAATGCCTTTTGTTAGTCCAAGGCTGTTTACCAAATTTAATAACAATATCTCAAGTAATAAAAAAGTTATGACTAAAAAACAATTTGTTTTTTTAAACTTTAATACCCTGTATTTCGAAAACGAAGCATTTGCCGATATATGTTTATATAGAAAATTAGGGCTTATTTTGAATGCAGAATGCGCTGTTAAAGTTTGGACACTGCAATTCGGGACACCCTGTATATATATGTTGTTAAATAACTACGTGCCGAACTAAAGTGAGTCCCTGCTTCACTTGCTATGACAAAGGGAAGTTCTGGTTAAAGCTATTTTACGGATTTTTCAGAAAAAAAAAGAAGATATTGCAAAACCGATCAGTCTAACTTTTTGCAATTGGATTAAAAATAAGCAGAAAAATACTCGATAATCAATTATTTGCTCTTATCAAGTGTGCAATGGATATCCATGCTGGATATTAAGTAGGATTTTTTGTTTTGACAGTGACATTTAACTATTATTTCTGAGTAGACATAAGATTTCCTTATTTTTCTTGATTTTCAGTATAATTTTTGTTTTCAAAAGTCAAAATAATGTATACTCAAACTGAAAAAGTCGATATGTTATTAATATTTAGAGAATGTCATAAAAACTCAAGGAATGCAGCTGAGTTGTATGCTCAGAGATACCCCGTGCGGCAACATCCAGTCCATCAGTATTTTCCATATCTCGAGAATCGTTTTAGGCATCAAGAAGGAAATCAAGTGGCGGAAGGCATATTTATTATAAATGAAGATATGTAGAATAACGTTCTTGCTATGATTGAAGTTGATTAGACTGTTTCTTTACTAAAGAAACACGGATATCGAGCTTTTAAGTACCAGTTACACCAACACTTGTATCCTGTAGATTGTACGGGTATTGTTTTGTGATTGGTTGCTCCAAAATTGTAGAATTGACCCAAATTTCAACTTTATCTTATTTTCTGACGAATCCAGATTTACTAATAATGGTATGTTTAACAAGCAAAACACTCGTTACTGGGCCCAACAAAATCAACATGAAATGAGAGTAGGAAATTTTCAAGAAAGGTTTGATGTCAATGTCGTGGGCTGGTGTCGTTGGTAACAGAATAATTTGGCCAATTTTATTTCAAGGACAATTAACAGACGTTAGACTTTCTCCAAAATGAAATTGAGCAACATCTTAACGATCTACCTTCAGAAGTTTTACGCCTAATTTACTTCCAGCAAGATGGAGCACCGCCTCACAATACCAGAGAAGTTCATAATTATTTAATTGAATATTCCACTCATGTACAAATTTTCCCGTAAGACTGGTGGTATTTTCGAAAAATTATAGCGGAAATACCACGTCGTCTAGGAAACATGGTGTTTCCACTTACCTGGTTAGGCGTGGTTACATACCTAACCAAAAAATGAAATCTTGACAGTATGAAACCTGCTTTTGACAGACGCTAGAGTCCCTAGAAACTGAATTTTTTTAAGTATCTTTCAAACATTTTTGAAAAGTTGTCAATATGAATAATCGCTTTCGGCTAGTTCAAGAAGAGGAAATTGATGAAAATATAATTGGAAGCGAACCAAGAAACACCGTTAAATCCAAAAAGAGCATCTGGAGACAGTTTATGTCAGTTTGCGATGAAAAAAACTATACGTTTGACCAAGATACTCCAGTATCCCAACTAGCAATGATTTTGAAAAGCTGGGCCTACAATATGCGAAAAATGAACGGTGAGGAATATAAAGAAGGCACGGTAAAAATTATTTGGAATGTGACGGCGAAATTATTGTTGAAAAGGTATTTCAATGAATACAAAATTAAAATAAATCCCTTCGAGCAGATCGAGTTCAAATCGGCCCGAGACGCAAAAAATGCCAAAAGGAGACATTTGCAAGGTATTGAAGGCAAACGCAGAGAATAGGCCGTTTTTTTAACATACAATGAATTAAAAAATCTAATCGAAGCTTGTGATGAATCAACTCCAGAAGATTTACAAAAGAAGTGTTTTTTTGCTGTTGTTCTATGAATTAGCCTGGAGAGGAGGAGAAGGTGCAAGAGCCGAAACAACTTTTTTCAAAGAAGAAACTGACAACTTCGGAGGAAAAACAGGTAGAATTCAATACAACCCTGTTTTTTCTAAAACATGTCAAGGTGGTCGCCGAAAACTCGCCGATTCGAAGTGGTTAGTGAGAAACGAGAGAAGTCCCAGCTTTTGCCCAGTAAGAATATCTGAAGAGGGGGCAGCAAACTGTATAAAAAATGCTGTTCCGAGCGTTAGGCGCATAGGCGTGCATTCTTTTCATCCACAGAGATAGACTAGGCAGACTTTACGTGAAATGACTCATAGATAGATCCAACGTAAGTAATCTTGACCAACCAACTGTCACAATTAAAAATCCTACTTAATATCCAGCATGGATATCCATGGCACACTTTTTAAAAGTAAATAATTGATTATGGAGTATTTTTCTGAGTAATATTTAATTTTTGAGCTTATTTTTAATCCAATCGAAAAAAAGTACCGTTAGATTCGCAAAAAAATTCTGTTTTCAAAAAGTGCTTGTCTAAAAAGGGTCGCCATCTGAAAAAAAAAAGTTAGGCATACTCTTGTTCCTAAAACTTAGCGATTGTATTATTCTGTCATCATTTTAGGTCCTTGCAAGGTAAATGCAATTTAAAAAATGGCTATAAAAAAATCAAGTAGACGTAAAAAGTTTTTAAAAAATGCCACATTCTGATTCAGAATTGTCTCAGGAATCCAAAAATGTAAAAATATACGGAGTGTTTCATTTAAAAAATCGAAATTGAAGTGACCAAAAAGTTAAAAATATGCGAAAATTCTCCTCTTTATGTACCGTTTACCTATACGAAATTTCGTTTTGATAGATCAAATACTTTAAAAGTTATGGCCTGTCTAATAGATTCGTTGACACCCGGTATATTTGGTAGTTACGCAAATTCAGATATCAGTATCCTACTGCATGCTTTAAAAATTGCATGTTATCACTTTTGAACAAAGCGAAAACCTAAGCTTGTCATATTATCGTGTCTTTTTCAATTTTTATACCGACTTAAGAACTTCTCGCACCGGCTCTGATTGCGAAATGCAATCTTAAAAAAAATACAGTGCATATCACGCTGGTCAGCAACTTTTTTCTACGGCTTTTTTTAAAACTCCGTTTGGTGCGTTGCTAAAGTTTTAAATATTAAAAATAATTAATTAATAATGGAATCTTAAATCTCTAATAATGTCGCTGTCACTGGTCAATGCAAACAATAAAAAATATCAAAAAACCAAAACAAAGGTAACGCGATGAAAACAAATCTCGCGATTTGAGCGGTTCCAGGCTAGTTTGATTGGCACACTCTGCATCATAACGCACAACTGTGAGTTACTATACTTTACACACAATTAAAAAACCATAGTTTCACTTGAGGTTCATATTTTCACCGGGCCCCTAATCGGCGACTAGAGGGAGTGTTGGTACGCCACTGGTATTGCATTCAATTCAACGTAAACAAACACTGCTTTTGAAGGTCATAATTTCTAGTACAATTCGTTTGTATTTGATAAGGTGTGATAAAATTTTATAAAACCATACTGAACTGATCCTTGTTTCTGATAAATTGATAAACTGATACTAGACTAGAAACGTGTTAACTGACAGAATTTTAAAAACCTAAATAAATAAATTGGTAATTTCTTCCCCACAAATATTTTCTTATATAGAAAGGTAAATTAAATATGGCACAGTTCATAAAATAGGTTTATAAAATCGACTATAATTATATTACTTTTTTCGTCGAAAAAAAAAACGCTAAAACCAGTGAAGCAAAATTTTTGACCCTACTTCCAAATAAGCAGGGGTCATCAGTTTAGCTGGTGTAACATCATTGCTAAAGTTTCTTAATGAGATGCTGCAATTTTAACCCATTTCAAAAGTCCCTTGTATAAGTGAATTATTTTAATCGTTTAAAAAATCACCCTCCCAGGTTTCTACAGATCTTCATGTTTTAAGGTCCTTAGATTTCAAAAAACATGTTCTCTCAATTCCGTCCATCTTCCTAGTGAAATGTTAACAAAATTATAACTAAAAAACTACTTATTCAGTTTACGTCAAATTGTGCACAAACATCAAGTATTACGTAGGAATAAACTGGTAACAATTTGGTACCAACAAAATTATATGGACCAATCAGTCTACATTTTCGAGGGAAGGTATTTTTAATCTTCATTGTCAGGCCAATGAAAATCCCGATGTTATAAAAGAAAAAGGAGTCTTTTGTTTGCTAATGGATAATCAGATAAGGTATCTGATATACGACGAAAAACTCAATTCCAGAAAGTACTTAGACATTTTAAAAACAGTTGTCGAACATTTTACAGATAGCTTTTCACTTGAAGACAACCGAAGCTGTTGGTATCAATTTGACGAGGCACATTGCACTGCAGAACTGACTGCAGAGCTGGATTGAATTTTAGATGATTGTTGATTCAGAAGATTAAGGCCTCCGAACTAGCCTCCAAGATCGCCTGATATTGATTTTTAGATTTTTATTTATGTGGTACACTAAAGGAAAAAGTTTACGAGACTCCAGTAAATAATAAAGAAGGAATAGAGCAATGCGACATGTGATGGTGTCAATACACGTTTACTTAAAGTGTTTAAAGATTTATAGACAACATTTTGCACTTTTGCTAAAAAAAATATGTGTAGTTACCATTTCTAGATCTTCATTCCATTTTTTTAATATCTGGTTTAAAGTTAATGTTATGACAAATTTCTTGGTGCTCTTACAGTTGAATCAAAATCTCTGAAATTTCGAATTTGAATATATTTTTTGATATTCATTTATGATAATTCTGAAAACATTTCGTTAAATTAAATTAAAACGACCAAACTGACTCTTTTCAAATTTGCACCAATAATGGACTAGGTCAGTGTCTCAGGGAATTAGGTATTTGGGTGTCATGGGTGCAGATCATCGATTTTTTAAGGGGTATAAAAGCGTAAAAAATTCATTTCTAGAGAACTCAAAACCGATAATAGTCAAATTGAAAACAGAAATAGTTGGGGTAAAGGTTCCAACATTGAAAAATAGTGGAAGTCATTGGTGTGGATACTTAACTTTTATCCATTATACAAATTTAAAATAAAATTAAAGTAATATTTCGAAAAACTGCCAAACACGTCAACTTTATGTAATTTTTTGTATACAAATAATTTTCGTCTATTATACCTTCGGTCTATTATACTTTGTTTAAAACAAAGCTTAGTTTGGGCTGTTGAAGGCGTGTTTACTTGATATGAAAATTTTCTTCAAGACTTTCGCATTCATTGTGTTTGAATGACATTATCAAATAGGCTGAGCCCGCGGGAAGATTTCGTTACCATTGTGGCTATTGTATGGTATGTCATTTCTGTGCTTTGGAATGTCAATTTTAATTGCTTGGAGGGAGATTGTTTAGTATTTAGTATACAAAAATAATTTATTGCCTAATTGAAAAATCCCAAGCAGTGTTACTTTATCCTGAAGCAACAATCGTAGTTGCAATTTATACCGACATGATAGAATTTTTTTAAATCATCTACAATAGCAGGATGAAATTTTTGGAAGCCAGGGAATCCGCGGAGAGCACCCATGACACCCTAATTCCCTGAGACACTGACCTAGTCCATTATTGGTGCAAATTTGAAAAGAGTCAGTTTGGTTGTTTTAATTTAATTTAACGAAATGTTTTCAGCTTTTCCCAACAGTTGGATAGGAAGACACGGTCCGATACCATGGGCACCCTATTCACCAGACTTATGCCCGATTTTTTTATGAAACTATATTAAATAAAGGTGCTATAATCTTGAGTAGCTGAAGATGAACATATGTGAATTTATTACCGAGATTTCCCAAATTTACAAATTCAGTTTTTGATTATAGATGACAGATGTGCTTTGACGAAAATGGTTAGCATATTCAACATATGGTTTAAACCTTTTTTTGTTGACTTTAAATAAATCAATATTCAGAAGTGTTAACTGAAAGTAAATTAATCGTATTGGCTAAATCAGAGCAACTGTAAAATACAAATTAAATACAAAAAAAATGACTATTAGAGAGTAGTATGGCAAGAACGAAAGGTATATAAAAAAGTACTTAAATTGTCGTATTTAAGTAAATACCTCTTTATAATCACGTTTTTTGTTGTATTTTTTTTGAACTTTTTCTCAGCAGGGACTTTTTTTGCCATAAATTATTGCCCGATTTTTTGAAACACCCTGTATATATTTTTTAAAAAATATGTAAAAAAATTAAATAAAATATTCCTGTTCTAACGTTTATTTGAAAAACTAAACGTTTTTTAAATAAAAAATGTTAAAATATATAAGGATCGGTTTCACCCCCTTGAAATTTAAATTTTGAAAGATCCCTTCTTAGCTCGAATTTTTTAAACACCCTGTATAAATGTTTAAGATATTTTAAACTACCTATGTAAAATAATAAAATAAGATACAACTGTTGTAAAAAATATGGTAACATTTAATGGTCGAACCGACCCCCTTGAAATTTGAGTTTTGAAGAATCTCCTCTTATCGAACCTCTCCCTACATCTGCATTCAACCTCTATGCCAAAATTTAGCTTTTTAATACAACTCTCTCACGAACTTTCTAAAAATGTTAGCTTAGTGTTTAAAATATCTATAGATGGTTGTATTTAATATATCCCAGCGAATCAAAATATGCAAACATATATAGGATGAAATAAAAAGTTTGTTAACATTCGGAAATAAAATAAGATAAATTAAGTCTTATTTTGCCAACCAAATTATAATTTTAATGTTTTGACACCGAAAAAAGTTAAAAGGGCGAACATCACATACTTATAAACAAAAATCTTTTTTGGCTTTTTCGCAACTGAATAACAATATTTAACTTTAAATTAATTGAAACAAATATTTAATAAAATTACGTACCTCAACATGTAGACTAGTCTGTCTACGGAATGTTTCGATACATAATATAAACAGTGGCGGCTATTCAGGTGAAGTAGATGAAGTGCTACTTCACCAGGAAAAATAAACAAGCAAACATCTAACTATATTTATTATATATCTCTTAAAATTTAAGTTTTTACATGCATTTATTCATCTCGAATAAATATTTTACTTGACCGTTGGCGGCATGTCTTTTTAAAACTTTCAATCGAACTTTATTATAACAACTATAACAGTGGCGCAAACCGCTTTGACTTTGCTGGAGGTGCTATGTTTAGTTTACGATTTTCTTACTATGTTGCCATGACAACGCGTATCCTATGACGTCGAGCCCAGCGCACGTGTCGTTCAGTTTGGGGTGGTTGTTTACTTTTATTTTCGCCGATTTCGCTGCAACCGCTGAGTTCCTTTGCAGTTAACTTAACTGTTTTGTGTTATATTTATTTATGGTATTGTTACAACTTCAAATTCGAAGTTAGTAAATGTGATTGTTCAAGACTGGGATAAATTAAAAGACGTCTTTGAATTTATTACAAACTGTAACAAATCTGATGAAAAATCAATCCGCCTTACGAAAGAATTTTTAGGTGAGATGAACGATTTTGAATTCACGTTTCTGGCATTAGTTTTTAATGACTTTTCTCAATCACGGACATACTATTTGACGTTCTTTAAAAAAAAATCGTTTAACATTCATTTTTGCATATCCAATATAAAAAGCTGTCGTGAGGTGCTCTGTAAAAAAAGAAATGAACATTTTTTTAATATTACGTTTGATAAAGCAAATTCTATTACAGAAATAAATCATTACAAACGTGAGCATGCTAAGCTTTCACCTGAAAAAATTAGGGCTAGGTATAGAACCCTTTTTTATGTAATATTGGACCATATTTTAATGGAAATGACACTAAGATTTCAAGACTGTGAAAAACTTACATTTTCATGTTTGGCAGGTTCTGCTAAATTTTCCGAATATAGTTTAAATTTTCCGACTGGCCCGTTTTGAAAATTTGTTACAGTTATTTGGTCTTATTTTTGCCAATGAGAGTAATTGGAATATACCACTGCAAGAGCAAGTGAAAAAAATTAAAATAAATATATTTTTACTGAAGCATATAAATTGTTTTTCCTTATTTTGACAATACCGTCGACAAGTGCTTCAGTGGAAAGAAGTTTTTCTTGCTTCAAATGTGTAAAAACTTATTTAAGAAATACAATATCTCAAGAAAAACTTGGCAATATTTCAATTCAAAAGGAATTTCTGGAGGAGATTAGGGGAACTCATCCGTTTTAAGAGGATGTTATAAATAAATTTGCTGCTATGAAAGATAGGAGAATTGATTTAGTATACAAAATTTAGGTAAGTCGTAAAAAAATATTCTACCCTCTCCACATATAAAAAAATTCTGAAAAAAAATTATTGCGATATTTTCTTGCTTCAATTGCACTTCACTTACTTTTTCATCCGCGGTTTTCTGCTATTTTATCGATTTTTGCAAAAATATTTATACTCACTTATTAGAATGTTGACCGAAACTACAAATCCGCTTGCGAATTTCAAAAAAATTGCTTCGTTAAATAATAAGAAATTGACAAACTTTCGGGACCCGTGGAGTGAAATGGGTTGCTGGGTGGGGTATAATATATAAGGAAGTATCCCTGTACACACTGCACTAAGTAAGAAGCCAGTTCTACACAAAAAATCGAATTTAAAATGCTTTTTTTAATAAAAACGTGAAAAATTAGATTTTTTTCAATAACATAACCTTATATACAAATATTAAATATTGCACAATAATCATGTCAGCAAAGAAGTTGGAAAATGTGGCAACATTGCAAGATTAAGAAAGAAGGGTTAACGGGTAAGAGTAAATTTTCCCCAGTTTTTGTCAGGTACATATGAAAAAATGTTTTTGAATTAGTAAATTGCTGGCTAGAATATTTTCTCGTTTTCGAGATTATAATCTTGAAATTAGAATCATAGATGCTATAGCATTTATCTCCTAGATGTATTATACTAATATTTTACGCTAAACTAACAAAATCTAACCTATCCTAACCAAATCTAACCTATCCTAACCAAACCTAACCTAACATATCCCAACCAAACCTAACACAACCTATCTTAACCAAACCTTACTTATCGTGACCAAACGTATCCTAACCTATAATCCATCCTAACCAAACCTAACCTAACGTTAAAAATCCATAGCCTATTTTCTTTAATAAGTTTTAAAATAAAAACAATAAGTAATTTTATATTCATTTATTTAAAACAAAAATTAACAAGTTTTAAAAATATTTAACCTAAATTAGTTGGATATTAGTGAGCTATTTGAATAAAAAAAAAATTGGATATCATCTAAAAATAAAAATGAACGTTTAAATAAAAATTCTGTTAAATATCCAATAAAATGTGCTTCCTTCCTCCCACATCGTGGAATTGCACCTCTTACGTCCCGCAACGTGCGTTCTATATTTTGGGTATGAATTTGTGGGTTGGTAGGATCTACAAATTGAAGTGAATGATTAATTTGTAGATGTTGAAAACCTTCATTTTGCAAAACATCATAAGATTTCCAGCAATCGGACACAATAACGGGGCCTGGAAGTATCCACTATTTGATAACTGCCAGCAAAGATCCTGTAGTTCTATTTTCAACAGGAACTAAAAAAACCCTTTTAGAGTCTCTTTCAAATCATCCAAACACCGACTTGCCTTCGATTCTACGTCCCCGATTATATTTTCTCTTTCCAAATTTGGCTTCATCTATCTCTACAATTTTTCCAACTCCGCCGATTTGATAACTACCCATTGAATGCATACCTCCCTGCAGAATGAAGACCAATCAACTAAAACATGACTATTACATTTAAGATCTTTTATAATGAAACCTTGTCTAGGAAATCTTATCCTCAACTACAAAACCGTAAAATAAACTACACTTTCCAATGGCAACTTCGACTTATAAAACCAAGTTCCCACTTTGCCATTTTTCTTAAATGTACGCTTTTTTTCTTCGATTTATTTCGTAGCTTCTCCCGCAAAAGTCCATGATTAACTAAAAAATCAACTAATTGTCTTTTGTCTGATAAAATTAATATAAAATCTTTTACAGAGTATTCACAATTATTGCACGTCATGACTTTCAGAACTATGCATACGAAACACTTTCTTTACTGCACTAATTTATTTATTATATCACAATTAATTGCACACTATGACTGATGAACATCACAATTTCTTTTATATTCTATATGAAAATTCCGGAATTTACATAATATAAAATAATATAAAAATAAAATATCCAGGGTAGTTTACCATTGTCAAAATCCCGAAGTTATATTTTTTAAGTTTATTTACCTACGTATTCTATCTAATATTCCAAAAATGTCAATATTCTTCTCGAACTTTGACACAGGAATAGTATCTATTCTTTTCAGTTTAATATCGCTATCGCTTTTTATTGTAGTTGCAATGTTGCCCGATTTACATTTTGGTGGCGATTATTTGACAACAAAATGAAAAATTGTTTACAATTTGGAAATAAAATTATTATAATCGCTACCGAGATGACCATTAGATCAAGAAATAGAAGAAATTCATGCAAATTTTTTTTCAAAAAGTGAAATATTCGCAGAAAACCTTTTACAGCATAATTACCAATATTTGCTTCAATTAATTTAAAATTAAATATTTTTATTCAGTTGCGAAAATCCCAAAAAAGATTTTTGTTTGTCAGTCTTAACGCAACAAATAACCTGAACACATTTAAAAAAAACATACCTTATATTTAAACATCGTATTGTTGGTCCAACAATCTCCGTGGACAAAGCAAGTATACCGACCATCGAACTGACACGCGTTCATAAGAATGTTTCTAATATTTCCGCAGTTCTCTAATCTTTTTATAATATGAGCTTCCAGCTTTGGATCAAAAAGATTTTTGGCTGCATTAAACGCCGCTTCGGCATGTTTTGAGAATCCATTTGCCGCTCGCACTAAAAAATTATGCAACTGATCGCTAATCTCTTTAAATTTTTCTGGTTGCTCGTTTTTGAAAACGAACGATAGCGCGTGGAATTTACCGTACGTTTCAAAAATCATTTTCAGTTGTTCACTGGTTAAGCACTCTGTTCCATCAACATCTTCGTAACCTGCCGGTGTGAGGTTTTGCATGATCAGAAACTCCTTATTTTCGATTAAATACCCCCCCATGAAGCAAGGGATATTGTTAAAGGGCTGTTGAACACCTTTCCTCCTTTGAAGTTGCTCGAGTTCCGGATAGATCGTGGAATAAAATAATATTTCGTTTTTGTAAACCTCGTGGTAACTAACTAGGCACCCTGTAGCCGGTACTGCTTTAATAGCGATGTAAGTGGTTTCGCCGGTGTCTTCGTTAAGAATTTCGCCCATGTAAAATTCAGATAAAAATCCCGTCGTAGTGATTCTATATGGATCAACCGTGATTCTTCTTGTTGGTGTGTGCATTACCGCCAGAATTTCGTGTATGCGAGGATAAGTTAACACGTCATTTTGTTCCATTTTGTAACGTACGAACCCGGTACCAACGCAACGAAACACATATCTTTATGTCGCGCCGAGTACGATTGCTTTATCGCTGTCAAGGGTAAAATTGTTTTAAGTAATGGATTACGAGATAAGCGTCGGTTCAGTTTACCTAGATAACGTTTCAAATAATAGACTGGAGGCATGCCTCTTAACTAGTAAAGCTTGGCAAGTTTGTTATGAACCACAGAAAGAATGTGGGAGGTAGCAAGCCTCATTGCCAGGTTTTAAAAAATGATCAACTATCCCATTTTCTTTCCTATTTTATAACATTTAAACAAAATAAACCAACACAAGTTTCATATAAGCAATTATTACTTTTAACCATCCACAAGGTAAATCTTAATAGGTACTAACATTTATGTAACAAATAACGAAGTTATTCGTGTTATTAACATTTACTTTAACTTTTAGACAATTATGTTAAACCTTTAAGAAATCCAAACTAGGAAACAAGGCATCAACGCCTCGATCACAAAAACGCAGGTGGACATTTGTCATCTCATTGGCCCCCCGCAAAAACAATTCGCTCGTTTTTATGGCTACCCCCGGTGATGTTTGGGTGCAGCCATTAGATCTCGTGTTTTACCAGTGACGTTTTTGATTTGTTTATGTTCAGAAAATATTAATGATTACGGCGACAAATCCATATATAAAAAAAAACAAACTTTGCACAGCCAAGCGAGTGAAGTAGTTGCAAATGTGTATAGAATTTGTGATGAAGAATCCAACAATAATTGTTTTAAGTTGCCGCTAAAGCAAACAGTAGAGAGAGTGTCAATGTATACCGGCACTAGTGCCAGCACTGTAAAAAACATTCACCGAGAAGATGTTCAACGGCTATGAAATAACCCTGAAGAAAAATTATCGTCTCCATCGGGCAAAAAAAGGAGTCGCATGTCTCGGGTAGATCAATGTGAGGACTTTGATTTTAGCATAGTTAAGCAAACAATCGAAAAATTTTATTTGGAATTGAAACAAGTACCAACTTTAAGAAAGCTTTTGCGAGAGTTGAGGACTGTAGTCATCTTTCTCGAAGGAAACGTTACGTCTCCTTCTGAAATCCAATGGATTCTGTTGGCGTAAATGCCAGAATAAAAGAAAACTTTTAATCGAAAAGCAAAATATTTTGCACTGGCGATATAAATATATCCTCTGCATGAGAAAATATCGCACAGAGAGGCGCAATAATATATATATATATATATATATATATATATATATATATATATATATATATACAGCGTGTATCAGCCAAATGGAATAAATTCGATAATAAATAAATGGGGGCGTGTTCGGAAAAACGCTTGGACCCGTCGATTGGTATTTTTAGCTGCTCATTATCTCCAATAAAAACTTTTTATACAGGGTGTGTCCTGTAACAGTGGTCAATGCCAACTTTCTTATTTCAAATGCAACACCCCGGATATTATTTAATTTTTGGATTCTTTAGGAGATTCTAAACATATTTTATGTTCAATGTCCTATACCTATCTTCAACTATTTAGGCAATATTAAGTGTTTTCAAATTTATTGCAAAAATTAAGATTCAAAAAATAAAATTATTTATTTCTTCATAATGTATAAACAAAAGTAAAAAGTTAACTTAGGAACTGTTGAATATGCTCGCCGCGAACGTCTTGGCAAATTCCTAATCTTAAATAGAAATTTCTTCTAACGTTATTTAGCATCTCAGGCGTGACCGATCAAATCGCAAGCGTTATTCGTCTTCTTAAGTCAGCTAAGTCGAGGGGTTTAGTTTTGTATACAACATTTTTAATATGTCCCAATAAGAAAAAGTCTAATGGCGTCAGATCAGGGGATCGCGCTGGCCATTCTATCGATCCTCGTCTCCCTATCCACCGATTTGGAAATATTCCGTTGAGGTACTGCCGGACATTAATTTGGTAATGGGGCGGTGCTCCATCTTGCTGAAACCATATCATATTCGCTGGAACTTGTGGGTTTGTTGGATCCGGATACAAATTTGTCAAAGTTGGCACGACATTATTTTGGAGCAGTGCTAAATAATTATCGCCATTCAAATTGCCGTCAATGAAAAAGGGGCCTATGATATGATCCCTAACAATTCCTGCCCAAACATTAACCTTTTCAGGATATTGAGTATGTTCTTCGCTGATCCAGTGAGGATTTTCCCTAGACCAATAGCGGCAATTTTGACGATTTACATGACCGTGAAGTGTAAAGGTGCACTCATCCGAAAACAAAACATGTTCTAATTGAATAACATTGTTATCTAACATAGCCATCATTTGTTCACAAAAATAAGTTCTCCTATCATAATCGTCTTCCATGAGCTCCTGAGTTGGTATCACTTTATAGGGATGCATTTTATTTTCTTTTAATGTTCGAATAATCGACGAATGGCTAATATCGAACATTGCGGCGGCTTGTCGACTAGAAATATGTGGGTTTTCCTCAAACTCAAGCATAATATCCAATTTAGTATCATCATTTATTGAATTGGCAGCTGCTTTTTTTATCTGCCTCACATGTCCAAGCTGGCGAAACTGCTTTTCTATTTTACTAATTGTCCCTTGGGATATATTTTGGAAATTTTTCATGAAATAAGCGAGCAACTTCCACTTGTGTTCGTGTGTTATCTCCATAACCAATCATTTGTAGAATTGTTATTTTATGCATTTCTGTTAAATGAACCATTTTTCTGATATTAGGTATTATGCAGTTAACGAAATTCAAAAGACTATGACACTGACACTGACAACTACTGTCTTGCAAAGAGAAAGGCCAGGCATTTTACACAAAAGTAAACAAAACTTAAAAGTAAACAAAACTGGCTCTTTTTGTTCCATATCAATAAAAAGGAACGCTAAAATGGTTTTTGCTTACATTCTTAATATGAAGACCTAAATGGTAAATAAGTATTGAGTGTGTTGTAGCGAATTTTTGTAATTAAATAAATAGTTCAGTAACCAGAGCCACTTTCATGAATAATAATAAATTCGAAATAAATAAAATAAAAATAAATTTGAAAACACTTAATATTGCCGAAATAGTTGAAGATAGGTATAGGACATTGAACATAAAATATGTTTAGAATCTCCTAAAGAATCCAAAAATTAAATAATATCCGGGGTGTTGCGTTTGAAATAAAAAAGTTGGCATTGACCACTGTTACAGGACACACCCTGTATAAAAAGTTTTTATTGGAGAAAATGAGCAACTAAAAATACCAATCGACGAATCCAAGCGTTTTTCCGAACACGCCCCCATTTATTTATTATCGAATTTATTCCATTTGGCTGATACACACTGTATATATATATATATATATATATATATATATATATATATATATATATATATATATATATATATATCGATGAAACGTGGATCGATAATGATTTGACTTTAAAAAAATGCTGGCAAAGTGCAGAAGTTTTTGGGATAGCAAGTGAAATAAGTTCAACAGGTACAGTATAATAATTCTAGACCAATTTCATTTCATGTATTTATTTATTTCTCTTATTAAGGTCGATTTATAGTAGTCCATGCCGGGTCGAGCAGCAGGTTCGTACAAAATGCTGCGTTAGTTTTTAAGGCAGGGCTGAGTTCTGGGGATTATCATGGGCAGATGAATCGAGAAAATTTTACTAAATGGCTTAGCGAAAAACTACATTCAAATATTCCTCCAAGAAGTATAATTGTCTTAGATAATGCCGCCTACCACTCAGTGCAAGAGGATAAAACGCCAACAAAATCCTCTTTAAAGAGTGACATGGTTGCCTGGTTGTCTAAGAAAGGTATTTACAAAAATAAATAATAATTAAATGTTTTTAAAATAATTATATAAAAATAACATAACACTGTGGGCAATATACACTGCTTTAGTCATATAATTATGAGTGGGGATAAGAATAGTTTTGACCGAAAAGTTAAGCCAATGTAAAACGCATTTACGAAAATCATGGCGTAGCCATGTTGTCAAAAGTTAATTTTTGTCCACAAATTTATAACATTTTACATGTGTAATACAAAGGTATAGTTCATATTCTTTAGCAACCAATATTTTTTTATAATGAACCATAGTGGAAGTAATTATTAATCAGTCAAACAACTTTAGTTATTCTAAATACATATGATTTCAAATATTCGGGAACCGCGCCGCCGTTTGACTACCGGTCAACCGATTTGTTTGTATCCTTTGTATGATGCTAAGTAACCGACGCTGACGCGCATGTTTTGTTTGCCAAAAGTCTGGTATTTTAACTCTTATGCTTTAAATGGCTTCACTATTTGTATACGGTGTTTATGACATACAAGCTATGTCCCCTCTCAAAAATATATGGTTATAATACGAGCCAGGAATAATAATTATTACCGGCTCCTTTGATCTGCAGACATCAGGTAGTTCAAGGCGTGACAACTGACACTAAATAATTACGAAATTGTAGAAACAAAAGTATACAGAAAACCTACACACACAAACAGATACTTAAATTTTTACTCAAATCATCCAATCATGGTTAAAAAGGGAGTTGTAAAAAGTCTATATGATAGAGCAAAAATAATTTGCAAAGATCAAAATTTTATTAAAGAAAAAAATTTTATAAAAGATGTTTTAAATCAAAACAATTATCCTAATGATTTCGTTGAAAAATGTTTTTATGAATTTGAGAATCCAAAAGACCAAAAATCCAAAATAGACCAATTACAAATCTCTTTATACCATACATACCTAATTTATCAGATAAAATAAAACGACTAGGTAAACGTTTTAACATCAGAACGATCTTTAAAACGCAAAATATACTTAGAAGTAAACTTACAAAAACAAAACCTAGCAATGAACACGAAAATACAAAAAATGTTATTTATAAAATTCCGTGTCAATGCAATAAATTTTATATAGGTGAAACCTCTAGGCCATTAGCCAAAAGAATTAAAGAACACCAAACATACATAAAAAATAGGGAATTTCAAAAATCAAACATTTGCCAACATGCAGTAGAAAACAATCATAAAATTAATTTTAATGCTTCTAGTATTTTAGCAAAAGAACCATGTTCCAAAAAACGTAAAATAAAAGAAAGTGCCTAATATTATTAAATAAAGATAATTGTGTAGCATCTTGTTCCGTTAGTTTTAATAACACTTGGTTAAATTTGCTAAATACTGAAGTAAAAAAAGGACACCTCAAAATACAATAAATTAAAATGAACATACTCTAGGTACACCTATTTCGCACCTATTCTAACAATTAAAAATAACGATTAAATTGACATTCATTGACATTTTGTCAGAGATTAGCCATTCTCGTTATATTTCTGATACGAAACATAAGACATATTCTGCTTTTAGTATTTTATTTGTAGGTTTGCTGAAGACGGGGGTAGACTTTCCCTCGAAACGTCCAGAAAAGAAACATTTTTCAGTGTCGTTCCTCGGGTGCCTTCATAGTGGACACAGAACTTAAGACTATCTATTCAATTTATAGGGTAATTATATTTTCTTTTTTATTTTTTTCCAATTTTCTAAGGCTATATGCTCTACTGTATACCGCTTTTACTGCGGCAAGTGTATCTAAAATGTCAAATATAAAAATTTTTACATTTGAGCGCAAGAAGTCGTTGTCGTGACTTGAGCATGTGTTGCCAAATTTTATATCAGATCATCCGAGTTGAATGTTTTGCTTTATATATTATATAATCGATTGTTTCTACTATCATTTTAACTAACATATTATTATTTTATCATTTTTCTTTACATTTTTTTTTGTTTTGGTAACGAAAAATGTACATTCATAAATTTATTAAAAATTTTATAGCACTTTAAATACAACAACTTTTAAGGCAACTTGACTTTAATTTTCAACCATACCTATTTATCAGAGAAATTAGGTAAAAGTTTGAAAATACACCAAATGAAAAGTTAATGAATGAACGAAAACAGTGTTGGTGCCATTTATGGATTTACAATTAAATGCATATGTGTGGATATATAAATAATGTCCAGGAAATATCTATGGACGTAACGGGCTTTAAATGGACAAAATCTGGACATCCATTTGATCTGTTTTGCTGTCTGGGCTACAATCGTGATTTCTATACTTTTTTTATGAGCCGACCAGACTAAGAAAACTGACATGAACTAAATTTTTAGGTATAACATATGACCCGACTGCAAGAAAATTTGCATTATTTGAACTTATTCAGCAACATAAACCACCGGGTGACCAGAAAAATTATGTGAAGACAACATTATCAAAAACCATGGCCACATTCCACTTAGGACTCCGCCCTATATGTGTGAGCTTAATCCAATTGAACTAGCTTGGGCTAAAATTAAAAGGCACATTAGAGAACGCAATACATCATGCGACTTTAGCATTGCAAAATTAAAAGAAGTTTTAGAAGAAGCCTTTGCATCGGTCACTCCAGTTGATTGGGAAAAATTTTGCCAGCCTGTCATAAACATTGAACAGAAATTTTGGGAAACGGATTACATGATGGAGCAAGTTGAACCCTTGATAATTCACCTGGAGGATGATAGCGAAACAGACGAGAGTGACAGTGTTAGCGATAGCTTTGACAGTGGCCAGGAAAACTATGAAGGACTTTAAAGTAGTTTTTCTTCCCTTAAAGTTGTCTATACTTTCAACTATACAATTCCACGCGCCAGCGCCGGCGCCGGTTAACATCTTCTTGGTAATTTCTTTTTACACTTCTCGTTTTGTGTTTATTTATATGTAATATCTAACCAAAAATATATTATTAAGATATCGTATTTATTGTGATAATTAATTATTTTTGTATTGAATTGAGGCGTTGCCTTACCCCCCTTACCGATGCCGCGTAGGTCATAACAAACTTACCAGAATTTACTTCTACTTGTAGCATTGCTCAAATTAAATTTTGTAACATAATACGTCTCGCCCCAAAACTGAAATTATCCAAAATAAAACAAGCCAAGTTTCTATAGAACTGATTGAATTCCCACAAGGATTGAAAAATATTTTAAAGTTTAATGGATTTGATCAAATTTACGGTCCTCTTGTCTCAGTGGAGGACAGTTCAGTGCGGTGCCAAAGAGCCCAGAGGCAAAGGGGCCCCCGCTTAAATCGAAATTAGACCACAAATATTGTTAAATAAAAAAAAAACTTTCAATGAGTTACTATTCACTAATTCCTGGAGTAACAGGGCTGCAATCTGTCACAATCAAATCAATTCTGTAGCTCGAAGAAATGGCAGAAACATCCCATTATGAAAAACGTTTAATAATAAGTCTACCTTTACCAAATCCAAAGATCCCTTCTGAAAGACCCGAAACAAAAAAATGAGTTTCAGTGAAATCTACTACTCGTTTGTTACACAGTATGGCAATGTAGCCTTAGTAGTAACCAATGAAGTAGAGGTATTATGGATTGGCAGCATAGCTGTACTGAACTGTAGGAGAAAAATAAGACTATTGATAAAGAAGTAGGATATTAAGTGAGATACGAGGAAAAATAATCATTTCGTTGTCATCCAGAAAATATTGAAAATTTAAAAGGATTTTTTTTGGCAATATTAGGGCTTCTATCACATTACTATATTAATTAAGTTTTAAAAATGCCTACTGGATCTACGCGATACTTGAGTAAGGCAATACACAATGAGCTAGTTCACAATTGTGTAAAATATGTCTGGAACAAACTTGTATCTGAAATAAATATAGCTATTTTTTTTCTTAGATTCGACAATATCAAAAATGATAAATTGAGAATTTTTGTCAGAACGTTCAACGCTGAACCCAGATTATACGTTAGCGAAAATAGGAAAGCGCAGAAATGATTTCATTTAAATCAGCAAAGAAAAGTATGCTTTTTTGTCGCAGAAAAATTGTTACAATTTTACGGACAAAGCGAAACTTACCTTAAAACAATGAAAAAAAAACGAAATATTGATCGAAAAAAAATCATACTTTTCGATAGGTCAATGCAAATACATAAATTGTTGTTGATTCCAACAATTTTTTGATATCTTTTTCTTAATAATATTTTTTTAACATTTCACCAGACCGCCATTTTGTTTGGCCACGTTGGATTTTCACCAAAATGTTACCAGGTCATCCCTATATGATCCTTAATTTTTTATCGAAATTTGAAGTCAATTAGGTAAGTAGTTTTTTAGCTATGCCGCGAACAGACAGACAGACCGACGGAATTGACATGTTTTTCGTCATCTAGGGACACTGAAAAAATCTTTGATTACGAGGAAAGTGAAAAATTGAAATATTAGGGGAAACTACTAGGTTTCCCTAATATTTTAATTTAAGATGTTTCTTAAAAAACATATTTTAAATCCACCACACTTTTTTGAACCGCCTTGTACACTCAAAAAATAATTTTTAAATGTGCATCTAAACATTTCCTAAATCTTTTGTATTTAACACTTTTTCGTAATTCCCGAAACAATAATGAATAATAATAATGATAAATATAATGATAATTAAATGATAACGAAACTTTACTTTCCGTTGATTTACCCTGTATACTGGGTGATTCACGACCCATTGTACATACTTATGTGGTGTATAGGGTATCCCTAGGGTATATCGAAATGGATATTTAAATTGATTAATTCGGCTTTATTACCAAGATACAGGGTGATTTTCGTATTTTGGTAAAAATTTGTTCACCCTGTATCTCCTAAATTGCTTAATAGATTTTTTTAAAATTTTGTGCACAAACACTCTTGGTATATCACAACTTTTTGACGTTTGAAGAGTAGCAAAGTTCCAGGGCCGTATCCAGCCAATTCACACAGGGGAGGGGGGTTAGTTTTGAGACACCCTGTACATCGGAATTCGGTATTTTTGAATTTTTTTCTTAAACTACATTCATTTGTGAACAAAAATATGCCACCATCTTGAATGGCACACTAAAGGTTATGTACAAAATTTAAATCTTTAGATAGTACATACCCCTTTTTTTAGCAGTATCTGTATTAAAGCTTTTAACTAAGTATAAAATTATTTCAATGATTGACTTTAAAAAAAAATTAAACTATTTCTACTAATAAAACACAGCCTTGTCGAATTAATTTTTATTTTCAGTAGCCCAAAAAAAACTAAAATCTACCGTAACACAATAACGTCTTAAAAGCTACAAAATGTTTTCAAAATGCATACCACCGGTGTCTCTACATTTTTGTGTACGCTTTTATAGGTTTGCAATTGAGAGGTGAATCATTTGAGGGTTTTGTCTAACCTCGTCGCAATAAAAATGTATCCTATTTATTAATTGATCCCTAGTTTCGATTGGAACACTGTAAACTTTTTGTTTTAGATGCCCCCACAAAAAGTAGTCGACTGGATTAAAGTCTGGCGACCTAGCTGTCTAAGGATGTGGTCCTCCGCGTCCAATCCACCGATCAGCAAATTGTTGATTGAGATAATTTTGAACATCAATTCCAAAATGTGCAGGTGCCCTATCGTGTTGAAACCATATACCTCTTAAATTGACATTTTCTAATAAGCCCGGTAAAATGTTTTGTAGAAAGTCCAAATACACAACTCTTCTTGGACCACGTTATTAGCACCCACTCTTTCAACATGAAGATTGGTTGAGGGAAACTTACCCTTTTCACGCAATGTATTAAAGGTTGCGGCAAACGTTTGGTGATTTGGAATTCTCCGATCCGGAAATCGTCTTCTGTATTCTTCTGTAGCAGCCCTTCCGTTACCATTACAAAATCCGTACACAAATACGATGTCTGCCTACTCAGCATTTGTAAATAACGGCATTTTTACAATTATTGAAACGTACAAACTTTTTGCAAAGAGAAAATTCAAATAAAAAATCTTTAATTAACAATGTCAAACACAAATGATTGAATTGTATGTACGTAATGTCATTTTTAAAATATCTGTCTAAATTCCAAGGCTTACTTTATTATTTTTAGGTATTAAAATTTATTGAATTTGTATTTTTTTGTAGGTTTTAAGGTTACGAAAAAAATAAAGGTAAATAAAAAAATTTAAAAAAAACAAGATCTTACACGTAATTTGTATACAATAACAAAAATAAAAAAAGATAAATTTTTACGGTAGCCGATAAATGATCACGATCTCGAGCATTAGATAAGAGATGAGGCGAAAAAGACTCAAACAGAAATTAACTGGTTTTTAGTAGAGATAGTTTAATTTTTTTAAAAGTCAAGCATTTAGACAAAAACCTCAAATGTAAATGATTCAACGCTCAATTGCAATTCACAAAAGCGTGCACAAAAATGTAGAGATACCGTTAGACAAGCGTTATTGTGTTAGGGTAGATTTTGGTATTTTTGGGCCACTAAAAATAAAAAATAATTCGACAAGGCTGTGTTTTATTAGTAGAGATAGTTTAATTTTTTTTTAAAGTCAATCATTGAAATAATTTTATACTTAGTTAAAAGCTTTAATACAGATACCACTAAAAAAGGGGTATGTACTATCTAAAGATTTAAATTTCGTACATAACCTTTAGTGTGTCATTCAAGATGGTGGCATATTATTGTTCACAAATGAATGTAGTTTAAGAAAAAAATTCAAAAATACCGAATTCCGATGTACAGGGTGTCTCAAAACTAGCCCCCCTCCACTGTGTGAATTGGCTGGATACGGCCCTGGAACTTTTCAAACGTCAAAAAGTTATGATATACCAAGAGTGTTTGTGTACAAAATTTAAAAAAAATGGATTAAGCCGTTTAGGAAATACAGGGTGAAAAAATTTTTACCAAAATACGAAAATCACCCTGTATCTTAGTAATAAAGCCGAATTAATCAATTTAAATATCCATTTCGATATACCCTAGGGATAACCTATACACCACATAAGTATGTACAGTGGGTCGTGAATCACCCAGTATATGTATTGCTAAATAACTACGTGCCGAAATAAAGTGATTCCCTGCTTCAGTTTCTATGACAAAAGGAAGTTCCGGGTAGAGCTATTTTACGGATTTTTCAGAAAAAAAAAGAAGATATTGCAAAACCGATCAGTCTAAAAAAATCTAAAACGCTGTTTTGTAGTGAATTTTATACTCTGTTTTTCCTTTAAAAATTAATACATGTCGAGATTATTACAAAAAACTAGAATTCACCTACTCTCAATCTATCTAAATCAAAAGAATGTCTGGGTTCTTTCTAGGATACGCTTCAGATAACTTTTTACAATTATTTTGAAAAATTCTATGCAGAGTTGCCATCTGCCGTGAAAAAGTTGCATTAATTTGACGCAATCAAACTTAATTAATTTAAAAACTACCTAAATATGTTATACTGGCAAGTACAACTTCCAAAAACCAATTTTATTAAGGTTTGGCAGGCGCACAAAATTGTTGGCGATTCCTGATCTATACCATAGTCGCACGAAATGATCATAAAAGAAATAAACAAGAAGAACTAAACGCAATCAAAATACGACATACCTTATATCTAAACATCATATTACTTGCCGAACAATCTCCATGGAGAAAACAGGTATAACGACCATCAAAACGATGTACGTTTTCCAGAATATGTCGAACATTTCTAAGTGTTTTTATTAACTTTTCCCGTATACCAACTTCAAATTTCGGATCGAAAGAATCTATGGCAGCTAAGTAGGCAGCCTCCATAAGCTCAGTCATTTTGTTACCGATCTTATCTTTAAATACCTGCAGCTGAACACCCATTTCCTTAAACCTCTCCGGATGCTCTTGTTTGAAGACAAAAGAGAGAGCATGGAACTTTCCATATGTTGCGAAAATTGTCTTCAGTTGTTCACTAGTTAAGCACTCGGTTCTTTCAGGGTCTTCGTAACCAGCTGGAGTAAGATTTTCCGTAATAAGAAATTCTTTATTTTCTGTCAAGTGGCCGCCCAAGAACCGAGGAATATTGGTAAACGGTTCCTTAACCTTTTTCTTCTTTTGAAATTGTTTTAATTCGGGAAATATAGTTTTATAAAAATATATTTCGTTCTTGTAGATGTCATGGTAGCTAACCACGAACCCAGTGGGTGGTACTACCTTAATAGCGATTTGCGTCGTTTCGCCGGTGTCTTTATTTAGGATCTCGCCCATGTAGAAATCCGATAAAAATCCTGTCGTGGTGACCCTATAGGGATCGACCGTGAGCAGGAAGCATTCGCGTTTAATTGGGGTCTCTAGTACCGCCAATATGTCGTGGAGTCGAGGTCGTGGTGACACTCTTGACACGTGAGTCATTTTTGAAACGAACGATCACAGTATGTACCACTAAACAAGTATGATAATGTCGAGTCGACTGTAAATATTTTCACGTTGTCGAGATATTTGATGACATGGTTTGATAAGAGACGATATATTCGTTGAATTGTTTGAGTTAGATAACAATTTTATTAATAGACTAAGAGCCATTCTTCAATTGTAGCTTAAAATTTCGAGTTCGAAGAAAAATAAAACTCCACACGTTTTCAAGGTATCTCAGTTATTATTGAAGATAGAGGGATGCTGCTGTTGTGGCACTGGATTACTTTTTCCTGAAACGAAAGATGCCGTTAATAAAAATTGCATGGCCTTCTTCGTTTTTGAAGTATTACTTTAACCCATTAGTTCCCATTGTACTCATTGGAGTACATCATAGAAAATATTTTTTTGGTTCCTTCTAGCGATCATTCGATGAAATATATATTTAAAATTCGATAGTTTTAATGGTTTCCCATAGATGGATCTTTGATATTGTAACAGGATTTGTCAGTTACCTTTTTTTTTCGCGTAATTTCATCAACCGTTGCGTGAGTTAAGTTGTTTATGTGTGACACGGGAGGAAATAATCCTACAAAAATAATATTTTTTGTATTGTAATTGTGCGTATTATCTGTTTTTGACTTCTATTAAGTTTGATCAAAATACAAGAGTTCTAACCACACTACACCACAACTTGTTACGTTCTGGACGCGCGTTTCGCTAACCAAGTTAGCATTATCAGCAGATGATATAAACTAAAGTAACTTATACTAACCGAGACTATTTATAGGTAAATGTGGTAAATGTTGCTCCCGACTGCACCGTTGTCAAGTAAACAATAGGGGGAGACTATATGGAATAGGCCCTTTGTCTTTATTTAGTACTTTCTTACCACATTTAACTATTTCTATACCCTCAAATGCATCCAATAATCTATTATTAGATACATTTTTGATCAACTTAAGATTATTTATTCCTATTCGGTGATTGTTTTCCAAAGCGTGTTGGGCAACGCTTGACTTTTCTGTTCTTCCGTATCTTAAATGTGCCATGTGTCCTTTAAAACGAATGTTTAGGGAGCGTTTAGTTTGCCCAACATATTTTAGATCGCAGTCATTGCAGCTAATTTCATAGATGCCACTCCTCTCCCTCAAGTCGACTTTATCTTTCGGGTTTCCAAGGAGATTTTTCAAACTGTTCTCCGTTTTGTAGGCTACTCTAAAACCTACGTTTTTAAATACTTTTTCTAGACCTCTCGTATATCTGGGATTATTTGGGATTACTATGAATATATTGGAAGCCTCAAGTGTTTGAAGAGTAGTGGCATCTTTTAACATTTTCTTATGCTTATGTCTATTTACTAATTTATGTACAAAATTATCATTATATCCATTACTTTTAGCTATATTTTTAATCCGATTCATTTCATTGTTAAAACGTTCTTTACTTAACGGAAAACTGACTAACCTGTGTGTCAAGAAATTAAGATGTTATATACCTAACAGTATTAGTAAATTTCCTATAAAAAAATATAAAATTCTAATTTATCGTTGTTCCTAATAACTAACGTGTCGAGAAAAGGTAATTGCCCATTGTTCTCCTTTTCATACGTAAAATTAATGGAAGGATATTTATTGTTTAATGTTTCTAAGAAAGTGTCCAAATTTTCTGTTTTAGTATCAAAAATATCAAATATATCGTCTACGTTTAGTATAGTATAGGTATAGACCACACCATTGGGAAATACTTGAGTTCTTTTCTGAATGGGGTTTCTAATCTGCCCATAAACAAATTTGCAAGGAATGGAGATAAGCAATTGCCCATCGCAGTTCCCTCAAGTTGTTTATAATATTTATCGTTGAACTGAAAAAAATTTTGATTCATACATAATTTTGTGGGAAGCAAGTATTCAAATTCAAGTAGTTCCTTTGGGTACTCTAAAGCTAGTGGCATGGGTACACTAGGAAACAACGAGCTTATATCAAAAAATATTAAAATTTCACCTTCTTTTAAGTGAAAATTCTTAATTTTATCTAAGAATTCTAACGAGTTAGTAACCTCAAAGTTATCATACGAGATATTTAATTTGCTGAATTCTTCTACTAACCATTGTGAAATATTGCACGTTGGTGATCCAACAGCTAAAACAATAGGTCTCATGGACTTCCCAGGTTTATGGATTTTGGGAAGGCAATACAGTTTAGATAACTGTAAAATGAGGTCGATCTTATGATTATTCCTCCTGATGTTGATGCACAGACCGATGAGTAGGGTTTTGATGAAAATATTATTCCAGATGGGTTACTGATGCCTCAAGATGTCGCTGATGAAAAATCGAACTTTGACAGGTATGTAGTAATAAAAGCGAAAATAGCGATGGTGAGTTCAATTTACCTTTGTCAGTTGCACGGCAGAATATTTAGCATTCAATTCCAAAACCTTTTCCATCGAAGAAACAGAAGCTGACAAAACCTAAGTGGACTCAAAGTTACACAAAATGTTAAGAAGTCATCTAGAAAACCTCGTTCCAGTTGAAATATTTGAGAAATTATTTGATGTTGATGTTTATGATCATATTGTTTTCCAAACTAGTTTATATTCTTCACAGAAAATAAACATGATTTTTTTTGCCTCCAAAGTCGACATAAAACTATTGACAGGATACTATAAGCTACTGAGTGAGAGAAATTATTGGAGTCTTGATGAAGATTTAGGCATTTCTGTGATACTAAATGCTGTGTCACGAAGTAGGGTTCAGGCAATCAAGAGATTCATCCATTTAGCCAATAATGACAATTTAAAAAAAAGACAAAATTGCAAAACTACGTCCTCTGAGTCAAAAGTTCCAGCAAAAGGGTGTATTTCACGAACCCCTTTCAACTGACGAAGTTTTATAGTCGACATTCTAATAAACAGTACATAAAAGAGAAGCCAGTACGATTTGGTTATAAGAATTGGATGATGTGTAGTTCTACAGGCTATTACTATGCATTTGACACATGTGGTACTAAAAATATTATTGATGGAGTTGCCGGTCTTTATTTGGGTTCCAGAGTAGTAAGTAAGCTTCTGGAATGTGTTGAAGTACCATTGGATCATATAATTTTTTTGATAATTATTTTATGACCAAATATAAAAAAATTAAAAAAAAAGAAAGAGGCTATTTTGAGCACACGTATGACAGTGATTCAGCTGTTTTGTTCGTCAGGCGGCAGGATTATAACACAGTCTCGATGGTAACAAACTAGTAGATAGCGGCAGAAGCAAAGGTTGATGTTCCTCAGCCAACATTTTTTAGAACTAGAAAAAATCCAATGGATCAATTCTTGGCAAAAAATGGTGGTGGCTGCTCTTCACAAACATTACTCTTAACACCGCATGGAGAAATTATAAGTGAAAAATCAATTAACTTTATTGATTTTGAGAGAATGGTAGGTCGTCATTATTTAGCTTACCACGAAAAATCAAAACATACGAGCAGATCACTTGGAGAACTACCAGTTAGTGTCAGAAGACAGGAAGTCATTATCCACTAAAATGACTAATACTAAGATGTTCGCGTTGTCATCAAAGAGTCACATGGAGTTGTGCAAGTTCTCTAATGAAAAAAAAATACGATATGATGGCCTGCTTTGCACAATCTAACGAAGATGTTAACGAGGCTTCGGAACTATATTTATTAAGGTATGCTTAGCGTTCGTCGTATTTTATAATACATACGTTTTAATGAAGCTGTTGGCGTTTTAAACATAGGTATTCAGAACGAAGGCAACCCTGTGATATTACATTTCTTAGAATGAAAATAAATCTAATTGATTTTGGATCTTTCAATAAACAGCGAAGCAAAACCTATAACAAGGAAAATGAGGAAAACGTAGTTAATGTTCTGGCGTCAATTGATGTAGATCCTTCAAGTTCTTGCAGAAAAATCCATCGGAATGTTGGGGTTCCAAAAAGCCGGGTACAAAAAAATTTAAGGAAACAAGGTTATACACCATTAAAATTCTGATTGGTGCAACACTTACACCAGGGCGACGCGCAGCGTCTTATGATTTTCTGTAACTGGTATTTAGAAAAATGCGATAATGACCCTGACTTTTATAGAAAAGTAATATGGTTCGATGAAGCATATACAGGGTTATTCACGCAACCCGTTCATTAATAGTTTTGGATGATACCATTTAGATAAAAATTTCAAATTTTGGGATTAAAGTAAGGTCAAGGGCTACTTCTTTTTCGAAATACTTTCAACTTCCTGTCACTTCCGGTTTAACCGGAAGTTGATATCAACTTGCTTATTTTAAATGGAACACCCTGTATTTTATGATATTTTAAGATTCTACGGAGAATTTTAATGCTATTTTATGTAGCATGTTCTATACCTAGGTTCAAGTGTTCTTAAGATATTTGACCTTGAACCGAAAATGAGCCTTCGGGGTACCAAATTTTAAAATCTCATATTTTTATAAGTTTTGAAAATATAATCTTTATATTTTGCAGACGATCGGTAAATAATCTTAGGTTTCTATTTTTTTATTGAATTTGTCTATTGTTATACAGGGTGTCCTAAATTCAGCGGCAAACATTCACATTTTCAAAGCCGCTAAAGTCCGTTTTTTTAAATGGGACACCCTATAACTTTATGCGCTATCAAATGTAGAATTTCATTTTCTATCGAACTGTATTAAGGTTCCCTATACCTATTCGTAACCATTTCCGAAATAATTGGGTTTTATAAAAATATGGTATGTATTTGCTTAAATGTTTACATGTTCCAATGGTGAGCCATGGAAAAACAATTGAGATCCAATATCCAATATGACAGATGATTAGTATGCGTTATTTATCGAAAGCTGTCAGTGATAAACTAAATCTTCTAAATCGAAATGGAAGAATACTCAAACGTTGATATTCTCAATCTATTTTATATTCATGGAGAATGTTATAAAATTTTGGAGAGAACGGTCGTGTGTTTGATGAACGCCACCCTGATTTACGGCCAATGAACAAATCAAAATTCAAGAGGATTGAAACGAACTTTTTGCGTTTTGGCAAGGTTCAAGTTACAAAAAATGTTCCGAAACCAGTGACAAATGCCGAGGATAAAGTAATAAACACATCAACTTATTTCCACGCAAACCTGCAAAGTTCAATACCGTCTGCAGAAAACGATTTGGAAATTTCTTCTTCATCTGTCCAAAGAATCTTGAGCGAACATCATATGCACCCTTATTCCTTCCAAACCGTGCAAGCCTTGACACCTGGTGATGACGTCCGACGAGTAGAATTTTGTGAATTCATGTTTTTGAAAATTCAAGAGGACCCTCAATTCCTTTCAAAAATATTTAGAAACGAACATTTCTGGGCAGCAGAAAATCCGCACGCTTTACGCGAAACGCGTTCTCAAAATAGGTTTAGCTACAATGTTTTCGGTATAGTATTAAATGATCAGGTGCGGTACTGTATTTATGAAGACAATTTAAACAGTTGGAAATTCTACGAGGGACGGTTTCTGAATTTATAGAAGAAATTCCTATTGGTGAGCTGCAAAATTATTGGTATCAATTAGAAGGGGCACCAGCATATAATTCCGCTGCAGTTTATCTCCAATTATCCCGAATTTTTGAAGATCGCTGGATTGGTCCCAATGGCCCTTGGAGATGGCCCCCGCGATAGCCTGCTTTAACACCCCTAGACTTTTATTTATGGGGATTTATCAAAGGTAAAGTCTATGCTTCCCCAGTAAATAACCAACAAGATTTACTGGACAGGATACGAACAGCTTTTGCCGAATTAGAAAACGGACAAGTTCAACGGGCCAGAGCAACTGTACAAAGAAGAATTGAAATGTGTCTTCAAATGAACGGACAGCATATAGAACATTTGTTATAATTCAATTTTATTATTTTATTTATTTATTGTTGATTGTTAGATTGCTATAATTTTTAAGTTCACTAAAACAAGTTTAGAACAGTCTCGAACTTAGTAGATATGGTTAATAATAATGTAAACAATTTATTACATTTTTTATAACTTTAACTTTTCCGAAACGAAAAAATTTCGTTTCAATCCTCTTCAATTTTCTCTTCCAATATTTTGTAACATTCTCCGCGAATATAAAATAAATTGAGAATATCAGCTTTTGGGTGTTATTTTATTTTAATTTAAAAGTTTCAAATCATATTATAGTTTAATAAAAATCTGATTATTTCGAAAATGGTTACGAATAGGTATAGGGAACCTTAATACAGTTCGATAGAAAATGAAATTCTACATTTGATAGTGCATAAAGGTATAGGATGTCCCGTTTAAAAATACGGACTTCAGCGGCTTTGAAAATGTAAATGTTTGCCGCTGAATTTAGGAAACCCTGTATAAAAATAGACAAATTCAATAAAAAAAATAGAAACCTAAGAATATTTACCGATCGTCTGCAAAATATGAAGATTATATCTTCAAAACTTACAAAAATATGAGATTTTAAAATTTGGTACCCCGAAGGCTCATTTTTGGTTCAAGGTCAAGTATCTTAAGAACGCTTGAACCTAGGTATAGGACATGCTACATAAAATAGCATTAAAATTATCCGTAGAATTCAAAAATATTATAAAATACAGGGTGTTCTATTTAAAATAAGCAAGTTGATACCAACTTCCGGTTAAACCGTAAGTGACAGGAAGTTGAAAATATTTCAAAAAAGAAGTACCCCTTGACTTTACCTTAATCCAAAAATTTGAAATTTTTATCTAAATGGCATCATCAAAAACTTTTAATGAACGGGTTGCGTGAATAACCCTGCATAAGTAGCGCCGTAGTATTTCCTCGCGAACGACAGGGTAGGTTTGGGTTTAATATTTCTTGTTTGATATTGGGTTCAAAAATAATGTATCCTATATACCAGGGGAGCTTAGATGCAGATCGGTATTTCCAAATACTGGAACTTATTCTACCGCAATTACTCCTTTGGCCTATTTACGCGACATATATTTTCAGCAGGATGGAGCACCTGCTCATAATTCCGCTAAAATAAGACAGTATTTGGAAAATAATGCTCTAGGAAAATGGATAGGGACCAATGGTCCTGTAAGAAAGCCGGCGAGATCGCCAGATCTCTCGGTTTTGGATAATTTCCTGCGCGGTACTTTAGAAAACAAAATATATAGGATAAGACATGACACCTTAGCGGATTTAATAAACGCCATGCCATAAGAAGGACATTCAATGAAATGCAACAACGACCAGTTAGTATTTTCAATGCCTATAAGTATACGGACATTATGTAGGCTTTGTGTAAGGCGAAATGGACATCATTTCGAGCAATATCTTTAGGGTATAGATTTAGTTTTCTGTTTATTTTAGTGATGTTTAGTGGTAGGATTAGTTTTTGTTGTTGTTAATTGCGTTTAGAGGTATTAAAGGTAGAATTATTAACATCTTCATTTTATTCACTTAATAATACTTTTCAAGATTGATGGATTCACGCGTTTAGCAGCGAAAAACAGGTTAATAATAATTCTTTTTATTATAAAACCGAGTTTTAAAACCGATTTTGATCTTTTTTAAGACAACAGGCTAAAAATTTATAACAATGTGAGATACATAATGCTATGATAGTTATTACAAATCTACTTACATTTTACATTATAATTATCGAATTATTAAATTGATAAAATTTTAACATTTCTTCTTGTTACTATAAATAAAATATAACTGAAAATTCAATTGTTTTTTTTAAAGCAATCCCAGCCTACTACCAAAAACTGAGTCTATCTCTAAAAAAATGCAAATTACTAGGCGATTCGAATAGAAAAGTATATACTTCTACATATTTTCGAGAAGCTTATTGTGAACTGAATAATATAAAAATTAATTTAATTAATAAAATATTAAAATTACAATTACTCAAAAACGACAGCTCACATAAAAAATCTGACTACGCCACTGGATTCTACGTAAAACACTGTATCAGAGCCAGTTTTTACCTTTTCGATAAGTTAAACAACAACCTATGCAATATTTTCAATTTCAAAACACCGTGACACCCTGTACTGTACAGGGTGGCCATTTTATGGTGATACAGTACCTTATCTAGAAAACAGTAATAGCTACGACAAAACGTTAAATAGAAAAGTTGTTTGGATTCAATTAAATTTTTATTTTATTTTACTTTTGTTTATACAGGGTGTTTCGTTTTAACGTGACACACGTCAACTTTCTTAATTTAAATGGGACATTCTATATATTATTACATGTTTCGATTCTACTGTTAATTTGCGAAAGTTTTTATAATAACATCTATATTTGAATTCTTTATTGTTTTTGAGTAAATGGAGTTTTTAGAATTTTTTTTTAAACAAACATATTTAAAAAAAAAATGTTTTACCTATAAAACTTTAATGGAACTGACTAATATCCTAAACATACATTACTAAGGGTTCAATTCAACGAGTTTCCATGCTGGTCTTACCAATTAATATACAGGGTGTTAAAAATGGAGAGCAAAACAAACAGGACTTTAAATGTAAAAATCTCCTGTTTTTCAAATGGAACACCCTGTATATTTTTATTTCATGTGATTCAGCGTTCAATTACCTACATTACTCATATATATATATATATATATATATATATATATATATATATATATATATATATATATATATATATATATAAAATGAACAGTGATTTGAAAAAAGTTGTCCTTAAAAATTCTAAGAAAAATCGTCCCAATTTTGTCGTCATTGAGGAAAAACAACTAGAGGTCTTACCTTATTTCGAGGAAGATGATGAAAGATCCCAAAGAGATGCTGATAGAGACATTGCAGGTGTCAGTAGAAAGTATTCAAAAAACACTGCAGGTGAATGGTTATCATCCTTATAAATTTCTTCCAACTCAATTATTATCACAATTAGACTTTAATGAAAAATTGACTTTTTGTTGTGATATTATGGACCGGCAGTTCGAAAATGTGTTTTTTTTCAAAAGTGCTTTTGATGACGTCTCATTTAATATATTTTTAAAAAAACACGCATTATATGGTCTCAAACTAATAAACATCTAATAAAAGCAATTAAAAAACAAGGTCGTCAAACCCTAAATGTGTGGTAAAATTATTTGCGACTGTATTATCGGACCAATATTTTTTGACAGGTCGTTAAATGGCGAAAGATACTTGGAGCTGTTTAGGAATGAAATCATGCCCCTTATCAACGACTTGTCAGCACATATTCGAGAAAATATTATTTTTCAGCAGGATAGCGCCCCTTACCACACGGTTGCACCGGTAGTAAATTTCCTTAATCAACATTTTCCATTGTGGATAGGAAGACATGGTTTAATATCCTGGCCACCACGAAGCCCTGATTTAAGCCCTTTAGACTTCTTTTTGTGGGGAACACTAAAAAATAAAGTTTATAAAAATAGATCTAATAATAAAAATGAGTAAAAAATAAAAATCAGAGAAGAGATCAATAATTTTAATGAATCTAATTCGGTAAAGAACGCTATTTGAAAAATGGAGGCTATTTACACTTCATGTATCGCAATGGACGGTGGCCATGTTGACATTTTTTTATAATCTGTTTTAATCATGTTTAATACTCAGATAGTTATTAGTTATACCGTGTGGCATAAGATATTTTTTTGTCTCTCCCTTATTTTCGTAAACATTAAATAATAAGAACATAAATTACATAATATTTCACTTTTATTTGTATTTTCTAACATTATTTATAGTCGCTATCTATGTTAAGGAAATGAGAATAAGGCTTAGTTTACGACATTTTTATTTTAACCCACTTCATCTGTTTACTTATATTAAAAAAAAAATAGTCAAATCAGAAAACGGCTAATAAAATCGAAACTGTTCATTTTAGATATAGGACATATACATGAGTATGATAGGTAATTGAACGTTGAATCAAATGAAATAAAAATATACAGGGTGTTCCATTTGAAAAACAGGAGATTTTTACTTTTAAAGTTCTGTTTGTTTTGCTCTTCATTTTTAACATCCTGTATATTAATGGGCAAGACCAGCATGGAAACTCGTTGAATTGAACCCTTAGTAATGTATGTTTAGGATACTAGCTTTAATGGAATGATATCCACATTATGTATACAAAGAAACAAAATGCCGCATTTAAGGTGCCTACGATGGATATAAGAGCCATTTACAATATGAAAAATTTCATGCCCTAATTTCATTAAGCCTAAGCGTAACTGTACCTACTTATTGGTTACCTGTACCTATTTAAAACAATATTTCCAATACACAGTAAAAGTTAAACATTTCATTTTAATTGACGCATATTTTTTACATAATTTTTAACATCAGGTGTGTATCGTAAAGGAGCTAATAAGATGTCAAACATTTATACTCAAAATTCAGAAAACAGTTTCCTCAGCAGAGCGATCCATCAAATAAGTACCATAGGTTTAAATGGGTTTTAATATCACAAAAGAGACAGTCTGCGTTTATTTGACAGCCGATTCCTTGAAAATATCCAGTAGCAAGTTGAGACATTTCCAACAAAGACGGAGTCCAAATACAAGCGTAGGACTCCTGGGAGTAATCGAGTGTCATGTGTATTTCTATGCTAAATAATGAAAATACAAATTTTTGATTGATTTTAAAGTAGTACCTAAGGTGTTTTTATCAAGTTTAAGACGTCTGTCAATTATTGTAGGTTTGGAATTTTCAATGAATAATATTCGGAATGTTGCTTTTAATAATTTGAACGTTATTGAAAATTTTTTTTGGATCTTTACTTTGCCGCATAACAGTTCATATATTTATAAAAAAACCAGCGGCGGCTCGTCAGATGAGGCAACTGAGGCGCCGCACATAGGGGTATTTGATATCAAAAGATGGCCAAAATTATTTTCTTGAGTATTTTGGGTCGAAAATGTGAGAAATAATATTTTAAGATGTTTGAGTGCAATAATTTCGAATATTTTGAAAAAAATAATAGCTACAGGGTAATGTACAGGGTGTTCCATATTCTATAGTGACCATTGAGACCTCATAAGAGACGGTAAATGATACAGGGTCGGTTGAGTTGTGGTAAAGTTGATTATTTATGTAGCGCCAATAACATGCCGATGCTGCTTAAAAATATTTTAAAAATTCCGAGTATTTCCGGAGATATCCGGAAAATCGCAAGAAACTGAGAAATCGTATTGTTTCTTCGATTATTCCTGGGCTAATTTGAGAACATATATTGCTGTAAATTACACTTTCGCATTGCCAGTTTTTCCTCTCTATTCAATAACAGTGAAGTTATCCGACGTTTTGTCTTCAAGAGGCCATCATCAACTTTGTTATTTCCAATATTCGAAAATATTTATTTTATGCGTAATAAATTGAATATTTTATTCTGAATTTAACGATATATCACACAATGTGTTTGTTACGTAATTAGGTAGTCATTAGGTTTCTCTTTGGAACACAATTCATCATTAATGCAGAACAATTACCTAAATGTCAAACCATCGATATTTATTCTGAATAATTTGCTTAAATCTAGTGTGATGAACATACAAAATATCTATAATTTTAAGTAAATTTGATGATGGACCAGAAAAAAATATATCTTTCTTCAATAAATAAAATCTAACGTGGTTTTAAGCGAACAACAAAAAATACATGAAAAAAATTAACCTACAATACCATATAAGTGCTTCAATTATAACTGAAAGTTTTTTCGAGCACACAAATATTTTCGAAATTGTTCCGATTTAAAGATTCCCTGGTTTTGTTTAAATTAAATTAAAAATTAATTAAGTATACCAGTGACGTTCGGTGCTTCACATATCTGAAGTACTGCTCCATTCATCTTCACTAATATTTTCTTCCATTGTTTCCCCTTCTTCGACAGTTTCAAACGGCCCATCATTAACTGCACTACATGAAGTTGATACCGTGGAACAAAACATTTCTGGAGGTAAAAGCATATCCATTGTGTCCTTTGAGAAAGGTTTTGTCTTTTTTCTGGGTTGAGGTCTCATGTTAGTAATTAGAGGGTCCGATTTAAGAAGGAGTCTATTCAACACATCAAAATTGCATGCTTCTCTGCTAAATTTTCTGGCAAATCCATATCGATAAGTTCTGAAGTGTTTATTGCGGGCTTCCGCAGCCTCTTCTGAAAGTTGTCCTACTGGTAGAATTGCAGAAGAGATAACAGCTCCTCCGTGAATAAGGACTTTATGAATTGTCGGAGGCATTGGATACCAGCCATAGAGTTCCACATATATTTTTGCAGTGTCAAAAGCATATTTGGAGAAAAGATAAGCATCAACTCTGAATCCACATGATATAGTTTCAAGTATCACTTTATATCTGTGCAGAAGGCGAACCTCTATGCCTGTTATTTTAGCGGCTGTTTCAATATCGCTGAAGAATCTCCTGGATGTATTTCCATCATTGGTGTTTCCGAAGCCGGCTTTTGGAAAGTCGACCAACAGACCCATTTCATCTTTAAACGCTTGCTGTAAGACTTCTTACGTTCTTGAACTATTCTATTTTCCTCACTGTTTTTCTTAACTTGCCATACTTTTATTGGTAATTTATACGATAAATGCAGTACACTCTCGAAAAATCGGATTCTGGCGTGTAATGTAGATAGACCGAATCTAAGGTTTTCTGGGTTAATATCCATATTTAACATAGCATCTAGATTGTTGAAGTTTTTAGCCGTTGCACCACAAATATAACATTTCATAGTATACTTGGTGTCAGTAATCGCATTGCACACCTTGCCATCAACCATTGTGAATGCTAGTTTATGTTCTACAAGGAAATTACCAGTAGCTATTTTCACTGCACTTTTTTGGAGCAAGCTAATCTTTTTTTCTATAAATTCCACTTCTTCTTTTGTTATTTCGGTAGTTTCGTGGACAAATCTGATACGGATAGGTCGGCAATATCGAGGCGAGGATGGGGTTGGGTTTTGCCAAATAACTTTTTTCTGATCATTACTTTCTGTTACGAGTTGTAAATACACGAAAGAGCTTTGAAAAATGTTAGCGTCACTTTCAGAATTGCTCTCAAATTTTTGCTTGAATTGGCTCTGCTGGGACCCATCACAACCCCACTTTGATATAAGTTGCAGATTTTCTTTTTCCGTTTTTGTAAGACTTTCTAGAATTTCTGATATACTTATACACAAGCGAATTGATGTATGATCTAATAAGGCCTGCAACTCTAACTCCGCGCATGTTGAAGTTACATTATAGGCCTCACGTGATGGGTAGCACTCAGCTTTGGCTTTTTGAATAATTGAATAGCACGGATATGTGCACGTGTTGCTTTGTCTTATTATATTATATTTTCCTTGACAATTCGGCTTCGACAAAAACCGATAAAGCCTCTGTCGGCGACAGCTGTTTATGTCCTTGGACTGTTATTATAGCCTTTCTATACTTTGTGGCTCTTTTGGGTGTAGTACTTGTGACGTCCTTCACAACCTTGGCAGCATCTACTTGACCTGATCCTCTGAGGCTCATTTGGCAAAACTTAACTCTTTTGTTCACAGTACGTAATTCTTCAGTTCTACGCCTTTTACTTCTCTCGCTCAGTTCTTGGAACGTCTTATTAGGGCGACCTTTTTTATAGAAACTATATGTGGGCAACTTGATGGTTCCTTGAAGCCACTGTTCATTATTTTTTAGAAATAGAGGTTTAGTGTTACGAATGCGGTCCATCGAACCTTAAATTCGTACTTGAAGCGAGAGAGATTACGCTTTAGGAGACTTAGCTGTTCCTGAGGGCATTTAGTATCATTAATCAAGCGCTCCTCTAAATATACGAATTTTTCGTCCCATTTTCGTCTACCACATTCTTGAGTTATCTCATATAATGCTTTCAATAGTGATTGTTTCTCGTTTCTCCCAAACCTGTAAAGAGAATACTCATCACTTTTGATTAACCGATGGTTTGTGATATTCTTCACTATTTTTTCGAGTAATACAAAAAAAATTAAAAAATCATTATTTGGTAAATTTTGGTAAATTATTATGGGTGATTTTCAATGTATATGAAACACATTATAACATTCAGTATTATTCTTTACCGGGAAATTCCTGGAAGTGTAACTAAAACCTATTTGTATTGTAGTGTATAACCAATAAATAATCACTGTAATTCTTTGAAACGTTCAGGCAGAAAGAAAAGATATTTTAGATAGAGTTTCATATAAAAATTCTATTTAAATATTATCTACATACCCTTTGGAGTAATATCCATGATAAAATACTAGAGATAATCACTTATTATTGATAAATATAATGTAATTTTCAATGACTTAAAAAACACGTAATATTTAAAAACGTCACTGTCAATGAATGTTTGAATCGCCTTACTACGATTAAATCATCGCAAAATTGGATGCTTATGCCCCATTCTTTTGACAATTTCGAGAATTGATTTGGATAGTAAAAAATGTGTTTGGCGAATTCGAATTATGGCCAGATTTTGAATGCATATACCCCTCTATGCGCCGCCTCACTCGCTTTCCTATAAATATACATTTTTATTTTCAAAATTAATTCTTTCCATTATTCTCTGAAAATTGTCTCAAATACTATGAAAATTTCATCAGATATGCGTAAATCATAAATAAACACTTTACTTTACTAACCAATAGTACAATGTCCAATAACTGCAATATCATTTTTTTTTATTCGACTTTACCTATACGCGGCGATGCGAATTGCGCCTCGGACACTTGAATGGTATTTTAATTTTTAATAAGTCTGAGAAAGAGGGAAAAGGGTCGTGTTGCATATGTAGATTCATTCCATCTCTTTTTATTGCATTTGAGGCGATGAAAACTTCGCTTAATGATTGAGACGTTGCCATTTAATGTTAGCACAGATTGAATATAAATGGAAATAATTATTTATCGGTAAATGACAATCGCGCATCCGGCTGCCAAATTTTGTTTTTGTTGATATTTGCGTGGGCGTGTGGGGTATTCGTATTTGACTGTTACGGGTAACGGTTTGAGATTGAGCGGCAAGTGGGTGGATATTGAGATTATTCGGCAATACTTTGGTGTTTGTTTTATAGTATTATTTCGTGAATGTCGCGCGTTTAGTCTGTGTCGAGTGTTACTCTATCTAAAGTATTTTTGACGTTGCGTTAGTTTAATTATTAAGTAGATAGACTGATAGAGTAGTTTATATGAATTAGTGATTAAAATTTAAAATAAACGAAACGTGTGAACTATGAATCCAGTCCACGATATCGTTATGTCACTATTGACAACGGCATTTTCCGGGCTTCCCGAGGATGAAAAAAAGAAATTCTTCGCGGAAATAGACCCATGCCAAAGATAAGTACCTTAAGTAGTGATAAAAAAGACGGTCGACAATATAAACGATCATTTCAAACGTCATGGTATCAAACACACACTTGGATTTGTGGAAGTGTTTTTAAGCAGCGTTTATATTGTTGGCCTTGCTTAATACTGGGAAAAACAAAAACAGTATGGACTTCTGATGGATACGTTGATTTTAAAAATTTTTCTAGAGCGGTTGAAATGCATGAAGGGTCTAAAGACCATATTCAAAATACCTTAGGTTTTGTACGTTTGTCTCAAAATATGATTACAATTAAAGATGCACTAATCGAAAATGCTCGTTTATCTAAATTATTGTACAATGAAGATGTTAGGAAAAACCGCTTACTTTTGACATACCTTATAAATACGACTATATTACTGAGAAAACAAGAACTGGCTTTTAGGGGGCATGACGAATCCGAATCTTCTTTTAACAGAGGGAATTTTAGGGAAGTTTTTAATTGTTTAATTAAACGTAACACCGAACTTGTAAAGCATTTAGAAGAGAAAAGTGTATTTACGGGACAATCGAAAACTATTCAAAATGAATTAATATTTTAAACATTTTAAACAAGAAATATTGGAGGCTACATTTTTCTCATTAATTGTAGATGATACGACGGATATAATTGCAAAAGCCCAATGTTGTGTAACTATTAGGTATGTAAATAAATTAGCCGAAATAAAAGAACGTTTTTAGGCTTTTTTGATATAAGTGAGTATTCTAGAGCTAATGCACTCTATAACTTAATTGTAAGAATCTTGGAACCTTTAAATTTTAAACGGAAATTAGTAGCATAATGTTATGATGGAGCTGCGGTTATGGCAGGAGAATTGATTGGTCTACAAACACGAATAAGATCAGATGCCCCACAAGCAATGTACACTCATGGTGCTGCTCATCGTCTCAATTTAATTTTACAACAGGGTTCAAATTATATTAAGGAAAGCAGAATCTTTTTCGCAACTTTGAAAAGTTTGCCTGCTTTTTTCCATAAATCGTACAAACGCACATCTATATTGGACAAAATAATAAAAAAACGAGTTCCGCAAGCAAGTGATACAAGGTGGTATTCTCGATCAAAAATTCTAATTTTTGTTGCAAATAATTGGGAAGGACTAACCTTTATTTTTCAGGACATGATTGGAAATCCAGAATTAGACTCAGACACTATACACATGGCCAAGGGGTATCTAAAAGAGCTTTCCGATTTTGAATTTGCTTTTTTAACTTTTGCATTTAAAGAAATTTTTTTTGTTACTGATATCCTGTTTCAAGTTTTTCAGTTAAGTTTGTTAAAAGAAATTGATTTCTGCATTTCACAATTGAACATTGCCGTCAAACGATTAAATGAGCTGCGCGCTGAAAATTTCCTTAAATCCATTTTTGAAAAAGCAAAATCACTTACCGGATTGCCATGTAGTAGACAAACCCGTAGCATGAGCGAATTAGATTTAATGGAAAAATATAAAAATCTGTTTTATGAAATTTTAAATAATAAAATAATAAATAAAATACAAAGACTTTGCCACAGAATTCCCTATTAGTCTATTAAATTCGTTGGAAAAACGTATCCAAAAATGTTTGACAAAGACCGCCTCAAAAATTAACTAAGCATAATTTACCGAGATGAACAATTTTATAAAGTCAATATTCTAGAACTCCTTAAACAAATTAATAGTTTAAAATTAATTTCAGTACTTTGTGAAGTATATCGACTTACGACATTAATTTTGACAATCCCCTTAACAAGTGTACAGGCCGAAAGAGATTTTTCGTGCTTAAAGCGAATAAAGACCTACTTACGAAATAGTATATCTCAAGATAGGCTCTCAGCCCTGTCGATCATGGCAATAGAAAAAGAGTTATTAGTTAAACTTTCTGAATGTAATGGTGACTTTTATGACAAAATCATTGAGAAATTTGCTTCTTTAAAAGACAGGCGCATTAATTTAATTTACAAAAAGTGACTTAACTGTATCATCCACATACCTATTTGCCTAAACAGTTTTGGTTTTTTATAAAAAAATTACTGTCCACACCATATTAGATTATTACAGGTTTATTACACTTTAAACTCGATTCTGACTATTTTGATAAAGTATTTTAAATATTTTTTATAAAAAAATCCAACGATGAAAAATGTGTGTTTTATATATCTTTGAGAAGAGTATATATGTACATATATTTGAGGATAAAACGAACTACATGAAAATTGAGTAAATATCTTAAAGATTATTATTTTATTTTTATATCTATGTAATAATTTTTATTTTAAAAATTACTTAATGAAAAATTGGGCATATATCTTGGTATTGGTATGTAAAAGACAAAAACAAATCATAAAAATGAGTCAATTTGGGCGTGGCAGCCCAAAAATTTTTCGCCTCCGGCGCCATCTACCTATTATAAGTAACAAACCTTTTCTCGCCTCACCAGTTTTAGACACCACGAGCCGCCACTGTAAAAAACCCTGATAGAATCTACTTGGTGTCCGGAAATGGAAAATACGTGTACAACGTTTAACGACATCTGATTGCTGACATCAATGTAGGTCGTCCTAAGCCAACTGAGTAAGGTTAGTTATATTCGAGATTGCTTTGTAGCAGCCTGCAGAGGGCGTCAAACATTTAAAAAAAATACAGTCACTTTGCACTGGCCATAATAGAAGTCCACCCGCCATATTGATGCAAAATTTCTAAAGGTTTAAATGGGCGCACACATATTATCGTTAGTTTTTCGTTAAATTAATCTACTTTTGAATTTCCCGCCTTTACACTGACAACCTCTCTCAGCGTCAGTTGTAAATATAAGGTTATGTTAATGTTTTACTCTCCTCTGGTCTCTCGGAAAGCGTTTCAGTAAAAATTCTATTTTGCAGAATTACAGCAGTTTACTGCAGCACCACCAGGTATTTTCAACGTGTTAGTTAACTCTAAAAAAACAAACTGTATAATATGCTGCATTTAGGATTATTCTTACAAGGGGTTATAGTTATCTTTAAGAGCTTCTACCTCAAATTGGGGTGCTGAATGAAGAAAAACATACACGAAGACATAAAGCAATATACAGCAAAATAAAACCAAGACATAATAATGTGTTATATTTAATAATTTTACAATCAGTTACAAATTCATCACAAACCTTATTGCTTTGAAAATCCTGCATCCATCCGAGAAATTAACGCGCAATGTTGCCAAGCGTGTTGAGGAAGCCGGCAGACGAGAGTAAAGATAATTTGCGGCCATCTCCCGATGTATATATTTTCTATGACGGATATATAAAGCTTTATTAAACCATATTAACCTCTGGAAACGGCAACGATTCGTCCCAAAAAAAGAAGATTTTAATTACTCGATACAAAAATAACTATTTTGCTAAATATATTATTTGCGCCAAATTTTGTTGATTATGAAAAACCTGCTAGTCTTATTCACGATGTGTTTAGTAAGAAGAAATTATTTAGCTTCTTTTTGATTACCTAATTTTAAAAATTGATAACTACTTTTTGACTTGTTTCAAAAATGCATAGGGTGAGTCATTATATTTTGACACCTACCTACAGAGTTTATTAACGAAGAGAGAGAAAACATTTAAATATAAAAACATTAGGGTTTCTTTTAAACCGCCCGAATCCGTTATGAAAAAACAAACAAACTTATGCCTATCTATATGTCCTAAAAAATATCACGAAATACGTTTTTTTTTATTGGAACACCCTGTATTTTTATAATTTTTATGAATGTTCTTCTTTTCTGATATTTTGGTTTAACTATAACAAGTTTTGCATTATGTTATAATATTACCTTACACTTATATAGCAAGTATTGTTGCGGTTAAACTAAAATAATTAATAAACGCTTTGAGCCAATATAATCAAATTATATATTGTTGAAATCAGTAGAGAATGGCCTTTCATAAAAATAAACAATATGCAGGGTATTCTTTTTTAAAAAAAAGCGTATTTCTTACACTACACATTTTGTATTTACACTTTTTCTCTATCTTTGTTAATAAATAACCTTGTAGGTCGCTGTCATTATATAATAACTCACCCTGTACATACAAGTTTCTTAAAAAGCAAAAACGGTTCCTCTTCCTGTATAAGTTAATAATATTTAGCGTTGTTTCTTTGATCTAGTTATTCAGGTTTTTGTAGGAATAAGTTTATTTTCTACTATTTCAACCTCACCTGCATCAAATTTCAACCCCAAAGATTAACAGCCAAATTCAATATTCCTTTTTTAACTAAAAGATCTCTTCTAATATTTAGTGATTGGAAACGCCGCGTCTCGTTCTCGTTTGCCAGTCGAGGTAAGAAAGCTTCTAAATGCGTCGAGTTACCCGATAAAATTATATGTCTTGTCGATAAGTAGGTGACATAAAAAATCTGATATTTAGATGGGTCGTCACTAGGGCACTATACCATTGGAACCCATCATTTTATAGCGATAGACTACACACCAAAAATTGTTAAAACCAATTGGCAAGTTTGCAAGAAATTTAAGAAAAAACATTGTTTTTTTAATCTTTGACGCCCTCTACCGACTAAACGAGCAATTTCTAATATTACTAAGTTGGCTTAAATCGGCCTACTTTGACGTTATTTTACACGTATTTTTTGGATACTCAAATATTTTTATACATGCGATTTTGAACATGCTGGTGGCTTTATTTGTGATTTCTAAGTGGCATGATTTGGTGCTCAAATTAGTAATACTAATTCAAAGGTACAGAGTGGAAAATAAAACAGTGTATTTTTTTTAAATTTCATGTTTCTGCAATTTTTTATAAACTTAATTTTTTACCTTTTTTAGATTCAGTAGGGATCATTAGTTTAAAAGTGAAGCTAAGATTTTAATAAAAATCTAGACTTTTGGATATCATCCATCTGAGCAACATTTATTTAAAAACTTTAATTTAATTGTTAGTTACAATTGTATCATTTTTCAAAAAGATTTTCGTTAATATGATAACATCTCCTCAATTGCCTCAGCAGTCGTGAAGAAATTAGGATTTCTTCGCATGAAAATACTTTTCTTCCGCCGATTTGTGTGCTCTGTTTTACAGATACTAGCACGGATTCTCTTCTGATGAAACATTTGCCATTATTCCTTAATTAGTCATTCCTGCTGGAAATATACTTGCATTGACCCACGCACATTCTTTCACTGTTCAAATGCAACGTCCAAGAACCTCCCACTTTCTTTGCTCATTTATTCCCAGGTGTCCTTGTTATGGAATATGGTACCAGCAAAAACTTCTTCTCCACCTAAACGATCAATACTTTCGAATACTTTTAATTGGACATTTATTAGAACTCTTGGAAAGTGTGCCCTTAAATATATGAGAATCAATGTGGCCTCAATTAAACAGCGAGTCTACATATTTTTAAGCAAACGTTAGAATTCTTCTTGATCTACGTTTTCGAAACAAACGAATAAGAAGAAGAGGAAAATTGGCCAGCTCGGACTCCGGACCCGACTTCTGTTGATTATTTCTTATGAGGATATGTTAAAAATATGGTATACGATACATCACTCAGAATACTAGAAAATATATATAAAAAACGAGAGAATTATAGCTGCTTTTATTTGCACCACAAGAACCAGGGAATCATTTAAAAGAAGAGTTTAGTTATGTTTGGAAGAAGATAGTCGACATTTTAAACATCTGTTAAAATAATTGAAAATAACATTCTTTCGTTTTGCCCTGATCATTGTCAGTGTTTTTTAACTGATTTAACTGTATATTTAAACTATTATTATTGTATTCCTTATAAACTATTATTTTGTGTTACAGTTACTGTTACCTCATTAAAGTATTTTAATTGATAAGATTTTTACTTTTTATTTCAGTAGTCAAAACCTGTTTAAACTTTCGTTAAAAAATCACTATTATATGAATTGATCTTGAAAAATAATCATATTCCTTTTGCGAATAAACAAAGGCCCATTAACGTAAAATATGATAAACCATTAATTTTAGCAAAAAATAATTCGGCACATATCCTTGCTTAGACTACTTTGCATAAGTTTCTGGTGAGCGTATATTCTAACGCCGTAGGTTTTCGTTTTCGTGAAAAGATTACCTATCAAATATTTAAAAACAAATTACCTCTGTTACCTGTACTTACTATACCATAGCAACCAAGTAACTAAGTTTTTGTTAGAAAACATTAGAAAATAATGCTGTCAAACAATTTGTAATTTGTCACAAAGTTCGAAACGAGTTTTATACATTCTCAACATGAACGATTCTTGTTGTGGTGTGATGTGAAGAAAAGAACATTTAAACTATCTCCAGTGAGAAGCTCATGATAACAAGTTTTTTAGGGCCAAAGTAGCACTTATTGTTAGACTACCAGGAGCATGTAGAAGAGAAGAGCTGACAAACTTAAGTGACGGCTATTCAGGTGAAGTAGGTGAAGTGCTACTTCACCAGGAAAAATAAACAAGCAAAAATCTAACTATATTTATTATATATCTCTTAAAATTTAAGTTTTTACATTAATTTATTCACCTAATTGGCAAAAAATAAACTGTACATCTCGAATAAATATTTTATCTGATCGCTGGCGGCATGTCTTTTTAAAACTTTCAATCGAACTTTATTATAACAGTAGCGCAAACCCCTTCGACTTTGCTGGAGGTGCTATGTTTAGTTTACGATTTTCCTACTATGTTGCCATGACAACGCGTACATAATGACGTCAATCGCATGGAAGATTAATGTTAACTAGCGCCATACAAGGCTCTCAGTAAATTGCTAACGCAGTACACTACACCCAGCCTTGTTTACTAGTTTCCAATAAATATTCAGTGTTGAATAAGGAAGGATTTGCAGGTATGTTAAATATATGAAGGTCTTTATATAAACATGAAGACTCGGCGGAGCATTTAAAATGCGAATTAATGCTAAAAACATTTGTAAAAAATCAAAGCACTATAGCTGACACTTTAAAAGAAAATGCTTAACTATATAAAATACATTTTGACGAAAACATCCGATTAAATAAACTATTTATGTGCTTGGTAATTGACGCAGTTTTGTACCTTGCAAAACAAGAGTTAGTTTTTCGCGGCCATGAGAGGATTTTTAGGTGAAATGAATGATTTTGACGTTTCTGGCATTAGTGTTTAATGACATTTTTTCAATCACGGACATACTATTTGCGTTCTTCAAAAAATATCGCTTGACATTCATTTTTGCATATACAATATAAAACGCTGTCGTCAGGCGCTCTGTAAAAACACAAATGAATATTTTTTTAATACCATGTGTGATAAAGCAAATTCTATCACAGAAATAAGTCATTACAAACGTGAGCTTGCTAAGCTTTCACCTGAAGAAATTAGGGCTAAGTATAGAACTCCTTTTTATGAAATATTGGACCATATTTTAATGGAAATGACACTAAGCTTTTAAGACTGTGAAAAACTTACATTTTTATGTTTGGCAGATTCTGCTAAATTTTCCGAATATAGTTTGAAAATTTGTTACAGTTATATGGGGAAATATTTTAAAAAAGTCAACGACTTAAAAATGGGCTTGGTCTTATTTTTGCCAATGACAGTGAATGGAATATATCGCTGTAAGAGCAAGTGAAAAAAATTAATGAAAATAAAAATATTTTATCCTAAGCATATAAAGTGTTTTTCCTTATTTTGACAATATCATCGACAAGTACTTCAGTGGAAAGAAGTTTTTCTTGCCTCAGAGGTGTAAAAACCTATTTAAGAAATACAATATCTCAAGAAAAACTTACCTCTTTAGGCAATATTTCAATTCAAAAGGAATTTCTGGAGGAGATTAGGGCAAATCATCCATTTTATCCAATAAATTTGCTGCTATGAAGGCTAGGAGAACTGATTTAGTATACAAAATTTAGGTGAGTCATAAAAAGACATTCTACCCCTTGCACATAAAAAAAAAATTCTGGAAAAAAAATTATGGCGATATTTTCTTGCTTGCACTTCACTTACTTTTTCACCCGCGAGCCGCCACTGGTTATAACTTCCCTTGAAGAGGCGGGCGATTGCGTTAAAACGAGGCATGACAGTTTTAAAATCTCATGATACACAAAGGAGCTAAACATATCACTGAAGCTAGGACGTCGAATTTGATTCAATTTTATTACACTAGTAACGGCCGGTTGCAGAAAGCTCAATTAAAGTTTAGAATGTTTAGCGGAATGTCAAATTTGACAGCGAGTTCCTAGATTTCTGTAAGCAACTTGTCAAATCTGAAACCTCGGTTAAATATTATAAACAGCAATTAAATTTTGTGCAACCTGGGGTAAATCTGTAAGTTGGAACAAATTCTTTCATTTTCAAGAACCAATGTGTCTGGCTCACCTTATAAAAAATGTTTAGTAGACCTTCATTGCAACTTAGAACTGTTAATTTCCAATTACTCATGGGCAACGTAAAAGGAACAAGACTAACAACACAGTTAATTATGTTTAGCGCTTCTCATTGTTACATCGGTTTCATCGTACGCAATTGCACACATCATCGTAATAGCTACCGTAAACTCTTCTTGCTGAAATAGGAATTGCAATTTTCTCTCTCTATTATTGTTCAAAAATAATTATGAGAATAGCAACTGTTTTAATTAAATTTTCAATTTACAAGTTCACACTTAGCCTTTACAATGGTTTAACAATCTGATTTAATTATTAGAGTCTGCGTACGAGGTTTATAAAAAGAAGCGTATTATCCTGTTTGGATTTTAAATTGTAGATTGTTTGAACATTATTAATACAGTAAGCAACCTTTGAAGTAGATATTCAAGGTGTCGGGTGATGGGTGGTATTTTTCGCTACCAATTACACTAGTCAACAAATACGAAAAATAAAAATGCGACTATGAATTCAACAACCAAAATTGTCCACCACGTATAGATTTTGAGTTATTGAATGCATCAGTTAATATTTGAATTTTTTTATATAATTTTTATATTTGTAGGGCTTTTTCATCTCCAACGCAGACATAAATAAATGCCATCATGTGGCATCTAAAATTCCAACCTATAACCGCCCGCAGTGTTAGTGCGATTTGTCAACGACGCACATAGGGGTATTTGATATCAAAAGATGGCCAAAATTATTTTCTTGAGTATTTTGGGTCGAAAATGTGAGAAATAATATTTTAAGATGTTTGAGTGCAATAATTTCGAATATTTTGAAAAAAATAATAGCTACAGGGTAATGTACAGGGTGTTCCATATTCTATAGTGACCATTGAGACCTCATAAGAGACGGTAAATGATACAGGGTCGGTTGAGTTGTGGTAAAGTTGATTGTAGGTAGGATTGATATGTAGCGCGAATAACATGCCGATGCTGCTTAAAAATATTTTAAAAATTCCGAGTATTTCCGGAGATATCCGGAAAATCGCAAGAAACTGAGAAATCGTATTGTTTCTTCGATTATTCCTGGGCTAATTTGAGAACATATATTGCTGTAAATTACACTTTCGCATTGCCAGTTTTTCCTCTCTATTCAATAACAGTGAAGTTATCCGACGTTTTGTCTTCAAGAGGCCATAATCAACTTTGTTATTTCCAATATTCGAAAATATTTATTTTATGCGTAATAAATTGAATATTTTATTCTGAATTTAACGATATATCACACAATGTGTTTGTTACGTAATTAGGTAGTCATTAGGTTTCTCTTTGGAACACAATTCATCATTAATGCAGAACAATTACCTAAATGTCAAACCATCGATATTTATTCTGAATAATTTGCTTAAATCTAGTGTGATGAACATACAAAATATCTATAATTTTAAGTAAATTTGATGATGGACCAGAAAAAAATATATCTTTCTTCAATAAGTAAAATCTAACGTGGTTTTAAGCGAACAACAAAAAATACATGAAAAAAATTAACCTACAATACCATATAAGTGCTTCAATTATAACTGAAAGTTTTTTCGAGCACACAAATATTTTCGAAATTGTTCCGATTTAAAGATTCCCTGGTTTTGTTTAAATTAAATTAAAAATTAATTAAGTATACCAGTGACGTTCGGTGCTTCACATATCTGAAGTACTGCTCCATTCATCTTCACTAATATTTTCTTCCATTGTTTCCCCTTCTTCGACAGTTTCAAACGGCCCATCATTAACTGCACTACATGAAGTTGATACCGTGGAACAAAACATTTCTGGAGGTAAAAGCATATCCATTGTGTCCTTTGAGAAAGGTTTTGTCTTTTTTCTGGGTTGAGGTCTCATGTTAGTAATTAGAGGGTCCGATTTAAGAAGGAGTCTATTCAACACATCAAAATTGCATGCTTCTCTGCTAAATTTTCTGGCAAATCCATATCGATAAGTTCTGAAGTGTTTAAGCCTCTTCTGAAAGTTGTTACTGGTAGAATTGCAGAAGAGATAACAGCTCCTCCGTGAATAAGGACTTTATGAATTGTCGGAGGCATTGGATACCAGCCATAGAGTTCCACATATATTTTTGCAGTGTCAAAAGCATATTTGGAGAAAAGATAAGCATCAACTCTGAATCCACATGATATAGTTTCAAGTATCACTTTATATCTGTGCAGAAGGCGAACCTCTATGCCTGTTATTTTAGCGGCTGTTTCAATATCGCTGAAGAATCTCCTGGATGTATTTCCATCATTGGTGTTTCCGAAGCCGGCTTTTGGAAAGTCGACCAACAGACCCATTTCATCTTTAAACGCTTGCTGTATAGAACGTTCTTGAACTATTCTATTTTCCTCACTGTTTTTCTTAACTTGCCATACTTTTATTGGTAATTTATACGATAAATGCAGTACACTCTCGAAAAATCGGATTCTGGCGTGTAATGTAGATAGACCGAATCTAAGGTTTTCTGGGTTAATATCCATATTTAACATAGCATCTAGATTGTTGAAGTTTTTAGCCGTTGCACCACAAATATAACATTTCATAGTATACTTGGTGTCAGTAATCGCATTACACACCTTGCCATCAACCATTGTGAATGCTAGTTTATGTTCTACAAGGAAATTACCAGTAGCTATGGAGCAAGCTAATCTTTTTTCTATAAATTCCACTTCTTCTTTTGTTATTTTAGTTTTGGACAAATCTGATACGGATAGGTCGGCAATATCGAGGCGAGGATGGGGTTGGGTTTTGCCAAATAACTTTTTCTGATCATTACTTTCTGTTACGAGTTGTAAATACACGAAAGAGCTTTGAAAAATGTTAGCGTCACTTTCAGAATTGCTCTCAAATTTTTGCTTGAATTGGCTCTGCTGGGACCCATCATATAAGTTGCAGATTTTCTTTTTCCGTTTTTGTAAGACTTTCTAGAATTTCTGATATACTTATACACAAGCGAATTGATGTATGATCTAGTAAGGCCTGCAACTCTAACTCCGCGCATGTTGAAGTTACATTATAGGCCTCACGTGATGGGTAGCACTCAGCTTTGGCTTTTTGAATAATTGAATAGCACGGATATGTGCACGTGTTGCTTTGTCTTATTATATTATATTGTCTCCTTGACAATTCGGCTTCGACAAAAACCGATAAAGCCTCTGTCGGCGACAGCTGTTTATGTCCTTGGACTGTTATTATAGCCTTTCTATACTTTGTGGCTCTTTTGGGTGTAGTACTTGTGACGTCCTTCACAACCTTGGCAGCATCTACTTGACCTGATCCTCTGAGGCTCATTTGAGCGGCAAAACTTAACTCTTCTGAAGTGTTCACAGTACGTAATTCTTCAGTTCTACGCCTTTTACTTCTCTTGTTCTTGGAACGTCTTATTAGGGCGACCTTTTTTATAGAAACTATATGTGGGCAACTTGATGGTTCCTTGAAGCCACTGTTCATTATTTTTTAGAAATAGAGGTTTTTTAGAACCTTAAATTCGTACTTGAAGCGAGAGAGATTACGCTTTAGGAGACTTAGCTGTTCCTGAGGGCATTTAGCATCATTAATCAAGCGCTCCTCTAAATATAGAATTTTTTCTCATTTTCGTCTACCACATTCTTGAGTTATTTATAATGCTTTTGATTGTTTTCTCGTTTTCTCCCAAACCACTCATCACTTTTGATTAACCGATGGTTTGTGATATTCTTACTATTTTTTCGAGTAATACAAAAAAAATTAAAAAATCATTATTTGGTAAATTTTGGTAAATTATTATGGGTGATTTTCAATGTATATGAAACACATTATAACATTCAGTATTATTCTTTACCGGGAAATTCCTGGAAGTGTAACTAAAACCTATTTGTATTGTAGTGTATAACCAATAAATAATCACTGTAATTATTTGAAACGTTCAGGCAGAAAGAAAAGATATTTTAGATAGAGTTTCATATAAAAATTCTATTTAAATATTATCTACATACCCTTTGGAGTAATATCCATGATAAAATACTAGAGATAATCACTTATTATTACGATGAATATAATGTAATTTCACCTCAATGACTTAAAAAACACGTAATATTTAAAAACGTCACTGTCAACTGATGCATGTTTACGAATCGCCTACGCCTACTACGATTAAATCATCGCAAAATTGGATAATAATTTTTGGATAGTAAAAAATGTGTTTGGCGAATTCGAATTATGGCCAGATTTTGAATGCATATACCCCTCTGTGCGACGAAACTCGGATATCGGTTCCGGGATACAAGTTAAGGAGAATCTAATAAAAGTGCGCTTAAATGGAAACATTTATATTAAAATTAATAACATTGTCCATATGTATGGTATGGGTGATATGAATGTATTATATATGCTGTCCTTTACTATTATTATCATTTTCTTTTGCTGTGGACAACAAGTAGTAATTAGTTTTAGAAATATCATTGTCTATCTGTCCCTAAAGATTTTTTATCGATATCTTTTTATTTTTTACTTTTCATATAGTTTATAAATTACTTACATCTTTTCTTTAAGATTAGAATTGACGTTTTGGAATGAAGGTTGGGCACCTAAATGCCCGTTCGCTGTTTACAAGTTGCAATGAATTGAAAACTATAATTGAAATTAATAATTTTGATGTGATGCTATTATTTGAAACCTGGCTCTCTGAGGGCGACGGATCTGAACTATTTGAAATTCAAAATTACCAATTTTTTTGGAAGGGTCGCTTGGGAAGGGGAGGAAGTGTGGCTGCTTATATAAAAACTAGTTATACAAGTGACCAAATTAATTTTGACTTTAACGTTCACCCTCAACTAGAATATTTGGCTTATAAAATTAAAATAGGTAACAAACAATACGCCTTTATTATTTTTTACCGACCACCTTCCTTGAACTTTAACACACTTTTACCCGACTTTGACAGTATATTTTCCTATTTTTTTCCTACTGTTGACGAAATATTTTGTCTAGGCGATTTTAGTGCCAATTTAATGAATTTGCACACTCCGCTTACATCGTTTTTTGAGAATTATAATATGGAGCAGATTATTGACGAACCTACACCAATAACAGGCACATCTGCTAGTTTAATTGATGCAATCTTTGTTACCAATCGACCACTGATAATAAAATGTGGTGTTATGCCCGCAGATAATATCTCCGATCATAAAGTAATGTATTGTGATATATACCTGGCTAAGAAACCTGTTATCCCTAGAATAATTCGCTATCGTTGTTTTAGGAACTTTAATTTAAATAGTTTTCTTGACACAATGTACAGTCTGCCTTGGAATAACATTATTTATGAAAATAATATCGTTAATAAAAGTAAAATCTTTAATGACATAATTTTAACATTATTTAATATCCATACCCCTATAAAAGAATAAAAAATAACAAAAACCTAAAGCAGTGGCGGCTCGCTGGTGAAAAAGTAAGTGAAGTGCAAATGAAGCAAGAAAATGTCGCAATAATTTTTTTTATATGTACCTAAATTTTGTATACTAAATCAATTCTCCCATCCTTTATAGCAGCAAATTTATTTATAACATCCTCATAAAATGAATGAGTTGCCCTAATCTCCTCCAGACATTCCTATTGAATTGAAATATTGCCTAGAGAAGTAAGTCTTTTTTGAGATATTGTATTTCTTAAATAAGTTTTTACACGTTTGAGGCAAGAAAAACTTTTTTCCAATGAAGCACTTGTCGACGGTATTGTCAAAATAAGGGAAAATACTTTATATGATTTGGTTAAAATATCTTTATTTTCCTAATTTTTTTCACTTGCTCTTGCAATTCCAACTCCAAAATTCCAATTACTGTCATTGGCAAAAATAAGACCAAGCTCATTTTTAAGTCGTTGACTTTTTTAAAATATTTCCCCATATAAATGTAACAAATTTTCAAACGGGCCAGTCGGAAAATTTAGAAGAATCTGCCAAACATAAAAATGTAAGTTTTTCAGAGTCTTGAAAGCTTGGTGTCATTTCCATTAAAATATGGTCCAATATTTCATAAAAAAGGGTTCTATACTTAGGCTTAATTTCATCAGGTGAAAGCTTAGCAAGCTCACGTTTGTAACGATTTATTTCTGTAATAGAATTTGCTTTATCAAACATGGTATTAAAAAAAATGTTCATTTCTTTTTTTAACGAGCGCCTCACGACAGCTTTTTATATTGGATATGCAAAAATGAGTGTCAAACGATTTTTTTTGAAGAACGCAACTTGAACAATCGTATTTACTAACTTCGAATTTGAAGACCAATGACTTTCCATAATTGTTGGTATACGCCTCGTAGATGTAAGAGCATACGTTCGTTTGGCTGAGTGATGAAAAAATGTGGGAATACCACTAAGGCTTGCAAAAAAATTCGACTTTTAGAAATATTTTTAAACTATGCTGCATCAGGACAAATACCGCCTGAGGCGCTTTTCTTTTTTTTTTTGAAGGCCATTTAGATGGCTAGACATCACACTTGCGCTATCGTAACATTGCCCTATTAATTTATGTTGATAGTCAAATTGGTCCAAAATTTGATCCAATAGAGAATATAAATTCTCCGACGTTCTATTAGAGCTGACATTATAAAATCCTAAGAATCTCTCGACTACTGAACCTTCTGAATTAAGGTATCTTAAAATGATGGGAGGTTTGCGTAATATCAGTGGTGTCATCCACTTGCGCAGAAAAAAACTGTGTGTTCACTATTTCATTTTTTACATGATCATTGAAATAATCAGAAACGCATTCAACTAAATTCAATTAATAATTACCTAATTATTTCGTTTTGAATAGTTTTCGAGTCACCAGTAAAAACGTTTTTAATTTTTGTGTGATGATCTTTCAGTTCTTGGAAACTTCTCGATATTAATAAACCTAAAAGCTTTTTAAAATTCCTACTATTTATTGACTCGCTCCTCTCATCAGGGCCGCGAAAGACTAACTCTTGTTTTGCAAGGTACAAAACTGCGTCAATTGCCAAGCACATAAATAGTCTATTTAATCGGACGTTTTCGTTAAAATGTATTTTATATAATTTAGCATTTTCTTTTAAAGTGTCAGCTATAGTGCTTTGATTTTTTACAAATGTTTTTAGTATTAATTCGCATTTTAAATGCTCCGCCGAGTCTTCATATTTATGTAAAGACCTTCATATATTTAACATACCTGCAAATCCTTTCTTATTCCACACTGAATATTTATTGGAAACTAGTAAACAAGGCCAGCAAACAATGTTTGTAATATTTGATTACTACATAAGCATATGTTTCTTCCATCGATTAAATGGAGTTTCTAACAAAATGCAAACCACTTCCTTGATCTGATTCATCAATAATGTAAATCAATAAACCCGACACCAAATAATGTTGTAACAACACCATAAATAAATATAACACAAAACAGTCAAGTAAGCTGAAAAGGAACTAACCGGTTGCAGCGAAATCCGCGAAAATAAAAGTAAACAACCACCCCAAACTGAACGACACGTGGGTGTAGGTACTGCGTTAGCAATTCACCGAGAGCGTTGTATGGCGCTGGTTAACTTTAATCTTCCATGCGGTCCACGTCATCACGTACGCGTTGTCATGGCAACGTAGTAGGAAAATCGTAAACTAGACATAGCACCTCAAGCAAAGTTGAAGCGGTTTGCGCCACTGTTATAGATGTTATAATAAAGTTCGATTGAAAGTTTTAAAAAGACATGCCGCCAACGGTCAAGTAAAATATTTATTTACAGTTTATTTTTGCCTATTAAGTGAATAAATGAATGTAAAAACTTAAATTTTAAGAGATATATAATAAATATAGTTAGATGTTTGTTTGTTTATTTTTCCTGGTGAAGTAGCACTTCACCTACTTCACCTGAGTAGCTGCCACTGACTTAAAGCACCTTGGTTATAGGTTAATATAAAAACTTTTATGAAACAACGGGATAGCGCTTTGCATAGATATAAACAAATTGAGAACTGGAATAATTATAAACATTTAAGGAGGCAGGAAAAAAACTATACCTTGATTCCATGTGTAGTGAGAAAAACTCTAGAAAAATTTGGCCTGCGATTAAAACTGTCAATGTTTGTGAAAATAAAAAGAATTGCTCGATTCCGAGCTGATAACTGACCCTAGTGATATTAACAATTTTTTTGCTACTTTTCTCCAAAACGTGACAAACTGTGATGAAAGAATTGACTATTATTGTAGCAATATTTTTAACCAACAGTAGAGATTTACATTTCGAATGGTAAAAGTGACTGAAGTGAATACTGTTTTAAATAATATAAAAACAAATTCTACTGGGGCTGACGACATTTTCTCCGCTAATGGTTTAGTATTGTAGTCGGTTTACCGATCAATATTTAACGCATATCATAAACTGTAGTCTTGAAATAAACTACTTTCTTAAATTATAGAAAATATCAATCGGAAAACCCTTGGCAAAAGTTTTCAAACCTCCAACTTTTAATTATCTTCGAGTTATAAGTATTCTGCCTGCGCTATCAAAAATATTTAAGAAAATGTTGTATATACAAATTTATACTTACTGTACTACCAATAGTATTATTCCAAATACACAATGTAGCTTTCGTAAAAGTTTTAGCACCTGTTACCTTAGTTAATGTTACAGATGACATAATTAGAGCATGGGATAAAAAAATGAACAGCATGGTACTCCTTGATTTTACAAAGGCATTTGATACGATCAATCATAATTTACTGGTTGCCAAGCTAAAATACTATGGATTTTATAATAGCTCTTCTCAATTAATTTATTCATATTTATCCGACAGGTTTCAAAAAATTAACTCAAATAATAAATTTTCCGTGCAAGCGGAAATATTATCTGGAGTGCCACAAGGCTCTATTTTGGGACCTCTCTTGTTTTTGGTTTATACGTCTGATATCTTGAAATCATTATCTTTTTGTAAAGTTCAAACTTCCGCAGGCGATACGTAGTTATATTGTTGCTTTTATAAGGAGAATTATTAACTTGCTGAATCATATATATACACAGATCTTGAAATCCTCTATCAACTTTCTAAGGGCCATAATTTGAATCTGATTCCTATTTATTTTATTGCTGATATTTTTACATTTTTGCCAACGTTTTTATTTTCGTCAGGGCTACAATTAAAATAAACATACAAGCATACATGTATTTTTTGAAAAATTGGACAAACAGTAACAAAATCTATGAGCTCCATTGTACTGACATAAAAATATGTATATAAATAAAGTTATAGTTAAAGCTTAATTGATTTGAAAATATTTAACTTAACGTTAAGGTCTTAGGTATATAAAAGTACACGGATTACAAACCTCAGTTGATCATCATCAGTGTCTCACGTTTCTTTTTATTAACTTTATAATTTTAATATTTTTAAGTTTTTTTTAATTATTTATTAAAAAGAAACTGCTGATGATCAATTGAGGTATGTAATCAGTACTATTTTATGTACCTAAAACCTTTACGTCAAGTTGGTTGAGTTTAAATTTCAAACATATTTATATTTAAGCGAGTCAAAACTTTTTTTATATAGTATGGATTTTTAAATCATATAAGCTTTAAGTATAAATGTATGTATATACATATTTTTATGTCAGTACAATGGAGCCCGTACATTTTGTTATTGTTTGTCTAATTTTTAAAAAAATACTCTTTTATTTATATGTTTATTTTAACTGTAGCACTCAGGAACATAGAAACCAAATTGAATGGATTCGGTGATGGATTGGCATAGTCGACACTTATCGGATGGCAGGTCTTTTTTTCAGATATATTTTCTGCGGTTTCTTCTAGGTACCACTTGATCCTGTATAGCGTTTACGAATCCTTCAGTTTCGATCATTAACTGGCCGTCGACAAGAGAAGAAGTTGAAAGTTTCTTATCTACCTTCGTTGAGGTTCACTGCGTACCGCCCATGTAACCGTTTCGCTTTCCATTCTTCTTCGAACTGGCTGGTTTTAACTGGAGTTGATGGGTGATTATTATTATTTATATTAGTTTTAATTATTATTATTATTATAATTATTATTATTTTTTTGTTGTCTTACAATATTCTGGTGGTTGTATTTTATACTGACGGGATAATATCAAATCAGTACAAAAAAAACCACTATGGTGTATTAAGAAATGATCTAACGATGCTACATGTTTTCAAGATGACCGATTTTTGGATGTTCCTGTGAATGTCTGTATTAAGTCCTAGTTGAGCCAAATGCGGTGTAAACGTTGTTCGGGTGAGGTCTGTTACTGATATGAGGAGAGGACCAATGATGACTCTTTCCTGTTTCCACAGCCTTTTTATTTCCATTGCTAAGTCGTTGTATTTGGCGATCTTCTCATCTTCCTGTTGTTGGGGACAGCTATGTCAATTAAATAAGTCATCTTTTCTTTTTTGGATTGAAAGGTGATATCGGATCTATTTGCACCGATTCTTTTATCTTTGTGGATGTCAATATCCCAGTAGAGCTTGTAATCTTCATTTTCAAGTATAGATGTTAGTGTATAATGGTAGTAAGGGTCTGTATTCTCCGTTAGTTTGTATGTTGTGGCTAATACTTGATGAACGACCTTCGCTGCTGAGTTGTGTCTCGCGGTGTATTCAGTTCCGGCTATTATTCTACATCCACTCTATCTATCGTTTCTTTCTACTGGTGACATCTCCTGCACCTGTCGTCTTCAATGGTTGTGTCCTTGATGATGTACTTTTGGTAGTTTCTGGTTGGTATGACTTTATCCTGGATGGCAAGCAGGAAGCCTTCTGTTTCGAGGGACAGCTGCCCTTCTTGTAACCACGTATATGAAAGCTTTTTATGTATGTGGTCTTGCTTTATATGGTATTTGTGTCTTCCGTGGAGTGTTTTTTCAGACCAGGTGTTCATCTTTTCTAGTCGTGATTGGATGTGACTGTGTGCGTCTACTACGTGGCTCATTGAAACAGGTCGAGCGACCTATAATTCTTGTTTGCCTTCACTATTGCTTTGTGGATTATTATTATTATTATCAAATAAACTAACTACTCAACAGATACATCGCCCTTTTCAAATTTAGTTCCTGTCTTCAAACTTGTTTAACTTTTTAAAAGTCTACTTTTTCTAGGGCGAATTTTAACTATTATAAGACCGTTTTTTTCTACCTTATGAGACAAAAAGCAGGATTTTAAAAAAATTCTTAATTTTAAGTTATTCGGGGAGATCAAAGAAAACTACGTTTTGAAGATATGGCATATTAAAATGTGTGACCATCGGCGTATTTGGGGGGGTCTAGGGGTCCGGACCCTCAACCACTCCGTACATTAGTGAAACGTATAATATTACGGACATATGATGATATTCTATTACATTTTCTAATGTTCCGGAGGTCTGGACGGACATGAAAGTAGTTTTCTTTTGGGCTTTAGTCAATAGAAAAAATTGTGAACTCGGAGCCCTCCACCTGTAACAAACCTTTAACTCCTAATTTAAAAATAGTAATTAAAGATAAAAATAAAGCTTTACAAACATATAAAACATCTCATTCTCAAGTCGATTGGAATAATTATAAACAACTTAGAAATCTTTCCGTGTCGATGATAAGACGAGAAAAACAAAACTATCTTAATTCAGTGGCTGCTAGGCGTGAGCATCGTAGAACTTGGTCTGCTTTGCGTAGTCTCAATATACATCGAAATAAACAAGGTCGGGCAGAGTTGCCAGCTAATCTTTCAGACCCCAGTTCTATTAATTCTTATTTTTCAAAATTTTTTCAATATGTATCCGATAATTGTGATAATAAAATAAATTTTTATAGCAATAGTTAGTCCTCAAGAAGTACTCAGTTTTCATTCAAATTAAGTAATGTTGAAGAAGTTAATACAATTCTACATTCTCTAAAAAAAGATAGCATTGGTTCTGATAATATTTCACTTAGAATGTTGAAATGTCCACATATTGATATTATATTGCTTTATATTATTAACTGTTGCATAGAAAATTCTTATTTTTCTGATAAATGGAAAAATGCAATAGGTATCCCACTTCCCAAAAATAAGGACCTTCAAAAGTATATTGCCTGCGGCTTCTAAAATTTTCGATTTTGCCATTTTTAATAACATAGTGCCTGAAGTGCAGTGTGGCTTTGACCCTTGTTTAGTACTTCCACTGCTCTTGCAACTATTACCAATAACATTTTTGTAAATACTGATCAGGGTCTTGTCACTGTGCTCGTGTTACTTGACTATTCAAAAGCCTTTGACACTATCAACCATAACTTGCTCTTAGCCAAATTGAAACATTTCGGCTTTGATAACGTCTCAGTAAAATTAATTAAATCCTATCTATCATGCAGATCGCAGAAAATCTCTTATAATAACTGTGAGTCACAAGAACTTTCTATATTGTCTGGTGTACCCCAAGGGTCTGTCCTGGGACCTCTTCTTTTCAGCATTTATACTTCTGACATTTTAACGTCTCTTAATAATTGTAAGATAATAGCATACGCAGATGACACCCACATTTATTTTTCCTTTAGACCCGAAGAGTTTGAAGTGGTTAATAATATAATAAATAATGATTTAAATGTAATTAATACTTTTTGTCTAAAGAACATAATCTAAATCTAAATTCAAAAAAATCTAATGTGATGATATTTGGTAATAGGGACAAATGCAACTTTTTAGCTTCAAGCCTGAATATCTCCATCGACACTAATGTATTAAACTTTGTTGAAGAGGCTCGGAATTTGGGTATAATTTTCGACTCTAATTTGCGTTTCAGCAGTCACGTGCAGGAACTTAGACGAAAGGCGTTTTTTAAATTAAAAATATTATTTGCCAATCGTCATATTCTTAATTTTCATCTAAGAAAATTGCTCACAGAATCCCTAATTCTTTCACAATTTAATTATGGTAATTTTTTTTTATTTTCCTTGTCTGAATTCTTTGAACAAATACAGGTCATACAAAACTCATGTTGTCGTTTAATTTTTGATATATTTAGAAGAGAACATATTTCTCATAAAATAAATGAATTAAATTGGTTACGTATGGAAAATCGATGGATGCATCATCTGGAAAATTTTGTTTTTAAACTTATTAATGGTCCCAAATCCAGTTGTTCTTTGAATAACATATTTCAAACTCGTGAATCACAGCATTCAGTTAATGTAAGATTTAAGGATAAATACACAATGCCTTATTTTCGAACAAAGTTGTTTAAAAGATCTTTTTCATACATTTCAATATCCCTTTTGAATTTATTGCCTAGAGAATTCAGACTTTTCAATTTTAATAAGTTTAAGTTTAAATTAAAACACTTTATTTTAGATAGGCAAAAGGCTTGCAGGACTTTTCTGTCATAGCTTAAGCTCATTTTAATCTGTGGGCATGGATCTTCCTAAAGAAACACCTTAGCTATTTTATATTCCTTCCGTACTTCTTTAATTTTAATTTCGTCGCCCTCGCACACTTTGTAACCTTGAATATTATTATTCATACATATTTTTGTGATCTAAGAATTTAACAAAAAAATTTTGTGTCAATCTGTTTTGCCATGTTAACAAACAAACCGCTATTTTTTGTCAACTAATTATGTATCTTCTTACGCATTCCATAGCACAGGATAGTCTCTCTGCTGATTAAGTAGAGTAGCATTTATTTGCTAGACTTCGTCAGCGCAGGGATGATACCTGGCAGTTTTAATGTAATGTTCTTGTTTGTTTTTATATGTTTATTAAAGGCCTTATTTATTTATTTATTTTATTTATTTATATTAAGAAGCTTAAATCTAATTTTTGTTAAAATAGTAAACATAAAACATTTTAAAGTTTTTGTTTAACTCTGCTGGTATAACAAAAAAAGGTTATTATAACTTAGAAATGTAAACATTTTTGAAATATTAAACTTGTTGAAAAACGATTTTTTCAATCATAGTGTAGAAAAAGCGGGCTTTTAAAATTCAAGATCGGCATCCGAAAAAGATGATTTTTATACAAGTCACATTGAAGGAAGGAGTGAATATTGAATTTGTTGAGCAGTTTATTTTCCAAACACCATAAGAATAGGTCGAGATAAACGTCCTAGAAAAATACTGTATATCATCTGATTAATAGGAATAGGCGGAGTTGAAATGAAGCTCGTCTAACAATTTGCGTTCTCAGAAACACCTCTAAAATGCCGATTGTGCACTCGCACTCAGTCCTCGTTATCCATACATACATACGTGTCGTAAAGACATAGCATAACTCTTTTCCACACAAACGAGCGGTAATAAATAAAACAATAAACAAAACTCAATTGCGACGCGATTTTCAATATATTCAAACGAGCAAAAGCCGCCGCCATTCTGAAGGTAAGCCACAGGATGAAATACGGAACAATCGACTAGTTCTGGGTAAGAGAATACCATATTTCGTGGCACGGGCTTGTGTATAATAATTATTATGAACGTAAATATGTCTCTTGTACTTTTCAAAATGAATGCTATCGAGATTGATGAGAGTTTCAGCATAAACAGGGTTCTTATTATATGACACCCTATTAATAGAAGTGCTCTTTTTCTCTTTTTGTTTATACAGGATACAGTTTGTTTAAACTGGCATGATTGAGACGTTGCGGATTGAGTGGTTTTCGGCATTTTTATTAAATGGGAACGCTACACAAAGTGTTTGATTATACTTTGTGAATGAATTACTAAAAACTCGGTTAATTTCTTTTATCGGAAAGTTCAATCGTTATGAATCTTTCCTTTTATTAGGAATAGTAATTGGTGACCCAATTTAGATCCGTACATAGTCATTTAGTAACACAAATACAGTCGAACATTTATATTGAACAGCATTTGTTATACCATGTTGGACTCCTACCTGTATTTTACCCGTTTGTACTTATATCACACTTCGTTTTTTGGTATAATTTAAAACAAATTTAATATTTGGAAATACTTGAGTAGCCTTTTATTAAGCTATAATGCAATTTTTAAAATTTTAAATAGTTAGAAACATAATTAGTTCCTAATAACAATCCTGTAATAACTAACACAACATGATAAAATTTAATCTTAAAAACTAATAAAACAGAAATAATAATCAATACCGTCGGATTTCATCGGAAACCTTCCATTAGTTGCCGTCTTATTCATCTTTGTTATCATTATTATTATTATTTTTATCAAAATTGACAATCAATTTTTCAACAAATGTTGGATTTCAAGCCCATCCCGGATGCATGCATCAAAAGGAGTGGGCTGGTTTCTATTAGTTCTATGTGTTGTTCTGTAAGAATGTCGCAAGTACTGAGCAGGACTGCCTTCTGAATGTCGATGAAGGTGTTCGTATGCAGTCCTATGATTTTCAGGTTCTGTTCTAGCGTTTTTGGAACTAGCCCAGTTGCTGATACGATGATCGGTGTCACATGAACTTTATTCAGTTGCCACATCTGCTGTATTTCGATGGCCAGCTCCGCATATTTGGCCTATTTTGATATTTATCCAACACGTTATTATTGTAACATAGAACGGATGCTTTCACGGCTTTGAAATCATGGTTCTTAGGATTAGACCGGGTCAAATTGGAATTACTATCCGACGTTTCGCCTTCGATTGCACGAGGCATCTTCAGGGATCTTTACTCCACGAGATCTGAACACTGAATGAGCTCGGAGAGATTCAGGCGGGCTTTTATACCCGGCTTGTGCTCGCCGAACCATGATCCTGTGTTAAGATCGGTTTCCACGTGTGATGTAGACCGTAACTCATGTCTCTATTGAAATTTTTTGTATGTTTAAATATTTCAGTAGATTCTCTAACTTTTCGTTTATAAAAACCTGGAACCGATGCTAGAACCTTAGTTTCCTTTACATTTATGAAATGGCCAGTGTTATGCTGATCTCTATAAAGATCCCTGAAGATGCCTCGTGCAATCGAAGGCGAAACGTCCGATAGTAATTCCAATTTGACACGGTCTAATCCCAAGAACCAATCCCATCTTCATCTCGGCATCTAATGAGAAAGGCCAACTGGCAGAGTAACTTCTTCTTGCTGTTCCGGAGATCGCCAAAAGTTTTGGCATCCTTCTTGGTTTCCTTCCCATAGAGGTGAGCTAACATAGAACGGAAGCTTTCACGGCTTTGGTCAATTAAGAAATCACGGTTCTTGGGATTAGACCGTGTCAAACTGGAATTACTATCCGACGTTTCGCATTCGATTGCACGAGGCATCTTCAGGGATCTTTATAGGGATCAGCATAACACTGGCCATTTCATAAATATAAAGGAAACCAAGGTTCTAGCATCGGTTCTAGGTTTTTATAAACGAAAAGTTAGAGAATCTATTGAAATATTTAAACATACAAAGAATGTCAATAGAGACACGGGTTACGGTCTACATAACACGTGGAAACCGATCTTAACACAGGGTGACGGTTCGGCGAGCACAAGTCGGGTATAAAAGCCCGCCTGAATCTCTTCGATCTCACTCGGTGTTCAGATCTCGTCGAGTAAAGATCCCTGAAGATCGAAGGCGCAACGTCTGATAGTAATTCCAATTTGACACGGTCTTATCCCAAGAACAATGATTTCTTAACGTTATTATTGTTATATACAGCGACATCTACCAAATAAGCTGTCTTTGTTTCCTTATTTAACAGTACCACATCAGGCCGATTATTATTCGTCACCCGTCTGTCGGTGATTATTGCCTGGTCGTAGTACAGTTTGAAGGCATTATTTTGAAGCACTGAACTTGGTTGGTATTTATAATAGGGCACAAAGGTGTTCAGGAGCCCGTATTTATTAGCAAGCTTCTGGTGTATGATGTTACACAACTAGTTATGTCGCTGGAAGTAGTCCGTGTTTGCTAGGTAAGTGCAGTCAGATGTTATATGCTGTATAGTCTCTGATCTCTCGCTACATTTTCGACACTTATCGAATTTAACGGACCGGTCTTTGATGATGAATTTAGTGTAATTTCGTGTGTTAATAACTTAGTTCTGTATTGTCATCACAAATCCTTCTGTCTCTAGGAATAGTTGTCCATCCTTCAGCCACCTGTAAGATGCTTCCTTATCTATGTGTAGCTGATTCAAGTCATTGTGATGTCGGCCGTGCAATGCTATTTGAGCAAACTGTTCTTGTTTGTCGGGACCTGAAAGTGACTTTAGGATGATGTTGTCACTTACTACTTATTATTATTATTATTATTATTATGTTCCGACTTACTTTTGTAAGTAATAGTGCAATTTGAATACAATAAAATAACAATAAAAATTCCATATTTATTTGCTAACTCGTGAATTATCATGATCTACGTAGTGAACTTGCATTGGCTAACCTTTTTCAGCGCAGGATTGATTTTGTAGTGTTTGTAGTTAAAATAATACGCGGAAGTTGCTTGCCAGATTTGACTTTTATGGTCCAGCTCGCTTTTTAAGTAATGCCTTTAAAGCTAACACTTTATTTTACTAAGAGAGATTGAGAAATAAATACACCACCGTCCATTGCGTAATCGCCGTAATCTTGTTCTGATTGGTTCAAATTAAAGTGACTATATTTCAGAAAGGACAATGGGGGGCAATAATAAAATATATATAGACCATATAATACATTGCCAAAATTAATAATTGTTTGGTCTATTGTCGTGTGGTCGATTTGGTTGATCAGAAAGGGTGTTTTCAACAATATTATATAGAAATATATATCCATGCATAGAATAACTTGCTGTTAAAATTAAAATTAATTTTGAAGGTGGTTCTAATACGGTAATAATACCATCTGTAATATTTCATTGACTACATGTATTATTAACAAATAATTACTCAATCAACCTGTTTTTTTTTTCATGTAATGCCATAATAACGCTTAAAAGCCGACAATACCGCCGCACAATTTTGCTTTGAGTAAAAGCATTGTTTTTGAGCAATTTTTGTGAGTTTTTGGATGATTTTTAATAATTTTTGTTCTAGGTCATGGGCATTATGTTGCGTGTGCAAAAATTTTGATTATTTAACTCCTTAAGTCCCTTTTCTCGAGTAATTCAAAATGTAATTATTTTTCCATTTTAATTGGCGTATACAATATTAGATTCTTCCTAATATTTATTCATTTGTAAGTATGGTTAATTATTTTAAGGGTTAATGGGACCTGTAGCTGCTATTTTATCGGTCTTTAAGCAGCAAAATCATCTACGTGTCCGACCTATCCCAGGACATACTGTGCAGAGTGAGTTTGTATGCTCACGATACAAAGATTTTTTTTGTGATCCCACCATCCACCATGGGAAAATGAATGAAGTTCTGGCAACACTGGATACATGGTGTAAAAATTGGCTAATAAGACTTAACATCAGCAAGTGTGCAGTGTTACATATTGGCTATAACAACCCTCAGCTAACATATTTTCTCAATGACGAACCACTGACAACAACTTTTGAACAGGTGGATTTGGGAGTCACAATAACATCTGACCTGAAATGTGAATCTCAGGTGCTCAAAGTGGTAAAAAAAGCCAATTCTCTAATCTACCTTATAAGAAGGGCCTTTAGAAACATCTCTGAAAAACTGTGCCTACACCTTTACAGAACCTACATACGGCCTATACTTGAACATGCAGTTATCTCATGGTCTCCTTACTTTCAAAAGGACATCGATCTCATTGAGAGAGTGCAGAGACGAGGCACAAAACTTCCTCTGACCCTGAGAAATAAACCTTATGAAGAACGGTTAAGAAAACTAAAACTTACAACACTTGTTGATCGGCGAAGAAGAGGAGACCTCATAGAGACATATAAAATACTACATGGAGTCTACTCGTGCGATATTAACGCATTTTCCATCAGTGAAAATCACCACCTACGCGGCCACTCCCTGAAACTGGTCCCAGAACTGTGCCATAGACTTTGTCGGAAAAACATTTTGTATAACCGCGTGATAGAAGACTGGAACAAGCTAAGTGAGGACATAGTTTCTGCTCCAAGTGTGAATGCATTCAAGAATCGACTGGACAGCTGTTGGCCTAATCTATGAACGAAACTGACGTGGACTAGAAAAATGACTAACAATACTAAAGTGCGAATATGAAAGGAAAAAAAAAAGTGTGCAGTCTATCGGACTTTTCCGCATACTGCCGGACACCTATAATAATAATAATAATAATAATAAAAAATTATATACATGCATTTTTTCCATAACCTATATAATACATAGATTCCGAGGTAAAACCAATGTACGTACATTCAAAAAACACAGGTAGATTGTACATATACCTATATCACTTTAAACATATTTGACATAAAAATACACATTTCTTAAAAATAATTATTTTAAAATAATTTCTGGGAGGTTTGCCTTGTTCTGTAGTGGCAAAAAAAGCAAACAAAGATAAATGAGCTTAGTTATACGTTTTTATGCATAATCTAAAAAAAAATAGATTAGGTATGTTATTAAATATGGTCGCTTTTAATTTTGATTGTGTGCTAAACGATTCTTATACACATGGGTTAAGAAATAAATATTTCTAATATTACGCTCGTTATATGTCAACGGCAAAAACAACAGAAGTCTGCCATTTTAACTTTACAGCGTTGCCTTCTCTCCTGTTCGACAAAAAGGAGAGATATTTTATACTTCACTTACTTGCAGTACATTTTTATTTACTTTAACAACTGCGTCAAAAGATACACGACTTGATAAATGAAACAGCTCAAGATGTTAAGACTCCTTTTAATTATGTATATGATGTGAACCAAAACAACTAACTCATGCCCAAAAAAAGAAATCCATGCCTTTTTTGTTTGCATAATATTTTTAATAATTTTTGCTTTTAATTAGAATTCGGGAACTTTAATGATAATGGGAAACACTTTAGTGTACATTTTTCAGTGGGGGACTTTTGTTGAAAATGGTGTTGTCCTCCTCAGTGGAAGACGGATGGTTACTTTAGTGTAAATTAGCTAAAACTTGTTTATTGTTAAAATAGCAGATGAATGAAATTCCCAATAATATTTTTTATTATTACCCAAAGTCAACTGCGATAACTACAAATACTATAATAACAAAAATTCGCATTTTTATTTGTGATGACGTACTGAATTCCCCGTATCGACTGACATGCATGCACTCTTGGCTGCGCGGTAGGTCACCTCGGAGTAGAAAAAGCGCCGCTGCCAAATCGTATCAATAAATGATTGATTAAGATGGATATCGGCAGATCGATCGGTTCGTTAGGCCAACAATGCGTCGAGGTGTTGTAAGCTCTGCAAGCGCTAATGGTGTCTTTTTCAATGGTTATTATTTTTAATTTTTATTCAAGTGAGCAGTGACGTCCAACATTTCTTTACCCGTTTAAAATACCTACAGGTAATTTTTGGACCCTCTTATCGCATCTTCTGTCTTCTCCTTAGTTCAATGCGACAATGAGTCTATAAAATGTTTGCATTCAGTTTTAAAAAATTGTAGAGGAATGTTTTGAAACACCCGTCATAATTTTAATAATAAGTAATAGAACAAAAAATAATCTGTAAATTAGGTTTACTCGAAACTTCCCTGATAATAAATCCTTCCATCTATGAGAAAATAAAAGAAAGCATAATTTGCATATGTACTGAACAGGGTGTCCCATTTTCGATACTTTCACAGGGTATCTCAGTTATTATTAAAGATAGGGGTGCTGTTTTCGCGGCACTATTCTACCTTTCCGTGAAACAAAAGAGTGGTAAACAAAATTTGCATGGCCTTCTTCGTTTTTGAAATACAAGACGAAATTGAAAATTTGTACTTTTCCACATATCTTAGTTACAACCACAAGCTAATGATAAAATAAAAACGGATTATTACAGATTTTTTTTTTCAAAAGGCCTCAAATATCGAGTTACATACCTAACTTTGGTACGTTGCCATTCCTTATAGCAATGGCCACGTACCAACGTTGAGAGTTACTCCTATCAATTAGCTTATGCAATTTTAAACCATATTACCCAGAACTAAAGAATTAATCACACCATGTGCCCTAGTGTTTAATTGTGTCGTTTCATATATCAAGTAATTTAAGTTGTACAATAGCGCACCTATCTTGTGTAATGTTGATTTTTAGTCCTTCATAGATGGAAAAATACGATGTGTTTTCATTCCAGGTGTACATCCGTTCACTACTGTCGTTCAGAAAACAACTAGCTGAGACAGAGAAAGACCTTTCAAAGTTAGACTTTAAATTAAGTAACAGTATTCTCCCTTTATTGTGGAATTGCATAGAAACGTTAGATTAGAATTAAATAAGAATTTTAAAACTGATAAACTTTCGAAAAAGTATGACTATCTCCTAAAAAATTCGAGTCGGCCACAAGTCCCATCAGTAGACGTCGATAAAGTAGTGCACAATATATCTATCGTGTTACAACCTCTCAGAAAGTGAAAAATCCGTACTAAGTAAGGGTTTTAATTTTGCAATATCTTCTAAGGAAATTCCTAAAGAAGAAATAATAGCTGGAGTGGAAGCTATCCTTGACTCCTTTAAAGAAACGAAAGCAGAGGAGATTCGACAGGAAGTGGCAAGAATTTTAAAATCAAGCAAACCACCAGAACAAAACCTAAATGCAACTGAACAAAGGGTCCTAACAAAGCTTCGAAAGAATAAAGACATCACAATCCGTCTAGCAGATAAAGGAATCACAACCGCAGTTATGAATATCCAGGCTACACGCAAAAAATGCAGAATATCCTATAATACTATTGTTATAAGACTGTTTCAAGAGACCCGACTACATACCTAGAGAAAACAACTAAAATTAACATAAAAAGTTCAACAATAAACCCCGAAATACAACAAAAAATCATTCCACGGGAAAAGTCGAGCAGATGTCCGAGACTCTATGGTTTACCAAAAATAAACAAACCAGGGGCGCCCATTAGACCTGTCATTAGTGCTGTTAATTCGCCGCTACAAAAAATGGAAAAACATCTTGCTGAAATTATGCAACCAGCTGTCGAAAAAGCTGATTCATTTGTCAAAAACTCGGAGCATTTTACTCGAATTATAAAAGATATCGTTCTTGAAAACGGCTATATCAAATCGTTGTATCCTAGTTTTCCCATCGACGAAGCGTTGGACAGGATTGCTATGAATGAGGATTTCCAGGCACATATAATACAACTCTCGGAAATACTTACTTTTCATTTAACGGGCAAATGTATAAACAAACAAATTGTGCTCCAATGAAGTATTCACTATCACCAGTAGTTGCAAATCTATTTATGATATACTTCGAGAAAGAAGGTCTTGAGAAAGCAATATTTGTTATATGGCAACATGGTCATACAGAGCTTGAAAACTTTCTAACTCACGTAAATTCAATACATCCCAGAATACATTTTACCCTAGATTTAGAGGAAAACCACAAACTTCCATTTTTAGATTTTTTGGTCACAAAACTACATAACGGACATTCCGAGTACACTGTGTACAGAAAACGAACACACAGACAGATACTTAAATGCAAAATCACATCATCACCCAGCCCAAATTCAAGCTGTGGTCAACACTCTAATATCTAGATGCGTGTGATTAACTGAAACACAGACGAGAAAAAATGAACTTAATAAAATATCTGGTGCTTTAAAGAAACAGCTTACACACAGCTACACAAATCGCACTATAGAGAAAACTATTAATGCACAGGGTTGCCAAACAACGAACACCAAAAATTATGAACCGGGAAGGCAACAAGTAATCTTACCATATGTAAAGGGTACAACAAACAGAATCGGAAGAATTCTTAGAAAATACAACATACAAACATTACACAAACTCCAAACAACCATAGGTAAACTACTTGGAAACCCAAAAGACAAAATCAAATTGGAAAGCCACGTAGTATAGGTACAGCAATTCCATGCCAGGATTGTGAAAAGCTGTACGTGAGGCAAACTAACAGGTGAATATCAACAAGAGTAGAAAAGCATAAGCTTAGCATCAAAAACAAACAAATAACCTTGGCCCTAGTCCTACATCATCAGGAAACCGGCCATAAAATAAATTTCGATGGGTGTAGGGAGAGTACCAATATAGAGCATTATAAGACCAGAATAATCCGAGAAGCAATAGAATTAGAAAAACAAGACGATTCAAATAAAAGAAACGAATCATTAAAACTACCAACAGTATGAAAGAGAAATAATTGATAAATCCAAAATCAGAAAAAATCAACTGGAAAACACGTCACCAACGACCGCGTAGATATAAGCTTCGACCCCGGATGGGGGTATAAAAAGGAAGCTCGCAGTCGCTAACACTTCATTGGTAAAACAGGGAAAGACCGAACTCTCCCTCAAAACTACAGACCGATAAGCCTACTGTATGCACTCAGCAAACTCACCGAAAGAATCTTGATCACCAGGATCAAAGATGAAACAACAGCCCTAGATACAATCCCAAATGAACTACAAGCCCTAAGAATGGTTGAAACTGTCACCAGCGGTTTCAACCTAAAAGAGGGTACTTGGATGATCTTCCTTGACGTAGCCAGAGCATTCGATAGAGTACGGCATAGAGGACTTTTGTACAAAATGCAAGATGCTGATTTGCAACTAAAACTTGCAAACTGATAGCCCACTATCTTAAAGATAGAACGGCAAGTGTCAGGGTTAAAAACTCGAGATCGACACAAAGGAGACTAGAAGCGGGTGTGCCCGAAGAATCTGTGTTATTACCGCACTTATATAACGTGTATACACACGACGCGACATCTCAAAAACACACACCACTTCTCTAGGCCTATACGCTGATGACAGCACTATAGCGGCCAAGCATAGACATCCAGGAATAATATGCAGGAGATTGCAGGAAGAGATAGATCTGATAAGTGACTGGTGTATCACTGGAAGATCAAAATAAACGCTCAGAAAAGCCAGGTCATCCGCTTCCAAAAGAGGAGGATGACGCCCCCAGTGGCTATAAACATAGAGGGAACAGGCATACCGTGGACAAACACGGTCAAATATCTAGGGCTGACTATGGATAAGGGACTAACATGAATGTCCCATATTGAACAGACACGAATAAGGATCAGCAGGGCTATGGCTAGACTATAGCCTCTTATGAACCGAAAGAGCTCTTCGGACAAAGCTGACAATGATATAGATGATCGCAAGATCACAACTGACATACGGAGCAGTAGCGTGGGCGTATGCCCACCTACATAAACAAGTTAGCAACAACAGAGAACAAGTATCTGAGAATGGCAGTCAACGCACCATGGTACTTCAGGAACGCCCAGATACACCGGGACTTGCAATGGGAACCTTTGCAAGACGCAATCAGGACCAAAGCCATGAAAGGCATCCAACGGACAGCGGCGCATCCAAGTGAAGAACTCCGAGGGCTGGTGGACTACGACCCCTTGGAGGAACGGCGGGCACACAGGGTCTACCACCATAGACCCCGCGACCACACACAACATACAACATAAACACTTACACTAATATTAATGCCCTTTTCCGTTCCAGAGATACTCCCTGTATGTCCGCGAAGCATATAGGAGAGGTGCGATGTAAGTACACACATCCGCATGCATACGAGCTGACACACCTAGGATAAAGAAGACTTATGGTTTATTAAGGCCCTAGGCTCGTTAAATCGTAAGTACCTATCACAGAGAGGCGGTTCCCTAGATAGGGAACCAGGTGGTGGTGGGACCTCGGGCCATTGGGCCCATTCGCGCGCTAACACTTCAGTCTCTATTCGGACGCGAGAAGGAAAGCTTCAAAGATGACAAATGTGATTTTGGTGAAACGTCAGCAAAACTATACTATAAATAGGGGGGTGCACCATCCTGCTGCCACCACATTAAGGCAAGTTCGTTTAACGGGATCTCATCTAGGAGTTATTGGAGATCATTCTGTAGAAAATGTAGGTATCTTTCGCCGCTCAGCGTGCCTTGGTAAAAATATGGGCCGATCAAGCGACCATTTAATAAACCACCTAGGGTTTTATTGCCCATATTTGCTGAAAATATCCTTCCCTTACCCACCTAGGGTTTTTTTGCGACCGGTAATAGGTATTGTGCCGATTAATTACTCCATTGTTATATTATATGAAGCTACTCTCATCACTTCATAAAATATTATTTAAAAATAAAGAATTCCTGCAATTTTAATTTCTAGTTCCGCAATAAAATTCAGACTCCGTTCCGGATCTTCAGGAGTTAACCCTGAACTAGATGGATTTTAAAAAGGATCTACTCTTTGTACTGTGGTTTTGGTTATATCCAACTTATTTGCAATGGAACGCAACAACGTATGTGGGTAGACTTGCAGATAGGCTAAGAGGTTGATGATATTTTCTTTTGATTGAGTAATTTTTCTACGAAGATTTTGATGCTTTTCATTTGGAAAAGAACTGTGTCTTTGATTCAACATAAATAAAAGTTTTCTTGCTTAGCATTGTACGATCCGGAAATCGCTCTCAATATAAAATCTGAGCATGCCTAATATCTTTTCAACACTCTCCGAATATCAAAAGCATGTCCATATATTCGTTGTATGTGAAGAAGGGCATTTTTTTGTTTCTTAGACGCACAAAACAAAATATAAACTTCTTTCGCGATCATTTTGACACTTTCACAAAGGCAAAAAGTGACAGGTTTCATTAAAAATGACCTATTATAGTGGGCGGGTGACTAATTACTAATCTATCAAGTATGTAGGTATTATGACAAAGTTTTTCATCATTTCTGAGAGAGCCGTTCATGATAAACCCATCAAACTTTATATCGTTGAATTCAGTTCACCAAGTCCTATCGAAATCGGTAAAAATATACAGAGTACCCCATTTAAAATAAGTTTGGTTGGCTAGGACTTTGTCATGCACCCTGTATGATTGGGGTTGTGCTTAAATTATGCATCAAGAGAACACAAAAATATTTTACTTACACATTTTTTTGAGGCCCTTATATTAACGCTGTCTAAAGGCTTGTGGGACACCGTGTATATGTGTGGTAGAATCCATTAACGAGAGAAGTTCTGGGTGAAAGTCAATTTACTGGTTTTAAAGGGTTTGTTCGGTTTTGGTTAAACAAAATTCTTAAGCATGGCTTGCTTTTCTTCGGAAGGCAAATTCGTTCTAGAACAGTGTAATTATTTGTAGGTAACACCACTGCGCCTATTTTTCAATACTTATTTTAAATATTCTCGAGTTGCATTGGTATTGATTCTTAGTGACCCAGCGCGGGTCAAAAATAGCCGTAAATCAAACGCGTTGTTTCTTGTATGTTGAAGCCGACAAACCTTAAGGTTCATTAATCATTTGACGCGAACGTAACGGCGTGAAGAAATATTAGCTTAATTTATTATTTTTATTATGGGACTTGTTTTCTTCTTTTGTGGAATGGAAGATGCCGAAAAATTCGTGAACTGTTTTATAGTTTCAAATGTTGCAAATATAGTTTCGTATTTTTTCGCTATAGAAATTTTAATGACATTTTAAAAAGACTGTTGGTTCAGCCGATACCTGCCTGGATTTTAAAAAAGAGGATGCAGAAATTAAGTTTGTTGTGCAATAGGCTTTTTCTTACGTTTACTAACCTATTATGTAACAGTACACTTTTATTATTCGAGTTGCACTTTTGGAGAATTTTGACAAAAGGGAATATTTCATTTAGAACTTTTTTGAAAGAAAAACGCAACGATTGTCATCTGTCACTCACAATGTTCAATAGTTTATTCAAGATTTTGTTTTGTGAGTCTGTTACTTAAAAACGCTTTAAAATATTGTCAAAATGCCCAGATATAATGCGAACGAACTTTTGCGAGCAATCGGTATGCTAGAAAGTGATTTATCACAAAAAATTGTGACTGAAAGGTTGCATGTTAAACAAAGTACTTTATCAAAAGTATGGCGCAGATATCGAAATACTGGTTCAGTGCAATATAACCATGGAGGAGGTGCTGTGAAAAAAAACAACCCCTAGGGCAGACAGATACATTGTACGTCAAGCTTTTTCCGAGAGGTCTATTACGTCCACATAAATTAAAACTTATGTCCAGGTAACATAAAATGTACCCATTTTTACAAAAACTATTCAAAATGGGTTACATGAAGCTTGTTGAAATTCCGATCGAACACATATGGGATGCTTTAAAGCGGTGTTTGTATGCTCGAGCAATATTTCCTAGAATTATTGATGAATTGGTTAAAACAATTCATAAAGATTGGCATTTAATTCCTCAAGAGTTAATAGACAATGTTATATCGATTATGCCCAGACGATGTCTTATTGTTTTAGTTAAGGTTAATTTTCCTAATAAATGTGTTTTAATGGTAAACATTATTGTATCACTTTTTCACCAGTATGGTAGTATCATAAATCCAGAGATGTACAGGGTGTCCGGATTTGGTTGCAAAAGCCGGGTATCTCGCTTATTTTTAAAGATAGAACCTTGCGGTTTTTACGAACTGAGCTAATTTTTTGTGGAACTCATGAAACCGTAAACAAAATTTTCATAGCCTTCTTCGTTTATGAGATACAGGGCGAAATAGAAAATTTTGCATTTTGTGACCCCCTCGTATCTCAGTTATCCTTTAACTTAACGCAAAGGGAAAAATTGCTGCTTATGCAGTTTTTTACGCTGGATCCAGTGGCGTAGTCATATTTTTCATTTGAGTTGTAATTTTTTAGATATGACCCAAAGTTGTGTTTTTTAAATGGGACACCCTGTATATTTGTCCAGAAATTGATTTGTCCTTTTAAAAGCTTCTCAAAAATATATAATAGTATGGGTCTATTTTAATAAACAACAACAAAAATCCTAATTTTTATAATTATCATCCCAAATTTTGCAGTAGGCCATGCAAAACAATGCTGCCTTTTATTTAAAGTCGTTAACAATATCTACATCCTAACAATAAATCAAAATAAATATGTAATTAAATCTATTTATCAAAATATTTATTGATAATTTCGCACCAAAAAGTACCACCTACCTAGATTTATGTAACACAAGAACAAAACAGTAATAAATTATTATGTAACAAGCCTTTCAGCAAAAATCAACTGTCGTATAAGAACTACAGTAACCAAGGAAATCAAAAGAACTGTTCAAACTGATTTCCATTTTGTTCCATGCATGCTTCGCACAATTTTCGTATTCGTTTTAGGGAATTAAGCAAAATAACGGGATGATTTTGTAAATCGCGAAAATTTTCTCTTATTGCATTTCCTAAATCTTGGACATTATCATAGCGGTCTTTATAAATTCTGTTTTCTAGATATTCCCATAGAAGGAAATCTAAAATCGACAAATCTGGGGACCTAGGGGCCATCTTATAGGTTCATTTGTTCCGATCCATTGATTGGTAAAATTATTGTCCAGAAATAATCTCGTCATTCCAGAATTGTGTGCAGGAGCACCGTCCTGTTGAAAATAAATTTCGTTAATTTGCGCTAGAGGAACATCGTCAAGTAATTCAGGTATAGCTGCCTCTAAAATTTCTATATAGCGATTGGCTGTTAGATTTCCCTCAAATATATAAAATTTTATATTTGTTCCTAATATGAAGCAGGACACATTTAGACCAAACCTGCCCTGCTGTCTTCTGGGAAATATTTGGTGTTGATTTTCTTAGAACCAGAATCTACTATTTTGCCTATTGAGTATACCAGAAATACTGAAATGTGCTTCGTCTGACCATATAACCTTCCTTTCAAAATCTCTAACCATATCGCATCTTTCTCGAAACCAATTTCAGAAGACTACCCGACACTCTGCATCCCCTGGCTGTAAGTGCTGCACGAGCGTAAATTTGTATGGGTGGTATTTGTGCATTTTTTAGAATTTCTTGAACTCTAGTTTTTGGAATCCCTATGCTCTTTTCACTGGCCCTACAAGAGTTTGTAGGGTAAGCTTCTGCATTAGCCAAAACCGTAATTTCCTCAGCCTCCCGATTTTCTTTATTATATGTTTTCGTACTAGGTTTGATAAATGATCCGTGATTAAGTAAATTCTTTTTTATCCGATAAAAAGTGGATATATTAGGTTGCCTCCATTCTGGATATCTAAATAAAAATTAAGCAATAGTATTTCAACATACCTAAAAATTTTAACTATTTACCTATTAAAATACATCTCAGAAGCCGCTTCAACATTTTCATTACTTAATATAAAACAAGCTAACATATCGTACTTTTCATAATGTTCGAAAGTTTGGTTTTCTTCCATAATAATACAAATATATTTTTACACAATGAATAAATACAAAAAACTAGCGCTATATTTTATATACGCGTACAAAATTGGGAAATGTCATGTGGTTCCAAGAAAACAAAAGAAAATGCATGGCCTACTGCAAAATTTGGGATGATAATTATAAAAATTAGGATTTTTGTTGTTATTTATTAAAATAGACCCATACTATTATATATTTTTGAGAAGATTTTAAAAGGACAAATCAATTTCTGGACAAATATACAGAGTGTTCCATTTATAAAAACACAACTTTGGGTCATATCTAAAAAATAACAACTCAAAAGAAAAATATGACTCCGTCACTGGATCCAGCGTAAAAAACTGCATAAGCAGCAATTTTTCCCTTTGCGTTAAGTTAAAGGAAAGCCGAGATACGAGGGGGGTCCCAAAATGCAAAATTTTCTATTTCGCCCTGTATCTCATAAACGAAGAAGGCTATGAAAATTTTGTTTACGGCTTCATGAGTTTCACAAAAAATTAGCTCAGGCTCGTGAAAACCGCAAGATTCTATCTTTAAAAATAAGCGAGATACCCTGCTTTTGCAACCAAATCCGGACACCCTGTACATACAAAAACTTTAATAATTAAAACGCATTTTAAAGCAAAATTGGGGCGATAAGCATAATTCTGGGATTTGCTGTTTAACTCAGAAATGTAGTTAAATTTTGATACGTCCATATTTGTAATTGTAGTTTCTATTTTCGTTATCCTTAAAGCCAAATTTTATACTGGCCATTGTTATTGTTAGTGTTGTTTCTACTAAATATAACTACTGATAAATAAACATTGTGGCAAATATTTGCCAAAACTCTTAAAATCCTCGAACAGTACCAGGTGGTCTTAAGCGCCCCCGCCCACACAAAGGGATGACTTGCCTGATTAGATTAGCCACGCCACGTTCTTCGGGTCTCTCTTTTCGGTGCAGTCGACGACACTGTTGTTCCTTTCACACTCGGCCGATTGTCGTTAGTCATCGTGCACAACGAGAAATCAATATTGAATGGCCCGATTGTGTACGGCTACTAAAATCAATGATAATGGCGTTAATTAATAATTTAGAGGCGGCAATCGTGACTCTCATATATGCTCGCATCTAAGAAAGGTGTGAAAGAGAATGATAGAGGAATTAAAAAGAATGTCAACCACACAGGAATTCAGATTTTTATTTCAGCAAATATTTTTTGCATATAAATTATGGGAATATTCAGCGGCCAAAGAAATTGTTTGTATATAGTCGAATGCGGTCTTATCGTGGGGGTCCAAAGGTCACCAACATTATGAATCAAATCAGAAAACACAGTGAATACCAAAATGTTGTGTGATTCTTTTATCGAGCTATTAAATCTCGATGGGCTATTTACAAATATACAGGGAGAAAGAAAATAGTTTTTTTTTATTATTATATTACGCAATATTATTAAGATAGCCACTTAATATTATTTTGTATATTAAATGCGGAGGGACTAAATAAGAAAATTCGCTAAATATGTATTTGGTTGGCAAAAACAAAAATACACTAAATGGCAAGCGCCTTAATAAAGTCGGAAGGGGGTTCGAATCAGTAGAACAATCAGGATATGTTCTGTTTATACAGCCACTTAATGAAAGTGAGATTTTTTTATCAATCACCAAAAATTATGAGCCCCGCTTGACCTAAAAATCTAACCACTTATACAGTGTCATTTATTTAAATGCGGGCCACCCCTGTGCAAAGAAAACTTGTTTTTTTTTTGGTCATGTGATAATAAATAATTTTTATTTTGCAAAAATATTATACACTTTTGTTAAAAACACAAAATAATTAGTTATTACTTCCCTCATGAAATTTTTTCAGATCTTTACGTTTAAGGGTCCCTAGATGCCGGAAAACATGTTTTCTCAATTCTGTAGGTATGTCTGTCCGTCAGTCTGTCTGTTCGCGGCATAGCTAAAAAATTACTTATCCGATTTCTTTAAATTTCAGTCTAAAATTAAGGGCCATACATGCAAAAAATACAGGCTCTATATATATATATATATATATATATATATATATATATATATATATATATATATATATATATATATATATATATATATATATATATATATATATTTATATATATATATTATATATATATATATATATATATATATATATATATATATATATATATATATATATATATATATATATATATATATATATATATATATATATATATATATATATATATATATATATATATTTCTAAATTGAAATTACTTGGTTTTAGGTCAGTTTGTGTTGAAATAAATTAGCTCACATTGTCTTTTTGAATATTTTTCTTAACGTTTCGACCTTTTTTTAGGCCTTTTTTAAAAGTTTCTTTTCCACTAATAGTCAGTTGTGTCACGATTAAAAGAAAAATCTGTAGCATAACTTTGGAAGCAGTGTGTATTTTATAACTCAAGATTTTCTATGATCGAGAGGAAACCTGAAGGTTTGCCAAGAACAAAGTGATGGTGTAACTAAGACCCTTAAAAGATATTTGAATATCTGCTTGAGGCGAAAAGTTTTCTAGCTTATGTATTATCTTATATAGTACAGTTTTGCCAAGTTTTCAGTTGTGATAATTTTTTACATAACATGACTAAAGGCCTAAAAAAAGGTCGAAACGTTAAGAAAAATATTCAAAAAGACAATGTGAGCTAATTTATTTCAACACAAACTTACCTAAAACCAAGAAATTTCAATTTAGAAATATATTATAATATTAGGAGGTCAAAGAAAATATACCAAAACTATATATATATATATATATATATATATATATATATATATATATATATATATATATATATATATATATATATATATATATATATATATATATATATATATATATATCAAATTTTGTCTTATAAAAAAATTTACTTATTTTAAACAAGCTTTAAAATTTGAACAAGTATTCTATAATTATTTATTTATTGCCTACAAAATTACAAATGTACTAAAAAAGTAAGCAAAAAAATGGTGTCAAATGTAATAAAAAAAATTTTAAATTAAAATTCACTGGCTAATATCCAGGAGCCAGTGGCAAAAGCTCTGAGAATCGATATAAAGAATGTACAGAAACTTGTGCATGAAAAAAACATAATTTACTTCCAAAGAAGATTTAAAAATGTACACGAAAAAATCCAAAGGCAAAATACTTCAGTTACAATTCAAAAATGGATATTCATAATGCAATTTATGATTTATACCTACACGTCAAAGAGTAATATAATCCTTCAGAAACTTTATACTATTATAGACTAAAAAATATCATCATCACTTAAAAAGTTCTCATCTTCTGAGTCGTCGTCAAGTGGCGCAATGATCATTGGTGCTATTTCGACATCTAGAACTCGTTCTCGATTCCACCAATCCCATATTAATTTCTCCGTATGTTCCACAGATTTCTTCCAGTACTCCGGCGTAATATAATTTAATGAATCTTGCCAAACAATTTGCACTTCATCTGATGTAAGACCATCGTTCACGTGTTTTTCGTAATATGATTTTGCCCCAGCCCATATTAATTCTATTGCATTAAACTGGCAATGGTATAGCAACGGTCGTAAAACCTCATGTCCATTTTCCCGTAATATTTCATCTACGGTATATATTGTTGGTTTTTTAATAGATTTTGCCATTAAAGGAAGTTCTAGTGTCAGGATATTGGGTAAAAGATTTTGTTTTTATTTTATTAGCCAGTTATAAATATCACTTTTCTTCCAGGATGAAGTAGATTGTTTATTTAAGATTCTTGAATGATAAGATGCATTGTCCAACATGATTAAAGATGGAGCATCTAAATTTGGAATCAGTTGTTCTTTTAACCACTTTTCAAACAGTTCACAGTTCATATTATCATGGTAGTCTATACTTTTAGATGTTGAAGAAAACAGTAAACTTGCACCTGGGAGAAATCTTTCCAAGATTTCTTCCACTTCCATTAGAAAATATCCAAGTCTCGTCCAAAAATACCACTTTTCTAAATTTTGAATTAACATTTTCCCTGTATTTCTTTAAAAACTGGATACGCTGACTTGCTATATGTGGCAAATCGCATTAAAATCTTCGATTACAGTCCTTTTTATATCGAAAACCCAACATTTTTATTAATTTTCACAACGATTTTAGTCCAATTTTCAATATGCCTCGATTTTTAAAAGCTTCTTTTAAAACTTGAAGGGTTATATTAGTTTTTGATGTGTATAAATCGTAAATTGCATTACGAACATCCGTTTTTACATTGTCACTTAAGTCTTCTATCTTTGGCTTTTTTCGTGTACATTTAATCTTCTTCGGTAGTAAATTATGTTTTTTTTTCATGCACAATTTTCTGCACAGTCCTTGTACCGATTCCCAAAGCTTTTGCTACTTACTCCTGGATGTTGACCGGTGAATTTTCATTTTCGTAATATTTTATTAGATTTAATACCATTTTTTTCGCTTGTGGATGCAAAAAACCCGAAAATTGTTTTCTATTACTCATCTTTTTACTGACTTGTCAATCTGACTTTGACAAGTGACATCGCTTAAAGAAACTTAAAAAGTTTGTCGGACTACCGAATGTACAAATTATTTTTCGCGCAGAAACTCTCAACTGTGGATATTTTCCTTTCGAAAAGGAATGTTCTGTAAAATTCGCTTGGTTCTACATCATCAAATTTAGATTTTAAATATGAGTCTTCTTAAAGCTCGATCAACTCCATCTGTAGGTGAAGCGGAGCATCTTCCACATTACACTTACAAGGATTTGCAAAAATATTGAAAGTGCTATCCATATTCTTAAAATCAGAAAACCGATCAGTGAATTGTTCTGACAGTAGTTTCAGTTCTTTAGCATAGCGACCATATTCAATGCTTTCGTGACTGGATAATGTTAAAAAATAAAAACAGTTTTTACTTCTCATTTGTGTTTCCCACAAGCGATTTCGTTTTAAAAAGCTTTAAGATGACTGTACAGCTAATTTACCAATTGCCCTTGTTTTTGAAGCTGCAAGTTCAGGTCGTTTAAGTGTCCTGTGATGTCTACCAGAAATGCAAAATCACAAATTTGCGGCATGGTTTTCTCTTTCATTCCCATAAAATCCGCTAGTTCTTTTCTAAGATCGTAAAATCTTTTTAGCATTTTACTCTTGCTTGGCCACCTTACTTCGCAATAGTATATTGCATCATCATGTTCTGAAGAGAGTTCATTTAAAGATGCTTTAAACTGGCGATGGTTAAGACGGCGGGCTCTAATGAAATTGATGATAGTTACTACAAAACAAAATGGCGACCTAGTGAAATATTAAAAAAATTATCGCAGGAAAACCACTTATCCAATTTATACTAAATTTTGTACAAAAGTCAATTATTATGTAGAAATCAACTGGTTCAATTTAGTACGAATCCAAGATGGTGGAACAAAATGGCGGTTTAATAAAACATTTAAAAGTTTAGCCTGAACTTAATGGGCTGATTTCAAATTGTGTGCCATAATTAATTATGGTATAAAGATGAACTAGTAAAACTGTGGTACTAATGCAAGATTACGGAGCAAAATGGTGGCCAAATAAAATATTTGTAATCGTGAAAAAGTCAATCAGGTTTAAGCGTCTCTAGGTGCCAAAAAATATGTTTTATCGATAGCTTAAAAACTACTCATCAGATCGACTTCAAATCAGTGACGTCTCGTACTCTAATATTTAGGGTCGGCCGAGGTTCGAGGCCAATCAAAGACGTTTTACGGTGAGGGGTAATTAAATAATTACCTTCCCCCCTTCCTCGAGACCGATGAAACATCATGTGTAATTTACATATTTTTACGTGAAAATTACGATTAACAACTTGGCTATGAAACACTATAGCACCAGAGCGATCTGTTGGGTTGGGTCTCTTGCATATTCATAGATAGAGTATTGATGTAAATATAAACAATGTAATTAGTAAATTTGCTGCAGGAAAACAATTGGACGTTATTTTCTAATTATTTATTAGAGGCTGTTTTTTATTATTATTGCCACAACAATATGATAAAAAATATGTGTATTTATGTTATTCTCATGCCATTTACAATAAAATATATTAACAATCTTTTTTTTAATTAACCCCTCCCCCTCCAGGAAGGTTTTTTAAAATCGCTTCTGAGGCCAATGTGGTGTTAATTGGTGCCGCGTTATTTTCCGTTTATTTCTTCAACGATAATTAGCAGATCTAGGCTAGAGTATAAATTTAATAAATAAGAAAGAAATGTTAGTAAAACGCTCTAGTCAGTCAATTTAATTTTTTGATATTTTAATGTATCTCGCCTCAAGAGGAAAATAAAATAGATGCCAAAGTGAAAGCTACATACACAACCAAAAAAGTATATTGTCCAGCAAGAACCACGATGCGGCCGCCCAACTTATAAAACAAATTGCAAATGATATTTTAAAATATTCACTTCACATTTCGTCACCACATTTAAACATATAACATGGAGTAAAAATTACTGATATAATTATTAATTAACCATCATTAGTTAGGACTAATGTAAAGAACTGACAAATTAATTTAAAAATAAGTAGTATCATTTTATAATAATTACAATTAATACCTGAAAAATGGTAGTATTCAATTCCGGGGGTACGGCCACATCGAGACGGGCCTGTGTTGGGTGATATAAGCTACGACAAACGTTATAGCGTTTGGATGTATGCGAACGTACTACGTACCGCGTGAATTAGTAACTGCAGTCTAGCATGTGAGATGATGGAATAGGCTGGCCGAACCACCGTCTATAATAACTATATTCGGATATCTGTGGACAGTTGCCCACGGACTGCTGTTAATGGTGTTATTTGTATATTACTCTAGCAACGATAATAGCGATACCTATCTATATTGCTATGTGCCCAGGAAATAATAAATTACATTTTGTTCTTGTGCGTTTTAAGGATGTTTCGAAAATGATTTTTGAAAAATATTTACCTACTGTTTTAAAAACAAAATTGAGGCCCAATGAAATGTTAAAAAAATTTTTACTAAAAAAATTACTTATCCAATTTATCACAAGTTTAGCACAAACTCAAGTATTATGTAAAAATCAACTGGTAAAATTTTGGTAGGAATTCAAGATGGTGAAACTAAATGGTGACTTAATAAAATATTTAAAAATTCAGCCTGAAAAACTACGTAACAGACTGATTTTAATATTTCAAATTTTAAGCCATAACTAAATCGTCAAAAAATCACTTTTTTAGGTTTAACATATTTTCAGGTTTTAGTGTCCTTAGATGCGAAAGAATATTTTCAATCAAAATATATATCAATTCCGTCGTTCCGTTTGTTTCTCTGCTCGCAGCGTAGCTTAAACACTACCCGTCCGAGTGACTTTAAATTTTAGTCAAAAATTAAGGGTCATATGGAGATCACCTGGTAATATTTTGGTGAAAATCCGATATGCCGGTACAAGACCGCGCGCGTCTATTGAAACGTTCCAAAAAATTATTACTAATAAAGCTATTTCCTCAAATTTTGCACAAAAATTCAGTGTTACGTAGGAATGAAGTGGTAACATTTTAGTATGAATTTAACACAGCAAAACAAAATGGCGGCTTTTTAAAATGTTTAAAAAATCGGCCTGAAAAACACTACTCGTTAGATTAATTTCAAATTTTGTGTAAGCATAAAGTGTGGTATAGGGATAAACTGGTACGAATTTAACATGACGTAAGAAAATGGCTGTGTTTGTTAATGTAAAAACTCCTTATTGAATTTATTACTTCCCTCGTAAAAGGGAAATATTATTAAAAAACTACTCATCCAATTTATCTCAAATTTTGCAAAAACATCAAGTATTATGTTGAAATCAAGGGATAAAATTTTGGTACGACTCTAAGATGGCGGAACAAAATGGCGGCATAATAAAATATTTAAAAATTTAGCCTGAAAAAACTGCTTAATAGTTTAATTTCAAATTTGTGTACCATAAGTAATTGTGGTATAGGGATCAACTAGTAACTAGAACAAAATGGCCGCCAAATAAAGGAGTAGTAATCGTGAAAAAATCAATCATTTCCAATTCCGTCGTTTCGCTGCTATATTGTTGCATCCTCTATATATATATATATATATATATATATATATATATATACAGGGTGTCCCACGACGAACTGCGGCGATCGGTTTTTCAGAAAGCAAACTTTGATTTGAAATTTTGGCAGCCAACTAAAGTCGATGGGGGCAATTCGCGCAAAATATTTTCAAGACTACGGCACTTAGTAGACGTCAGCTTTCTTATTTTAAATAGAATACGTTATAATCGAATTGTTGGATTCCTCGAAGAATTCTAGGTATATTTCATGTATAATGTCCTATACCTAAGTTCAACTCTTTTTGAGATATTTTGAATTTTAGGTCAAAAATGACGTTTGCAGGTCTAGACATAACTATAAATATCTGCTTATCAAAGTCTCTATTATTTATTTGCGTTTGGCTGCCTTGTCCAAAAGGGTACACTTTAATAGCCTGTGCTGATATTTTTATAATAAATAATTATAGGGTGATCAAAAACTGACATTATAAATATACTTTAAAAAATCGTTAAAAGTTACTTTTTTCAAACGGTAACCCCCAATTTTTATAATTTTATCTTATTTGACGCTTAAAATAAGGGTGACTTTGTATAAAGTTGTCTATTCCAAAAATGGTTGTTTTTGAGTTATTGACGATTTAAAATTTTTTGTCTAATAATACCAGACGGCTTCTAAGTTTTCTTGTTAGTTGGCCCTGACGGGGAGGCCTGGCGAGAACAAAACCAATTGGTTACTATAGAAACGTAATATTTGTTGTCGTTTGACAATTACCTACTAAAATATTATTTATTTAATATTGTAATTATAATAATTATGAAACTAATAATCGTGCCGGGGTGATTAAATTACACACACGAGGATTATTTGAATTTGTTTATTATCTATTGAGAATCTAACAGAGTTTTAACAAGAACATGCCAGATATTTGCTGATAGATATCCAGATAAACAGAAACCGTCACCGAACAGCGTTAAACAAATGTTGGAAAACTATAAAAATGTTGAAACCGTGAGGACAAAAATTAATTAAAAAAAGCCTATTCCCATTATAGTCTAGTCTACACAAGAGCACAACTTATTTTTTCAGTAAGTGTTGAAAATGTCCACCTTGTAGTTCCAAACATTTTTCGCATCTCCGAATAACTGAAGCTGGAGATAAACTTTCGAACACGTCCCTTACCCTTGCCATACAGTCCTCTTTCGTTGTTACTGGATTAAAATAAACGATTCCTTTTATGGTTCCCCATATAAAATAATCTAAGACTGTCAAATTGGGGGAACGAGAAGGTCACAGGAAAGGTCCATTGTTGGCAATCCACTTGTCGTCAAACCTTGTAAAAAGTTAGTAACTGCAACGGTTCTATGTCTTGGGGCGCCATCGTGTTGGTAGAAAATTTGATTATGTTCTGCCAAAGGTAAATTACTTAAATATTCGTTGTTCAACTCTTCAAGAATATTCAGATATCTTCATCCTACAAAAGTTTATAGACATAATTTTACGGAAAGAAATGCTTTGATAATATTCATCGATTTATTGATTTAAGAGAAAACCAAATACATCAAAATTCAATTAATCTAATCTGAAGAGTGCTCAATAAAAAAAGACGGTTTAGTATTTGATATGACTTTCTAAAGTACCCTTTATAAATAGCTTGTAAATATCTAACTAAAGATAGTTTTTCTATAAAACTTAGGACGATATATTTTTTTAGATATGATGTGTTACGGTATGTGGACCAGTATTTGTATGAAGTAGTGTAGTGTGACCTGTATAAATAATTTAATTTCATTTATTTATGTAAAATATTTACTAAATGATTTATCTAATTTTGGATTGACGCTAAATTGATAAAAAATTTATTGTAATATTACCTAAATGGATTATTTTTCATTAAAAAAGTCCTTGTGTTTAGGCAATGTATAACTTCAAATTTTCTTCGTAAAAATTCAGTTTTATTATTCCATCGTTCCTTACTGCACAAAATACATTAAATTACCAGGATTCTTGAAAGTTCGGCGATCTTACTGCATAAGGATTCGAATCACTCAAAAAAAGGGAATTGTGTCTATTGAAAAGGCCATTTTTAGTAAATTTTGCTTCATCGGTCCAAATTATATATATAAAACTGTACCCTTTTTGTCAAATCAGTGTCTTTTAGATGTTGAACCAATGATATTAAATAAGGTTGGAAATTATGTTTTAACCGAATACTATGCACGGAGTTCCTCGAGATTCCTGATTGTCTTGCCACGTTTCTTAGGGATGTCATTGGATATGCTGCAAAATATCCCAGAATAATTGCAATCTCGACATTTTCATTATCAATAATGGTCTTCCTCTTATTAATTTTTGCCTTGACGTTTCCAAAATTTTTATAGTTTTCCAACATTTGTTTAACGCTGTTCGATGACGGGTTCTGTTTATCTGGATATCTATCAGCAAATATCTGGCATGTTCTTGTTAAAACTCTGTTAGATTCCCCATAGATAATAAACAAATTCAAATAATCCTCGTGTGTGTAATTTAATCGCCCCGGCATGATTATTAGTTTAATAATTATCATGATTAGTATAATAAATAAATAATATTTTATTAGGTAATTGTCAAAAGACAACAAATATTACGTTTCTATAGTAACCAATTGGTTTTGTTCTCGCCAGGCCTCCCTATCATGGCCAATTAACAAGAGCATTATTAGAATAAAACATGTTAAATCGTCAATAACTCAAAAACTACAAATTTTTGGAATAGACAACTTTATACAAAGTCACCCTTATTTTAAATTTTAAATAAGATAAAATTATAAAAATTGGGGGTTTCCATTTGAAAAAAGTAACTTTTAACGATTTTTTAAAGTATATTTATAATGTCAGTTTTTGATCACCCTATGTTTATTTGTTATAAAAATATCAGCACAGGCCACTAAATTGGATCCTTTTGGACAAGGAAGCCACCCGCAAATAAATAATAGAGACTTCGATAAGCAGATATTTATAGTTATGTCTAGATCTAGAAACGTCATTTTTTACATAAAATTCAAGATATCTCAAAAACAGTTCTACTTAGGTATAGGATATTATACATGAAAGAGACCTAGAATTTTTCCAGGAACCCAAAAATTCGATAATATACAGGGTGTTCTATTTAAAAAAAGAAAGTGCCGCCATCGATTTTAGTTAGCTGCCAAAATTTCAAATTTTTCCAATGCCTACTTTCAGAGAAATCGATCGCCGCAGTTCGTGGGACACCCTATATATATATATATATATATATATATATATATATATATATATATATATATATATATGGTACGCAAATATTTCCCAGATATTAGGTTCCTATATGGTTTTTGTTAACGATCCTCTTGTTGTTATGTTAGAGTGGTGTATTATTTGGGGCTAGGATCCAGTAAATAAAACAAAAGTTTTTTTTTGTCGACATTTCAAAACTTTATTGTTGCATCTTCAGGACACATAAATTTATATCCTGCATGATACCCATATTATCAGTCTTTACCTACTCCGTTGGTTCGCAGATATATCCCAGATATTAAATTTCTAAATGGTTTTCGTTAACGATCTTCTTGTTGTTATGTTAAAGGGGGTTAGGAAATATTTGAGGGCCAATGGAGGAGGTAAAGACTTATATGGGTTTCATGGATATAAAATCTGTGTCCTGATGATGCAACAGTAAATTGACGAAACGTCGACAATTTAATAATGGGTCTTTGTTTTTTTTTACTGGATCTTGACCCCCCAAATAATAGTAACAGTATATATACACATATATACTGTGATTATGTACTGAACTAACTTGGATCACACTTCACTCTTCCCATTAAAAGTAATAATTCATAACAAGGGAAGTTCCGGGTAAAGGAATTTACCGATTCATTAAAAATATGTCCAAAAATCAGTAGTGGCATAGGTAGAAACTGGTAGGAATCCAATATGATGGAACAAAATGGCGCTCAAAAAAATATTTGAAAAGATAGTAAATATGTGTTCCTAAATAACTGTGTAATGAACTAAATTTGTTCACACTTCACTATTCCTAATAAAAGGAAATATTCATAACGAGGGAAAATCCATTCTTTATTTTGCATTCGTTTCATTTTTGGGATTAGGCGTGGCACTATGGTATAGAAGGTCCTTCTTTTGGCCAAAAATAGTGTTTTACGTAGAAATAAAAAAATACTTAAAAATTATATTAATATAGGTAAAAACTAAGAAATAAACAAACAAAAATATTCTGCCCCCCCCTCCCTCCCCCATCCCCCCCACCACCACCCGAAACCTTTCAAAGCTAGTGTTTTACGTAGAAATGGAGGGGGGAGGCAAACTAGATGTAAACCAAGTAAACAAAACAAAAATATTTCGCCCCCCCCCCTCCCATTACCAATAAAAAAATGTCAATTGTATTTAAGCAACAACTACATTTTATTAGAAAAGTAATATCTTAATAATTATAAAATAATAACTATGTACTAAGTATGAAGTTCGGAAGCTAACTCAAGAGTATTTAACTCTTCCAAATATAACAAATCTTCAAAATCTTCCAAGTTTAAGTCCTTGGAATTTTCAAGGTTTAGTACTTGAAAATCAACTGTTTCAACAGGTTTTAATAGTTCAATGACTCCTAAAGGTAATTTTTTTTATTTTAATTTTGATTTTCTACTATGTACAGGGTGTCCCATTTTCGTAGGTTTTACGGGGTTTCCAGCTTATGAGTAGAGATAGAGAGATGCGGTTTTCGCGACACCGTGCTACTTTTCGATGAAACTAAAGAGGCCGCAAACAGATTTGCCCTAACCATTTTAGTTTCCGTGCTACAGGGTGATTTTGAAAATTTGTCATTTTCGGACACCCCCTGTAACTCAGCTATCGTAAAATATATTTAAAATGTTTCAACTCGTATTTATAGATTTTTTCACGTAGAATTCAGTGGCATACTCAGATTTTTGCTGAGAGTCATAGTTTTTGACATATTGGCATAACCTACTATTTTTTAAATGGGAGACCCTATATATTATTTTTTCATCTTATTCTTCGTGTCGAGAGCTTTTCAAAAACATACCATAAGTCATATTTATTTTCATAAATAACATGAAAAAATGCATTTTTCTTTAAACGGATTTATGGCATAGCAGATCAATCGAAATAAGAGAAGGTGGCTGTGGTAGCCATGGCAACGCCAACAAAAATATAATCAGGCAGCCATTACTGCTGTCATTTTTGGCATTATTGCGTTTAAATTTTTCTTGACGTCTATTATAATTATTGTTTTTAATATGGCTCAGAATCAAAAATTTGAATATTTTGAGAAATATGATATGAACGCGTGTTTTATATTGTCTAATGAAGATGCAGATCAGGCGGCAGAGCTTTATCTGAACAGGTTAGTTCTTTTTTATCTTCCTGCATTTTGACTTTATTGGTTCGCTTTATTTTATCTTAGATATCCCGAGAGAAGACAATCAGTAAAAAGAATTTTTCAAAAAATTAAAAATAACCTTTGCCAATATGGATCTTTTAACAAGCCTCGATCGCGAACTTACAATAAAGACAACGAAGAATCTGAGGTCAACGTTTTAGCCCTCGTTCAGACAGCTCCTGAAACATCTTGCAGGAAAATAGACGAAGAGGCAGGTGTACCGAAAACCAAAGTGCAGAAAATTTTGAAAAAGCACAAATACAAACCCTAAAAATACAAACTTGTGCATCATCTGCATCCTGGTGATGAAGAGCGTAGATTGGAGTTCTGCAATTGGTTTATAAATATGAAGGCAGAAGATATCGATTTTGAAAAAAAGATTATTTGGTCAGACGAGGCACATTTTACTAGTTCAGGGATTTTAAATAGACACAACACGCGATTTTGGAGTCAAGAAAACAACCATGTTATTTTTCCTAGGGAGCGTCAGGGCAGATTTGGATTCAATGTCTCCTGTTTTATTTTCAACCGAAAAATAGTTTACCATATATATGAAGGAAATCTGAATTCGATTGGTTACGTGCGAATCCTAGAAGACGCATTAGGAATTTTGGATGATGTCCCCTTGGCTCAACTAAATAGGATTTATTTCCAGCAAGACGGAGCTCCAGCCCACAATGCCAGAATAAGTCAAAACTGGCTTAACGACCATTTTCCTGGAAGATGGATAGGAACACACGGACCTGTTCGATGGCCACCACGATCCCCTGACCTCTCAGTTTTAGATTTCTTTTTGTGGGGTTATTTAGAAAACAAGGTTTATGTAAGGCGATACGAAAACTTAGAACAACTAAGAATGGCCACCGAAAACGCTTTTGCAGAGTTACAAAGACAGTCATTTACAATAGAAAATGCATTAAAAAGAATTTTTAAAGTTTGTCACACTTGTAGGACACATAATGGTCTACAATTTGAACAATATTTGTAGTTTTAATGAAATTATAATTATTACCTTTTACCTACTTCCTAATTTTTTCTGATGCTGTTACTTTGTTATTTCGTTAATAAATATTTGTTAACTTTTTCCATGGCTCCACAGCCACCTTCTCTTATTTCGATTGATCTGCTATGCCAGAAATCCGTTTAAAGAAAAATGCATTTTTTTCATGTTATTTATGAAAATAAATATGACTTATGGTATGTTTTTGAAAAGCTCTCGACACGAAGAATAAGATGAAAAAATAATATATAGGGTGTCCCATTTAAAAAATAGTAGGTTATGCCAATATGTCAAAAACTATGACTCTCAGCAAAAATCTGAGTACGCCACTGAATTCTACGTGAAAAAATCTATAAATACCAGTTGAAACATTTTAAATATATTTTTACGATAGCTGAGTTACAGGGGGTGTCCGAAAATGACAAATTTTCAAAATCACCCTGTAGCACGGAAACTAAAATGGTTAGGGCAAATCTGTTTGCGGCCTTTTTAGTTTCATCGAAAAGTAGCACGGTGTCGCGAAAACCGCATCTCTCTATCTCTACTCATAAGCTGGAAACCCCGTAAAACCTACGAAAATGGGACACCCTGTACACTAATATTTGATATTATAGGATCTGATGTGTCTAAAGCCCTACAGAAAACATCTTTTATAGTAATACACATACCTTTACTTAAAATGCTCATTGTCAAAAACTTTTTAAATAATCAATCACTCTCGAAATAATCGTGTTCACATTTGACACAAAATATGTCTGGTTAGAAAACTTTTGCTTTACCTGTCAGGCAAAGCCAACTTTGTATTGGAATATCTCCTTGACTACTTTGAATTTGTTTGAAATGATGCTGGATATTTAAGAAGCAATCCTTTGCTAGCCAAAATTATCTTGTTGGGTATTTTTATTAACTTCGAAAATATGCCTTTTTGGCCATTTAAAACACTGCTTAGACCAAAGTGCGTGGGTGAGGTGTTTCACATAAACCTAAAGAACTTGGTTGGCTGCATATGGTTAGGGCAAATCTGTTTGCGGCCTTTTTAGTTTCATCGAAAAGTAGCACGGTGTCGCGAAAACCGCATCTCTCTATCTCTACTCATAAGCTGGAAACCCCGTAAAACCTACGAAAATGGGACACCCTGTACACTAATATTTGATATTATAGGATCTGATGTGTCTAAAGCCCTACAGAAAACATCTTTTAAATTACTAATTCTGTCAGTTTTTCTTGCGTGATGCAACCTATCTTGCCTATAATATTTATTACGCGATTCAGCTGCATCTTCTCCCAAGTATCCTAATGGCAGCAAGCAATTATCTAAAATTTGTTTTCCGTGGACAAGGACCTTGTGTATTGTGGCGGGCATAGGAAACCATGAATATAATTTTAGAAATAGAGCACCCGTTTCAAAACAATGGGTCTCAAATTTATTACCATCAATTGGAAGCTGACATGCCATAGCAATCAAAATCGTTCGAAACTTTATTATGAGCTCTACAGACACCCCGGTTATTTCATCAAATGCATCTGGCTTCTCAAACGCACGCCTTGCCGTGTTTCCGTCGTTTGTTGATCCGTAGCTCTATTTTGGCTTGTCAACATGTAGACCTAAATTTTCATAAAACTTTTTTTGAGCTACAAGTTGCTTGTTAGTTTCTCCTCGTACTTGCCAAACTTTTAGTTCGATTCTATATGCGATGTGCAAGATACATTCTAGGAATCTTATCCAGCAGTGTAAAGGGCTGATCCCATATTGAAGACAGTCTGGCTTGGGAATAAATTTAACTGATTTAAAATCAGAAATTTTAAGGAAATCAGCCGGTGTTGCCCCACAAATAGGGCACGCTTGTGATGACTTTGTATTTGTTAATGTAGCTAGTGTCTTTCCGTCAATAAGAGTCATACATAAATGACACTTTACTTTCAATACAAAATTTTGAACGTTAAAGACAAACATGTCTAGATTTTGAATTTGCACATCTTAATTTTGTTTTTCTTTGACAAACTCAATTTTGATAGGTCTGCAGAACCGAACGGACTGTGGTGTAGGGTTATTCCATATCACGATATTGTCATTGCTAATTAACCTAAGAGGTATTAAGGTCGTTGTAAAAATGCTGGAATCATTTCCACAAAAGTTGGCAAAGTTTTGCTTGTAAAGGGATTGGCTGGAGCTGCGGTCAAAGCCGTAACTTAGAATCATGGTAGTGGTTATGCAGTTTTGTGAGGTACTGGTAAATAAATTAAAAAATACATCCTGCTGAAGTAAAACAATTCGGCTAATGGTATCGCTCAGCAAATCTTTAAGCGAAACTGAAGCTGTAGTTTCTGTTACATTAATAGTGAGTGGTCTGCATTCTTCTTTACTTTTTAATATTTTTTCGTATGCCGGAAATATATCGGAATTGCGTTCTTTGTTGCCCATTCGTATATTTAAGTACTACTGTTTTGTAAAACCGTTGTCTAAAATAAATGCCAGAGCCTCTTGGGGACTGTACGAAACTGGTTTTTTTAATGACAACGAATTTATTATTTCTGTTGGTTTTGAAGGATCCTCAGCAGCTTCTTTTAAAAGTAAACTAAGATCTCGTTTTCCCCTTTGTTTAGCAGCAACAGTGGCAGCCTTTATCATTAAGTTTAAATTATGATCGTGTTGTCTGGATAAATTTAGAGCGTCTCTGCGTTGAGATCTCAAAGACTTTTCATTGAAGGTTAAGCTTGGAGGACCTCTTAAGGTCTCGGTAAGTAAATTACCGCTTGTTTTGGGTAGTTTTTTAAAATAAGTGTAGTTGGTCAACCATGAACTAAACTTTTTTTTAAATTTGTTTTGATCTCTTCCAACTCTTTGCCATTTTGTAGATATATGTGTGCTTAAATTGCGAAAATCTTGTTTAAAATTCTTATAATAAACTTTTTTATCTTCAAATGGTTGCATTTTTTCCAGAATAAACTTAGTCAAGGCAGTAATTTTTAAAGTTCAGACAGCCAATTATTGAAAAGTTCTTTGTTTGGAAATCGATATCCATCTAAAAAAAAAAACAGGATTTGAAAATAAACAAAATCATAAACAATATTTGGTTAAAATCGGTTTAGCGCTTTTTGAGTTATCGTGTTCCAGACAGAAAGACGGATAGCTAGACAGACAACATGAAAAAATGTTGTAGTTAGTTAACCCAAATATCTCATTTTAAGTAAAAATATAAAAACTTTTTTTTGACGATCCCAGTACGAGTCCCAGTAGCCTTTATTTTAAAACAACCGGTTGTGTATAGTTGAAGATTTATATAAAAAAGAAATTTAGACCGGCTATGTCTAATACACTTAAAATAAAATGCATCTAAAAGCTTTTAGAAGATAAATGGGCCAGAGGGGCAGGTGGGGGCAAAAATTTGTATATGTTCAAAAAAATAGATATCATGATGAAAGTGATTTCATGAAAGGTTTGCTTGAATCTGCTTGACATTTTTTTATAGGGCTCATTAAAATGTAATAAAATATTTTTTTACATATTTTTTGCCCTTATTTGGAAAAAAATCCATAAATAATAAAGTTACAATTTATAATACGTTTTTTTAAACTAAAGTAATACACATACCTTTACTTAAAATGCTCATTGTCAAAAACTTTTTAAATAATCAATCACTCTCGAAATAATCGTGTTCACATTTGACACAAAATATGTCTGGTTAGAAAACTTTTGCTTTACCTGTCAGGCAAAGCCAACTTTGTATTGGAATATCTCCTTGACTACTTTGAATTTGTTTGAAATGATGCTGGATATTTAAGAAGCAATCCTTTGCTAGCCAAAATTATCTTGTTGGGTATTTTTATTCTAACTTCGAAAATATGCCTTTTTGGCCATTTAAAATACTGCTTAGACCAAAGTGCGTGGGCGAGGTGTTTCACATAAACCTAAAGAACTTGGTTGGCTGCATATGCATGATCGTCGATTACTTCACTCTACATGTTTTATTTTCAAAATAATTAAACATAAATCACCAGAATACTTATTTGACAAATTAGCATTTAGGACTGATGTTCATAATTTAAATTTACGGCGCAAATCCTTGATTACAATTCCAGCTCATAGAAAAGAAATTTTCAAAAGGTCATTTTCATATTGGTCTGCCGCACTTTCCAATAAATATAACATCAACTGCTCCTCATTACAAAGTATTTCTGTATTTAAACGGAAAATAAAGAAAACTTTGCTTGCATAATGCCTGTTTGCTCTGTATAAGATTTATTTATCACTTTTATGATTTTAATAATTCATAAAATGTAATACAGGTGACCCAGCACTTTGGTGTCTACTTTTGTTAGTTTTTAGGTCTTACTTCCTTCTCCCTCTATTTTTAGCTGTCACTTTCTCTTCCTTCTTCTTTTTTAATTTAACTTTTACTCTGCTTCTTGTCTGTGTTTATCTTTTTTTCCGAATATATAATATAATTATCTATGTAAATGGTTATATTTTTTTTTTCTCAATTTTTTTTTCTCTTATATATTTTTGTTATATTTAGTAATGTTTAAGAGCAAGGCCTCAACAGCACCTGAATTTCTCTTAGGAAGCTGACTCAAAGGCCTTTTAATCCAAAATAATTATTCCTGTTGGTAATGTCAATGTATAATTACTTGTTATTGGATTAATAAACGTCTTATTATTATTATTATTATTTCATGCATGTCAAACCACGTCTCATCAAAGTAAGTTATTGGACGATTTTCACAACGGTATTCTCTTAACAATCTTGTATACTCAAGACGCCATTGTAGTAATCGCTAAAATTCCTTGCTTTTCATCAATATTGGAATATCTAAAGCCCACTTTAGACAAAACTATCCACAAGTTACTGATGCTGCAGCTTATCAGAACCTTCTCGAAACATTTGGCGGAATCGATATTTTTCCATCTCTTTCTTAATGTCGATTCTTTTTAGAAAGCTATCTTAGTCATATCACATGTTTCATTTGCAGCAGCACTAGCGTTAGTCCTTTGTTTTAAGTAAAGAACTCTAAACAATTACAAGTTTTTTTAGCATCTACAGATAAATGCTTTTTCTCTACCGGAACGCTAGAAGGAGCACCATAAATTTTTTTTCCAAGGACGACATATTTCCAGCATTGTCGAGACGGTGCAAAGCAGAAATAAGAGCCAGGGGGACCAGCTCGGTATTTAATATTCAATTTTTATTTCATATTGCTAAAAAAATTTTTTTAAAGTGAAAGTTTCACTATGGAAAGGAAGCTTTCACGGCTTTGGTCAATTAAGAAATCATGGTTCTTGGGATTAGACCGTGTCAAAGTGGAATTACTCTCCGACGTTTCGCCTTCGATTGCACGAGGTATCTTCAGGGATCTTTACTCCACGAAATCTGAACACTGAATGAGCTCGAAGAGATTCAGGCGGGCTTTTATACCCGACTTGTGCTCGCCGAACCGTAACCCGTATCTCTACTGAAATTTTTTGTATGTTTAAATATTTCAATAGATTCTCTAACTTTCGTTTATAAAAACCTGGAACCGATGCTAGAACCTTGGTTTCCTTTACATTTATGAAATGGCCAGTGTTATGCTGGTGTTCAGCTACAGCAGATTGAACAATTAGTTTTTTTTTTAATACATCGTTCACGTTCCTTAAGTCTAGTTGATATTGAGCGTCCTCTTCTCCACAGGAGCAAGGAATTTTATATACTCCTTCTGTTTGGAAAGGTAAAAGATCTTTCGGGGATCGCAAGCATTGTCCAATCTTCTTATGTGTATTGAAGATTGTACGTATGTTGGACCGCCGAAGAAATCGCCCTATTTTGTCTGTAGTGTCATGTATGTGGCTCTTTATAATTTTCCTTTGGTTTACTATGTCTTTTAATTGAACGCGTAACATCTTCTGTGCAATAGCCATTCCCTCTAAGAGCTTCGGTCACCAAATTTCTTAAAAGTTTCACTTTTTGTTGTATATTTGCAATTAACTTCTTGTTGCACCCTGTAAATACAATTAGGTTGGTAAATGGCATAATTTTGTCTTATTCAAGTAAATCTCGAAATAAACTATCTAAAAAGCGAAAACATTGGAATTGCTTAAAGCAATTTACTCCACAATTAACAAAATGTAAGCTTTTACAAAAAATCACCACTATTTATTCCACACTGATGTATAATTTAAACTATAAAAATGTATTAAAATTTGCTATGCCAATGACCAGCCAAAGAATAACACTACAGAATAATAAAAAAAATCAGTCATATCGGTTGAGTGCAGGTTTAAGAAATATCCCTTAATAAAGAAGAGCGAAAATATCCTTAATTCGTTTCAAGTGTCCCTCAGTGTAATTGCTAAATTTTTTACTGACTCTTTTTTCAGCGAATTATTTAGGGAAAAAAATTATTCAATTCCACATATCCACATATACATACGATTTCCTATGGCAGACGAGAATCGATCTTCGGAAATTATTGAAAGGAGCAACTGAGCGTCGTCTTCAACACAAACGCCGAAAGGTCTGAGCGTGGCTAATCCAATCAGCCGAGTCATACCTTTCGGGCCTTTTGTGTGAGACGGAGGCGCTTAGGACCACCTGGTAACTTGCGAATTTGTGAATTAGACTGAAAGACATAAAAAATTTTACCTGCGAAGATATATTAGGATTCCTTTAACTGAAAATATATAGTTTTCTACGAGCGTGCGGAAAAGTGCACAATTCCACATTCATTTAGGTGTGTAATATATATGTATAAAGAGCGCCTCACGACAGCGTTTTATATTGGATATACAAAAATAAATGTCAAGCGATTTTTTTTTTGAAGAACGCAAATAGTATGTCCGTGATTGAGAAAATGTCAATGTCAATGTCAAATTCAAAATCGTTCATGATTTTTCATCAGATTTGTCACAATTTGTAATAAATTCAAAGACGTCTTTTAATCTATTCCAGTCTTGAGCATTTACTAACTTCGAATTTGAAGACCAACGAGTTTGTGTAATTGTTGGTATACGCCTCGTAGATGCAGATGTAAGAGCATACGTTCGTTTGGCTGAGTGATCAAAAAGTAAGGCTTGCAAAAAAATTCGACATTTAGAAATATTTTTAAACTTTGCTGCATCACAAGGTTAAAACGATGCGCAAAACACTAGACAAATAGAGTCGGCGGCGCTTTTTCTTTTTTTTTAAGGCTATTTAGATGGCCAGACATCACACTTGCGCCATCGTAACATTGCTCTATTAATTTACGTTTATAATCAAATTGGTCCAAAATTTCATTCAATAGAGAATATAAATTCTCCGACGTTCTATCGGAGCTGACATTATAAAATCCTAAGAATCTCTCGACTACTGAACCTTCTGAATGCGTAGTATCAGTGGTGTCATCCACTTGCACAGAAAAAAACTGTGTGGTAATTATTTCATTTTTTACATGATCATTTAAATAATCAGAAATGCCTTCAATTATTTCGTTTTGAATAGTTTTCGAGTCACCAGTAAAAATATTTTTAATTTTTTCGTGATGATCTTTTAGTTCTTGTGAACCTCTCGATATTAATAAACCTAAAAGCTTTTTAAAATTCCCCCTATTTATGGACTCGCTGCTTCATCATGGCCGCGAAAGACTAACTCTTGTTTTGCAAGGTACAAAACTGCGTCAATTACCAAGCACCTAAATAGTCTATTTAATCGGACGTTTTCGTTAAAATGTATTTTATATAGGTTAGCATTTTCTTTTAAAGTGTCAGCTATAGTGCTCTGATTTTTTACAAATGTTTTTAGCATTAATTCGCATTTTAAATGCTCCGATCTTCATATATTTAACCTATCTGCAAATCCTTCCTTATTCCACACTGAATATTTATTGGAAACTAGTAAACAAGGCCAGCAAAACAATTTTTGTGATATTTGACTACTACATAACCATTTGTACGCCGAAAACCAGGATGACGATTAAAACTATGATCTTGTTGCTTCCACCGATTAAATGTAGTTTCCAACAAAATGCAAAGCACATCCGTGATCGGATTCATCAATAATGTAAATTAATAAACCCGACACCAAATAAAGTTGTAACAACACCTTAAATAAATATAACACAAAAGAGCCAAGTAAACTGTAAAGGAACTAAAAACCCCAAACTGAACGACACGTGGGTGTAGTGTTAGCAATTCACCGAGAGCGTTGTATGACGCTGGTTAACATTACTCTTTCAGGCGTTTGACGTAATCGAGTACGCGTTGTCATGGCAACGTAGTAGGAAAATCATAAACTAAACATAGCACCTCCAGCAAAGTCGATGCAGTTTGCGCCACTGTTATAGCACTTCACCTGAATGTGACTGACGATTTCACAAAAATTGAAATATACTTATAGTTTGCCAAGATATTCACCAGACCTCAAAAACGTTCCCAGCCAATACACTAGGTAATCATGAGAAAGTACTTTTTAAAACTACCTAATTTTGTTTTACAATAGACATTCATTTTGATTTACAACAATAGCGCTTACATAAAAATTGCAATTCACAAATAATCAAGTTTTCGGAATTTGTAGATTTTCTAAAAATTGATACTGAACTTTGGAAATTACGAAAACTTTAATTTTGTAGAAAAAACTAGGCGTTTAAACTCAATTGAAGCTCAATTCAATAACAATAATATTATTATTAAATGTCTTCAGATTATTTGTTGCGTACATTGATTGACAAACAATAATCTTTAACTTTAAATATATATATATATATATATATATATATATATATATATATATATATATATATATATATATATATATATATATATATATATATATATATATATATATATATATATATATATATAAATATGCTTCAATTAATTTAAAGTTAAATATTTTATTCAGTTGCGAAAAAGCCAAAAAAGATTTTTGTTTGTCAACAATAATATTGTAGAATCGCCTATTATTATTACTTATTACTTTTGTACCTGGATAACAACACTTATAATATATGTCTTGAGTAGAATTGATACATCCTAACTTGTTCATGTTCTTTTTTAAAATACCCCAAACCCTTTTAGAACTTTATAGTAAATATTGTTAAAGCTCATCTTCTTGTAATAGATACCATTTACAGTTCTTCAACAGGTATTGTACTGAACACCACGTGTGCGTTCACATTTAATCCCGTATTAGATTTTCATCTCTTTTACATAAATAGACTTAACATTTTGAAACCTCTTTGTCACAATACGGTGTTCAGTTTACGCTTGAAATGATTTGAATGTGCGCTCAAATGAAACGTATTTTTGGAACAAGATATTATTGGTCAATATTTGGGATTACGATATAGTATGTAAGGGAGCTTTGTTGGCAAAAAGAAATATTTATATCTAAGAAAGTGTTTTTAGTTATCAAAAATTGTATCAAACATACTAAATTTTTTATAAGTGAAATAAACTAACTTTTGGAACATAAACGGGAGACCTAAGTTTTTGCAATCGAAAAAGAAAGAAATGTTATTTTAAAAAAAAGAAATATGCCTCAAAGCAATATTGTTGTTCTTTCAATTTATCAGCCGATAGTAAAAATTATTGTTGTTTACATTTTATAAAATAACTTAGCTTCAAATTTAAACAATAATTTGATGTTTATATTAAGTATATGCAGATAGCCAATTTAAAAAAAATCTAGTAAGATATGACAAATGAAAATGCCAACGATTTAAAAAAGCTCGTTTTAATTATAAACGGCAACAAATAGTTAATGTTAATTTATTCAGTCTACATATTTAATTATTTCGGAACACGAAAATATAGTGATAATAATAAAAAAAGAACGTCAGACGAGACGTTAAATAAGGAAATATTATTTTATACATTAACAAGTTCTATATTATAAAAATAAAACAAAAGACACAGTTCACCACGTCTTTTGTATGCACTGCTTAAATTTCGCGACAGGGCAACACTAATATTTGTAAAACAATGTCTAATCCTTAACTTCATGTCTTCCTTTGTTGTGCAGAGGCGTGCGGTGAAATTTTAAGAAAGGGAAGCAATTTTTTGAAACTTACCTATTTGTAATGTGGCAGGTATTGTCAATACTAATTCACACAATTTCGACACTTCGGTGTAGGCATCTTCCAGCTCCTTGTCTTTTAAAAATTGCGTTAGTTCCTTAGCGTTGTTTTTTGCGCTAATGTCATCAGTTTCGTAAATCACTTTTAGTTCAGATCGTAGTAACACTCGGTCGGAGAACTGGCCATAATGAAGAAGAAGATATTTAAACGCATCTTCTGGAAAAGTTTTTCCTTTAAATGCATCAAAATTGCAGAGCTCGAGGAATTTAAAATCATTTAAACCGTTAAATCTATAGGTTATTTGTCGCTGAATTTGATCGATTATTTCATAAAAGAGGCGTCTGTATGATGTTTAAACATCTCCCACCTTGTCTGTTCGAATACGCTTGGCTTGTGGCTCTACATTTAACGTCATCACTTTCTCCCAAAATAGGTCAAAGTCATTTCTTTTCTGGCTTAACATGGACTTAAAATCTTTCACTTTTTTTTAGGCAAAAAGCAATATCATTTGTTTTAGTTTATAATACATTAAAAACATTGTCCGAGAATGGAAATATATCTGAAAATATGTTCAACAAATAATTAAAATTAAAATCTCGTTTGAAACAGTCCAAAAACCCCCTCGAACTATTTATTGCTTCTGAGTCCCACGTTTCATTATTTTCTATTATATTCTTAAATAGTTCTATCAGTGATTCACGATTTTCAGATACTGTTAACACAAGTCTTCCATTATAGTTCCACCTAGTAGGAGCTACTTTGGGCAATCGTTTGTAGACAAAGGAGTCCAAAGTTTGTGTACGTTTTGTTGACTTGGAAAAAAAGCAGCCATGCCACTTAAAGTAACGAAAAATACTTTACACTCTTTAATGTGATTGATGGACTGGGATAAAACTAAATTTAATTTATGAGCAAAAGAATGAACAAACACTGCACTTGGGAAAGTTTCTCGAACTTTAGCTTGCAGACCCCCTAATTGTAATGCCATCACTGCAGCTCCATCATAGCTTTGAGCAACTATTTTTTTCTCTCCATTAATTTCTTTAGTAACGTTATAAACTACGGTATATAATACATCTGCTGTACGGTTATCGGACACATTCTTAAAACGTGAAAAACGCTCTTGAATACTGACGTCTGTTTTAACGTAGCGTATTACTATAGATAATTGGCTAAAATTAGTGATATCATTTGTTTCATCCAGAACAATAGCAATGAACTACGCCTCGCCAATCTCCTGCTTAATTCTTTTTAGAATAATGGTTGCAACAGGGAAAATTAAATCATTCTAGATTCGATTCGACGTTCCGCGAAAAACGCTAGACTGCTCTGAATGATTTATTAAGCAATCATCATATTTAGCCATTAAACTAAGTAAATCTTGAAAATTTCCTCTATTTGAAGAAACCCTTGTTTCGTCATGACCTCAAAATTCCAATTCGTGCTGTCCGAGAAAACAAACAACATCGATAAGTCTTCTTAATATTTGCCTATTTTATCGACTAGTTGTGTTGGCGGTGACTAATTTCCAACGGTTTATTAAGGGCGTGTTCAATTCTGGTTTTGCCGAAGACTTTTTCTTTTATGACGGCCTGTAAATGCGCTTTGGACATAATGTGTCTTTTTACAGCTTTATGGAAATTGTTTAAATCGGAAAAACCAGTTTTATTCCAGAGACGTTCATTTTCAAAAAGTAAACATGGCCAACAAAATAATTTACTTATATTTTCACACCCTGTTAGCCATTTAAATTGTTTGTATTGTTTTTCCGGATAAAAATGTCTAATACAGTTTTTTATTTTTGTGGGTAAGTTTTTCATAGGCAGTTTTGCCTTTCCTTTGGAATTTATTTGAAGCTTATCAGCGAAGTTTAATGTGTTGAAAATCCCTTTATTATTAAGACACACACCACGCATTCACACACGCTCTTCTTACTAAATTCTCTAACATTTTCAACGTTATAACCGACAGCCGAAGTTGACGGTATTTGCATATCCACGTCCGTATTATTGTCTTCCATATCGCACCATGCACGACGCGACGTACGTATCACACAACACACGGATAGCCGTAGAGCACGCAACTAAATTGCAAAAATTGCAAACAGCCGGTGGAAAGTTCAATAACCTCTGGTTCGATTCACAGGAAATCAAGCATACAGGACTTAGCTGCAGAGATGCTAGCAGCCCGCATAGGTTCTATTCGATAGTCTATTGTGGCTGGGTCGGAGTCAAGGCCGCATTTATTATGGGCTTGATAATTAAGATAATATTTTAGCATTTTTAATATAAACTAAATTAATGGTTTCCTATTTCAAAAATTACATTTTAGAAGATATTTTGTAATTTTTTTGGGGAAGCACTGCTTCCCTTGCTTCCATGGACTGCACGCCCCTGTAATGTTGTGAGAGGTATTTTGTATTCTTCTTTAACAAACTCCTATATGCTAAAGTTCATTTTTGTAAGATCTGGCGATCCAGCCGGCCACGAAACTTCCAAACCAACAATCTGGGTATGTCTGATTTAAAAATGTTCTGACAGGCCCTGTAAAATGAACTGGGGCACCATCATGAAGAAACCACATTTTTCATTTGGTATTGAAGCTAGTAACCTAGGTAAATAATTTTGCAAAAAATCTAAGTAAACGTCCCCTCTTTTTGCTCAGAAAAATGGCCCATTTACGTAGTTACCTAAAATACCTCCCCAAACATGACCATCTAATTTGGGAAGTATATCTTACCAAATGTGGATTTTCTGTGGCATAGTAGTGGAAATTGTGTCTATTAACATTCCCATTCTTATGAAACCTAACCTTTTCTCTAAATAGCACCAAATGAGAAACATTTCTTCTTTCTCTTATTTTGTTTTGAGCCCACAGACAAAACTCTCTATTCTTTGATAATCTTCGGGAAACAGTTCTTGGAGTAATTGAATAGGGTAGGGGTGCATTTTATTAGCTTTAAGTATTCGCTGAACCGTTCTTCGTCCAACATCAACCTGCCGAGAAACGGTTCGTTGTCCAACATGCGGATTTTCGGTGACTGCTAAAAGTATATTTACTCGATTTTCTATAGTTTGAGAACGTTTTTCTCGGTTATTTTTATCATATACCACACTACCAGATCTTGGAATGCTCTTCTTTCAGGTTGGCGTCGCTCGAGATACTTTTGCTGAAACAATATTTTCTTCGCACTAACTCCTAATGCAAAGACCATATCAACTATCTCGTCTTGCGAAAAATTCATTATTTAATGGCTAAGTAGATAAAAATTACATCATTATGTTTTAATGCGTGTTCCACGACACAATTAATAAAAATTAATATATGGCAAAAACTTTTAGTGACACTTATAAGATCACCTTAATAAAAGTGAAAGAGGACTAATAACGGAACACGATAGGAAAGTTAGATACAGAGTGTGCCATTTAAAAACATCAAGGATAAATTAGTTTCAATTTTGCCAAGTTAGCATATTTGCAGTAAACACCCTGTATAAAATGATTAGGCATGCGATTAGTTAGACATTTATCTCCTTTGGTACAATTTTTCTTTATTGAAATCGTTGTAGGTTAGAAGTTATAGCAAAAACAAATATGGTGTTATATGAAGAATTTCTTGAGAAATTCGAATATTTAAGAATATATAGACTGTCTCATTTAAAAAAATTTGATTCTTAAGTTCACTTTTGTGTAATACCTTGTATAAATAGAACTATTTTTAAATTGTAGACTTCTTTTTGTTATACAACTTTCATAAAAAAAAATCCAAAATTATAAAAAACGTTAATTTATCCAAGAACTATTACACACACAAAATATCTCATGATGCGTCGCACGTCTGCGAGATTATCACTGGATTGGACATGAAATAAAAAACAGGACGAAATGCGCTCTTAAATATAGACAACACGGTCGCAGGGGCGGCTCGTGGTGAATTTTATTAAGAGGTCAAAAACAAATTTAAAAAAAGGCATACTTAAAATAAAAATAAATATCTTCTTCTCTTCGTTCTTTAAAATTGGAAAAATGCTGAATAACATTGCTAAAGCGGATAGTCGTCTTGACCCAACTCCTCAACAAAATTTATAAGCCCTCGAAAAACCCCTGGATTTTCAGACAAAGCCGTTTTCAGGGCCACGTATATGCCCCACAAAATTTTACACAATCTATAATTTTGTTTAAAATAACGATTTTTGGATACATTTTCATTAATATCTCTAAGGCATTTTCTATAAGCTGTGTCCAGCTGAGTGCGACTATCAACACTTCCGACCGTAGAATAGTTCACCGAACATTCCATGTGATCTGCAAAAAACGCATGCTTTTTTTATTTTTTCATTTAAGTGTTTTAAGTCGCAGTGCGCAGTAAACGAGTCCTTAGAGAACAACAAACAAACATAACAGTAAAATGAGTTACAGACTTCACAACCGCGTATCTAGTTTGCTAATTCGTACATACTTTTGCGAAGGTTTCGACGAACTTCTTTTTTTTTGTTTTTACTAGTTTGTCGTATACAAAGTTTATTTTTTTGCACTACGGGCATTTTATTTCATCTACATTCACAACTCAAAGATTGACCACCTTGAAATTGGTTATTTTTGCAAAATTAAGTTCGTAAGTACTTTTTAGTTGTTTTTTTTTTGCCCTAGTCACTACCAACATTTTATTTCCTGTTATTTCCAACTCACACATGGATCAAAAAAATATATATTACAAACAACAGTATATAAATCAATTTTTATCGATTAAAAACGTCCGAAACAATATCGAGTTAGAATATCGACCGCGCGACCTCTGAACAATTGAACTTCCGCATGCCGACGTGATGCCGCGACCGATCGATCGAATTATGGGCAGAGACCAGCTGATGACCCAAATCGCGATTCCATATTTCATTTGCTATCACGTTCGGCTGCCGTTCAGTAGCTGCGAAATCTTCGAGTACTTTCGTCAAGCTTTAAGGTAATCAGGGCAATTTGGGCTGTCCAGCCTAGCTTAGTATAGCATATTTTATTATGCCTAAGGAACGAAACAAGACCATTCGAAGCATCGTGCGCGGCTAATAGTGTAGCCTATTTAACTTTTCCCAAGGTTCGCGTTTTATTACAACTAGAAGGAGGGACAGTCAAACGAATAATTTATTTTCTGAAATATTTTTGGGGGGTCATTGAACCAATGACCCTATGGAAGAGCCGCCACTGCAGGGTTGGTAACAAATGTTTTTCCACCAATAGAAGGAAATTTCAGAATTACATCAAACGAATATTTTGACTATTTCGCTATCTTTCTCCGAAAGATATTTGTTAAGAATATTTTACCATAGTTCGCTAGACGAGAGCGATCATAGTTTTATATCATGTTTGCCTTTTAAGTTTTAAATAAAATGCAAAATAAATACAATAATGCGTTGAAGTTTGGTAAACAAAAAAAATCTTGCCAATAAATTATTTAAAATATTGGAACAAAGATTGTTACTGAAAAGGATATTTTTTTCTTAGTTTAAAATGTGTACGCACGCAGAAGCTAAATTAAATATCTATCATTGATTTATCCAAGGACTATCAAGTCTGGTCAAAATACCACATGATGTGATGCCTGGGGGATTATCAATGGACCGAACATAAAACCAGAAATGGTCGAAATGCGTTTTAAAATATAGAGGACACGGTTTAAAAGAATTTTAACCAATACAAGAAAGTTTCAAAATCGCTCCAAGGGAATATTTTGATTATTTTACTAGTTCATTTTATAGTGGAAAAACAACATAGCGATGACCTGTGTTTTCAGTGGCAAAATTGTCGTCACTATTTATGGACATTGGTTTGCTATTTCCATAAACACTAACTAAAAAGACAATATAATCGAAAAAGTAAATACAAACATAGCAGTGTTTGACAAGTTTGTCGAATTAATAAAAATTGTTGGAAAAATGCCAACAGATAAGAAAAAATATTTCTAGATTCGAAAAAAAAATCATATCTGAACACGTCGAAAAAAATGTTGTGAAAACAAGAAAATTCTGTTCGAAGCGAAGTCGACAAACGTTTAAGAAATAGCAAAGATTTTGTAAAAATACGCTTTAATACGAGAAAAATGAATAATGAAAATTATAAAGAAAACAGTATCAAACCCAAATGACACAGACACAAAAGCTAAGAGGATACAAAAGGAATAGTTCAAAGAATACGAGGTAAAAATAATCATTTGGCAATTTTGCTGATGAATTTTTGGAAAACCACCCGTCTCATGGTTATAGTACAAAAGCCATTCGCAAAATTGCCAAGCAACAAGTTTTCAAAAATTTTGTCGACAATTTTTTTCTTGTGGTATTATATATATTACTTTTAAAAGTATTTAAAAGGAAGTACAATAATTTTGGTATAAACAAAATTAACAGTTGTCCAAAAGATACTAAAAATGCGCAGATAAATTACTGACATCTGTCCTCTTTCGTAAATATTATGAAACGTATTTTTCGACCAAGAAATTATTGGTTATGATTTGATACTACGTTATATTATGAAAAGGATTTCATAGAGAGTAAAAAACATTAAAAGTAGACAAACATAATTATTTTACATGTAATATAAATTTATTTTTGAAAGAAACGATTTTAATAATGCAGTTTTTGATGAGTGATAGTGAGAGTGAATTTTGAAGTATTGATAATTGATGAGTGTTAAAAAGAATTAAAATCGGATTAATAATGATTTTTTTAATAAAAAACGGTTCAATTCGAAAAAATATTGTTTATGATTATTATGTTTATATATAACAAAAATTTAATTTTGTGTGCAAAATAGATGCAGGTAGAGCGTGATCATTTTATCGTGTCAACACAGATTATTGTTCTGCCTGCCAATTTTTATTTGGCATCACATTACGTATAAAATACACTTGTTTAAAAAAATATTGACGTAACTTGAATTTTTTTTAAATGGAATGTCTTATATTTCATGTGATATTTCGATTCTACTAGAAAAACTAAACATCTTTTATGTAACATATACGACTAAATTCAATTGTTTTTGTACCATTTATGTTTTAATATTGAGAATTCCAGTTTTTTTCTATACCATTCAACTTAGAGCAAAACTTAATTTTTTATGGTCTTTCTTATAGCATATATTTGGGGCGTTAGCAAAAATTGCTTGGTCATTTTTGTCTCTATTTTAAATTTGTGTGACTTTTTTACTTTTAAACATATCGAAATGAGCCAAACACAAATTATAGGGATATTTGCCAAGTTTCTTTATGCCATCATATGAAGTATATTTTTTGTACGAGGTGTGGTTTTTAGGTAATTTAATGGTCAATAAGTTGAAAATGGAAAATAGAAGTTTGCCAAACCGAAATAAATTAAATTCCAACTTTTGAGACAGTTAAATTAAATAGCAAGTATTGCAAATACTGCAAAAGGCTTTTAGAAGTTTTTTGATAATAGATTTAGTTTTTGAAAAATTAATGGTGAATATGTAAAAAAATGCCTAATTTTTATATATTTACATATTGCTAACGAATTATTGGATACCTTGCATATAAGTATCTTCTTATATAAAAATACCTATAGAGTTTTTTATTAACAGTAAGTTTGTAACAACAGTTTTATAGCATAGAGTAACAATATAACAAACACAAAAAGACAACATTATTAAAAAAATTAAAAAACAAATTTTTAAAGGTAATGTTTAAATTGACGACCATTTTCTCTAACGCAAAATTGGCACATTTTTGTAATTCTTCGAATAACGTTAAAAAGAACCTTTGGTCTTATTCGCAGATTTCGAAAGGCTAAATGAATTGCCCCTCAAAGTTCTGCTATGCCGTCATATCGTGTTTTATATACTTCATTTTGTATATAGCCCCATAAGTTGTCTCACAACATGCTCTTATATTAAAAAAACTACCAAACTAAAACAATTTGTGAATCATACTCATGGTACCAGGAGTAAAGTTGGTGAGAATTTGAAAATGCCTGTAAAAGACGTCAATGAAACTTAGGACATTTTCTTGTTTAGCACCTAAGATGTATAACATTCTACCTCGCGAAATCAGATCTTTGCCAAGGCTAAAAAAATTCTACAATGAATGTAGACTATTTATTTATCACAACTTGGCTAAATTCAAAGAATTGTTCTGATTATCCGCTATTGTATAGGTTTATTTATAGATATATGATGTTAGTTAGCTACTGATTTAAATTATTTATTATTAAGGAATTCATTTTTTTGATTTCTGATTTCTGATTTGTGAAATGTGTATGATTTGTGTTTTATTTATTATTTTTTATATATGTTTTTTTTATTTTATACATGTTTCTATATATGGATAAATGTATTACTGATATTTTAGAGACATATGTTGAATTAAAATACATTAGAAGATTTTATTTATGTTAATTCTGTGCACTTACAACGGTTTCAGTCAGTTAGGTGCACTTCACAAAATTTATTGTTTAAATATAGTATCGAGACAATTGCTGTAAAAAATTACCTAATGTATATAATTTTCAGTAATATATATAATAATAATAATAATAATAATAACAATCTAACGAAAGCTATTCGTTTGGTATCATTAAATGGTCACACACACAGACATAGAAAACATTCACATTCTTATACGCTCTGAATTGAAACTTGAAAAAAAGAATTCGTCTGACCAGATAACAAGTCTGCCAAATAAATCGTTAATATCGATTTGTTGCAAATACCACTGGCAAAACAGTGCCCGGCGCTCGACATCGCTAGAATGCAAATGTTGCACTATATTAAATTTGTATTGATGATACTTATATTTCTTCAAGATCATCTGACCATCACTTGGCACACCAATCCCTCTCAATTTTTCTACATGAGGACGAAGGTATTGCTTCTATTTATCCCAAAACGTCTCTTTTCTTTCCCCGTTCTCTTTGTTGTATGGTTTCTCTGAAAATATCTCTGAAAACGGTTGTCTTCTTTCTGGGTATTTAACAAACAAAAATGTATTATGATAATACAAATTTTCTTCTTCAGAATTTTCATTACTTTGTATAAAACATACCAGCATATCATGTTTTTTATAATTTGCATACTCTGCCGTTATTCGGAGAAATTGATAAATATCAATTAAATAAAAATACGAAAAGAACGTTTATAAACTACTTTGTAAACCAAAACTCGATCCAAAAACCAATAAGATGTCAAATATTTGACATTTATTTTTGTTTGTTATCATAAACAAAAGCCATAGCCTACTATTAAATTATGCATTTAATTTCAGAAAATTGTCATTTATTTGCGTATTTCTGAAAACTATTATATATTTATGGACAATAAAAAGTAAAAAAATGTATAGTCTATAAATATACAGTGTGTTCCATTAAAAAAATCAAAGTAGAGTCCGATAACTTTTTGACCTGACCCTATATACTAATTCCAAAGACGGAATTTAGTTCTACGGGAAAAATTATATAAAAAATATTTTTCACATTTTCGATAAGTTATCTGATAGTTGAGATACGAGGGGTGCCTGAAAATGAAACATTTTCAATTTAGCCCTGTATCTTAAAAACTAAGAGGGCTATGAAAATTTTGTTGACCGCATTTTTAGCTTTATGAAAAAGTAGCATTCTGACACGAAAACCTTAACTCTCTATGTATAAAAATAACGGAGATACCACGCAAAAGCACCCAAAATGGGACACCCTGTACTAAGAAAATCATTTTACAACCCCTAACATTAGCCTAGTACAAAAACGCTCCTCAGAATTAGAACCGAAACCCAAACTAAAAACACCCATTGGAAACCCATAAAAACGCGTATTAACTTCTTTTCCTCGGCAGACTTGGAGTCTCCAAGGGTGGTCTTCCTACCCAGGAAAGTCAAAAGGCTACGGTACATTTTAAAACCGTATTGGCCCCACCCAGGCGACCCGGTCGGCCAATCGTCTGGCGAGTGTGGCGCGAACGAAGGAAAGTTAGTTGCCATAGTGACGCCCATTTACCGCACCTACGGCTGGTACGGTCATCAACTACTTCGTCTTGGTCAGTTTTCGTTAAGAGGTACTAACCGACAGCTCCGCGTTGATTTTTTAAAAGATTTTTGGAAATTTTTACTCTTTTTTTAGTGGTTCTGTTGTAGTTTTTTTTTATTGTACTCGTGGACTTGTGGTGCTTTATTTTGTGCAAAGACTGATCGAAAAGAGTGCACGTGTCAATGGCCGTGTCCACGCTCAACATGTCGCCTTATTTCACTGGATACCCTTTTCAAGGTAAGGTTTTTTTTTGGCCGATTTGTTACAGAAAAAATAGCTCAAGCAAACGATACTTAAGCTCATGCATATTAAGTAAACGTTGCAGAATTTCTTTTACCAATTCTCTTAATATCTATTATTTCACAAATATTGGTATATACGTAAAACTTATTGTAGCGAATGATCTCTTGATTTGAATTAAACCAGCAACAAAAAAGCATTTGCTTCGATATATGAAAAAGAAACTCTCATCCTCAAATTTTTTTTTACTTCATTTAAAAAATCGCTGATTGTTTTAATATATAGACGAATTATTTGATCACCAACATGGTTTTGTATCGGGTAGGTCCAATCTAATTTAGTCTAGTACTCAATCAGTCTTGATTATAGTATTCTATTTAATAAATTTTCCAGTTTTGATTTCTCAGAAGAAATGGTGGAATTATTGCAAAATTGTAAACAAAATCTAGAAGAAACATTCTAAAATTCTCACCACTGCGTACTATGTGAATGTGATTACTTTCAAAACCGCTTTTCATTTGTATATTTTCGTCTTAATCTATATAATAATATCTTATAAAAAAATCAAGAGATCTATAGACTATGAATAATATAATTATAATGTCCATTAAATTTTAAGTTGAGATAAACTCCCTCATCAAATTAGTAAATATCATTACCGCACTCATGCGGTAAGTCTAATATAACTAAAAACAGTGCAGTAATGGTTTCTTATCTCACGATCGTAGATAAATAAATTACCGGCATATATGATTACAGCATATATTGAGAGTCACCTTGTTTTCGTTTTTTTTAAACCAATCTGAAATAGAGTCTAAATCAACTTGAAGCTAACCACTATCATCTTGAGATGTAACAAGTTTAAAGACCTTATAATAGGGGCTATGGGGTAGTGTAAACAAATAAATAAATAAAATAAACAAATATAAAATATACCATAGGATACAGGAATATTAGCTTGATATATACAATTATTTAATCTTTTCAAAGTACCAACAAGGTTTTAAGTACGAAAAAACGCGAAAACTTCTCTATTTGAATCTGCGCTAAAACATTTTAACTTGCGTTATCTCTATACATTTACCGAAGCACTTGATTATATAAATCATTAATTTTTACATATATTATTTGATGTTTCATAAAAATAATGTTGAGGATTATGAAAATAAATAACTCTGTATCAAACTTTTTTTGTAATGGATCTCCTTTTTACCACCGTTGCAAATTTGAACTTATCTATAATATTTCGGTAAGATACCATATAATATGTTGTGTTTCCTTAAATAAAGATGTCTCACAAATCTCTTCTGAAATTTTTCTATAAAATTAATATTGGCCCTTTATCATCGCAACCATACAGAAACATATTTAAGATGAAACATTACCAACGCATTTTAAAATTTAACAATAGCATCTACGCCCTTAAAATATTTTGAAATATGTTATAAAAAAATCAAGAGATCTATAGACTATGAATAATATAGTTATAATGTCCATTAAATTTTAAGTTGAGATAAACTCCCTCATCAAATTAGTAAATATCATTACCGCACTCGTGCGGTAAGTCTAATATAACTAAAAACAGTGCGGTAATGGTTTCTTATCTCACGATTGTAGATAAATAAATTACCTGCATATATGATTACAGCATATATTGAGAGTCACCTTGTTTTGGTTTTTTCTAAACCACTCTGAAATAGAGTCTAAATCAACTTGAAGCTAAGAGCTATCATCTTGAGATGTAACAAGTTTAAAGACCTTAAAGCAACAAAAAAAATTTGTGCTTGGATATGTCAAAATATTCTCATTCCTTTAACTTATTTTGTACTTAATTTACAAATCATTTATCAAACGTTTTTTTTTTTATCTTAGAACCTTACTACTTTTTCCAATTTATAAGATAAGCAATATAAGAGACACCATAGGTTCCAGGCATATTAGTTTAGTAGATGCAGTTTTTCAAATTCTAAATTTTTTTCAAAATGGCAACATGAAAGCCATGTTGCTATCATGAAACCAATTACAAACTGCACTGCTTTAATCTGAAATAAATTTCTAAAAAAAATCAAGTAATTTGTGGCCAGTGATGGAAAAATACCCGGTATATTGAAATTTGAGTAAGGTTTGCACCCAGTATGTACCCGATGGGTAAATGCCGGATATATTGCATTTTGGGTAAATACCATATACCCGATATATACTCAAGTATATTTACTTTGTTAATTTAAGGTACTTTAACAATTTGTTGTCAAATTAGCCCATTTAAAAATAAAAAGTGGCAGAGTGAATCGAAATAAAAAAACAAAATATGTCTAATTTCTATTGAACAAGAGCATAATATAAACTAAAACATAATGCACTAAAATCACGTTTAAAACCTAAAAACTAACTACAGTTCAAATTAATCAGTGGTTCAAGTCTTCAAATTCAGAATCAGCTTCGCTTGTCAATGTTCTGTCCATCTTGGTGTCTGAGTCCGTATCTGAATCTGAATCCATCGCACGATCGTAGATAAATAAATTAAACTTACCGGCATACGTGATTACAGCATATATTGAGAGGCATCTTGTTTTTGTTTTTTCTAAACCAATCTGAAATAGATTCAGAGAAATCAACTTGAAGCTGAGAGCTATCGTCTTGACAAGTTTAAAGACCTTAAACCAACAAAAAAAAACGTATGCCTGGATATGTCAAAATACTCTCAATCCTCTAACTTATTTTGTGCTTAAATTACAAATCACTTATTAAAGGCTTTCTTTTTATCTTAGAGACTTATTACTTGTTCCAATTTATAACATAGGCAATACAAGAGATACCATAGGTTCCAGACATATTAGTTTAGTAGATGCAAAATAATAACATGGCTTTAATCATGAAAACACTTGCAAACTGCACTTCTTAAATCATTAAATTTATGAAAAAATTAAATATGACCATGCAGCTTACGGTTTGTGGTGTCTCTCTAGATTTACCGAAGACATTAGATTGTCTAAATTATTAACTTTTATATATGTCACCTGTTTTTGATTTACCAAAGAATATTAAGGATTATGCTGTTCAAGAAATACCTGCAAGACGACAAGCAAGGGATATAATGTCGGATTGGTTGATGAAATTTGACCAAAAAATGCAAAGGCAACCGAAATGCACTTTTATTTTTGGATAATGCTGAATCTCACCCAAAACTGGAGTTAAAAAACCAGGGCGTGATTCAAAATTTTAAAAACCACTACAGAAAGGTTTTAATCAAGCGACTTTTGTCATCCATGGAGTATTCTGAATCTACCGAACAATAAATGTTGTAAGTGCCTTGATTTGGATTGTTGCTGCAGAGAAAAAAGTCAAATCCAAGACCACCAATAACTGCTTCCTAAAAGCTAGATTTGACGAAATTCTCGAGGAAAACGTCGACTACGGTAGTGAAGATGATATGCCGTTATCGGAATTATGTAGAAACATCAATGTATAGAGAATACAGTACAGGACTTAACTTAATGTTCAGAAATTGATGAAAGTTTATTCACGGAAAATCCTAACATAAGTGTACGTGAGTGCATCAGTAAATTTCAAAATAGTGAGAACGGTCAGATTTCATCTGACAGTGATGAAGAAATTATTTCTTCCAATGTTAAGAACATTAAGGAAGCAGATAAAATGTTAAAGGATATTGAAAACTTTTGTACGTTATCTGGAGTTTCTGTTTTAGAGGAAAAAATCTCATAAATTGCGTCTAAAATGGAATCTCAACTTATTAAAAATAAATTAACTAGTTTAAGACAAACAACACTTGATAATTTTTTTAAATAGAAACTTTTTATAAAGTAGAACTATATCAAACTGTATATGTAGGTAGTATAATATTTTATATTAGGTAGTACATTTTTATTGTATGCATATATGTATGTAAAAGATGTTGCCAGTAACAATTGTATTAATAATTTGTATTAAACATATTATTTTTTTACTTAAAAATAAAATACTTTTTTAAATAAAGTTACATTAGTATTTAATTTGTTCACTCTCCACAACGGACACCTGTTAACAACGTACAGTTTCTGTGGCACGCCTACTGTCTGTTGTTGAAAGGTTTCACTGTATTTCCATTTAAATATAGAGTGTTTGTATGCAAAAGTTATTGTACCTGCAATGCACCTTTAAATAAAGTTGACCGATTACGAGTTTTTAGCAAAGTCGTTTTGCACGCACAATAATTTTTGTTTACATACGTTTTATTTTGAAACTGATTAGACTTTGATTTTATTTTAAACCAAATATAAAGCAAAATCATTTTGCTAATGGCTAAACACAGTTGAAGCAGAAAAACAAATTTATAGTTGCTCAAGAGACACTTAACTCATGTTTTTCGGCATTTAAGATCATTTAAATTATCTCGAAGATCAGATGGTGCTTGACCCCCCCGACATTTGCATAAGATATTATCGTAGTAGCCAGTATCGGTGCAGCGGAATACTTGGAAAACCAAAACTACCCAATAATTATGAAAATTAAAGCAGCCTTGAGTTGCAATTTGGGCCAATTTAAATTCACATTTCCCGTTTTAAGGCGTGATTTTGTCATCGAATTATTAAAATTATTACGCCTCTACTGTTTTAGTTTAAATCGTTAATTAAGCTAGACGGGTTGGGCATCTGGGACGGGATTACTTGGAAGTTGGATATGTTTGTTTACTCGACGTAAAAGGTTGATCGGATGAATCATCTAACTGTATAATAACATTCTATTAAAATACATACAAAACATATTGTTTAGATATAAAATTTTATTAATTTACGCTCCTTTTCCTGATGTATTCTTCAAACGCATGTAGATTTCAGATATTTAAGTTTTTCTGTAGCATATGCTAGCTTATGTAAACATTCACACTATTTTATTTATTACTTACGTTTAATATCTTACAAGATAGTGTGACTTAGAGCCAAAACATTCATATCTTTCTCTCCTTCTCCTTCTCATATGATGCAACTTCGGTAAATCTATATTATTCTGTGTAGACTCAGCCAAGTAGTTTTTAAAACATTTATCATTGAAGAGTATAGCCAGTGACACATTTGAAGAATTTTTTGCAAACTATTGCAAAAACAAATGTGTTCTATATCTGAGTATCAAATTCATCGCTCAGAAAGAGTGGTTAACGAGAACAATCATAGGTTTCAGTGCCTAGTAAGATGGTCTTTTAGTTAAATTGTGGGTTATTATATATTAGGTAATAAACCTAATATATAATAAGTTAACCAATCTCAAAGCTTCACTGATTTTATGCTTCGAATAGACAATACAACAAATGGAAAATAGGAGACTAGCTAAATGGATCCCAATTTTGGCGGCTTTCAAGGGTGCACTTAGGTTTCTGATATTTTAAATACTTTCATACATAATTTTGGGTCTGATATTTAATCGTCTAAAACATAGATATCTACTTGTTTAATTTTGTTACAGGTTTTTTTTATAAAAGATGGTAAAGCTGTTATTTTATCCATAGTACGTTTCCACAATATAGTTTCTGACCTCTGTATTTTATTATCTCATTAATTATTAATTATGATTTTACAGTTTCTTTTAGTTGTCTTTCATTTGCAATTTTTTCTGATGATATCCTAATATTGGTTTTTACTTAAATGGATATTTTCTCGCGTTAAATAAGAGTTTGCAAAGGTATCTGAATTTTTTTTTATTTAGCAGCCATTAATATTTTCACAAATGTTTAATTTTATATCTAACCCATACTAAGCAAAAATATCATTCTGAGTAAAGTTTATTTTATATTCCGATAAGCAGAATATTAAGGACTAATTCCACAAGAATTCAAGTCAATTTCCGCTTTGAATAACTAATTAGGCCATTTTTCTCAGGTAGAATATTTTTAATACAAGGGTTTGCATGTTTTACATAATCTCTTGATGCAAGAATGTTGCGGTGATAATTTATTACTTTTGACAAGGACTTGTTAGATTAAATGAAAGAGGAACCATATGGGAGAGAACGAAATCGTTTTACAGAGTATTTCTCAGTCACCTTTAAACATAGGCATTTGATTTGTGTTGTGAAGAGATAGCTCATTGAAAGTCGTATTACCCTTTTAAAGTGGCTTGTGGTTCTGTTGTTAAGTCAAAACTTTTAAATGGAACGCAGTATATTTTTACACACTTGAAATTCTTTTTTCAACAGCATATCACCATTTGTCAATCATTTTCAATTTGTTATTTATTATGATGGTATTATGTTTTACCAATTAGTTATTTTTTAATCAACTTGGTAATACAAAAAACAGAACAAATTTTTTCTTTAGTTTTCACTCCTCAAAGTCATTTAGTAATTTACAAGGTATTCATTTGAGTTTTTGTAATTGACAATTTTCGGTTTTGGAAAACATATATATGTAAATAAATCATCAGAATTAGTAACCTATTAGGCAGAGTACCGGGTGATCTCTTATATTTTGCACTCCCCCGTATCTCTATTATTTAAAAAGATAGCAAATAACTTTAAATACAAAAGTTATTACAGAATTTTTATAACATGATATCACAAAAAACAATTGAACTTGAAAAATCGGACTTATTTACAAAACTTTTGTTTTTTCTTATGGAATACCCTGTATATTATATGTTCATCAAATGGGTCTCTTCTAGCTGATTATAAATATACCAGGTTTAATACATTTATCTCCAAAGATGCCTGAGTAATTTGAGAAAAACCTTGCCATAAAAGTGGACTCCCTATAGAGTGGAGCGAGCCTTCTCCCTCTCTCTCATACACATTGCCTCTTATGGAAAGGTTTTTCTTAAGTTTACCGCGTATTTTTAGAGAAATGGGTATCAAACCTAGTATATTTACAATCAGTTAAATAACCGAGACGTGCGGGGGGGGGGGGTGCAAAATATAAGAGAACACCCTGTACATTTTAATTTTATTATTATTTTTTAATTTTATTTGTTTTATTTTGTTTTTACTTTTTGGGCATTTTTATTATTAAGTATATATATGAAAAAAGTTTTCATTTCTATTGTAATATTGTTTATTTTTAGTTTCTCTTTTATTTTTATCGCTATTTTGTCGCTTGAGAGGAGCGAAACGGTGATAAACGCTTTTCTTTAGGTTTCCCTCAAAGTCATTTAATATAATTGAAAAACTTTAGCTTTGGAAAACATAAATGTGTAAATGAATCATCATAATTAGTAACTTATTAGGTAAAGTACATTTTTAATTTATTATTATTCCTTAATTTTATTTGGTTTTTACTTTTTGAGTTTTTTTTTTGTTATAAAGTATATATTTTATATGTATTGTAATATTGTTTATTTTTTATTTATCTTTTATCTGTACCAGTATTTGAATCTTTAAACAGTTCATTAGGCGGCCATTTTCTTCAACCATAATGGCATCATACCAAAATTTTATAAGTTTATCCTTCTACCACACTTGATGTTTGTGGAAAATTCGATTTCATAGGTTGTTTCTTAATTATGATGTGTTGTGTGAGGGCGTCTTTTGGACTGTTACAAAAGTGTTATCATGGCATTCCTAGATGAACCTTTATTTTTGCTTAAAATCTAAAATAAATCGGGTAAGTAGTTTTTTAGCTATGCAACGCGTAGATAGGTCGACAGCAACGCAGAAATGGGGGAACATTTTTCTCGGGGTCTTAAATGCAGAGATCTAGAAAAATCACGGGGCGGGGGTGATTTTTCACAATTACAATACTTTCCCCTTACGCGAGAAGCCTTTTTATTTCCATTGCCAAGTCGGTGTATTTGGCGATCTTCTCACAGTATTTCGATTGGATACTCTTGTCGTTGGGGACAGCCATGTCAATTAGATAAGTGATCTTTTCTTTTTTGGATTGAAAGGTGATATCGGGCCTGTTTCCAAGGTCTCAGTAGAGCTTGTAGTCTTCGTTTTCAAGTATGGATGTTGGTGTATAATGGCAGTAAGGTTCTGTGTTCTTCGTTAGTTCGTATGTTGTGGCTAATGTGGCTTGATGAACGACCTTCACTGCTGAGTTGTGTCTCGCGGTGTATTCAGTTCCGGCTATTATTTTACATCCACTCGTTATATGATCGATCGTTTCTCTCTGCTGGTGACATCTCTTGCACCTGTTGTCTTCAATGGTTGTGTCCTTGATGATATGCTTTCGGCAATTTCTAGTTGCTATGTCTTTGTCTTGGATGGCAAGCAGGAAGCCTTCTGTTTCTGGGAACAGCTGCCCTCCTTGAAAGTATATGAAAGGATTTTATGTATGTGGTCTTGCTTTATGTGGTATCTGTGTCTTCCATGGAGTGTTTTTTCAAACCAGGTGTTCATCTTTTTTAGTCGTGATTGGATATATCAGGTCGAGCGGTGTATAATTCTTGTCTGCCTTCACTATTACCTTGTGGAGGTTAGTTTGTTTGTTATGGAAGAATTGTTTTTTATTTAGCGATTGTATATCTATTATTCCCTTCCCTTCTTCTTTTCTTTCGATGGTGAGTCTTTGCATGCGTTGGGGTGTAACTTCCTGTGTTTAGTGAATTCAGAGCGTATTAGAATGTGAATGTTTCTACGTTTGTGTGTGACCCTTTAATGATACCAAAGAATACGTAAGAATAGGTATGGCGAAAGTGTTAATAGCTTACGTTAGATTTGTGGAATTCAGTTTTGTCTTTAGTAGTTTTGTGAGTCTGGTTTTAAATTCCGTCTTGAGCTCTGACTTGATATGAGTGTGGTTAATTTTTGTGTTTTGATGGAAGCCTAGGTATCTGTATATTTCTTCTTTGAGCGTGTTATCTAAGGTTTCATTGTTGAATGTTTTCACTGTGCTTGTTGATATGAAGTAGTTTGTATTTACTTATACCAAATTCCAGTGACGTTCAGGATAAACGTTTCTGTGATTTTAAGGATGTCCTTTAGCTGTGTCTTTATGCTTGTGTATAGTTTTATGTTATCAATGTACAAGAGGTGGATTATTTTGTGTAGGTTATTTTTTTGGTATTTAATGTGGAATCAGAAATATGTGTTATTCAGTGTGTTTGAGAGTGAAATGAGATGGAGGCAGAACCACCAAGCGCTGAGTGAATCTCCCTGGAATATACCTGGTCTGATGTAGATCCCTTCTGTTTCGATGCATTCTTTTTGTGTTCTCAAGTTGATTTTAGTTTTCCACGTACTCATGATTTGCGTAAGTAATTTATTATTATTATTATTATTATATCTACAAATTAATTTATATTATATTTAGTTGTGTCATAACAAATACAATTTTTAAATTTAGCCTTACCAGTACTTGTAATTCATTAGAAAAAAGTTAAAACGTTTAAAGCATGATCCATTTATAACTAAATCCTCTTTTGTATTTCATTTTTCCCAATCCCAAACACGCCAATCGTACATTTTCGCTTCATTCGTTCAATCACATGTTCCGTCAATCCCTCTGTATACCAGCTTAATTGAATAAGATTAACGCTATTCAGCCAATACAAGACGGAATAACATGGTACAATGTGTGCATGGTACTTAAAGCCAAGTTTACAATGAATGAATAGGCAATTGGTTTTTCTGGTCAACTTCATCTGAACCAAATTTCTTTTTTGTCAACATTACCGGGTGGTCTGTCTTCATGCTGTTTGAATAAGACTTCACGGGCCATCGAGCGATTTTCCACTAAATAAGATTTTTGAGCGTGCTTTAATATACTTTTGGATTAACCTTTTTCAGAGAATTGATATGGGCTACTGTTGGTTATGTAACCTGTTTGTTTAATGAACTTAGAAGTAGTTTTTTTGGTGCTTTTAGTAGAAGTGTAATAACAGCAATAATTATTATAAGAGCAAACATTTTTGTAAAATATGTTGCGTTTTTTCTACGTTTAAGGGTTTCTAGAAGACGAAAAACATATTTTTAGAACAAATATTATATCCGTACGGATATGTGTTTGTGTCTGTAAACTAAATTTGCGTGCACCATAGCTTAAAAACAGTCAAACCAATTTATTTCAAATTGTCTTGCGGGAATTAGATTTCGGGTTTCATAGGCGTAGACTTTTAATTTTTTTAAATGGTATAAAACGCAAAAAATTCAGATTTTAAGAACACACAAACCGATATAAGCCAAATTGAAAACAGATATGTTTGGGGTAAATGTTTTGACGTCGAAAAAAAATATTATTAAAAGACGGTACATCACGCCAAATTTCTCTTACTTTTTTGTATGTTAATACATATTTTTTAACTACACAAGGTAGCCCTAAGGGGCATGCCCCCTGAATACAAAGATAAAGTTATTTCAAAAGCTTTTTGCTAGCGAATGGACTATGTTAGATCATAATCGACTTTGAAAAACAATTGCCGTCGCCATGGCAATTAATTTGTTATAGTCCGCCATATTTGTCAATTGTGTATTTTACTACCATCATAATTGTCATTTTTTATACGAAAAAAGATTTTAGTGATAAAATGTCCCAAATTACACCAGAAGAAACGACAAGATTAGTTCCTTTAGTGAATGATGGACGTAGTAAACGCTACGCCGCTCGTGCTGTGGGGGCTCCTGTAGCAACAGCCCCTTAGAGCGATTCTGAAATATGAACAAACAGGAAACATTGCTCGGAAGGTGGATTCTGGTCGCCCTCGTCCCTGTGAAAATTCAAGAAGATCTCCGCCAAATTCGAGATGTTATAGTGAGTAAGCAGAAGATTTGTAGACGCCTAGGAGGTCTGCAAAAGGTCCTAAATTGGTACTTCAACATCCTGCTGCTCGGAGACACTTCGTACACAATTATGGAGAATGGACTAATCGTGAATGGTCAATTGACCTGTTTACTGATAAATCAAGGTTTTGCCTTAATATGGTGGATGGGACAAAAAGAGTATGGGAAAGAGCTGGCGTCAGATTCAATCAATCTTTGATAACAGAAAGCGATAAATTTAATGGTGGTTCAGTTATGGTGTGAGGTAGAATTTCCTTCCCCTTCATGCTTTTCGCATTAGACAGTCAATAACAGCCGAAATTTACATCAATGATATTTTAGAGCAGTATATGTTACCTCTTGCTGGTTTAGTTGCTAACAATTTTATTCTAATGCAGGATAATGCCTGACTGCATACCGTAACAATAGTGCAGAACTTCCTAGAAACTTTTGAAAGCCTAGCAGAATTTTCAAATTCTTCAAAATCGGTCAAAAATCAAGTGCGTCATATTTTTGGAACTTGTATTTTTTACTTTCATGCCAATTTTTTTTAACGGAACAAAAGGGCAAATTTCTTTTCGTTTTTTGCGTATTTTTTCTTTACGTAGAGTTACTGTAAAGTGTTGAAATAGCTCCCTAGTTAGTTAAAGGTAGGGTCCTAAAAGGATAAAACAACTTTTTAAAGTCGAAAATATTTTCTTTACTAATAATTTTTAATTTTTTTTTTATATTTTTATATTTTGTTAAATGTGAAATAATTCATTGTCTGTAAAAGAAGCTTTCACGGCTGTGGTCAATTAAGAAATCTTAGTTCTTGGGATTAAACCGATTCAAAATAGAATCACTTTCCGACGTTTCGTCTTCGATTGCACGAGGCATCTTCAGGGATCTTTACTTCATGAGATCGGAGCACTGAATGAGCTAAAAGAGGCATAGGTTAAAAGTGAGTGGATCAAACCAATCCTCCACTGCGACTCTGTGGTCTATTGTGGCTAAAATGTCCTTTGGAGATCGCTAACATTGTCCAATTTTGCTGTGTGTTTATATATTCTAGCAGCCAGCCTGTGATTGGACAATATTGTGTTTGAAAAAAATTGACTATAACTTTTATTTTTTTATTATAAAACTCAATAATTTACAAGAATTTCGACAAAAAATTGCTGATTTTCGCCATAGTGTGACACCTAAAATTAAACTTGTTTTGTGTTATTTCCCAATATGTAATAATGTTAAGGATGAAAATATGCGATAAGTGAATGAAATAAAAAGTGTGCTAGTTCTGCGCATGGTACATTTTAAATTTTGTGAAAATAAAATTGACTATTAAAAAGAAAACGTGTAAAAAAATTGAAATATCAATAAGAATATTAAAGTTTTAACTTAAAATAGACAAAAAGCATACCGACTACCGTTTCGATACGTATCTGCAAAAACAATAGCTCCATAACGACGTTATGCCTTAAGAAGATGCCAGCGAATCTGTTTACAATCACTAACTAATTTATACATGTTAAACTCTAAGTTTAAGGTAATAAATAAGCACAAAGAATGGGCGGTTTTGTGTTTCTTTGCGTTTATGTTCATGTTTCTTGTAGGCAGTCTCGTTAATTAGATAATGTACTTGAAACAAATGGAAACGAGAAACCATTATGGTTATTGTACGAAGATGGGCGTGAAAAAATTTAAAAATAATCTCTGACTGTTTGAAAATTAAATACTTTAGGGTTATTTGCATTGCCAGGATCGATAAATATTCAATGTAGGAGATATGTGATTTATTTTAGAAGGGAATCTGAGAGAAAGTGAGAATTTGAGAAACAGAGACAGAGAGAGAGAGAGAGAGGTAAAGCATCTAAACATTTTATTTTCTTTCCTATTGCCAACAACGTTATCTTTTTTTTGTTGAAAAGGTTGAGTTTTATTCTCACCCTTCTGAACTTCCTACTGGACCTATTAAACTTGCTTTTGTTACTGTATATGTATTTTCTTTTTTGTTTGAATTTTTTTATCTTTAACGTTTTACTTTGTTAGTGTCAATTCAAGCAACATTTTTTCCGTTATCCCTTTCTGGTTCTTTTTGACGTCTTATATTTCTTACTTTACATTTTCATAGCTTCCCTTCATGTCTTCATGATTCCTTATAACTTGCTATTTGTTCTTTGTTTGTCTCTGTGCATCGCGGTCTGTATCGATAACTGTATACTAATAATAATAATAATAATAATAATAATAATAATAATAATAATAATAATAATAATAACTGAGACATTGACATCCACACAGACAAGACAATCCTCACAAACAGACCCGATATCACCTTTCAATCCAAAAAAGAAAAGATCCCTTATTTAATTGCATGGCTGTACCCAATCGTCGAGAACATCCAAGCAAAATACAGTGAGAAATACATTGACTTGCCAATGGAAACAGGAGAGAGCCACCATTGTTCCTTTTGTCATATCAGTAACAGGACTCACCCCAACAACGCTTACACAACATTTGGCTCAATTAGGACTTAATACAGACGGTATCGTCGTGATCGTTTCCGTCGAGCTGTCATTTCCCGCGATGTCCTCGACCGTTACGCCGCTCGCCCGATGCTTCTTTTAATAATGCTGTGTTGTTTGGGTTGAGGTTTTGTGGTGTTAGATGGTCAAAGTGTCCTGACATTGGGTCGCCTGTTTGTAGAAGGTAGATCATTTTATTATGTGTTTGTTTGCTTATTATTGTTGGTCTCTCTTTAACGCACATCTGTTTTATTCTTGATGTTCTTGGTTTTGAGAAAATATGGATTCTGGGTTTCCTAGAGAGCAAATATCTCTAGGCTCGTTCGGTATGTAGTGGTTTTTTTCATGAACTTATAATAGTGGTTGAAGTCCTTTATGTCGTCGTCGTGAAATAATGAAAATATCTGAAGTTCCGACCAGTTTTGTTGTAGGTACTTCAATGCGTCTTCTCGAAGTTTGGCATGATTGTTTTGATGACCGTTTATGTGCAAGCTGACTGATCGGAACAGACAACTTTCGTCTCTAACAATGTCGGCTTTAAAGAAATTCTAGTGAAGAGGTTCGGCTATAGCAGTTTTTTCGGCAGAACCACGCCTGTTCAGCCCTTCGCCACTACCGTCCCGCATGCTGTCACCTTCAGCAGTGGCTCCAAAGGTGCCCTGGCGATCCTCAAGCAGCGACTCTGTTCCGAGGCTCGATGCTTTCTCCATTTTCAAGGGTGTGCCACGATTTGACCCTGGTGGCCGAGGTAACTCGAGTCCGTGGGGGCGTTACTCCCCACGCAACATAACCGAGGCTAGTTGCTCCGTGCGGTTTCAAAGGTAAGGAGGGGTTTAGGGTGGATCGGGTGTGGGGAGGGTAGGGATACTGGGTGTTTAGGACAGCGACTCCATCTTGCTGATACCAGGTTAAGTTAATATCGGGAGTTAAATTGTTTATAGTTGGAACTATTTCTTGCTGAAGATGCTGGATCCCAAAAATATTAACTTTTTCTGGGAACTGGGTTTACAGTTCTTCATACCAGTTTGAATTATTTTACCCCCAGTGTTGGTAATTTTGTTTATTGACCATTCCGGGTAGTCTTTATCCGAAAAACAATTTGTTTGGAAAATGCGGGTTCTCTTCAATCTACCTCGCAAAATTCTAATCTTCTTTGATCATAGTCAACGTCAGAAAGTTCTTGTACAACACGAACATTGTATGGATGCGTGTTTTCAGTGTGCAGAATGGTTCTTACGGATTTTTGATCAACTTCATGATCCAAAGCAAGCTGATTGGTGGATTGTCTGGGATTTTCTTGTATCGAAAGCAGAATGTCTAATTTTGTATCATGGGCGGTAACACTCCTAGGTCTTCCAAATCTTGGTCGGCTTTTTACACTTCCACTCATTCTGTCTTGGTGCGAATTGTTATAAATATCTCCTCCATAATTCTCTGTGTTTTAATAAGTAAAAAGGCCATGCTACTAGCTTCTTTACTTACATTCTGGCAGAACCTGAATTTCAGATGCCAAATTATTATTGTCAAAGCTTATAACTAATTTATTGCTCAGGTAAATACGACGATATCTAGGAAACTAATAAATTTAGGCATAACGTATGGTTAAAAAAATATTCTAGATTAACTGAACGATCAAAATAAGTAATAATGTATGGGGTTCCGTTTAAAAAAATATAACTATAATTCTCCATAACTTTGTGTGCGAGCCTGTATATTCTCATTTATTGCAGACATGCAGGTTTTTAAAAGTCTTACAACTTTTATACAAGACATTGATATTGACCTAAAACATAAAAATTTATATAACTATGACCAGTGGCGGCTCGTGGTGAATTATATTGGGAGATCAATAACAAATTAAAAAAAAATAAAGATCTTATCCTTAAATTGAGCTTTAAATTCTCTTGAAGTTCAGGCGGTCTACTCTGCGTTCTTTAGAATTGGAAAAATGCTGAATGACACGTTCGTTAAAATTGCACGCGCGCGCATTCCTTTCATAAACGATTTCTCGATACTTAACATTTTTTATTTTTTCTTTTAACTGTTTTAAGTCTTTAACACCAGTTTTGCACCATAATGAGTCCGACAAGTCCTTAGAAAACAACAAACAAATATAACAGTAAAATGAATTAGAGACTTCACTTCAGATCACAAAAATAATAAAATATATATTACGAAAAACAGTATATAAATTAATTTACATCGATTAAAAACGTCCGAAACAATATCAAGTTAGAATATTGACCGCGCTACCTCTGAACAATTGAACTTCGGCATGCGGACGTGATGCCGCGACCAATTGATGGAATTGTGAGAAGAGACGGGCTGATGACCCAAATCGCGATTTTATATTCCATTTGCTATCACGTTCGGCTGCCGCTCGGTAGATGTGAAATTTTAGGTACTTTGGTCAAGCTTTAAGGTAATCAGGGCAATTCGGACTGCCCAGCCTAGCTTAGTATAGCTTATTTTATTAATTCGAACCGCTGCGCGTGGCTAATAGTGTAGCGTATTTAACTTTTCCCAAAGTTCGCGTTTTATTACAACTATTAGGAACGAAGGTCAGACGAATAATTTATTTTCTGAAATATTTTTGGGGGGTCATCGACCAAATGACCCTATGGAAGAGCCGCCACTGACTATGACCAAATTTGTTATGATTAGCAGAAAAGCAGAGTAAAAAATACAATATTTAAAAAACGGTTCATACCAACAAAATGAAATTTAGGGGGTTATCCGAGGACTCTTGGGAACACTATTTGACATAATAGGCAACTTGGTAATCCTTTCCACTTGTGAAGGTTGTGAGGTAAGTTTTAGATTTTAAATGAAGAGTTACGTTTTTATTCTCAAAATCAATTTAAGACCCCAAATTTTATTTTATTTAAATAAGCCATTTATTAAATATAGCCTTGCACCATTTTAATTAACTTCTTGTTGAATTGCCCTGTATGCTATCTAAAAGTGTTTTAGACTCCAAGATAACTCAAAAAATGCCAAAAACTCTGCTGAAAGCCTGGATTCTATAATAATCTGCGAGGTCAAATTTAAAACATTTCTGTGTTAGTATATAATTTTGCTATTAATTAAAAAATGAACACACGTAACAAAATAACATTTAAAAAGACGTCATTTTATCCCCCCTGTGATGGAATCCAATTATTACTAATAAATTCAATTAAAACGAAGCGATGACAACTTTACTGCGAGAATGTAAATTTTAATTGCTCCAAAACAGCCAGCGGGTGTTAATTTCCTTACCACTGACTGTGAGATCTCGAAGGCGATCTAGAAACTTAATGTCGCAGCACATAAGCAAGCGGCTATTTTTTCCCAACCATGGCATATATGCATATTTAAAATCATTTCAATATCAGATCGGAGAGGAGAGAGAGATGATCTGATAAGTTAATAATACAGATTTAAGTTGAATTTCACATGAATTAAGCGACACTCGGGCCTGTGTAGGTTGAGTCTTGTAACGGACACCGCGGCTCGTCGATGCTTATCTCCCGGCCACTTTTGACATAAGCCGGGCGAGATAACATTATACATCATCCGACATGGGATGGGAGCTTTTGGATTCCTTTTCTTCGTCTTTGACTCGGCTCCGGCGGCTTAGAGAGACCCGCAAAGGAGCCGGGCGAGATTTTACACAGCGTTCTACAAGTTGGTAGCATATCTGATTAAACTCTAAACAGTCTTTAAAGGTGCTTTTTATGTCGAGATGCTGCTTAATGTGGTGGTTTCGAGGTTATTAGGCTCATTCGAATTACAACAGTGGTAATTGCTACCTTACGATTGTGTCAGCGGATACGCGGTGGAAATCTATAATAATATTATGCGAACTGTAGAGATAAAAACTGAACGGAACTTTATGTTGAAAAACCAATAACAATATATAGTCCGACTAGAAAGGTTCCAGAATTTTGTACTTTTCCTAATGTTAATATAATTATTTTTTGTAACATGCTAAGACAAAAGTCATGCATCAGGTAGATTAAGCCGACAGTAGGCTATGGATAAAATCGCATGACAACACCATCTATCAAATATAGTTGATTTTAAATAGGCTTAAGTTTAGTGAAATTATGTCGCAAGTAGAAAAAGAAAACTGGTGGATTATTTGTACAGAAAAGGTGTTTGAAACGTTAATAAATTAGTGCAATTGACCGAACTCGGAAGAAGTGCAGTATATGAGACGATAAAGAGGATAAAAAGTGACAGAGAAATGAAGCACGAAGCAGTTTCGGGAAGACCGCGTAAGACGACAAAATCCCCGCCTAGGATTTCGAAAATTGGATAACAGATTCGGAAATCAATGAAGAATAAAAGTATGTGCAGAAACCGTCCGCATGCTGCTGAAAAGATAAGGCTACATATCACGGAAACAAAAAAAAACCCCTCCAATTACGCCTCTTCAAAAGCAACGAAGAGTAGATTTTTGCCGACGTTTTCGAAAAGATAACTTTAGTAATGTTTTTATATCTGACGAGAGTTGTTTCCAGCTTGGTGCAAATCATCTAAAAATCCTATCACGAGAAAATGTTAGTGTTCAAATTTCCAAATTTCCCACTTATATCATTATTTACCATTGTTTGAGGAGCTATATCTCAGCGCGGTGATACACCTCTCCGTATAGTTGATGGCACCGTTAATAGTGTAAAGTACTGTGACATTCTAAATGGTTTTCTTCTTGAAACGGCTAATTGTTTATATCCAGAAGGGTGGCGTTTTCCGCAGGATAATGCAAGATGCCATACTTCTGTCTATACTCAAGCTTGGATGCAAGAACACCACAATTCCATTGCCAGCAGCTACGCCAGATCTGCCTATTGAAAACATATGGGGGCTAATGAAGATTGATAAAAGCAGTTAATTTGTAAAATTTGTTTATATCTATATTTTCATTAACTTTTAAAACGCTCTTAAGTATTGAATATTTAGCCCACAAACTATTTGGTCTAAATTATTTGCTTAATTCAAGAAAATAAGTTAATAGTACCTCTTCTTTAACCGTTTTCATACCTTTTCCTTTGAATCTTTTCCCGAACCGGTTATACTGCTTTTCATATTTCTGTCTTGATTTTACTGGCAGTAGCTCCAAATTTGCTGATTCCGCGGCTTTTAGTACCTCTTCTGGTACTTCTTCATCCGAACTATCCATTTTAAGCAGAATTACTTTTTTTGAAGTGTTTTTCACAAGATTGAATGTTTGTATTTTGGTTGCAAAGAGAATTTATTGTTGTCTCATTTGACACTCAAAATACAAGAATTCTAACTACACTACTTCACAACTTGTTACGTTCTGGACGGTCGTTTCGCTAACCAAGTTAGCATCATCAGCAGATGATATAAACTAAAGTAACTTATCCTAACCGAGACTATTTATAGGTAAATGTGGTCACACTTGGTTGCGCCCGACTACCCCGTTGTCAAGTAAACAATAGAGGGGACTATAGGGAATAGGCCCTCTGTCTTTATTTAGTGCTTTCTTACCACATTTAACTATTTCTATACTCTCAAATGCATTCAATAATCTATTATTAGATGCATTTTTAATCAACTTAAGATTATTTATTCCTATTTGATGATTGTTTTCCAAAGCATGTTGGGCAACGCTTGACTCTTCTGTTCTTCTGTATCTTAAATGTGCCATGTGTTCTTTAAAACGAAAGTTTATTAAGCGTTTAGTTTGCCACACATTTTTTGGATCACAGTCATTACAGCTAATTTCATAGATGCCACTTCTCTCCTTCAAGTCGACTTTGTCTTTAGGGTTTCCAAGGAGATTTTTCAAACTGTTCTCCGTTTTGTAGGCTACTCTAAAACCTACATTTTTAAATACTTTTTCTAGACCTCTCGTATAACTGGGATCATATGGGATTACTACAAACTTATTGAGAGCCCCAGGTGCTTGAAGAGTAGTGGCATCTTTTAAAATTTTCTTATGCTTATGTCCATTTACTAATATACGTACAAAATTGTCATTATATCCATTACTTTTAGCTATATTTTTAATTCGATTCATTTCATTGTCAAAACGTTCTTTACTTAATGGAAAATTGACTAACTTGTGAGTTAAGAAATGGAATGCTGCCATTTTGTGTTGACGGCAATGAAATGAGCCGGATGTTATATACCTATCAATATTAGTAAATTTCCTATAAATATCAAATTCTAATTTATCGTTATTTCTAATAACTAACGTGTCGACTTGAAGGAGAGAAGTGACCTCTATGAAATAAGCTTTAATGACTGCGATCTAATATATATTGGGCAAACTAAACGCTCCATAAACATTCGTTTTAAAGAACACATGGCTCATTCAAGATACGGAAGAACAGAAAAGTCAAGCGTTGCCCAACATGCTTTCGAAAACAATCACCAAATAGGAATAAATAAATAAATAAATAAATAAATAAATAAATGCTTTATTGTCAAAAAAATTTTACAATTTTGTGGACAAAGCTGTTGTAAAAAAAAAATAGTTTACAAACATCAAAATTAGCAAACAAAACAAAACAAAAACACATCATAAATATTATAGAAAAATAATATTTAAATCAAGAATTTAGAATATTAATATAATAGAATCCTAAAAGAAGTACATTAGAAATGTACTTTGTCAGTCGTACTATGTTATAAACATTTTCATAAATATAATGTAAAAAAAAATAAAAAAGCAAAGTAAAAAATAAAAAAGTACGAAACAATTAAAAAAATACATATACAAAATTCGGTAAAAATGGTTGGTAATGGCAACTATCACACTAGGGGTTCATAAGGATAAATTTATGTGTTGTAAAACTCGTTCACGGTGTAGAAGGCGCTTTCCAGTAAGAATGATTTCAAAGCCTTGCGAAATGAAGTCAGAGATATTATGGATTTGATGTTAAATGGCAGGTGATTATGCATTTTTTTTGCATTGTAGATTACTGATCTTTTAATTAACTCTGAGTGTGGGGTTGGAAGATAGAGATCGTGCTCAGTGTTTCTGAGAGGGTAGTTGTGAGAAGGTCTCTTAGAGCAGGTGCATGCTTACGAATTAAGCAAACCGATTCCAAAATGAATAAGCAAGGAAGGGTTAGTATTTTATATCTTTTAAAGAAATCTCGGCAGTGAGTTCTACTGTTAAGTCTCAGTAGGTAACGAACAGCTCTTTTTTGTAGTATAAAAATTCGATCAAATTGAGTCGCACAACATGTACCCCAGAATGGAATAGCATATCTGAGGTGCGACTCAACAAGAGCAAAATAAACAGTTCTAGAGGTAGAAAAGCTAAGCTCCTCGGAAACAGATCTTAACGCAAAGCAAGCAGAACCCAACTTCCTTGATAAAGCGTCGATATGTGGATCCCATTTTAAAGAATCATCTACAAGAAGCTCTAGAAATTTTACAGAGTTTACGACATCAATAGTGGTGCCATAATCTTCACTTGATTAAAAATGTATCTAATAATACATTATTGAATGCATTTGAGAGTATAGAAATAGTTAAATATGGTAAGAAAGCACTAAATAAAGACAGAGGGCCTATTCCCTATAGTCACCTCTATTGTTTACATGACAACGGTTAGGAGAAGTTACTTTAGTTTATATTTAGTTTTATATGATGATGCTAACCTGGTTAGCGAAACGCGCGTCTAGAACGTAACAAGTTGTGGTGTAGTGTGGTTAGAACTCTTGTATTTTGATCTATCTTCCACCACAGGTTACAGTGTTAGAACTTATTTGATACTGACAAGTAATGATACAGGTCGTTTAACTAGTTATCAAATTATGGTAATCTAATATGGAGTAAATATGGCCAAATTCTCTACAAGCGTAACAATTAAAATAAAATATCTAAAACTCCTGCTTAAAGACGATAACTCTGCGAATAAAAAAGTGTGCGCAAAGAGTTTCCGTGCCCCAAGTTCAACTTTGCGCTCGCAAATGAGTGGGCAAAGTAGTCACTTCGCGCAAGCTCCTAAAAAAATAAATTTTACCAATAGGTTTCTCTCAAACGATCATTTTCTCTTGTGTAAAAACAACATATTTATTTTTCTGCTTTTCAAAACAAATTAAAATATCTACGAAATATTAGGTACTTTAAAATACTCATTTTTTCTTTTAATTTTATATACTATATAATATAAAATACATAAAATAAATAAAATATATATATTTTTCCCACCACTTTACAATTAGGTTTTCCTATGAGCGTGTGGAAAGTAAGAACGTTCCGCACGCATGTTAGTGCGGAAAATTAATTTTTGCTGCACTAGTGCGGAAAGTAATTTACTTTCCGCACTAGTACTTGAAAAAGATATTTTTTTTGAGCTGTATCAAAAGTATTCGATATTTTTTTTTTCAAAAATTATTAAAAAACCCGCCTAACAGGAAGAAGCAGTTTCTCATCTAGATGCGTAATTATTCAATATCTTAAAAAAATAAAAAATTTATTATATTATACTTTTGACTTACATGGTATTATAATCTCATATCATTCCAGTTAGCTTAATGCTAAGTAACCTTAGTTACAATTGTTTCAATAATAGTGTTAACAGACAAGTCTCGGTTGCGATAAAGCCAAAAAGCAATAACAGCAACTTATGCGTCTGTGCGTGATTTAGCTTCCGTAGTTCTTTGTAATTTTGTTCTTTTAAAAGACGGTTTCGCCACTCAACATGCAAGACATAGACGAAGATATGATTCCTAAAAATATTTTGGAAGAAGCTGCAGCAGTCAGCCTACATGTATTGCCCGAAATATCCCGCTGTCATAAGTATGAAAAAGAATACAAAGTTTTTACACAATGGTGCGAGAAGAAACAGGTAAAACCTCTTATAGAAGAATTATTTTCAGACTATTTTGGCGAAAAATCTGAAACCTGCAAATCTTCTACGCTATGGTCAATTTTGTCAATGCTCAAATTGACCATCAAAATAAACAGAGATGTGGATATAGGTAAATATTCATAATTAACAGCATTTTTGAAACGAAAAAACGTAGAACACCTTCCAAAAAAATCCAAAGTTTCTTCAAAAGTGGAAATTGCAAATTTTTTTTCCAAGGCACCTGATAATGTTTATTTGTTGATTAAAGTTGCGACTATTATTATTAGATTGGCATGTGCATGTCGTCGCGCAGATCTTACTAAATTAAACACTGATAATATTGAAGACAAAAGAGATCCTACCAATCATCAAAATCCTTGATAGAAAAACTCCAATTTCCAGAACATTTGTAATTGATGAAGATGCAGTTCACCTTTAACTTTATAGGAAATATGTAGCTCAACGTCCTTCGAACACACCTCATCGTCGTTTTATTGTAAACTACAAACAGGGAAAATGCACAATACAATGTGTTGAGATTAATACAATTGAAAAGATGCCGTCCAATATTGCCGGATACCTGGGATTGCCAGACCCAGAAATGTACACGGGTCACAGATTTCGCTGATCTTCCGCCACAATGTTAGCTGATTCAGGAGAAAATATAACTAATATCAAGAGGTATGGCGGATGGAAATCCACTACCGTGGCAGAAGGCTCTTTGGAAAACCCAATAGAGAACAAAAAACAAATTGCAAATGCAGAGCATTTCATTTAGGCTAGAAATAATAGGTATTTATTTTCTTGTTTATGGTTGATTACTTACTGCTAGTACCATGTTATTTATAAACCAAACCAAGCTAAACCAATTATGCAATGGTTCTTTTACGCTGTCGTGATCCCCAAAATTCAGGTCACCTAGATCAATTTTAAGTACGCTAAATATGTAATATGAGAGTAAGGGGGATGTTCTTTGACTTCCAACCTTAACGTTCTGATGATTTCAGATGTTTCTTTGGAGCAATGTGGCCGAGCCTTGTTCTGTTGCAACAAATCACACAAGGATCCTCGACGTTTTCTCCTTATTTCTGGCTTCAGTTTTTCTTTTAATACGTAAATGCAAACTGCAGTACCTCTTATCATATAATCTTCCACAAGTACTCTTTTTCTATATCAGAATACAGTTAACCTGACTTTATCAGCCGATGGGGCAGCTTTAAACTTTGTGGCTTTAGGTGATCCAAATGACGTCATTGTTTGGAGGATTTTTTGCATTCTAGTTAAAAATATTGAACAAAGGATTCGTCTTCAGTCACTCAGTCGATACAGAAAACTAGGTCCCTCATTTGCATACCTTTTGAGCAGAACAGAGCAAGCCTTGATGCGTTTTTGCTTCAGTTTGGGCGGTTATTGCCTTGGGACCCACCTTGCACTCTCTCTCCCATAGTTCAAGGGCTTAAAAACAATATTATGCACTCAACCGGTACTTACACCAATATTGGAAGCAAATTCATTCAACAGTCGTCGATTTTCCAAAATAAGCTCCTGAATGGTCCTAATGTGTTTTTATATGTTTGCTTGCTTGGAATGCGACGCATCATAAACAGATTCGGTGCCAGTTTTAAACTTTTTACCCATTTAAAAACACTTGAACGAGCTATACAGTTATTTTCGTATAAATCGAGCATTTTTGACTGATTTTCAGAAGGATTTACACCTTCAGCACTTTAAAATCTTATGACCGAACGCATTTATTCACTGGGGCAACTCTGCAGCACAGCTAATAATGTTATATTAGCTGTGTCTGCAGCATCATCATTTTTGTCGACTGACAGAACAATTCGTTATATTGTGTCATAATAATTGAACACAGTGTCATGGCCTTCTTAAATGTGCAAAGTAAAAAATCTTATATACACATTCACGTAAAATAGAAATGTTTGTTGTACCAACCAGTCTGAGAAGAAAAGCTATTCACTAAACAAAGCCCCATAGTAAAATAGATAAAATAATTATTTTTGACTAAAACATTAATCAAAAATATACCTTACATCTGTCATTTTCGTCTTTATGAACAATAAATCTTGCTCTATCACATAAAGTTTTTGCAACCGTCGTTTTTACTATTCACATTTTGGTCTATACAGGGTTATTCACGCAACCCGTTCATTAAAAGTTTTTGATGATGCCATTTAGATAAAAATTTCAAATTTTGGGATTAAGGTAAGGTCAAGGGGTACTTCTTTTTTGAAATATTTTGAACTTCCTGTCACTTCCGGCTTAACCGGAAGTTGGCATCAACTTGCAGACGATCGGTAAATAATCTTAGGTTTCTATTTTTTTACTGAATTTGACTATTTTTATACAGGGTGTCCTAAATTCAGCGGCAAACATTCACATTTTCAAAGCCGCTAAATTCCGTTTTTTTAAATAGGACACCCTATAACTTTATGCACTATCAAATTTAGAATTTAATTTTCTGTCGAATTGTATTAAGGTTCCCTGTACCTATTCGTAACCATTTTCGAAATAATCAGGTTTTTATTAAACTATCATATGTATTTGCTAAATGCTTACACCTTCCCGTAATAAGCCATGGAAAAACAATTGTTGTGCTTTTCTATTCAACATGACAGCTGATTTGAAACTTTTAAATTAAAATAAAATAACACTCAAAAGCTGATATTCTCAATTTATTTTATATTCGCGAATGAAAAACATCCTCATTTATTGCCAATGAACAAGAGAAAATTGAAGAGGATTGAAACGAAATTTTTTCGTTTCGGAAAAGTTAAAGTTATAAAAAATGTAATAAATTGTTTACGTTATTTTTAACCATATCTACTAAGTTCGAGACTGTTCTAAATTTGTTTTAGTGAACTTAAAAATTATATCGAACTAACAATCAACAATAAATAAATAAAATAATAAAATTGAATTATAACAAATGTTCTATTGCTGTCCGTTCATTTGAAGACACATTTCAATTCTTCTTTGTACAGTTGCTGTGGCCCGTTGAATTTGTTCGTTTTCTAATTCGGCAAAAGCTGTTCGTATCCTGTCCAGTAAATGTTATTGGTTATTTACTGGGGAAGCATAGACTTTACCTTTGATAAATCCCCATAAATAAAAGTCCAGGGGTGTTAAATCAGGCGATCGCGGGGGCCATCTCCAAGGGGCATTGGGACCAATCCAGCGATCTTCAAAAATTCGAGATAAACTTCAGCGGAATTATGTGCTGGTGCCCCATCGAATTGATACCAATAATTTTACAGCTCACCACCATAAATCAAGAAACCGTCCCTCGTAGAATTTCCAAATGCTTATCACTGTTTAAATTGTCTTCAGAAATATAGTACCGCACCTGATCATTTAATACTATACCGAAAACATTGAAGCTAAACCTCTCTTGAGAACGCGTTTCGCGTAAAGCGTGCGGATTTTCTGCTGCCCAGAAATGTTCGTTTCTTCTATTTGTTATTCCTTCTCTAAAAAATTTCGCTTCATCGGTCCAAAATATTTTTGAAAGGAATTGAGGGTCCTCTTGAATTTTCAAAAACATGAATTCGCAAAATTCTACTCGTCGGACGGCATCACCAGGTCTCAAGGCTTGCACATTTTGGAAGGAATAAGGGTGCATATGATGTTCGCTTAAGATTCTTTGGACAGATGAAGAAGAAATTCCCAAATCGTTTTCTGCAGACGGTAATGAACTTTGCGGGTTTGCGTGGAAATAAGCTAATGTGTTTATTACGTTATCCTCGGCATTTGTCACTGGTTTCGGAACATTTTTTGTAACTTTAACCTTGCCAAAACGCAAAAAGTTCGTTTCAATCCTCTTGAATTTTGTCTTGTTCATTGGCGGCAAATCAGGGTGGCGTTCATTAAATACACGACACGTTCTCTTATAACATTCTCCACGAATATAAAATAAATTGAGAATATCAGCGTTTGAGTATTCTTCCATTTCGATTTAGAAGATATAGTTTATCATTGACAGCTTTCGATAAATAACGCATACTAATCATCTGTCATATTGGATATTGGATCTCAATTGTTTTTCCATGGCTCACCATTGGAACATGTAAACATTTAAGCAAATACATACGATATTTTTATAAAACCCAATTATTTCGAAAATGGTTACGAATAGGTATAGGGAACCTTAATACAGTTCGATAGAAAATGAAATTCTACATTTGATAGTGCATAAAGTTATAGGGTGTCCCATTTAAAAAAAACGGATTTTAGCAGCTTTGAAAATGTGAATGTTTGCCGCTGAATTTAGGACACCCTGTATAAAAATAGACAAATTCAATAAAAAAAAATAGAAACCTAAGATTATTTAACGATCATCTGCAAAATATGAAGATTATATTTTCAAAACTTACAAAAATATGAGATTTTAAAATTTGGTACCCCGAAGGCTCATTTTCGGTTCAAGGTCAAATATCTTAAGAACGCTTGAACATGGGTATAGGACGTGCTACATAAAATAGCATTAAAATTATCCGTAGAATACAAGAATATCATAAAATATAGGGTTTTCCATTTAAAATAAGCAACTTGATACCAACTTGCTGTTAAACCGGATGTGATAGGAAGTTGAAAATATTTCAAAAAAGAAGTACCCCTTGACCTTACCTTAATCACAATATTTGAATTTTTTATCTAAATGGCATCATCAAAAACTTTTAATGAACGGGTTGCGTGAATAACCCTGTATATGAGAAGATTTTTTTATATAATTTTAAAACCTCTGCATAAAAGTTTTCCTTTTTTGAATGTAAATACTGTGCCAGTTTATTGCCCTTTAGATGAATAACTAAACGGAATAATGATTATTTACTCCAAAGACTTCTCAGCAACCAGACAATAAAATCATTCACTCAACTGATTTTACAAATACCTCGATGACTTTATAACGGGTGATATTGTCCTTAGGCAGACACAACATCACGAATAAATAAGGTAAATAGAAGCATTCCGAGTGTGCCTTGGCCGATGCACCAAACAACGCAGGATCGGCACTACAAGAGAAGAAATAAGTAGAAGAAGAAACGATGTGAGAGGTGGGCGTGAGGACATTTAACGAAATGAAAAGTCGGCCTGGACGCGGCGACTTTGATCTCGCTAATGTCTGTTTTCATCGGGGAATGTTGCACACTTGATTTCGGGCCTCTTTTGGGGTCGGTCAGTGTGGTAAAGCCAACGAGAATCGACTCCTGGATAACGCCAGACTCACAACCTATAAAATAGCAAATCGTTATGTAAACTGGTAAACAAAAAGATCGACCTTTTTAATTTTTATTTTTCTTCAAATTGAACAAGGATTTTTAAAAATGGCATCCGATGGCATTTGTCTTTTTTAAACTGTGCTACAAAAAATCATTTAAATTAAAACAAATTTTACACGTTATAATAGAGTATTTAAAATTCCTTGTCTTTGTGGAGAAGTTCATGTGGGAGAAATGTTTCTCCACTAGACTTAAGGAATGTGAACGACATATTAAAAAGCAATAAATTGCTTATTCTGCTGTAGCTGAACACATTACCATTGGTCATATTATAAATATAAAAGAAACCAAGATTCTAGCGTTGATTCGAAGAAAAATTAGAAAATCTACTGACATTTTTAAACATACAAAAAAACTTCGATAGTAATAATGGTTATGGTCTGCATCACACGTGGAAACTGATTTTAACACAACGCTCCGAGCTCATTGAATGTTCAGATTTCGTGGAGTAAAGAACCCTAAAGATGCTTCATGCAATCAAACGGAAACGTCGGATAAGAATTCCAATTTGACACGCCCTAATCCCAAGAACAAACGGTTAATAGATTATGTAATTTAAACATAACAGATATACAATTTTTCGATGTATTTATTTGAACCTTAAATTGTGTACCATTTATCAAAAGAAATACTTACATTATTGTTCACAACAATAATTATTTATCCAATTTTACCAAAGTACTTATTGCTCACGTTTAATTGCTTGTTGACGTATGATATTATTATACAATTTAACCCAGAGGAAAAACGCTTTAATTATAGAAAATTATGTTTAGAAGTGTATCTCATCAGGCGCGTAGCCTCTGAACCCCCCCGAAGCTCTAAAAATATATTGGTGTGAATTAGAGCCACTTAAATTAACATTATATTCAACTTGTTTTCTTTTTGGCGACAAATATTATAAACAAATTAAAGTGTTGTCGCTCAAATAGCAATGAAAGACCTCGAAAAATCTGTCATTCATGACCTAAATTTCGAAAATTTCCCATTTTTTTATCGCTATGTGGGCGATTGTTTGCTAGCAATATCTGAAAACAAAACCGACTATATCTTCAATTCAACAGCTTCCACAATAAATTAAAATGAATCAATGAAATTAAAAAAAATAAACAATTACATTTTTTAGACCTAACCTTGTACCACACAGAAGATAAAATAAAAACTGCCTGTTATACCAAAAATACATGGTCAGGGAGATATTTAAATTACAATTCCCAACATTCTTTAACCCAAAAAAATATGTCATCATTGGATTAGCAGAGAGGGCCATAAATTTATACAACAACCTAGGAAAAGCTCTTAACAAAACAAAACATCAGGCATTGCTAGGGAACAATTATCCATATTAATAGATAATCTATTTTTAGAAAAGAGAAGGGGGTTTAAATTAAGGAACAGTCAAAATAACAAAACAAAATAACAAAGAAAAATACTTGACCCTACCATATGTAGCCCAGCTATCTAAAAAATTACAAAATATTTTCAAAACTGAAAACATAATAGTATGCTACTAAAGTCATAATCTTCTGAGAATAAATTTTCTGAGAAAAATAGCCAATATCTAAAAAACAGAATAAATGAACACAAGTATAATAAAAAAAAATAAAACAGCTCTTACAAATCATATGGACGAGAGCAACCATACTTTGAATTATGAAGACACACAAATCCTAGTTACTGAAAGTACTAAAAAGAAAAGGTAGTTCTACGAAATGCTCTAAATTCAGAAGAGTTCTAATATCGTAAACGCAAAAACAGACACGAAAGAACTATGCAAAATATACCATGACCTTTTAAAATATCTCTACACTATGTGTTCTCAAAGTTGTCATTTATTTTGACAGATTATAAAACTCGTAAAAAGAAGTTAATTTACCAAAAAAATCACCCATATAAAAGTTGCAAAAAAGTTAAAAGTTACTTAAAATTTTTAAAAAATTATCACAGGCATGATTTTTGATACTCTCGACTACCACGGCGTTGTTAACAGATAAGGTTCAAGTTTTTGTTTATTACTGATACTAGGTATTTTTTTATTGTATTCGATCTTCAATTCAACCAGATTTCATTAAATAGCGCGTGGTACTTTTAGATTGTGGGTTTATACGAATAAAATGGTACGCGTTTATGACAACAATGAACCAGTGGATATTATCATAACTTACGGGGAATGTCAACAAAATGCAGCTGCAGCGTGTCTTTTGTACGCGGAAAGGTTTCCCTTAAGAAAACAACCCAATAACGAGCACTAGGTCTATTGCAGCACAAGTTGGATTTGCTCATAGTAAAGTATGGAAGACTATACGACAAGAACAACTTTACCCCTACCTTTATCGATGGGTCCAAGCGTTACAACCCGATGATCATCCTAGAAGAATTGAATTTTGTGAGTGGCTTTTACATCAACAGAACTTCAATGAAATTTTTACCAAACCAATGTTGGCTACCGATGAAACTACATTTACAAGAAATTAAGTAAATAATGTTCACAATAGCTGTGTTTGGGCCATAGAAAATCCCCCTGCTGTGAAGAGAACCCATTTTCAGCCCAGATTTTCAGTAAATGTTTGGGCTGGCGTAGTGAATGGCATGCTTATTGAGCCCTACTTTTTTCCAGATCGCCTGATAGTTGAAATTTGTTTGGACTTTCTCCAAAACGATCTGCCCAATTTATTAAAAGATGTTCCTTAGATGTGAGAAGGAATATGTAGTTTCTTTTCTACATGATGCAGCTCCGCCACATTTTAGACGAGAAGTTCAAGAGCAGTTAAATAATGAGTTTTTTAATAAATGGATACGGCGCCCTGTGATTTTTTCCTCCGGGGCTATTTAAAACAGGTGGTTTATTAGAATGGGGAATAGATACTGTACAGGGTGATCAGTTAAGGGTAGCGAGCGGCCATATCTCATAAGATATTGGTCGTATAGATTTGAGAAAAAAAAATCGTAATAAAAGTCGCCAAGAGAAATTGCTGAAAATTATTTTCGAGTTTGTCAAACGTCCGCTAGAGGGCGTAACAACCAACACCAAGTAGAAAAATGGGGTTTTTATAATTTTGCCTAATGAAAATATATCGATGATATCATTTTCATATTTAGTGACCATTTCCCTACACTTTTTGTCTAAAATATTTTGTTCTATATATCAAAATAAAGCGGTGAGGGAAGTTCAATTGTTTTTTCAAATAAACCAAGATGTCTCCCGTTTCTTTTGACCGATTTTAGCAAACTTAGGCTCATATGAAAGAGCATAATTTGCAATACAAAACGCTTATTTGGTTTTGAATTTTGCCGGCGTCGCCAGATGGCGTTAACTGAATTAGTAGCATATTTTTTAGTTTTTTTCAAAAAAAACAAATGTAATGGTATATTCATTTTTAATATTTTAAAAGGGGATAAATTTCTCTATAATTTAATGAAAATAATTTATCTACCTTTTTTTGAACCGTTGATATTGACCAAAATATTATTTTATTTTATTAAAAAATGGCAGGCCACTGCTTTTTGTCAAAATAAAAATCATCGTAATCACTTATTAGTTGCTAACAAAAAGAACCTCTTGACTTTTTTTCGTTAGACGAACGGTTTTGGATTGAAAAAATAAGATGTTTAACAATGATAACTATAAGGTTCAAAATTATTTCTAAATATTACATCTCACAATAATAAAATTATTACCTATTATTTTTATCATTAATAATCATTTAAATAGCGAGAGAATGCTTTAGTTCATAATTTATTATTAATAATTATTATTATTTCATAAATTAAATTAAAAATCAAACTTAACTAACTTTGCATTTAAGCGAAGCAGGCCATGATCTACGTTAAGAAACAAAACACCAAATTTTCACGTTGATATTCATTTTGATAGTTCCTGCTATTGACATCTAATTTAATGTTATGTAAAAAGTATTTTTACAACAAATCATGTCTTTTACGAATGAAGAAGCCTTTGATATGTTGAGAATTTATTTTCAATGTTTTGAAAATGCGGCGATTGCTTCTAGGCAGTATGCACTGCGTTATCCCCTCCGAAAACACCATTCGAGAATGGTTTTTCATCTTTAGCCTTACGTTTAAGGCAACATGGCCAAGTGCAACCAACTCCAACTTTGAGAAGAAATCGTAGAGTAAGAAAAGAAGATAACATTATAAATGTGTTGGCTTATATTCATGCAGACCCCCATTTAAGCATAAGAGAGATCTCCAGAGATTTAGGAATATCCTATGGCTCAGTGCACTGACACTGACTTTGAACGTAGGCTCGATTACTGCTACTGGCTTAGAGACTTCATTAGGGAAAACCATCATATTTTGTCACAAATATTGTGGACAGACGAAGCATCGTTTTGCAGTAATGGCAGGGTAAATCTTCATAAGGTGCATTACTGGTCGGATACTAATCCACACTGGTTACGTGAAGATTATCAGCATAGCAGGGTCGATGGAGCGTCAACGTCTGGTGCGGTGTTATTAATGGTGCTATTATCGATCCGCACATCTTTAATGGCAATCTAACCGGTGACATGTATCTGAACTTTTTATTTAACGATTTACCAGGACTCTTAGAAAATGTGCCTTTACAAGTAAGAAGAAACATGTGGTTTCAACAAGATGGATTCACGAAATGTGCAAGATTTTTTGAACAGGCATTTTCCTAATCGTTGGATTGGTAGAGGCAGTCTGTTTTTCTGGCCACCACGGTCCCCCGATTTAACCTGCCTTGATTTTTATCTGTGGGGCCGAATAAAGGATATGGTGTATAAAACTCGACCAACTACTCGAGAAGACATGATAGTCCGAATTCAAACGCCATAAATATTATCTTGCAACTTTCAGTATTCAAAATAATGGACAACATTTTGAACATTTACGACAAAACTATTAATTTATTTTTAACGTTTATTTTTAAAGTTCCGTGTTCTTGTTTTTAGTGTTATTGTTCCTGCTGTTATTGGACAGTTTTATTAAGATTTTTCATTGTTAAACATCTTATTTTTTTCCAAAACCGTTCGTCTAACGAAAAAAGTAGGTTCTTTTTGTTAGCAACTAATAAGTTATTACGAAAATGATTTTTATTTTGGCAAAAAGCAGTGGCATGCAATTTTTTAATAAAATAAAATAATATTTTGGACAATATCAACGGTTCATTAAATTATAGGGAAATTTATCCACTTTTAAAATATGTAAAAATGAATATACCATTACATTTGTTTTTTTTTGAAAAAAACTAAAAAATATGCTACTAATTCAGTTAACGCCATCTAGCGACGCCAGCAAAAGTCAAAAATTCAAAACCAAATAAGCCTTTTGTAGTTTGTTATTTTGACGAGGTTTACAACCTGTCAAAATAAATGACTCAACTTTGAGAACACCCTATATATTTCAGCATAATACTAATAATTACTACTTTCTATCCACATCTGATTAACACCACATAAACAAAATTGTATAAAAAATAAAGAGAAAAAAAAACCTCTTTAATCCTTCACACTGTTACAGAATGTAGGTACATCCATTGTTATTGAAATATAAACGAACCACAATCGTCAATATTTTCAAACGACTCTATTAGGTTCGAAAACCAAAACAAAAAACCCAATGCCTACTCTAACTATCGGAGATCAGCAGCGTCGATGTTATTCATATTAGGACCAGATGGCTGAAGCTGATACAATTACTTTTTCGAATATTTTTGAACTGTATAATAATTATATGGCCTCACCTTGAAGTTTTGGACAGGTTCATTTTAAGGGCTTTTGTTGAGATTGTTTGGCAAATTCTGACTTAATAGGACTTTTGTAGTGCACAGAAATTAAAGTCTACTTTACAAGACGCTTCAAAAGAATTTAATTTTTTTTACAAACTTAAAATGTTTTTGATTTTTCAGGTTATATTATTGATCAGCTGATAGAATTACTTTTTCGAATATTTTTGAACTGTATAATAATTATAAGGCCTCACCTTGTTAAAGGAAGTATTGTAACGAACTACGCTTTTTTTTATATTTGACACTACATGCACAAAGCATCCTTAGGGACCTTTACCTTTTAATCAGCTTGGAGAGATATTGGTATTTCTTTTCTAGTGCAAAAGATTCATATTAATGCAAACGCTATTAATTAACAAAGTAAAGGAGAACATTAAGCTTTTTGACCATACCTGTAATTTAAGAAGAAATCGGAGTGGATTTAAATTATTGAATATTAGGTAAAGCCTATTTCCCACGTCATATATATCTTGGACTCCCCTTCAGAGGAATGATTGTATCTTATTTAAAATTTTATTTTTAGCTTTTATTCTTATTTTATGTTGAAGTTTAAAATTTTTAATTGTGAAAATATTATTACAAAATGACTAAAAAATAATGAAGTCGGAAAATCATCAAACAATATGTGAAAGGTTGTTGTTTTACATAATTTACATGATATAAAGTGCATGTAAACATCATGTGGACCACTAGCAGAGGATCGGCATAGAATACATTTTATAGTCTACCGCGCACCCCTGACTTTAACATCCGTATCTTCTGGTTAACATAATATGTAGATGATATTATTGTTGTTTGGCTTCAATTTGATGGTTACCTTTTTGGTGCTGACAATTATGTTGACACATTTTCAGCAATACTATCAATTTCATACGCGAAACTTGTAGAAGGCAAAGGCGGAGGCGAACTTTCCTTGCATTTTTCTCCTGTAGAATCACATGTGGATTCGTCCACATGTGATTCTGCAACGTTTCTCGATTGTCATCCCACGAGACGTTTCAAATTAGTAATATCCGAAATTAATAGTAGCCGAAGAGCATCTATAACAGTTTACTGGTAAAGGTCTCTGGAGTTGGAAGTCTCAGAAAAGCAGCCACGTCCGATGGCATCTTACCAAACTTATAAATGCCAACAGTTTGAGTAGTCATTTACCTTTTTGTAAATTGACAAAAAACCTTTCATGCGGTGTACTTTTGGGACGCAGAGACATGTACTTTTTGATTGAATTAAGACTTTTTCTTCAGTTATAACAAAGCTTCTATTCTGGAGAGTTTTGCTATCTGATAATTTCACCAGAAACAAATCTTCTTGTTCGATTACGTTTTCACACAACAGATGAGTAAATAACTATTCACAATGCTTAAAAATGTTTCAACAAGTCCATGGTTTATAGTCTAAAACCTACCATTTGCTTTTTTAAATAAGCAATCAATTACAATCAAAAATGCCTGCTAATATAAACTTGGACCACATTGTAGAAGGTTGAAAATTCTTAGAAATTTCTTGAAAGTAAACTAGAAGCACCTCTTCTTCACTAAGGTTGTTAAATTTCTTGTTGGCGATCCATTTGATGAACTTTTCGTATTCCTTAATGTATCTGACTTTGGATTTTTCTGGAAGCAAATTCAAATCTAATTCTTTTGCTGCGTTCATAATATATTTTGGAACCCCGTCTTGCATGGCTAGGTTGTCAAATTCACTTAAATTAATTGTAATAATGCAAAATTACAGAAAATACGCACAAATAAAAGCAATTAATGATAAACAAATATGTTGAAATGTCAGTTTGTTGATTGTAACAATTGACTTGAGCATCCTTAGTAATCTAGAAACCTGGTAGCTAACAAAAACGAAATACATTAAGCCTGCTACACACTCTCAGATATGTATCAACAACGTTTAATTAATAAATTAATAAATAATCAATTAATCTTGAAATATTACGTACGGAAAAATTTTCCTATACTAATGCGGAAAAATTTTTCCGCACTTGTGCGTGAAAACCAATTTTCCGGATGGATATCGGTGCAGAAAATTGATTTTTTCGCACGGCTGTAGAAAAAAGGATTTTTAAAGAAATAAACTTTATGAGAGAAAAATTAAAATACAAAATTTTACATTTTAAATAACTAAAAATACGATACGATCGCTGAGTTAATTCGTTAAAGGATTCTGCCTCACAAATCCTCATTAAAAGTGATCCCATGTTTTATAATACTGGACGGTTAAAAAAAGAACGAGCCCTCGAGCGGACAGGCCGGAGTATTGCTGAATACAATGTGAGTCTTTTTCGGAACAGCTTTGACTTCGACTTTCGTTATTATTATAATGAGTTAATAAAATTTGGTATGCACGACACAACAGAGCTCAGCCGAGCTTTGACGGATTTTCGTTTTTTGTACCAGGATAATAAATAGGTTATTTTCTGTTGGCGTAGGACTCGGTTTTAATTTTGTAGGAAGTTATTGCATTTAACAAAACATACGGGGTTTATTCATTCGCTTTCGAGCACCACTGAAATCTATTTTAAAAGCTAAAAAAAAAACTTTAATAACAAGAGTTGAAGGATTCTTTCTAAATTGACAAAATTTGTCATTGGATAAAACAGTTATACAGGGTGATTCATGAGGAAATATCAATACTTCAGGTACGTATTCAGGGCCAAAAAATAAACATAAATATGTGTCCGCAAGGGCTTCGTTCTTGAAATACAGGGTGACAAAGTTTTTATTTAATTTTTCTATTTTTGAAAATCTTTGATAATGTAAATGTAACAGTGAAAATTTTTATGCAGGGGTTTTCTAGTATGACGAATTCAAATCTAGTATAGCTCTTACTTGTAGGGGGCGCTACCAACATGTCTTTCTACTCCTTCGAACAATCACAACTTTTTGGTACAGCCTTGTATTACATTTTTGAGTAAAACAGATGATTTCTTTGTCATTTTTACGTCAAAAAGGTATACCTGTTAAAAATTGATGCTCATATCAACTTTTAACAGGTATCTTTTTCGAGATATTTGGCTTTATAATAATTTCGGCCTATGTGATTTTTTATCTCAAAATTTTAAAAGTTTATCTTTTGTCCAAATTTAAACGCATCTTGGCAATTTGAAGTGAAGTGTTAACACATTTTTTTGAGGTGTGTATTCAATGACTGAAAAAAAGTGAAGAAACCATATTTCACATAAGTTAAAAGATGCTTTGAGTATGCATAATAGACGAGAACTGCATATGGCTATGTTATCATATAAAACAATGAAATATAAGAAACCTCAGTATCTTTATAACAAACTCAAATTCCGTAGTGACGTCCACAATCGAAATTTAAGAAACACTCATATTGTTACAATTCCACAACATCGCAAGGAGCTGTTTAAGAGGTCGATTTCTTATAATTTGTGTACTACCATAAACTCGATTCATTTTCTGAATACAGATCTGTCCTGTCTTTCTATTAAGCATATTATAAAGGAAAAATTATTCAAGAATCAATACATTTTCTTGGCTATTACCTATTATTCTTATGTTAAAAAAAACTACCGATGTTCTTTGAAACCAACAATTGAGAAATATAACCTATCATTCACCCCCCCCCCTTCTCTTCTCTTCCTCTTCTTTCTCAATTCTTCTCCTTTTGAGTGTTTTCTATATTACCTTTCTTTTCTTTTTTTATTTCTTTAAAACTACATATTAAATATATTTCGTAATCTAAATTCAATAAATTTAGTAACTTTACTGAAAACGCGTCAAATATCTATTTGATTTTCTATGCTTAAGTTTTTAACGGGCTTTATCAGTACCCGGACTTGTCTGGGTGGCTGCAATCATTGTATGGCCCTTTGTCTAACCGTCTAGCATAAAAACTAGAATATAATAAATTGTTTGTGTACTATTGTACGGTTGAACAATAAATGTATTATTATTATTGTTATTATTATTAAATAAGAAAATCTATTAATGGATGACGTTTTAGATTTATGATATTTAATATCAAACAAATCATGACCTGGAAGAGATCTTTGTGACACCTTTAACCCAAACTTTTCTACCAGCTTCCGACAGTCTAACAGAGAGTTAATAATTTTAAACGCATCTTTGCACAAAAGCTTTGAAATGAAGGGTTAACATATTTTTTCAGTGAGTCAGACATAAACTAAACAAAATGTATTTAATTTGTATTAAAATTATTATTATTAAGTTATTTTTAATAAAACATAGGCTAGGTTTTACAATTTTCAAAAATTCCACCATATACTTCTAAGCACCAGTTAGCACTGTGGTGAGTAGCTCGGGTTGCTCTATGGATACATTCGGATGCATTTCTTAGAGTTTGTGCTGCGTTTGTTATCCGATCCAGTAATGCTTCTCTTGTATTTAATTTACTGGAATATATCAGTGATTTGAAGCACCCCCAAAGACAATAATCTAGAGGATTAAGGTCTGGCGATCTAGGTGGCAAATTATAAGGACAACCACGGCCATTCCATTGGTTTGGAAAGTTTTGGTTTAAAAAATCTCTTACAAGTAAAGTAGTATGCAGGGGCTCCATCATGTTGCAAATAGATGTTTTGTTTTACATTAAGGGGAACATATTCCAATAAATTTCCCAAGTGATTTTCAAGAAAGTCTAAATATATTTCTCCTGCAAGATTACCGTCGATTATAAATGGACCAATTAAATGACCATTTAGCATTCCACATCAAACATTAATGCTAAATTTATGTTGGAAATTATGTTCTACCGTAGTGTGAGGATTTTCATAGGACCACCGGTGTTCATTGTGAAGATTATTTATACCATCACGAGTGAACTATGCTTCATCAGCGAACAAAAAACATGCCTATACAATCTTCGATCTTCATTAACGCAACTCCAGAATTGCATTCTCAACTAAAAATCACCCTCCTGCAAATGTTGAACCCGTTGTTAATGAAATGGGTATAAACAATTAAAGTGAAAATTTCTTCAAGCAGACGATTGTGTAATTTGATAAGTATCTCCAATTCGCCTAGTGCCTATGCTTGGATCATTTTCGACGGCATTGAGTATAGCCTCTTCAACGTCAGGTCCCTTTCAGATACAGCAGTAGCGAAAACTTGTTGAAAAACTCTCTATCTGGTACCCTTCTATCTGGAAAACGACGCTGGTACTCCGCGACTGCTTGAATTGAGACCCCATTGCAGAAGTCATAGAAGAATATCATATCTGCATATTCACGATGTGATAATTTCGCAGGCAATGACGTACTTAGATCTAATGATATGATTATTATCAGGTAGTAATAGTTATGAACAGAATTTGACAGTGACAAAATTTGATCTTAATAATAACTGACATTACTATTGCTAAGTAACAGGTAAAAAGACGGCAACGCCAATCAGCAGTTGTTCTATCAGGCAATGCACACTTCTATTTTTGTACAATATATGCATACTTTATGTGCATTCGATAAAAAAATCACATGCGCCGAAATTGTTTTAAATCTAAATATCTCGAAAACGGTTGCTCGTATCAACTTTTAACAGGTATACCTTTTTGACGTAGAAATGACAAAGGAATTATTTATTTCACTTAAAAATGTCTGTATCACAAAGTTGAAATTGTTCGAAGGAGTAGAAAGACATGTAGGTAGCGCAATCTACAAGTAAGAGCTATACTAAGATCAGATTCGAATTCGTCATACCAAAAAACCCCCGGATAAAAATTTTCACTCTAGTATTTACATTATCGTGAATTTTATTTAAAAAATAGAAAAATTAAATAAAAACTTTAGCACCCTGTATCTCGAGAATGAAGGTCTTGCGAACACATATTTATATAGACTTTTATGTTTATTTTTGAGTACTGAATAAGCACCTGAAGTATTGACATTTCCTCATGAATGGCCCTGTATATCGAAAAGTTGTGAAAAAATTCAAACACGTATTTTTTTAAATAGAACACAATATGCAATATTTTTATAAATTCTGAGATACAGTTTATTCAAATTTGTCGTAAAAATGTATTTGGTATTTTCGTAGCAATTAGTAATTATTTTTTATGTTTAAAACATATACGAATGTATTTCAGTCTTTCACCTTTTTCCAATTTTTTCAATGTGTGAGAAAAAAAACAGAAAAAGCATGTTTTTTTTCAAACTGTTAAACTCTTGTCTTGAAGTCCATTGTTTTTGAAAATGAAATCGCCAAGAACTGATATGGCAGCAAGCCTTGTTATAATTTATAGACAGGAAGAAATGTTCCAACTGGGTGACCGGCTAATAGCCCAGCTTTATCACCTGTGTTTTTATAGGGATATTTATAGAATCGAAAAAATATTCTTATTCAAATTATTTTACGTAATATGTGTCTGCTCTTGATTTTCCACTTTAAAACAATTTTCTTATTTTTATGCAAGCTTTATTCCAAAAAAACTATATCCCATCTCATAAATATATTTAATTAAATTTTGTTTCAGGCCAGGGTAGAGTAAATCAGCTTGGAGGTGTCTTCATCAACGGCAGACCACTCCCCAATCACATTCGCCTCAAAATCGTAGAAATGGCCAGTGCGGGAGTAAGGCCTTGTGTCATCTCTAGACAGTTACGCGTGTCTCATGGCTGCGTATCAAAAATCCTGAACAGATACCAGGAGACGGGCAGCGTTAGACCTGGAGTGATCGGAGGATCCAAGCCGAGGGTAGCAACTGCTGAAGTTGAATCCAGAATAGAGCAATTGAAGAAGGAGCAGCCCGGTATATTTTCTTGGGAAATCAGGGACAGGCTCATCAAAGTAAGTGTAATGGTTTTATAAGAATAATAATTATAGAGTTCTTTAAATAAATAAATGTTTATTTGACGGATCAACCATTTAAGAAATTGTACATACATATAACACTTATATTACAGTACATTAAATACGTAAATTAGTATACAATAGTCTAACAGAGAGTTAATTATTTAAAAAAATCATATCTTTATAATTAATTTATTCTGTTTGTAGTCCAATTTATAAGCAATAAATTTTAGAAACTGTCTCTGGACTCTTTCAATGGAATCAACATACCTTTTATGTTGTGGTGACCATACCTGAGAGGCACATTCTAAGGTAGATCGTATGAAACAACAATAAACTGTGTTAAAGCAAACAAGATTGCTAAAATCACATAAGGCTTCTTAAGGAAACCCAGAATTTGTATAGGCTTATTTGCAATAGAATATAGTCTATATGCCGGTTAAAAGAAAGGATAATACCCAAATCCTTAATTATTGTCCACCTTTTCTAGCGATTCATTATTAATTTTGTAATCAAATTCAATTATAATCCTTTTTTTTACGATAAAGCTGCATAAACTTACACTTGCTAATATTGAGCTCCATTCCCTTAATATCACACCATGCAATAAAACTATTTATATCCTTTTGCACTTTTACATATCAGCATTTGATTTACACGTCATCTATTCAGTGAATAAATCTAAAAACTTAACTTAAATTATCGGCATACGAGAACTTCTCACAATGCAATATCATTAATCAGGTAATAAGTTAAACAATAGTGACGATAAGTGTGCTCATTGGTGCACGCCAGATGAAGTTCCCTTAATAAATCGTTTTTTACTTTAACAATTTGAAACCTATTTGACAAATAGTCCCTGAAGCAGTTCAATAGATTTCCAAAAAAGGTACCCAATGATTCAAGGTTATAAAATTACCATGAATTACCTTATCAAACGCCTTTCTAAAATCCTTAGCCTTAGAATTCTCCCTCATGGTATCCTCCATAGAGTGAATAATAATTTAATCATTATAGGAGACGTTTACTTATTCCCTGCATGTATGCCTTAAATTTGAAAAATTAGTGTAGGCAAAGGGCACACTCATAGTTTGGTCTCTCTCTAGGCATATATATATATATATATATATATATATATATATATATATATATATAAATAAATATATATATTCTTCTACTCTTCTTTGGAAAATACAGTTTTCCCCTTAAAAAAGAAAATAATTAAACATACTTAAAAACAAGAAGCCTGAAATTCTAATTCAATACAGATAATGTAGGTCGATGTCAAAATATAAACACTTAAACCAGTGTGTATAACGCAAACATATAAACTTACCTCATCCGAAAATGTTTTAATAAAACGTTAATATTAACTTTGTAACACCAATAAGAACTTTAGAGGTTTATCACAACTGATCTAAAAACCAGTAAATCAATTATTGTTTTAAGTGTTTGATAAGGTCTATAGACTAAGCTATATATCACTTCAAGTTTTTTTCGTCGGTTGACTTCAACATCGTTTCTAATTCTAATCTAACATGGAAGACGATAATATTAAGACCTAAATCACTAACAGGTTGTAGGGAAGTGATTTTTCTTTAACAAAAGCGAGCATTTGGTAGCTGACTTAAATAAAACACTAAAGAAATTTATAATAAATCAATAAATAAATAAGAATTTAGGATACATTTTTATATGAAAAAAGTTATTTCATAAATGACTTGCGAAAATTCAAATAAAAAATAAAGCAGTCAAAACTTCTTATTATTCAACGACTGCGAAGTCAGTAGGAGGCGGAATTGTAGAATTTTATTAAAAAAGTTGAAAACAATATGTCTGTAAATTCCTTTGCTTAAATGTATTTTTATTAATACACCTATTTTAGCGATCGATTGCTTTATAAAATTAATATATTTTTTCATTGTTGCAGGAAGGTATCTGTGATAAAAATTCGGCACCGTCGGTTAGTTCGATTAGTAGATTGTTAAGAGGTGGCAGAAAAGATGATCCGGAGAGAAAAAATCACTCAATCGACGGAATACTTGGTAAGCTGTAAAAAATTGTTCTTAGATTTTATACGCCAGGGAGTTGACCAAAAAAAAGCAGTGAATTGAAAATAAATATTACAGGGTTTTCATTTAATTTTGATACCTAGGTAAAGTTTTAACTATAGTATATACAAAAACCTTTCAAACCTAGCATATTTATAATCATCAAGAAGATACCCATATAATGAAACTAAGTATTTACAGAATATCCCATTGAAAAAATATAAGTTATGTTTATATTTCTATATGTTTTGAAATTTGGATATTGATAAAAGGTATTACAAGAAAAAACTTACAAATATTACAATTAAAATTGTTTGTATATCATTTAACTTGAGCTGTAGGTAGATGTGAAAATATAAATGAAAACCCTGCACATCGCATACCTAACAGAAAACTGGACATTGTCGGTCGATCCAATTCCATTTTGTAGCTGAATATAGTTTTTTAGTACTCTGCATTTTTATTAATAAATGTAGTGATAGTGTCCATTAAATTGCTATAAGTATTCTTACTATTATTATGATTTCGTAAAACGTGAAATTTAATTACCAAATAAATTGTATGAGGTGTACCTACACCTGTATTTTTTAATTTTGCTGTAAATAGGGCTACTCAGTATTCTAGATACTTAATAAAAAAAAATCAGATTTTTTTTTACCCGGAACTTCTCTCGTTACGAATATTTTCAAACTCATATACATATAGTGTCTTTTCAAATATATTTATCTAAGAGGTAGTTTTTCAGGTTGATTTTTTAAATATTTTATTAGATCCCATCTTCGATTGGTACGAAAATATTATCAGTTCTTTTTTATATAATACTTAATATTTATTTGTGCAAAATTTGAAGTAAATTGAATAGTTAATTTTCTAGTAACATTTTTTTTTTCGTCATATTGAGTTTCTACCAAAATTTTATGTCAATTCGGTTAGTAGTTCTTTGGTAATGCAGCGAATTGACAGAAAAACAGATTAGGCCGACAGACAGACTGACTTAAAAGATGTTTTTTCTTATCTGGGAACTTAAATATATGTAAATCTTCGGAGGGTGATTTTTTTCACAGTTACCGCAATTTTACCAGTTTAACTCTATATCAAACTTAATTCTTGCACAAAATTTGAAATTATTAGATTAATTTTTTCAAGCTGATTTCAGTGGCGGCTCGTGGTGAAATATATTGGGAAAATGCTGAATGACATGTTAGTTAAAATTGCACGCACATTCCTTTTATAAACAATTTTTCGATACTTAACATTGCTATCTTGTCTATCTTGGCCCAACTCCTCAACAAAATGTATAAGCCCTCGAAAAACCTCTGGATTTTTAGATAAAGCCGTTTTATCATGACCACGTAGTGCCAGCTCGAATGCCCCACAAAATTTTACACAATCTATAATTTTGTTTAAAATATAACGATTTTTGGATACATTTTTATTAAAATCTCTAAAGGATTTTCTATAAGCTGTTTCTAGTTCAGTGCGAATATCAACACTTCCGACCGTAACATAGTTCACCGAACATTTCATGTGATCTGCAGAAAAGACATGTTTTTTATTTTTTCTTTTAAGTGTTTTAAGTCTTTAACACCGGTTTTGCACCATAATGAGTCCGACGAGTCCTTAGTAGTAAAATGAGTTAGAGAATTCACAATCACATATCTTATATTATTATATATTCTTGTGGGGTCATTGACTAAATGGCCCTATGGAAGAGACGCCACCGGCTGATTTTTACCAAAATGTTACCAAGTCGTCATCATGTGAGTCTTAATTTTTGACCAACATTTTGAATCAGTATTTTTCAGCTACTCCGCGAACAGAAAGACGGACCGACGGATTTGTCAAAACATGTTTTTTGCCACCTAGGGACCTTAAAACGTGACGATCTGTAAAAATCTGGGAGGAAGACTTTTTTTTGACGATGACATTACTTTGACCCTCTTATTAAGAAAGTAAAAATTCTAGATAGCTTTAATAACACTACAGGATAATATTTGAAATTATTATCTAAAGTATACAGAGGCGTATATGGACTTTGCCTTTGTTTTTTTTTTTCAACAATATTAACAACCCAGGAGGGAAGAAACTATAAAAAATAATTTCAAACTAAAAAAAAGGTCCTCGAATTCTGTTTCAACATATTTGGACATTTAAAACGCAAATATTAAGGATTAGTTGAAAAAGTTCCTTACCTACTTACTATTTGTATCATTTTAGCTTAAATAAAAGTGGTTTAAATCCCAAACTCCACTGAAAATGAATATTAGTTAGCTGGAAAATTACACCAAAAGCAAACCTAATAATGGTTGATTGTTAATTAAATTTTACATTGTACTAAACAACTAAATACAGGGTGATCCTATAAATGATAATGATATAAGTAATTTAATAGATGGTACGATTACATTTAATAAGAAAAACACAAGTTATTAAAAAACTATTGTATTTAGATAAAGAAAAACTAATGCTATTTGCTAGGGAATTAAACATTCTTTCTCTTGGCGTCCAGTTCAATTTGTTTCTTTTCATTACACCGATATGGATCGTCCAGTTTCTTCAATATGGACATCACCACAGGAACAAGGAATTGCATATACCCCTTCCGTTTAGAAAGTAATAATGTCCATAGGTAATCGCAAAAAATATCCAATTTCATTCTACCTGTTAAAGATTGTACGTATGTTGGATCGGCGAAGTAACCTTGTAATCCTGTCTCTGGTTTCGTCTATAAATAGAAGAACTTATAATTCTGTATTATTTATACTACAATAAAAATTGAATTAGAAGGCACGATTGCCTTTCTAGATGCTCTTGTACAAAAAAAAAGAGGATGGTTACTTAGGATGCTCTTTACATAGAAAACCCGCTCGTATAAACAGATACCTAACTGCAAATTCACATAATCATCCAGCACAAAAGCAATCAGTTATTAATTCTTTGATTAGAACAGCCCTCGCGATTTGTGACCAAAATTCTTTACAGATTCTTACACACAGAAACAGAAAAACTGACTTAAGCGTTAAGAGGGAGTGGATATTATATGGAGGATATTGGACAGTCAGTTAGAAAATATAGTAATACTACTTTATGAAATGAGAATAATGAGTTACCGATAGGAACGGTAGTTCTTCCGTTTATACACGAAACCACAGACAAGATTGCAAGGTTACTTCGCCGATCTAACATACGTACTATCTTCAACACACACAATAAAATTGGACAACATTTGCGATCGCCGAAGGACATTATTTCTTTCCAAACGGAAGGAGTATATACAATTCCTTGTCCCTACGTTGACGTCTATGAACGTGAAAGAACATGAATTATATATTAGAAAGAAACAAATTGTACAATCTGCTGAATTTAAGCATCAACATTCCAGTGAAAATGTCATAAATGTAAAAAAAAACCAAAGTCTTTGCATCGATCACGGGATTCCATAAAGGGAAAATTAGAGAATCTATTGAAATTTATTAGCATTCTAACAATTTTATTAGAGATAAGAGATTCAGTCTACATCATAAGTGGAAACCGATCTTTATACAGGTCGTCTCTAAATAGCCGGCCTCCGGAACACTAAATAGTTTGGAGAGACCTACTCTCCAAACTCATTTATTGTTCCGATCTCGTGCAGTAAGTAATAATTTCAAAAACTATTATTTCTTAATTATTATCCTATCGGAGGGGGATTATTACTAGTTCCATTATTGGTTCTATTTAACTACTGTTTTGGAGATTTATTGCGGTAGGGATCATTACAGGATTGTTATTAGGAGCAGGAACTGATTTGGTGTCTATCTATTTAAAGGTATATAATTAATGGTACCTCGTCAACTCTTAAACAGTTTTCAGCTGTAATTTTAAACTAGAGTTGCCAGATTCTGACGGGTAGGTTGTCATACTGGATACTAAACCCGAATGTTTCTTCTCAAAAATCCACATGCATGCGCATCAAAATCTATTAAATATTCCTGAACGCGTTAATATCCTTTATCGATTCTGGCATTTTCTCTGAGTGCATTACAATAATTTTTGCAAATTGCCGTACATGAATGACCCAGTTCCGCAGCTAAACCGGGTAATTTTTGCGAAAATTATCTGCAATTTTATGATAATTCCAAAACCGCCTCGATCAGTGTAGAAATGACTACTCTTACGACGGATATAAAAATGTTTCTTTGTTGCCTTATAATATCCGCTCGAAGAACTGGTATTTTTCTTATATTACCTGTAAACTCTCAGTAGTTGTGTTCGACACTGTTCGAAGTTTTATATTTGGGTTTAATATTTGAATCGTAAGAAGGTTGGGACCAGTAAAATAAAAATTTTCGGAAAATTTTACATAATAGCTATAAAGTTAAACTAATATAATTTTTTTATCTAAAGTGAAACCGCTATTTTTAATCACAACGTTGAATATTATATTAAAACTGTTTCAAGCTCTTGACTTAGTGTTCCCACCTTGGTGATTAAAATATACAAAATAAATAGTTAAGAAAGGGATTAGTTTATGTTGCATTGGATGAAATAAGTTTTTAGTCCAAAAGTTGATAATAACTGATAATAACAGGGCGTCAAAGATGTAACTTTAATTTCGTTTTTTCTTAATAATTTATCAACAGGGTTACAGAACGGCGCGGAATTCGGGGGTTCTTTGGAGCAAGGAATTCAAATCAGTTCTTAGTTCGGATGCTACTGGTGGAAGGCGCCACTTACAGTGTATTAAATCTATTTAAAACAACACAACTTTTTTGTGTCATGGTATATTAGCCCAAATGTTATGTAATTTCACTTTTTTTATGAAAAAAGGTATACTTTATAAATGTCGCTTTGAGTGACCATTTTCCTGATATCTGCGTATCAATTAAGTGAATAAATGATACGCACCTTTTCACATTCCCAAATATAAAATTTTTATCGAAGTAGGCTGTTATTTAATCAGATATCAGTTGCAGCAACAAAAGCTACACACTCAATTAGTGTCAAACTTTGCTAGTGAATGTTGACATGACATGACGTGTTTCACATAGCTTTTGAAAGATAATTTCATAGGTACGTCATGCCAAGGCATAACGGGTTTTGTAACGAAAAGATGCGGGATATGGTGTGTGTGTATACGCGCAGGAAAACTTTCATGGAGGCAGAACCCATGTACGATAATTAGAAATATATCCACAACGCAGACAGTCAGATTTTAAAACTTTCAAGAATCTCTATGACTAACTGAGAGAAACAGGCTCCTTTCATCTTCATAACTTCCGACCAGTAAAAAAAAATTCTGATCTATATAGGAGAAAACGCTAAATTAAATACAAGATATCTTTCTTCGAGAGATGGTGTAGGCAAGTCTACCGTTTCCAAAATTCTTCATGAAGAGATTTTTGATTATTTTTTTATCAACAATAGTTATGTCATTTTTACTTAAAATCAGTGAGACTAGTCTATGCATCATATCATAAAAAGGGGCTAGTTTAGGTTGAATTGGATGCAATGAAGAGGTATGATAGAGTTTTTATGTTAACGGTTAACTCTAGAAAATTTAAAGTATTGTTATATTTAATTTTAATTATAAACTATACAAGGTGTCCGCTAATTAATGGTACACAGGGTGTCAAAGTTGTAACTTTCATTTCGTATAGTTTTTAATAATTCATCAACAGAAAGACAGAAGGACACAAAATTAGGAATTCGGGGGTTCTTTGAGGCAAAAAATTCAAATCTGTTCTTAGTTCGCATGTCACTTGTAGAAGGCGCCACTTACGGTACATTAAATCTTTTTAAAATGTCATAACTTTTTTGTGTCACGGTGTATTAGCCCAAGTGTTAAAGATTATTTATTTTCCACTTTTTCTACGAAAAAAAGAAATACTTTGTAAATGTCGCTCCGATCGACCATTTTTCCTGATATCTGTGTATCAATTAACTAAATAATTGATAAACACATTTCCATATTCCCAAATATACAATTTTTACCGAAGTAGGCTGTTATTAAATCAGATGTCAATTGCAGTAACAAAAGCCACACACTCAATTACTGTCAAACTTTGCTAGTGATTGTTGACCTGACATGACGTGTTTCACATAATTTTTGAAAGATTATTTCATGAGTACGACATGCCAAGGCATAACGAGTTTTCTAACGAAGAGATGCGGGATATGGGGTGTGTGTATATGCCCAGGAAAACTTTAACGGACGCAGGCCTATAGACGATATTTCGAAATATATCCACACCGCAGACAACCAGATTTAAAAATTTTCAATAATCTCTATGAGCAACTGGGAGAAACAGGCTCTTTTCGTCCCAAACGACATTTTGCAATACGCCCTGAGGCTATAACTCCCGACCAGGAGGAAAAAATTCTGATTTTCATAGCCGAAAACGCTAAATTAAATGCAAGATACCTTTCTTCGAGAAATGGTGTAGGCAAGTCAACAATTTCCGAAATTCTTCATGAGGAGGAACTGTATCCATTTCATTTCACGTCAGTGCAGAATCTATTGCCGACTGATTTGCCAGCTAGACTGACATTCGCTCGTTTCTGTCGTATCCAGCACAATGCCGGCTCGTTGTTTTTAAACAAAATATTCTTTACAGATGAAGCAATGTTTGCACATAGAGGCGTTTTCAACTTTAGAAATAAACATGCATATGATGTAGAAAATCCACTTTTAGTGTGGCATTATGGATAATTATCTACTGAGCCCTTTCGAATTACCTCCCAATTTAAACGCCGAAATATAGCTTAATTTTACCCGAATATTTTGACGACTTTTCTTTAGAACCAAGACAAACCATGCGGGTGATGTAGAATAGAGCTCCAACAGACTTCTCTAGACCTCTCAGAGATTACTTAATTATTCAATTTCCTCATCGGTGGGTAAGCCGTGAAAGCTAGATGCCTTGGCCGCCACGATGCCCCGATTTCAAGCCGCTTGATTTTTGGTGGATGAGGATATGTGAATTCTATCGTGTAAAGAAGTAGTGAACACTCAAGAAGAATTATGTAATAAAATTGCAAATGCTATGAAACGGTTTCGAGATGATAGCGCCATAGCAACCGTCTTATACAGGGCGTTATATAAGACCCTGTCATTTTTTTAAAAGTGTGTTCGACCAGAATTCTTACAATGGAAGATTTATTTTTCTCTATGTGCAACCAAAATAATCTAGAGCTAGGTAGGAAAAAACAATTTCTAGCGATTTTGAAATTTTTTCTTCGTTTCCGACATACGGGGTTTTTTCGAAAAATTGATTTTTTAAAGTAATCCGCTGAACAAAACCTACTTGTGGTAATCAAAGGTATATCTATCAGATTATGAACAAGGTTGGCACCCTTAAATTTTCCAACATGAATATTGTATACAGGGTAAGTATTGTTATATTTAATTTTAATTATAAACTATACAAGGTGTCCGCTAATTAATGGTACACAGGGTGTCAAAGTTGTAACTTTCATTTCGTATAGTTTTTAATAATTCATCAACAGAAAGACAGAAGGGCACAAAATTAGGAATTCGGAAGTTCTTTGAGGCAAAAAATTCAAATCTGTTCTTAGTTCGCATGTCACTTATAGAAGGCGCCACTTACGGTACATTAAATCTTTTTAAAATGTCATAACTTTTTTGTGTCACGGTGTATTAGCCCAAGTGTTAAAGATTATTTATTTTCCACTTTTTCTACGAAAAAAAGAAATACTTTGTAAGTGTCGCTCCGATCGATCATTTTCCTGATATCTGCGTATCAATTAACTGAATAATTGATAAACACATTTCCATATTCCCAAATATACAATTTTTACCGAAGTAGGCTGTTATCAAATCAGATGTCAGTTGCAGTAACAAAAGCCACACACTCAATTACTGTCAAACTTTGCTAGTGATTGTTGACCTGACATGACGTGTTTCACATAATTTTTGAAAGATTATTTCATGAGTACGACATGCCAAGGCATAACGAGTTTTCTAACGAAGAGATGCGGGATATGGGGTGTTTGTATATGCCCAGGAAAACTTTAACGGACGCAGGCCCATAGACGATATTTCGAAATATATCCACACCGCAGACAACCAGATTTAAAAATTTTCAATAATCTCTATGAGCAACTGGGAGAAACAGGCTCTTTTCGTCCCAAACGACATTTTGCAATACGCCCTGAGGCTATAACTCCCGACCAGGAGGAAAAAATTCTGATTTTCATAGCCGAAAACGCTAAATTAAATGCAAGATACCTTTCTTCGAGAAATGGTGTAGGCAAGTCAACAATTTCCGAAATTCTTCATGAGGAGGAACTGTATCCATTTCATTTCACGTCAGTGCAGAATCTATTGCCGACTGATTTGCCAGCTAGACTGACATTCGCTCGTTTCTGTCGTATCCAGCACAATGCCGGCTCGTTGTTTTTAAACAAAATATTCTTTACAGATGAAGCAATGTTTGCACATAGAGGCGTTTTCAACTTTAGAAATAAACATGCATATGATTTAGAAAATCCACTTTTAGTGTGGCATTATGGATAATTATCTACTGAGCCCTTTCGAATTACCCAATTTAAACGCCGAAATATAGCTTAATTTTACCCGGATATTTTGATGCCTTTTCTTTAGAACCAAGGCAAAGCATGAGGGTGATGTAGAATAGAGCTCCAACAGACTTCTCTGGACCTGTCAGAGATTACTTAATTATTCAATTTCCTCATCGGTGGGTAAGCCGTGAAAGCTAGATGCCTTGGCCGCCACGATGCCCCGATTTCAAGCCGCTTGATTTTTGGTGGATGAGGATATGTGAATTCTATCGTGTAAAGAAGTAGTGAACACTCAAGAAGAATTATGTAATAAAATTGCAAATGCTATGAAACGGTTTCGAGATGATAGCGCCATAGCAACCGTCTTATACAGGGCGTTATATAAGACCCTGTCATTTTTTTAAAAGTGTGTTCGACCAGAATTCTTACTATGGAAAATTTATTTTTCTCTTTGTGCAACCAAAATAATCTAGAGCTAGGTAGGAAAAAACAATTTCTAGCGATTTTGAAATTTTTTCTTCGTTTCCGACATACGGGGTTTTTTCGAAAAATTGATTTTTTAAGGTAATCCGCTGAACAAAACCTACTTGTGGTAATCTAAGGTATATCTATCAGATTATGAACAAGGTTGGCACCCTTAAATTTTCCAACATGAATATTGTATACAGGGTAAACCAAAAACTAAAAGGTGGACGTTAGATAGTGTTTTGTTGAGTTTGGTTTTTTTATCAATCTTGAATTCGATGTTGCTTTTAATACCAGTTTTAGTAATAATGGGCATGTTTACCGAAACAGTTTTTTTACATTTGGAATTTGCTCTAGTTCTTTCAGATATTGCCTTTAATTTAAAACAGATTTTTTTAATAAAAAATGAAAAATCGCCTTTTATCATTTATAAAATTGTCTTTTTCCCAATAAAATACAGTTTCAGATGTTATTTTTGATTATACAGTGGCTAACAAAGGTCTGGTATACTATTTACCTTGTGGAGCAGAAATTCAACATTGTTACAGTTTAGAATCGGTAGAGTTTTTCGTGCTTGCTGTATACAATATTCATGGTGGAATACTCAACTCTGTTCATAATCCGATAGACCATACTGAAGCTCATTGCCATAAGCGAGCTTTATTTTTCTAAAAAACCCTGTATGTTAGAAAGGAAGAAAAAATTTCAAAACAGCTGGAAATTGTTTTTTTGTACTTAGTTCTAGATTATTTTGGTTGCACAGAGAAAGAAATCTTCCACTGTAAGAGTTATAGTCGAATAAACTTTTAAAAAAATGACTGAATAAAACTGTTTCAATGGGATCCTGAGGTTGTCCTTATCGGGCTGCATATTCTAGGAATTGGTCAAACAAAGGCCGAAAATCGTAAATCAAAATCGTCATCCGTATTGAAAAATGAATTTCCAGTAAAAGTTTCCTTGATGCACTTCGAAGTTCCAGCAATATATTTGGTTAATGAACATTTTTAATTTGAACAAGTAACACCAAATGGTGTTTAGTTTAATATTTTGCTGAAAACTGTGTATATGTTTGAATGATGTCCGTAAGTTTTTTAGATATTGCATACGAAGGCGCTGAAATGAAAGAAATTACTGGGCTTGTGGGAAATCCCTGTTGATGAAGTTTTATTAAAGAATTCAGTTTTGGTGATTGTGATTGTATATCTACTGACAATAACGACAAATTTGAAAAATACTCATACAATAATTATTTAAAATATGGTATTTAACTGAATTAAATAGGATAAAGTCTATCCAAGATAAACCTTTTTAGAGTATACATTTAAGGCAATAAATCAGCACGTATAGAATAACTTTTTATTTTCAATTTATTTCCAAAAATCCACTGTTTAAGAGAGAATGACAAACGCAGGAAAGAGACTATCCCCCTTGTACTCTGAACCATAAGGTTTCAATTTTTTATCGGCGTCTTCACAAATTAAATCAATTTGGCCGTGACATTCGAAGGCAAACAGTAATTTAGTTTTTAGGGAGCTCTTTTACTGTCGTTTCGCCGCCATTAAACGTCTTTTAGGTTTATTTGTTTTATGTTAGGTCCAATCAACGGTGGTGCCATAAAAAACGGTTCTCACGATGCGGGAGCGCGTTCCGTTATTTTTTTGAAACGGTGGTGGCCCTGAGCGAGGCTACACACATAAAGTAGGTTTTCTCTCATTTTACGAAATTGCTTCAGTCCTTTAATTGCTCTTTGATGATTGTGGTACCCCGGATCATTAAATAACAATGCCTTTAAAAATCGTAATTTAATAAATAAAAAATCGGTAAATTGGTTTTTAGCTGGAACATCCCTGGTAACGAATTTCTACAGGCAGATAACCCAGTTTGTGTATGCGTATGGTTTGTTTTGTACAGAGAAGTCAACAAAACTTGCGTTGCCCGTCGTCTATGACGTAGTAGTTTTCTAAATTTTAAGCACTTTTAATAAAAACAATTTTTATATTTGAATTTGTCCCATTTGATTTTTAACTATTAAAAAACTAGTTGGATGTTCAATTAATTTAATATTTTTATTTTTTAGAACATTTTATACTATATACAGGATATCTTAAATCATTTCAACTACTATACGTGCTTGTTATAATGCAATTTACACAACCTATGGTAAAATAATTGTTCTAAAGATATTTCGTACATATCAGGAAATTTGTAATTTATACAGGGTCGTCCAAAAAGAAGCTCACTAAACTAATTTAGATATGTAATAATTCAAAGCAGTTATTTGGAAGATTCTAGTGGCGCAAAGTGTATTAATTTTATTATATTTTTAGGTGGAAATTGTAAAAAATTATACAAGGAATCATCAAAGAGATCATAGGAATATTTGAAGAATAACCTTTAATGAGAAACTAATGAATAATATTTCCAAAGTGAAACAGAAACAATTTTTTGCGACACATTTACTAAAGAGGTTTAAATTTAGACCAGGTTGTGGTGAAATGTGGTGGTCTCAAATAACAGAGACCACCACATTTCAGCCTTAACTGGAACGAAATGATAATTTAGGTCGCTAAAAAGGGGGTGATCCCTTGTTTTATAAAAGTTTTATGTGATTTGTTATATATTTGACATGTAACTTACAATTTAAATGTTTACTGTTTTTAACTGTTTGTGGTACTTTATGGATTTATTTCCTGTGCACACTTGACTAAGTGGCACTGATGATGGCGAAAGCCGAAAGCGCTTTGCTACGTTTTTAATAAATTGATTTGCACGAAATACAAAGAAAAGATTTTCACAATTTATTTACCTCTACGTGCACACAGCCCTTCCCCTTTCATAATAATTTTAAGTACCATGGCAACTACACCTGGTCTGTCTGTTAAACCTTTTTGAATACGGGGATTAGTGGTTTTTTGAGGAAAAGTTTTTTAATCCTATTAAAATAATTGTGAAAAATTTAAACTTAAGAGTACTATTTATACAGGGCGCATCAACAAGGTGTTCGCTTTTAATAGCTCCTAAACTACAAGATATACACAAAAGTTTCATATGAAAGTTGCAGGATTTAAATAGGTTCATAACGTAAAAATATTTTTTCCTATACAGTGTCTCAAAAAAGTAATCAACAAAAAAATTATTTTTTTTTCTTATGGAATACTCTGTATAATAATTATATTATTATTATTCGCTAGTTTTGAATAAATAATAACACCTTTATTTACCCGTGCGTAATAGTTCGTTACACACGGCCCTCGTGAGTTCAATGGGTCCGTACGGTAAAATTTGAAAAAGCATATTTTTCCCATTTTAATGAAGTATGATGTGCTAGTAAAGTGAATAGAAAATTTCAGCTCTTTTAAATAAATATTATAGAAATAATCTTCCTTCAAAGAAATTTAATGTGACGCCTCATTCAGAATTAAAAAAAATTAATCAAATAACCTATGCCTGGTGACAAACGCTAATAAGTCGCAGAAAAAGTATACTCGTATGTTATAGCTATTACCCACGAGGATAAAGTTTGCGAAACAAGCCGAAGGCGAGTGTCGTAAATTTTACTGAAGAAAAACTTGAAAAAATGACAGCTATCAAATCAAAAGGAAAAATTCCAACAGAATATGATAGAGCAAAGGCCGCAAAACCTGATGTTTTTAGGTCCAACATTTTTATAAAAAAGTAATCTACATACCTTCTTGAGTTTCCTCCATGTTATAAAATATTCTAATTTTAAATAAGAAATTCACAATAAAATGCTAAAAATTCAAAAACAAAATCACAGAATTTGGAAGACGCGGGCTGATTGTCAAAACCTACGAAATTAATGACAGCTCATTCAAAAACAGATGAATGATTAGCAAAAATAAATACGGAAGACGGTTACCAGCCTACTAGACTTTACTTCTTAACTATTGTCAATTAAATATTTGGTGATTTGGACTTATGATCAGAAATCGTAGCAATCTTAGTTTATTATACTTCAACTAAATGTATGCGTAATTCCCGATATATTAGCTTAAACAAAAATATTTCCTGTAGGATAGTAAATGATTAAAACGTCAAACAACAATAGATGCATTGTTGAATTTGACACTTAATGTCAAACTTTTTATTCCGTTTTCATGTCAACAAGAAACAATAAATACTGTAAAGCGCCGGCGTCGAGTACCGTTTTTTCATGAGATTATAAAAAGTATAAATATAATTTTAAAATGAGCAGCTCTGATAATGAGTTGCCAGCGAAATCTCAACAAAAATATGAAAAACAATATAAAAACATTGAAAACTGGTGCTAGAACAACGAGACAACTAGTGTTAAGGAGATGGTGGTTCTGGCCTATTTTACGAACTTACAAAAAACATTCGAGCTAAATACTTTATGGAGTAAGTATCCCATGTTAAAAAGCGTCCTTAAAATAAAAATAAACTTGGATTTATATATTTCAAACAACATAGAGGAAATAAATTAGGGATATTATTTACAACTGTATCAAAAATATGCAAGTTTGCAAAAGATTGCGGTTTCTTCTCCAGTATGGAAAAGGAGTGTGCAGTAGAATATGTTGGAATAAATTCATTTGGAAAAATGCCGTCAGAAATAAGTGCATATCTATAACTCAAAAATCCAGATCAGTACACGGGACATAGTTTTCGTCGATCCTCTGCTACGACTGCTGTCGCTGAGAGCTACATAGATGATTCCGCAAATCAAAGGACATATCCAATAAAATATTAGCCTTGGATGACTGCTCTCCTAAGTTAAGTCAACATTCTTCAAGCCAAACTATAAGCTCTTCCAAAAACCATCCATTGAATGAAGTTACCGGGTCTACAATCAATTTGCAAAACGTCAGTAATTGTGCTTTTGCTATAAAAATTAATAACAAGTAGTTAATTTTCGTATTGTTAATGTTGTTTCATGTTGCCATAAATAGTTTTCAAAAATAATGGGTATACTAACTGCTGTCATTTTCGTTGTAATCTAGACCCTGGTAGAAGAAAATATTGTTCCTAACAAGTGCCCAAAGTGTTTTTTCCGCACTTAAATCATTCGCGTGCAGAAAAATAACACTTTTCAAACTTGTTAGAAAAACAACTATTATTTCTTAACAGAATATAAATATAAAGAGATGAAAACTGAATAAATTTACCATTGGTTTTTCTTCTTAATCATCTGGAAAGTAATCAGGAAGTTTGATTTGAAGTTTCTTTATCCTGTACCTATTCGTGTCGTGTCTTTATTTATTTATTAACATACACTGTTCTACAGGTACAAAACACCCAATTACAGAACAGGAAAAAAAGCATCTAATTATCTAAATAAACTTAATTATATGACTAAGTAAAAAATGCCACATTCCTAAAAAAATATCTTTTAATATCCCTTACAGTGCACTGAAAGATATCCACGTTTTGACTAATATTATTATATTCATTGCACATAGTATCTAAAGGTGAGTTTTTTAAAATGTTTGTACGGGGACTACTAAGGTAGAACGAGTTAGTACATCTGGATGCTAAACGCGGTACATTAAAATTTAATCTGTGCCACAAATCTGGACACTGTATATCATTCGAAATAATCTTGCGGTGTGTGACAATCGAGGAGCATCTCCTACCCACATCGAGACTAGAAAATTCGTGCCTAGACAGCAAAGACTCCAACCTATCAATATGTATCCGATAGAAAGGACTCCAGACAGCTAAGGCGCACTGTAGTTTAGACTTGACATATGCACTGTAAAGAGGCTTAAAAGTCTTGACATCGTTAAAATCTTGACTGATCCGAACAATAAATCCATACATACGGTTAGCCGACTCTATAACATTGTCAATGTGATTATCAGGTCTCTCGAGAGGTTATTTTTGAATATAGTATCTGTATATGATAGGATCTTTTTTTAGGTGTATAAGACAGTACTTTACATTTTGCGACGTTTAATTGCAAGTTGTTCTTTAGACACCACTCAACGATGCGTGCAAGGTTCGCTGAAAGCCTCTCACAGTCTGCACAGCAGAATAAAATTTTAAATCGTCCGCATATAAGAGAAACTTTACATCTATGACATCGATAATATCATTAATATACAGATTAAATAGCAAAGGGCCTAAGTTTGAAACTTGAGGGACACCTGATGTAGCTAAATATTCCACAGATTTAAATCCATTTAACTGTACATACTGTGTTCGATCAGAAAAAAACTCTTCTGACACACTGACGATTTCTGCATATTTTATTCTTTTTTCAGAAAGTACTTATTTGTAATATTACATTTCAAAACTAAAAATTCCGGAATATGCAAGAGTTTTCCGAAAATCACCAATCACACTTTGACAACCTTAAAACGAATAATTCAGCAATGTTGCCAGATTTTTAGATCCACGAATTTGTTAAGGGAAATGAAATCACTGAATTGAAAATTTCTTGGACAACAAAATTGTAATGTTTTTATTTATTGTTCTATTATTATGGCTTTAATAATGGTTTTGTCGACAAACCTGGGCTAACCTAACGTTAACGGGACAGATCCACATAACAGTATAGATTTTGTTACAGAAACATACTTGTTTTAATATAGACTCGGAATTCGCAGCAAACCTAACCGAATCCGTTTTTTGTTAATTATAAGTTTTGTTATAAAAAAAAAATAAAAAAGTTTTCGTCCGAGTCGGGATTCGAGCACGCGTACCCATATATTTATGAGAGGCGATATAGCTTGTATGCCATAGAAAAAAAAACACTCAAAAATACACTTCGGAAAGTTTTGAACTCGGTCTACTAGCGTTGACACGCAGGCATCGTAACCACTGAAAAGTAATGCGGGAAAATAAACAAAACTTGAGTACCATGCGTCACGGCACTAACAGATTTTAGCACCCTAGAGACGTCCGAATATGTTGCTCTAAATTCCACCATTGTACCAAGAATCAAAAATCTTAACACCACAAAATTTAGTTTTACGTTTATCATCCTTATAGGTATTTCTTTAATTATGAATATGGCAACGCCGCAAATCAAATATAAATAATCACATATTTAATTACTTTTTGAGTGTTGATGAAAGTTTTCCACACATTTTCTCAATATGGGCAGCAGAAACGGAGGATAAAAACAAAAAGGAACAAAAATAAATGAGATTTAAGAGTGTAAACATAGTTTACGGAATCATCTATTTCGATCCGCCATTTTGAATTTCTACCACCAGTTTACTAGTTTATCTATATATCACACTTAATGCCTGCACAAAATTTGAAATGAATCTAATAAACATTTTTTTCAGGTTGATTTTCTAATTATTTTATTAGACCGCCTTTTTGGATTCATACCAAAATCTTACCAGTTCATTTCTCTGTACCACTTGATTTTTGTGACAAATTTGAGGTAATTTTGATAATTAGTTTGTTAGTTATAATTGTTTTAACATTTCACTAGGCCTGCGTTTTGTCCCGCCATATTGTATATGTACCAGAATGTTACCAGGTCATCCCCATAAGATCTATAATTTTTGACCAAAATTTGAAGTAAATCGGTTAAGTAGTCTTTTTAGCACTAATTTGACAGACAGACAGACCGACAAACAGACCGACGGAATTGAAAAAACCCTGTTTATGGGCATCTAGAAACGCTAAAACTTGTAACTATATAAAATTTTTGAGGGGATTTTTTCCCGATAACAAAATTGCCGCCATATTGGAATCCTTTTACGAGGGAAGTAAAAGAGTTATTTATACTATAAGGGATGTAGGTAGCTTTTACCAGTCGCTGACGAGTTTGCGCCCGAGCGATAGTGTGGGCTGGCAAAAAAGTTCGAGACTGATTAATGTACTTACATCCCATATAGTATATAACATTTTTCCCCCTCCCTATATTGTATGTTTACATGAAAATGCTGGATATATTTTTGGATTTTCATTATAATTACATTAGATAGCATTCTCATTAAATTATAAAGGCAGCCGTGATCCGTTGCCAGAGCAACATAAGTAGTTTTACTTTATCAACAACGTCAAATAGACAATTCATAGCGAAAAGTTTGAAGAAGTCGAATTGTTTGATTCTGTGTGGACAAAATTGATGTTTCAGACATAGAAGAATCAGCAAATATTGATTGTTTATCTCTACTACCGGAAAAGTCGAAAAAAACTTGAAAATATGAAGCAGCATATAAATCCTTAAGAATTGGTGCCAAAGCAAGACGGCTACTGCAGTCTCAGAAACCTTGTTTTTGGCGTATTTCCACGAAAAAAGTGCTATATTGAAGTCCCCATTAAGCTTATGGTGTGAGTATTCGATGTTGAACTCCACCCTTTTTATAGAGAAAAATATAGATATTTATGAGTATCCAAAATTTCGCGCATTTTTGAAAAGAAAAAATGATAGTTAAAGGCCCAAAAAATCGAATGTGTTTAACAAGGAAGATGTGAATAAGTTCATGGTTGAAGCCCCCTATGATATATTATACTTATTGATGAAGGTCGTAATGGTAATGGGAGTTGCTGGAGCGTACCGTTCTAATGAACTCTGTGAAATGAAAATGGACAATTTAAAAATTACAAGTCATAATTGTGACATTTACAGTGACAAAAAGTGACGACACTTTTGTCGACAGGTTTGTCAAAATAATTCAAAAGTCAATTGATACAAGATCCCACATGACGACTATCAATACGCGCTTATTTATGCGATATCAAAATAGAAAGTGCCTTAAGCAGCCTGTCGGGAAAAATACTTTTTCATCAATTCCAAGTAAAATTGCGAAATTTCTAAAGTTTGAGAACTTCAAAATGTATACTGGACACTCTTTTAGAAGAACGTCGGCAATTTTATTAGCAAATACTGGAGTTGATGTATTAGCTATCAAGCGACATGGTCGATAGAAATCCGCTACTATTGCGGAAAGTTACTTAGCTGAGAGCCTCAATAATAAAAAGGAAGTAGCGAATAAAATTGTATGCAATAAGACCCAGCCAGAAGTCTCTCGCAGTGCTTCAACAGTGACAGAAACATTGGTTAGAAATGAAGGATCTGTGGAGTCAGAAAATGTAATACACATCGAGAAGAAACGAGAAAACGTGTTTCCAAATTTTGTTAATAATGTGAATAATTGTAATAATTGTACCATTAATATTCATTTCAATTAATGTCACCGGATTTTTGTAATATGTTTATGAAATCAAAAAATAAAGCTACTTATAATATTTTTAGATTATTATTTCCGTAGGGATGTTGCTGTAAGGTTGACTTACATCCTGTCGTTAAGGGTAACCAATACTTTGTTGAGTAAGTTTCACTTACGTCTGTCAAAGCAGTGTCAAAATAGATTGCTACAATACAGGGAGGGGGAAAAATAGATTTACATATCTTCTTGCTGAATAACTCACATGGAAATATTTTTTGCGATCTCATTTTTAATTTTTTTTACTGCAAATGTATGATTTTAGTATGTTAAATATAAATATGTTATCTTTAATTTACAGTAGAAATTATTTTTGTAGGAATTAATTTCACTGCTTATGCTATTTTCATTTTATGCAAGGATTCATGACCTCAGTCAGTCCGATAAATAGTAAAGACGATATTATTTTTTTAACCCGACGTATAAAAATACGTTGCCCCAGTGATATCACTTTCAAGGGAGCCGCGTCGATTCCTAAAAAACAATCATTGACTCGCCGCGGATGGGCAGACCATGGCAACAGAAACGTACCATGAAAAAGTGTCTATCACACCAGGCAGCGACCGGTAGCTGTTAAAATTGATGATAATGAAAATCAATCACTACATTAAAACGTGTTAATGATAAAATGATCCGTCATTATCTTATGAATGTACCCGCCGATTGTGGCCAGTCATTGTCGGCATCTTGTGAGGTCCTGATTACCTTACGATTTCGAATTTTCTGTCGATTTTAACGCCGGATAGTTTTCGACTTTTTGTACGGTTTTTGCCACTCCGTGGTCATCATGCCCGGTAGTTGATTTGTGTCGGACGAGTTCGGACGTTTTTTCTTCTTCGGAACGCAAATATGAAAAATGATCCACAAAATTTACAACGACTGGCACTTTTTATGCGAGTCATACAGTGTGACCAGTAAAGTCCGCATATGGCATCGCTGTAAGTACCGGTTTATATCATACCAGTGGTTAATTCAGGAAATTTCCTCCGGGGGAAAATACCTTCATTGAGCAGGAGAGAAAACATTATAAAACAAACTCCGCTTAACAAAAATAGTATATATATATATATATATATATATATATATATATATATATATATATATATATATATATATATATATATATATATATATATATATATATATATATATATATATATATATATATATATATATATATATATATATATATATATATATATATATATATAATATAGTGTTTAGTTTTCTTGAGTATAGGTTTGTGTTTTATAATAAAACTTGCTATTTCCTTGGCGTTTCGCCCGCCTTAGTAGGCTTTTTGAAATTTCTTTTTTATTATTTAAGTTTTTTTCCATTTTGAAATTACATGTTAAACCTAAAATAATTTTGAAATTTTACATATTGTTAACATTAATATATAACTTACATTTAAAATATCGTATATTTTAGAATAAAAAGGAACAATACATTTTAAAATTTAAACGAAAATGGGACAAAAACAGGAACAGAAAATGGAAATGTAATATAGAGAGGTGGAGTTACCACGGAACCGAATATTTAGGTTATGCACATGAGATCTAAATATTATCCTTTTATATAGGTAGGGAGGTTTCTTAAAGAGTAGAATTGTCTGATAACAACATGCCTCGTGAAGCCTCCTCCTATTCTCCATATTCAACCAGCTTCCATCCGATAATTTATAAGATATTCGTTCCCGCTTTCGGATTCTATATATAAGACCAAAACAGGAGTTTTAAACTTTTTGGATTCTCTGCTTCTGAATAGCTTTTAGACTATTTCCATAAACCGCATCACCATGGTTAAATATCGAGGGAGTCACAAAACATTATTTTAAGTTTTTTTGATAATTCGTGGCGATTACTGTATAGAAGCTTTAGTCTAACGTAAGCTCGTTGAATACATTGAGAGACATGGTTGTCAAATCTAAGATCTTTGTCGAGTATAACGCCCAGATTCCTCACATTATCTTTAACCGGTAGGGTAGAGTCTCCAATTTTTATATTAACTAACTTCCTAACGCTATCCATATCATTCCTCTTACCAAAAATCATAATACAACCTTTTTTGGTTTAAGATGTAAGGAATGATCCAGTGAAGATTTTTGAAGTTCTTTGAGATCGGTATTAAGAGCTTGACACCCCTCAACGATGTCCTGTTTTTTAAAAGAGAAATATATTTATGTGTCGTCTGCATAATATTGGGATTTGCATTTTTTAATAACGTTTGGCAGATTTGAGGTATATACAGAATATAGCAGAGGGCTGATAATGGATCCCTGCGGCACGCCAGTATCAACGACTAGTTCAGTGGATAATTCCTCATCAAGAATTACACAGTGTTTTCGATCTTAAAAAAACTTTTAAAAAATTTTACGGCACTATCTAGATATGTACGACTCAAAAATCCAATGCAGTACACGGGGCATAGTTTTCATCGATCCTCACGTTGGCTGATTCTGGGGAAGAAATTCCTAATGTCAAGCGACTTGGGGGGCTGGAAATCGACGGCTGTCGCAGAGATCTACATAGATGATTCCGTAAATCAGGAAAAAACATGTGGAATAAAATATTGAATAAATGCTCTTCTAAGTTAACTCAATCTTCATCAAGCCGGACCAAAAGCCACCTATTGAATGAAATTACCGGATCTACAATCAGTTTACAAATCATCCGCACTTGTTAGGAAAACAACTATATCAAATGTAATCCAACATTTTAGATCTACTTTTGTTTAACTGTTTAATCCTATTTTATCAAAGTGCTCCGTTAGACCGGGGGATTTTTTTCCATACAGACACAGGCATACGAAAAATGTATTTTTACCTGGGAGCGGGTTAGATTGAACAATAAGAATTCAATCTTGACGCTATTTATTGACGTCATTTTCTAGAATACAGCCGTGACTAGTATCAGTGTTACCTTCAGCAGACTCTCCTAATTCACTATCGCCGTACGCCACTGCCTCAGGTGACCCAAAGCATATACCTCTAAGTCCAAATTCGGCGGTTTCTTAAACAACTAACATCCCATATATAAAGGATGAAATTAATCTTCATTTAATATACAATGGGAGTCGGCGCACACCATAAAGCGTCAAATAAATCGTATTCAAAGGCTCATAATGCTCTCAAATTAATTTGCATTTTTTATGTGACGTAATTAATAAATTGAATGTGTATGCTTCCGCGCGCCTTTTAATACCTACCATATTTATAACTAATGGCTGTTATTAGCGTTAAATAGAAATGAATTCACATAAGTTAATTAATTCTGTTAATAATATTATGTTTTTTATACCGAGGTAAGTGCGAAAGTTTTTTCTTCTAAATTGGACTTGGTCTTATTTTTATCATCATTATATCTTTACATCCAGAATAACTTTGCAATATTTGGAAGTGGAAAGTTAATCACATAGATAATAAATAACCAAAAAATAATACGTAGAAAGTAATATACAGGTTGTTCTCAAAGGTGAGTCATTTATTTTGACAGGTTGTAAAACTCGTAAAAACAAGTTAATTTACAAACAAACACCGTGTATAAAACTTGAAACATAAAGACATTTAATTTTTTAAAAAATGTATCACAGACCTGATTTTTGATACTATCGACCACTGCTTTGTGTGTTGAAAAATAAAGAATGTATTAACATATATTTGAACCTGTATTATCGTCCAATAACGTCATTTAATCAAAAATCACTGATATGAAAGTTGCAGTATAACAGAGTTATAAATTATAAAAAAATCAAATAATAAAATTAAGAAAATAAAGTTCCAAGTAAAAATGAAAATTAGAAAAACTCTTGCCCACACAATGCATCTCGTTAGTACAGAAATTGTTCAAAATTGTTACCATTTGTCAGTGTCAATAATTTTTTTTCCACAATTTTTTTATGTGGAGGGGGTAGAATATTTTTTTACGACTTACCTACATTTTGTATACTAAATCAATTCTCCTATCCTTCATAGCAGCAAATTTATTTATAACATCCTCATAAAATGGATGAGTTGCCCTAATCTCCTCCAGAAATTCCTTTTGAATTGAAATATTGCCAAGAGAAGTAAGTCTTTCTTGAGATATTGTATTTCTTAAATAAGTTTTTACACATTTGAAGCAAGAAAAACTTCTTTCCACTGAAGCACTTGTCGACGGTATTGTCAAAATAAGGGAAAACAATTTATACGCTTCGGTAAAAATATATTTATTTTTATTAATTTCTTTCACTTGCTCTTGCAGCGATATATTGCAATTACTCTCATTTGCAAAAATAAGACCAAGCTCATTTTTAAGTCGTTGACTTTTTGAAAATATTTCCCGATCTAACTGTAACAAATTTTCAAACGGGCCAGTCGGAAAATTTAAACTATATTCGGAAAATTTAGCAGAACCTGCCAAACATGAAAATGTAAGTTTTTCACAGTCTTGAAATCTTAGTGTCATTTCCATTAAAATATGGTCCCATATTTCATAAAAAAGGGTTCTATACTTAGCCCCAATTTCTTCAAGTGAAAGCTTAGCAAGCTCACGTTTGTAATGATTTATTTCTGTAATTGAATTTGCTTTATCAAACATGGTATTAAAAAAATGTTCATTTCTTTTTTTACAGAGCGCCTCACGATAGCGTTTTATATTGGATATGCAAAAATGAATGTCAAGCGATTTTTTTTAAGAACGTCAAATAGTATGTCCGTGATTGAGAAAATGTCATTAAACACTAATGCCAGAAACGTGAATTCAAAATCATTTATCTCCCCTAAAAATCCTTTCGCAAGGCGGATTGATTTTTTATCAGATTTGTCACAGTTTGTAATAAATTCAAAGACGTCTTTTAATTTATTCCAGTCTCTAACAATCACATTTACTAACTTCGAATTTGAAACAGTCAAGTTACCTTCAAAGGAACTCACCGGTTGCAGCGAAATCCGCGAAAATAACGTGGGTGTAGTGTACTGCGCCTGCAATTCACCGAGAGCGTTGTATGGCACTGGGCTCGATAGCTCCGACACCTCCAGCAAAGTCAAAGCGGTTTGCGCCACTGTTATAGTTGTTATAATAAAGTTCGATTGAAAATTTTGAAAAGACATGCCGCCAACGGTCAAGTAAAATATTTATTCCAGATGTACAGTTTATTTTTTATCAATTAGGTAAATAAATGAATGTAAAAACTAAAATTTTAAGACATATATAATAAATACAGTTAGATGTTTGCTTGTTTATTTTCCCTGGTGAAGTAACACTTCACCTACTTCACCTGAATAGCCGCCACTGACATTTGTACGGTCAGTGCACAGGCTTGCTCGGCATACCCATGTAGTACTACAGACTTCAAAAATAAAATCCCGGTGTCCACAAATAACATCACAAGGGTTTTTATAATTTTTGTACAGTATTTATTTGCCCATTTTGATAAACCAACTGTTTTAAATTGCCCCGGAGGAAAAAATCACAGGGCAATAAATCCGGGGTGCGCGTAGGCCAAGAAATTGGTCCATTACCATTTATTAGGAAATTCATTATTTAAATAGTCTTGAACTTCTCTTCTAAAATGTGGTGGAGCGCAATCATGTAGGAACCACATATCTCTTTGTGACATATGTAGAAAGTATTAAAGTATTGGTACAAATCTCATATGATGGAACAAAATAACTGTTTAAAAGACAGTATAGGTATATACGTTACTAAATGACTATGTGCGGAGCTAAATTGGACCACATTTCACCATTCATAATGAAAAGAAATATTTATAACGAGCGAAGTTCCCAGTAAAGAAATTGACTGATTTTTTTCAACTATCATTAAGTTACTGCTAGATAGAACATATAAGAACAATCTAGGTAAACTTACAAAATGTGTGCTAGACACTTTCAGGTTACCTAATATTGATAGCGTCAGATTATTTATTTTAATAGCCGCTTGCTGGACACCTTTCTTGCTTTTTTCCTTAAATGAGTAAAATACTAATAATAATTAATGCAGGTAATCGGGAACTCCATAAAATATTACTTTATTTATGCAGTGATTGAGGGTTGATCATGAACTATAAATTATTCATCATCAAAACCAATAACTTCGTTCCATTATTCCTTCCATCTTTTCACACATATTTCGGCAAATTTTATAGAAAATTGGTGGAAAACATAATGAAAATGTACAAGTTATAAATATGTTTTATTTAATATCATTATTTTGCGTTAAAAACTTACAACAACATAGATCTTCAATTTACAAAAGTTTCTAATTATCGAGTATGCCATGATTTCTCAATTTTCACTCTAATCTTTTTTCGTAAATATCATAATAATATGTTAATTTGCCATAATAGTTTTTTTTTGTATAAAATAACGAAACAAATCAAATCAAATATACTATTTCTAAACTTAGTATTGTTGTCATTTCTACCGGTTTTGTATCGAATTATCCGAAATATTTATAAAAAGAAGAAAGAAAATACTAGAAATATATTACACATTTTGATCAGGAATAAGTCAAGAGCGAAACGTCGCCAACAAAATATAACTTCAGATTTGTGATCAGTACTCCAAAATCTACCAGCGTATCAACAATAAGAAAAATCGGCGACGGTGACCGAAAGAAGAAAGAAATAATTTTTAATGAAAATTTCACACCTGTACTTTATAGCCAATCAGATGCCTTTATTTGTCAACGTTACCATAGCAACCGGTCAGATTTATGGAAATTTTTTGCCTCCAGGGTAGGCTGGAGGTGATTACACTGGAAATCTTCTTGATATCTGTCATGTGATAAGACAAAAAATTTACATTATTGCATTATTGTTTAGATATTTTATGCCAAAATTTGGGCTTGCGATAATAAGACAACTTTATATGGTCGATAACATATATTACGTATTTACTTTAGATAAACAATGAATAATTCTATTCTAGCAGCTAAGGAATCAAAATATTTCTTAAATTCTTGCATTACTTCTTGCTTTTTTAATGGGGAGTAAGGGGGTGCTTCAGGTGTATACAACTCATCAGATTCCCATAAATGTTTATGTTTCAGGAAGTAGATATAATATTTTGACACTATTTTGTTCTGCTTACTTCGGGATAATCGGTTCAAGAAAGAAGATTCTTGTTAATCTTTTTACAAAACTTACATAAAGTGTAACTCTTTAAATTAGCCATTTTAAAAAAATCTTGACATATACGTTGCGCGGTGTAAATGTCACTGTCATTCTTAATTTACTAGTAGTACTAGTACGTTCATTTGTCGTAGCCGTGGCAATCTCTGTTTTACGATTTATATGATAATTTAAATATTGTACATAATATCTACATAATGTACTCTCAGGATAAATTTCATGCAGTTCCATCAAGTTTAGTGATATTAAATAGGGCAAAATTTCAACTTTTAAATGTCCTGAATCTGATACTTCTCGTTAATAATAAATTTTCGTCTTTACTTGGAAAAATTTTCAAAAAATTCGTCCACTCGCAAATAATTTCCGACAATAATTCAAGCACTAGGAAGATTACTAGTGAGTGTTTCCCTTGTGCATTTTACAATGCAAATTTTTCATAGTTGCCGTTCATTTTTAAGTGCTAAAAAAACCAGCTAAAAATATTTTTTTGCGAAAAATGCACTTTTACTTCTGTCACTGTCACACAAACCGATAAAGCTGTATTCACATTCTCAAATACAATCAGCTCTTTGAATTTATCTGCCACATATAGAATTTTTCATATTACCCATTTGTAGTTCGATTAATTAATAATGTTAATTGTGTATTAAAAATAGCGAATTAAAACCCGAAATAAGTAAATCTGTACATTAAAAATGTAAATGTAGCTCTAGAATGGCTATTCTGAACGATGTATGTCAGTCCAAGTGTTACCATGATAACACCCACGCGCCCTTTAAACACAAACAGTATCAAGCAGAATACATGTGAATACATTAGTTAAATAAAATCTGGATCATTTATTTACGATATTTACTCGGGCAATACCCTTAACAAAATACAACGCATGCAAATAAAATTTCTTTTTGAAAAAACTTCAAAAATTGTTTCGAACATACACTGACATGCACAAAAAAAGTGAGGAACTGAATTTTTAGGTATATTTTGAAGGGTTATATCTTTTGAACGCCTTATCGAATTTTGTTGCGCTTTACATCAGTCTAAAGGAAATTTCATAGAGAGTAATTTCGCATTTCTGTTTTTGGTAATTTGTTTCACAGTTTTTATATACAGGGTGTAATATGAAACATTGTTTTTTTTGCAAATTTTTGAAACGCCCTGTAGAATAACTTAACTTCATTAAAGTAGTAAATCGTAGTTATAATTTAGGCCTATCTTTTAGGATTATTTCGGCTTTTGATTCGTTGCTCTGTCTCTATTTTTAAAGGAGATGCAATGTTTAACGTAGAACATTGTATTTTTGCCATATTATCCATACACACTCACAAGTCTTCAAAAAGATCTTGGAAATTAAAACTATCAGGAGGCCATTTGTATTTTGTTAGCTTGTCGTCAAACGTCAAACAGAGGTATACTCAGTTCAATAAAATTATATCTTTTAAATGAGACAATGTTTTTTACAAAAATGTATGGTTTCATTTAAGAGTAAATAAATAAAGATTAATTACAAATCCCAGCTTAGGACTGAAAAATAAATAACTAATATCTGGTATTCCCACCTCTAGCTTTAATCACTGATTCTACACAATTTGGCATACTTTTTATTAATCGTGCAATAGCCTCTTGTTACATATTGTTCTACTCTTCTACAAGCGCCATGCCAAGTTCTTCTCAATTCTGTGGCACACGAGGTCGTTTTCTTAAGCATTGCCCCAGTTGGTTCCATAAATGTTCTATTGGGTTTAAGTCGGGACTTCTCGCAGGCCATGGTAAACGTTCCACACCTTTATTATCCAAATACACAGTTCCAATACGTGTCATTGTCATTGTCATGCATAAAAATAAAGTCTTGGCCTATAAGGTGGGCAACCGAAATAACATACTGCTCTAGTAGGTCGATATATCCCTGAGCCTTTAAAGAATTTATTGGTAGCACACAAAGTTCCGTACGATGATCTATAGAAATCCCTCCCCATACCATCATTGAACCACCCCCCAAAACATTTCTTGTTCGTATCTTTCCCCAGGCCGTCTCCAAACTTTCTAACTTTCTGTCTTCCATCCCATGATTTCAAACAGAAGGGTTACTCGTCAGTTGGTTATCGTCGCGTTACGAAATCGATTCCTCATTACTTGAAGGACAATAAACCTGTCATCAGTATTTGTAGTGCGTCTAGGAGACCCGACCCGATTTTTCTTGTATATTGCCCAGTCTCAAGAAACCTTTGTCTTGCTCTTCTAGCTGTTGCTTCTGGTACACTTACTTTATTTAATAATTTGACGTCTATTGACTTTTCGAAATACTCTAACAAAACACAAATGGCCTTCTGACAGTTTTAGTTTCCAAGGCTACTACATATTTTTGAAGACTTGTAGTTCTGTATGGATAATATAGTAAAAATGCAATGTTTTACGTTAAACATTGTATCTCCTTTAAAAATAGAGATAGAGAAATGAATCAAAAGCCAAAACAATCCCTAAAGATAGGTCTAAATCACAAACTGTTTTTCTGTGGCAACATTATTCTACAGGGTGCTCCAAAAAATTGCCAAAGAAACATTGTCTCATATTACACCCTGTATAAAAAAAACAAGTTTTTGAAATACTATAACTTTTGAATAAATATTTTCATACTTTTAAGGCTACTCTATGTATTACAACATTAACGGGTACTAATTGACAATAATTTTTCCATTCTAATACTTTATGGCAATTCTGCAATCTTCGATCTTAATATCTAATTAAACTACCAACTAAATTATAGGTTATATTTTACATTAATATAAATTGATGTTCCAAGAACAATTTAATGTTGCAGGCTGTACCGACCCTTGCTCTTGCACTTACTTAAGTCAATTAATGTCTGTAAATAAACTAAAATGCGACCAATCAAAAACCCGTCCGTTTGTGGTTGGCCTTTGACAATATAGGATATTTATAGTTTCTGAATGTTATGGACACCGAATAGACCCTATAACTGTATATTATATAGGGTTCTGTCAAATATTTCGGTCTACCGGTATTTTCATTTCTGTAGCAGTTATAGGGTAAGTTTAAATTTAAAAGTTGTGTTATTTTATGGGAAAGATCAGGACATGTAACAAAGAAATACATTTTTGTTAGAACTATTTGGAACGCAAATCAATTTTAATAAAACGAATTTTAAGTTTTAATAAAGTCAATTAAGTTGAAGAGGTTGAAAGGAAGTAAAATGGATTAGTTGTCTATTTTTTAAAATCGAAAATTAACATTTATAACACGATAAGTAATAGATAGGCCACTAGCTTTTTATATCAGAATTTAATTTTGAGCTTTTTTATATTATTTTACATTAATTTTAATTAAAAGTTACTGTTTCCATATTATAATGTAAATTTGTCCTGTTTTGTTAAAGAAAATTTAACTGGGAATAAGTAAATGAAATTTTGAAATATCCATTAACAAAACAAGGAATATATTTTCATTGTTTAACGTACGTTTATATTAATAATAATTAATATATCTTACATTGTAACTATTGAGTAATCGCTAACAAATATGTCAATAAAACACATTTTGGTAAGACCCTGAAGTTAGTTAAAAAAGCAATTAAAAAAAGTGATTCGCTACTGACTTTTTTCCATTTTTGATATATTTTGTTCAGTCAATTTGCAATAAAAACAATTTATCATTTTATATATATATATATATATATATATATATATATATATATATATATATATATATGTATAAATGTGTGTGTATGTGTGTGGGTGTCTTCATTCTGGGTGTACATCCGTTCACTACTGTCGTTCTAAAAAGAACATTTTGCTGACGTTTCGCCAAAATCAAATTTGACATTTCTTTCTCGCGTCCGAATAGAGACTGAAGTGTTGGTAACTGCGAAGCTTCCTTTTACACCCCCACCCAGGGTCGAAGGGTATGTTGTATATGTGGGTGCTGTTGTCGTTGAGCTTGAATTTTTTGGATTTTAGATTTGTCGATTATTGTCTTCCATACTATTGGTAGTTTTAATCATTCGTCCCTTTTATTCAAATCACCTTGTTTTTCAATTTCTATGGCTTCTCGGATTAGTCTGATCTTATAATGATCTTTATTGGCAATCTCCCTACACCCATTTATTTTGTGTCCGGTTTCCTGATGATGTACAAATAGTGCTGAAGTTGTTTGTTTGTTTCTAATGCTGAATTTATGCTCTTCCACTCTTGCTGATATTCGCCGATTAGTTTGCCCCACATACATTTTTTCACAGTCCTGGCACGGAATGCTTTATACTCCGTGGCTTTCAAGTTTGATTTTATCTTTTGGGTTTCCAAGTAGTTTACCTATAGTTATTTGCGGCTTGTGTATTATTTTATGTTGTGTTTCCTAAGAATTCTTCCGATTTTGTCTGTTGTGCCTTTTACTTATGGCAAGACTACTTGTTGCTTTCTCGGTTCATAATTTTTGTTTTTGGTTGTTTAGAAACCCTGTGCATTAATAGATTTTTCTATGGTGCGATTGGTGTAGCCATTGTTCTTTAAAAACAGTTTTTCGACCACTATGATTACCTTTAACTCGCACGGTCATTTGTGTCAGACAAGTATGATCTTAGAAGATCTAAAGGTTTACCCGTTGTACCATATCTAAACAGTTTTGAAAAAAAAGCTTATGATCTACTACATCAAAAGCACGCGAAAAGTCAATAAACATACCCCATACCAATAATCTCTTATCTAGGAACTCGACTATGGTACATTGAAAGTGGGACAGTACTGTCTCTGTACTTTTATTCATAGTAAATAAAAAATTAAAACAGCTGAACCTTAATTACCACTTGGTCACGCTAGAAAACAGACTTATGCTACGATAATTCGCAAAATTATTATGCTCCCCTTTTTCATGTAAAGGGAGAAGAATGAAAAAATTGATTAAATGCGCTAATATATCGGTTAAATAAATTTTAATTCAAGATTTTAAGATACCGTATCTTGTTAACGCAGCATTTGCGGATCCATACTCATTAGAACTTTTGAAGTATACAGTTATTGTGAATCATCCTGTATAAAATAAAGTTCGGTAATCCGTAAATATCACCATACATAGTTATCAGTGAAAATTATATTATTCGAGATCTATAATTTAGAAATATTATAGAAAATAGAAACAACTAATTCACAAAAACATTAAAAAAATACAATATATTATAACATACATATATCATAGCGAATATTTTTTGAGGTTTCCTATAAAAGAGACAATTATTTTTATTAAAAAAATACTTTAACCTATTTTTTAAGATATTTACACATCCATGTTTGATGAAAGCCACAAAAAAATATATTAAAAATTATCTCTTATTGTTGCAGGTCCAACCTCATCAGGAGAGGAATCTGACACCGACTTGGAACCGGGTATTCCTCTGAAACGAAAGCAAAGACGATCGAGAACTACTTTCACCGGAGAACAGCTGGAAGCGCTGGAACGAGCATTTGGAAGAACCCAATATCCAGATGTCTACACCAGGGAAGAGCTTGCTCAAAAAACTAAACTAACTGAAGCCAGGTAAATATAATTATTTTCCGAAAGTCATAAATCAGATAGCAAATATACACGTTGCCCAAAACTTTCGTGTTAATATTTAGATGAGCTATTCTATATATAGTAATATTTAAAAAACTTCCCATGAACATAGGTGTTAAAATTTTAAATATTTTTTAGGGTTTTTAGCTTAACCAACAAAATGTTTTTAAACACATTTTTCGGTGTAAGATATCAAAAAAGTCCAAGAGATATAAAATTTATTATATAAATTAGAAAGTCTGACATAAGTTCATAGATACAACAATAAAGAGACAACATCATCATAAAATTGTGTGTTTTGATGCGAAGATTAAAATAAATAAACATGTAAAAAACAATAAAATAGCAATTACAAGAAATATTAACCCTTAAAGTAATTAACCGTACTTACAAATTAGTGAAATATTAAGAAGAATCACGTACGAAAATTAATACAGAAAACAACAACATTTTGACTTACCCGAGAAAAGAGACATTAGGAGTTAAATAGTCCAAATTTTTGCACACTTCGCACTTACGCATCATAATACTTAATTACTCACACAAATATTGTTAAAAAAAAAGCAAAGAACTCAAAAAAATCGCTAAAAGATACTCAGAATCAACTGAACCCCGCTTTGTCCGATTTGCCATTTTACTACTGACAATTCACAAAAATGTGACGATTTTAACAGAAATTTAATAGACATATTGATTTTCAGGGTTCAAGTTTGGTTCTCAAATAGACGCGCCCGGCTTAGAAAACAGCTTAACTCCCAACAGCTGAATGCATTCAATACAATGTCCCTACAAACTGCATTCCCAGCAGCCATTCAGCATCAGTACGATGCGGCGGGGGCTTTTAACCAATCAGCATGGACTGCACAACAAAGTTACAGGTGAGAACTTGCTCCATTTTATAAGAATTTTGTGTTAACATATGCAGTTGTTTTCAAAAACAATCGTGCTTGTTTTTATTATTGATGATAATATTTTAACTAGTTGCATCTTTGATTGTTATTAACACAACTATTGTTTACTTTCAGTGCCGCACTGACATCATCTCTAACCGGCAATACAACCCTGGCCTCGAGCGTGGCGAGCCTTCCCCACTCCCTGACGGCCACGTCCACCGCTAGCAACGGTACTTCGCTTGGAGACTCGTCGAGCACATCGTCCAGCCCCCCGAACACACAAAATGCTGCGCTATATGAAAAAAACGCCGCGTCTTTATACGGTTCTTACAACGCAGGCGCGACATGTTTAGACGGAAGCGTCAATCATCAGTTCGGTGCGTACAATATGGCCGCGCAGATGTCGCCCAATCAACATTCGGTGTCGCCCGCGCAGCAATCGGCAGCATGGGCCAGGCACGCAGCCGCCATGACGCAAAATAACAAGGTCGCGGAGAATCTGAGCAGCTGGCACGAAAATTATAGGTAAGTTAAATATCTGTCTATTTTAAGTTATTTCTATTTTAATTATAGTGAAAATCTGAACTCGGATCTTGTGACGATTATAAATCTACGCATTTAACACTTTTCTGGCATTTTTTTGAATGATTATCTTAAATTGAAAATTTTTAAACACAAATAACCCTGGATCAGTTAATTTTATGAATAAAAAGTTACCACGAAGGCCGAAGGTCTAAGTACTAGGTAGTTACTTAAATAAAAATATGATTTTAACATTTGATGAAACCGCAGTGTTGGCAAAATAATTGTCGTATATTGCAATCCTTGTAAAATAAATTAAGTGGAAATTTTAAAGAAGTGTTTTCATTTACTTAATACTTTTATAAAACCGCTTATATCTGAAAAAATGCTTTGCTTTAAGAGTATTGTACGGGAGAGCATCCTACCGACTGCGCCATGAAAGAGTCATTGATAAGTGAAAATTATAAACATTCGGGTAACGCTTAACACTATTCTATTTTATTTTTATATTTGAATGTTTGCTTAAGGAAAATATGAAAACTATATTTTGTTGCTACAAGTTTTAAGGGCTTCAACAGATTTCGCCTTTCAAGGAAAGCTGTCGATATTTACCAGTCAAATTTTAACCAATTTCTAATAATAAATTGAATTGACGACTCTTTTAAACAGTCGTATATCACAGATATTGCATTCGCGATCAGAGCTCACACGCTTAAAACCCGAATTATGCAGAAAATATGCAAACAAAAGTGTACACGCTCATTAAATAATTAATTGAACCGGGAATTATTAACCAACAACCCAGGGCCAGCCACCGGCAGAGGAAGAGGGCTTTCATTACGATCGAGGCGATATTAATTACACCAAGTAGGCCATTATTCACCGCGGTACCAATTATTGACCAGGTCCGGCTTTCACTCGTCCGCCCGGGTTTTTTGAGGGTTGGCGACCGCGAATTGGTCAATACTACAGTCGTTTTGGCTTTTTCGCAACGTAGAAATAATGAATTCTAAATAAAAAGTAGCTTAAGAAATTGTGTCTCAACATGTGAACTAATTTGCCTACGATATTTTGAGATATTTGGGATAATATATTTTTTAAACAAAAAAAAACTTAATGCCTATTCAAGTGAAACACCCCATTATTTTGCTTAAAAACACACACCAACAAAGTGCAAATTACCAATTTATAGGACAATATTACTTTATGATCCGAATATATTTAAGGACATCTGTGGTGGTTAAAATTACCAATTTTGGCCTACGATTTACACTAATATTTAGGCAAATATTTATCCATTTTTAAAGTTTAATATTGCTTACTTCCGACTTGATATATTGATTTTAAGAAGCGATATGCATTATTGGTTCGTTTTAATCTCAATAAGGAAATTCTGAAGGACTTGAAATTCAAAAAACCTTATTATTTTGTGTTATTAGTATTTTACTTTAATCGAAGACATAATAACAGGGACTATGTACTATTAAAATTGTTTATACTGAAAGGCCCATGTAGTAAGAAGTTCATATGATCCGTTATAATGCCGGAATCTCTCCTAATTAAGATTACTTGTTCAAAATTCTCAGCAATGCACAAAAAAATAATTTTTAATTTAATTAAAAATTTAAACCATATCAGTTTTCGAGTGTTTGCTTCCGAAATTTAAAAAAATTATCCAAAAAAATCCATTGCCTTGATCACACGCAAAACTAAGAAGATGCAAAGCGTCAAATGAAAGAAAGGACACTAACAACCTGTTTCCAAGAAGCGAAAAACAGTTCTACCAAAAAACCATGAGCAATGACAGATAAAAGTGTTTGGAGGAACAAGAGGACAATGACAACACAAGAAGTTGCAGAAACAATAAAATACACGCATAACTGGAAATGTCCTGGAATACATATAACATTCATAACTTCTGGTACAAACAGTTTACCGCCACACATGAAGCTCTCACTCACCAAATTAATGAAATTATTTTAAAACCTAGCACACTCCTCAGTTTTCTCATCCAAGGAATAACATACCTTAAATCCAAAAATTCAGACAATAAGAACCCGTCAAATTACCGATCTATTACGAGCCTTCCAACCCTATATAAGATCATCACAGCCACAATTAACAGGAGAATAGAACAACATCTAGCACACCAAAACATTCTAAAGGAAGAGCAAAAAAAGTGCAGGAAAAACAGCCGAGGATGCATGGAGTAGCTAATTATAGACAGAGTCATCATGGGACAAACCAGGAAAAACCATATAAACCTTTACACTGGTTACATAAATTATAAAAGAACCTCTGATTCGATACCCTACAGTTGGCTAAGCAGAGTGCTAGAATTATAAAAAGTCAATCAAAACCTCAGGCAATTTCTAAAGCAAATCATGAGTACTTGGAAAACTAAAATCAACCTGAGAACACAAAAAGCACACATCGAAATAGAAGACATCTACATTAGACGATGTATATTCCAGGAAGATTCACTTAGCGCTTTGTGGTTCTGCCTCTATCTCAATCCACTCTCAAACACACTGAATAATACAAACTTCGGATTCTACAATAAACATTACAAAAAAATACCCTACAGAAAATAAACCATCTCTTGTACATGGATGACATAAAATTATACGCAAGCACAAAGGCACAGCTAAAAGAACTCCCTAAAATCACAAAAACGTTTACCCTGGACATCAACACGGAATTTGGTATAAATGAGAACTAATTCTTATCGACAAGGGATAGTGGAAATACCACCCTACGACGAAAACAATTAAAGATGAAACCATAAATAACATGCTCAAAAAAGAAATATACAGATACCTAGGCTTCCATCAACTACAACTCACAAAACTACTAAAAACAAAACTAAACTCCAGAAATCTAACGAAAGCTATTACCACCTTCGCCATACCTATTCTACGTACTCGTTTGTTATCATGAAATAGTCACACACAGACATAGAAAACAGTCACATCCTCATACGCTCTGAATTTACTAAATACAGGAGGTTACATCATAACGCATGCAAGGAATTATAGTTATATGATCGTTAAATAAAAAACAAATTTACGAACTTCTTCCATGACAAACAAACTAACCTCCACAAGGCATTAGTGAAGGCAGACAAGAATTATACACCGCTCGACCTGTCTCAAACGAGCCACTCAGCAGACGCACACAGTCACATCAAATCACGACTAGAAAAGATGAACACCTGGTATGAAAAAACACTCCATGGAAGACACAGATACCACATAAAGCAAGACCACATACATAAAAAGCTTTCATGTACGTGGTTACAAAAAGGGCAGCTGTTCCCCGAAACAGAAGGCTTCCTGCTTGCCATCCAGGACAAAGTCATAACAACCAGAAACTACCACAAGCACATCATCAAGGACACAACCATTGAAGACGACAGGTTCAGGAGATGTCACCAGCAGAGAGAAACGATCGATCACATAATGAGTGGATGTAGAATAATAGCCGGAACTCAATACACCACGAGACACAACTCAGCAGCGAAGGTCGTTCATCAAGAATTAGCCACAATATTGAAACTAACGGAGAACACAGACCCTTACTACCATTATACACCTACATCCATACTTGAAAACGAAGACTACAAGCTCTACTGGGACATTAGCATACATACAGATAAATCAATCCCCGCAAATAGACCCGATATCCTTTCAATCCAAAAGATTGAATATATAGAAGAAAAGATCACTTATCTAATTGACATGGCTGTCCCCAACGACGAGAACATCCAAGCGAAATACAGTGAGAAGATCGTCAAAAACACCGATTTGGCAATGGAGATAAAAAAGCTGTGAAAACAGGAAAGAGTCATCATTGTTCCTCTCGTCATATCAGTAACAGGCCTCACCCCAACAACGTTTACACCGCAATTCAGACATTCACAGCAACATCTAGAAATCGGTCATTTTGAAAAAATATAGCATCGTTAGATCATTTCTTAATACACAATAGTTGTTTTATTTCCTTTTCCTTTTTTTTAGTTTATATGGCTTATTTTTCAACGATAAACATTTACAGAGCAATCATAATTTTAAGTTCATAGAACATTAAATACTTTTCGTTTCACTAGGCCGCCATCTTGTTCCGGCATATTAGATTTTTACCAAAATATTCATCTCCGTATGACACTAAAATTTTGACTAAAGTTATTCCGATAAGCAGTTTTTAAGCTATGCCGCGAACTGACAGGCAGACAGAAAAACCGACAGACGGACTGATGGAATTGATAAACCATATTTTTTTGCATCCAGGGAGGCTAAAACTTGAAGATATGTAATGCCTTAGGGGGTGATTTTTCCGCGATTACAAACATTTCATTTGACCGTCATTTTGTTCCGCCAACTTGGACTCGTTTTCAAAATTTCACCAGTTGACTCCTATATAATACTTGATTTTTGTGCAAAATTTGAAATAAATTGGATAAATAGTTTTTTAGTAATACATTTTTTAACATTTCACTAAGGCGCCATTTTGTTTTGCATTTTGGATTTTTACCAAAATATTACCAGGGTTATTCTGGTAGTTTTTGAGCAAAATTTGACGTCAATCGGGTAAGTGTTTTCAAGTTATGCCGCGAACAGACAGAGAGACATACCGAATTGAGACAAAAAGAAATGTTTTTCGGCATCTAGCGACCCTGAAACGTACCTTTTACGCGGAAAGTAAAAAAAAGGAATAAAACTAATAATTGGCACTTTGGATGAGACTTTGAGCTCGGCTAAATCCCGGTATTTTGCGAATATAGCTGGCAAGTTGCCTCTAAGAAGAGCTAAAAAGATAACGAATGAAGTTATCTAGTACAAATGAAGTTTGCATGCCGTTATATGAAAACACAATTCTCTTTTCCATAGCTATTATGGGGAAGCTTTTTATACTATTGTTTAAATAGAACTATATAAGAAAAGAAAAGCATCCCACGACATGTTGCACCGATTTCTGTGGGATCCAGTTTTCCCTTTAAAATTAAAGCTAAAATGAATCTTTCTATTCGGTATGGTTTCAACGGTAGTTTCTAAAACACACAAGTCTACATTAACGGTTCAAGTACTATTTGTAAAAAAGAGAGCACCGCTGGCCCCTGTCCTGACCCAATCACTCCGAGAGAGAGAGAGAGAGAGAGAAGAAGAGAAACCGCAAAGCTTGTCATTGAAATAAATTCTGGCGGATACCCGGCACTACCAGGGTACGCATCATTGAAAATCGTGCTAAACAAAATTATACGGTACCATCTTAATGCCCGATCGTACCGCTCTTTACTTACCGCTAAAAAGTGCTTCTCGCGCTACCGGAATGAATTATTATTTATTCGCCATTGATTAATTACGGAGCATCGTTCGACTCGAATTACTACGGGGAGACCTTCCTTCAGTAATAACCGGTCGTCGTGATCGGCCAACATGGTGGGAAATTAGTATATTGCCTATCGGTCTCTGTTTTAATTTCATTTTTTACGACCGGATTCGACCGACGCGTTCTTCGTTGGTGTATGGTTGCTTTTATGCTAACTGCAGTAACCTGAGTTGCTTAAAAACTTGGTACACTTTTTTAAATTGTAAATTAAAAGTGCATTGAATAACGAACTCTTTAAGATTTAGAGCGGTGTTCTTCTGAGTGCACTAGACTTTCAAAAATTAAAGTTCGGCAAAGTAAAAATCCAAAGGTATTAGAAGAATTATTATTAGTAGAATCTGGCAATCTTGGTGGCCACTCCAATGAATTTTTAAATGCGCATTTTTAAGAAGATAGATAAATATACGATATAAGAGAGATATTTGGCCAAATATTACAAAATATTTTAAACAGCAACAATACCAGCCTACATGTTGACTGAGAATCCGTTAGAGTAAGTTTCTGAGCACTATGGCATGGGCATTATTTTCATTCTTCAGATTGCTATTCCGGCCACGAGAATTATTTGTAGACTTTGTCCCTAAAGAGAACAAACTAAGTAAAACGAGAATCTTTAGCATAGGGTCCAAGAATTATTTGATAAATGCGCGACGTAAGGATGAAGCGAGGGCTAACGAAGAAGTTCGCAGACACTGAAGTGGAGTGATCTATATTTGCGACACTTGCGTTTACAAGTGTGTGGTTTTTCGATGAACATCTGAAATGGTTCTATACTTGATTTGTTACACTTTTTGGTTGAGCAGTTATTACGTTGCCTTTAACAGTACCATTTTGCTATAAAAATGATTCTGAAATACCTCTCAGCCTATTTGATTTCAGGTTTCCTTTTATCAGCAAAACACTCATCGAAATGTGACTTGTAAACTCAATTTTCCCTCTTTGATAATTCGGATTTACATAAATATATAAATTCCATAAAAACTAATTCTATTGGTGAAAATCCATTAATGAAAATTGTTAATAACTGCATATTAAATGGCGTCTTTCCAAAAGTCAAAAGTCGAAAAAAGTCGTTATAAAACCTCAGCCTAAGAAATCTAACCTTAAAAAACAAAAGACATGTCAGTATCTTGTCCGTAATTTCTAAAGCGCTTGAAAAACTTGATTATAAAAATATTTATAATCAAATAATTTAATTTTGTAATTTATATGATATAACTCCGGAATGTCAATCTGGTTTTAGAAAGGCATTTAGCACTACCACTTGTCTTTGTAATCTCATTAATGAAACCAGACATAAGGAAGATAAAAAAGAGTTTACTTGCATTTGCTTGCTTGATTTCAGTAAACCATTTGATACTCTGGAGTATAGGATGCTACTGGCTAAACTTCATTACGTTGGTTTTTCTGGCAATTCAATGGGGTTTTTAAAGTCTTATCTAACTAATAGATTTCAGTGTGTGGCCATAAAAAGGGGGCAGGTCTAGAGACAGTCCCGTTGAAGTCCTCTGAAGTCAAGGATCCATTTTAGGGCCATTGCTGTTCTCTTTGTATGTTGCGGACATGGAAAGAATAATTAAACACTCCGAACTTCAACAATTCGCAGACGATTCTCAACTCTACAAGTCTTTTACTATAAGTACTTTACTTACTTCACAAACAAACTTCAATAAATATTTTAGGGAATTAAATACGTTTACTAAAAATCATAATTTAAAGTTGAATGCCTCATCTTGGGTCATATTTTTTGGATCTAATAAAAATCTTTTGGGAAACATGTTAACTAATTTCCAAGCTAAAATAGATGATGTGTCCGTACCAATTGCAACTGTAGCTAAGAATTTGGGTATTTTTATCGATAACAAACTAAATTTTGAGGGTTATAGTAAGGAGAAACTTAGTATTGCATATATGCGTCTGGGGAAATTGTATAAACTTAAACGCCCTCTACCTAGTGGTACAAAATATTCATTATGTGATTCTCTAGTGTTATCATTACTTGACTATGGCAATGTCATCTATCAGAACTCACTAAGCACGTATATATATAATTCTTCATAGTTATAATTATCACCCATATACATAAATTTCTACCCGTTTATGGTCTAACTGAAGAACATAAACGGCAAAGATTAATTTTTTGTCAAGAAATTTCAAGATGTTTGTTAATCCGCTCTTTTTACACAATATACTTTTTACCGAAAAAGCTACATTTACTACTAATGAAATGTTTAGTCGTCGCAATAAACATTTCTGGGCGACAAACAATCCTCACAAAATTCTAGTAGTCAAAATTCAAGGAGGACAAAGTTTAAATGTTATGTGTGGCATTCTAAAAAATAAGGTTATCGTACCAATTTTTTTCCGTGAAAATCTTTCTAGTGTCAGATATCTCCAATATCTGAAAATTGATATAGAGCAGCAGTTAGATAAAATTCCTTTAAATCAGAGATTTGCATTCATTTGGCAACAGGATGGCGCTCCAGCCCACAATGTTTTAAATGCTACTCAATTTTCGAATCGGAGCTATGATCTGTGAATTGGACGAAATGGACATATAAGATGGCCAGCAAACAGTCCATACCTGACGCCGCTTGACGTATTTTTATGTGGTTTTCTAAAAAATAAAATTTACTACAATAGACCCAACAATATAGCTGTATTGGAACAGAGAATTAGAGAAAAAATTGTAAGATTAAATGAAAATCACTCTGATATTATTTTTAACTGCATTAATCGCAAATTGTTACAAAATATTAAGACATGCTTCGCCAACCAAGGAGAACATGTGAATAACTAGAATTTATAGTTCATTTGTCAGTCAGATAATACCAGAAGAGTGGAGGAGAAGTCTAATAATCCCAATACACAAAAAGGGGGAAAAAAGCGAATGCAAGAACTCTAGGGGAATTTCTTTGATTAGCACTGTATATAAGATACTGGCCAATGTGCTGTTGAGGAGACTGCTACCATATGTAGAAGAGATAATTGGCGATTACCAATGTGGTTTTAGACCAGGTCGGTCTACTATAGACCAAATATTTACAATCCGTCAACTGCTTGAAAAACATTGGGAGTATAATAGAGACGTACACCAGATTTTTATTGATTTTAAACAAGCCTAACAAAAAGATGCATAAACGGCTCTTACGCAAGAGTCAGGGTAGGCGGAAAAACATCAAAGTCCATTGGCATAAACTCAGGACTAAAAAAGGGAGTCTCTCGCCTTTATTATTTAACATCGACTTGGAGTATGCAATGAGCAGAGTACATCCAAACCTAAGATCAGACATATCCGCACCGGGACCAAAAATGATACTTGCCTTTGCTGATGACGTCGATACCATAGTTCAGTCAACAATTGAAGTAAAACATATATTCTCACAATATGAAAACTCAGCACAAACTATGGGTCTACAAACGTGGACAAAACAAAATATATGGTTGTTTCAAAAAATGTTCGGCAGAGAATAAGGCAGAATGTCCCGATCAATGACCACAACTTCGAGATTGTCAAAGAATTCAAATATCTGGGAACAATCATCACAAATGACAACAAGGTAGAAAAAGATGTTGCGGCAAGAATACTTGCGGGAAATAAAGCATGCTTCTCAGTTTAGAATCTCATTAAGTCGAAGCTCCTTAGTAGAGGAACAAAAGTCAAGTTATATAGAACAATAATACCAGTAACCACCTATGGAAGTGAGACATGGACATTAAACAAAAAGGAAATAGACAAGTTGTTAGTGTGGGAACGTAAAATACTGCGAATTATCTATGGCCCGTGTACAGATCAAAACACAAACGAATGGCGACGAAGGTACAACCAAGAACTAGAGCTACTGTTTGGCAAAGAAAACATAGTCCGTTTCATCAAGGCCAACCGATTACGCTGGGCTGAACCTGTGGTAACGAGTGGAAATGACCGCCTTATAAACAATGTGTTTTGGGAAAGACCGGATGGCAGAAGATCCATAGGCCGACCTAGAAAAAGATGGAAAGATGCTGTCAGAGAAGACCTAGAAAGGATGGGCGTAGGACAATGGGAAATAGTGGCACAGGATCGACAGGAATGGAGGGCAATAGTAAATGCCGCCAAGACCCACGAAGAGTTGTAAAGCCATTGATGATGATGATGATGTCAGTTTTTCTTTCATTTTATAAATTTTCATTTAGTATTTATTGTTCATAATAATATATTTCTTTACTTAAAAATTATATTAATCATTTTTCACATTATGATCAAGACACGATTTCATCTAAATTAACTAGGATATTATGTTGAATTTCAGTTAAGGGGGAATTTTGAAGTCGAATAGCTCACTGACTGATCTCAGTACAGACATATCACACATTTTGGAAAGGGAATAATGAGGAGAATCTAAAAAATTAAAAATATACAGGGTATATCGTTTAAATAAACCAAAATTTGGTATGGTACTAGTTTCTAACTAACACTGTATATTTAAAATTATTTTTTCTAAGAAGTTCTCTGAAATCCATACAACTTTTGTATTTATTATTTTTCTATCTACAAAAATTAACCCTGAAAATGGATGGCGAAATAGAAATGATAACTTACCTACATACATTTTATTTAAGTTCAAACTTTACTGATGGTAGTATATAATAAGTATTTCCTTAAGTTACAATTAAAATAATAGAGACAGTACTACCATAAACTACAACAATAATTTCCAAGTTTACAGTAGGTTGTTATCAGATTGTTTTTAGGTCGGGTGTTACACTCATGCATGTTACTATGGCTCTTATATTGTATTCGGAAAAATATTAAAAAACCGTTATTATATTATTTGTTAATACACTATTGTCGGATTTATTAATTACTGTTAAAATCACGTAGAATATGTCAAATAGATTCTACAAATAATGGGTGTTGTAGTTCGAAGTAAGAATATATCACTGCACATAACGCGTAAATCGAATAAACTTTCCGCAATAAACCGCCGCAGAGCTCGGTAATTTATTTCTACATGCGCAGAATTCCTTGACAGCGAAACACTAACTACACATAACTTACGATTAATATATCCTAGCCTAACAATGGAGCGGGCTTTCTTATTATATTCAATACGCGGACTTGAGTTAATTTAAACCGTGCAAGCCGCGAAGTAAGTTATGGCGTTTTGCTGTTATCATGGACTGCTTAGTATCCGTTTTATTCCTTTTTCGTGTTCAATCATACAAGTTGCTTTTCCTGGAAGGTACCATTGTGTCGGAGTATCGGTTATAGCTTGTTACTTTGTACCTTGTACTTGATTGTTTTTTTTTTGAAAACATTGTTGTAAGTATTTTCTACAAAAACATTGTAATTTACTTACTACAAAGCTACGTTCGTCAAAGAAGTGAAATAGATAGAGCATTACTTGTAGAATATCTGATTTAGAAATAGCTGTAATTTTTAATGTTAGCTAGATCCAAAAGGAAACATTAGCTTTTAGCATAAGCCTCAACATTGGTCCTTCGAGCCGGATATTTTTCATGTTAGTTTTACAAAGTGAGGTATTTACACGTCTTCGATATTCTATCTATCGTAAATTGAACTTTTTTGAATAATAAGTTGCAAATAGTCATGGAGGAGTTTTTTAACAAAAATTTACTAAACAACTAGTTTTTTTTTCTAAGAATAGATATTTTTTTGCTTTACCATTGTTTAAGAAAGTTTTACGAATGTTTGCCTTCACAGTTTACAGCCTGTGCAGTTTTAATTAATCATTGATTCTAATAAATTTGATTTTTTTTGTTAAGTAACTGAAAACATCAATATTTTTTTTTGACTGCCTATTATCCGTTTTATTCCTTTTTCGTGTTCAATCAAATAAGTTGCTTTTCCTAGAAGGTACCATTGTGTGGGAGTATCGGTTATAGCTTGTTGCTTTGTACCGTGTGCTTGATTGTTTTTTTGAAAACATTGTTGGAAATATTTTCTACTAAAACATTGTATTTTACTTACTACAAAGTTGAGTTCGTCAAACAAGTGAAAAAAGTGACATTATTTATAGAATATTTGATTTTGAATTAACTGTAAATTTTAAGATCGTTAGTTTTTAACATAGTCTTCAACATTGGTCCTTCGAGCTGGATATTTTTCTTGTTAGTATTACAAACCTAAGCATTTTACGCTTTTTTGATATTTTATTTGAAAAATTATCGTAAAATAAACTTTTTTCAGTACAAAAAGCTGTGCGAGGGTAAATTTTGTAACAAAAAAAATCATGGTTTTTGTGTTCGAATTGTCAGTTATGGCTTGTTACTTTATACTATGTATCTTATTATTCTTTGAACAATATTGTTAAATGTCATTTCTATAAAACCTAATATTTTACTTACTGCAAAGTTCAGCTCGGCAAACAAGTGAAATATGTAATATTTGACAAATATCTGATTTAGAAATAGCTGTAAATCTTAATATTATCTCGGTTTAAGATGAAGCATTAGCTTTTAACATGACACTCAGCATTGGTCCTTCGAGCCGGATATCATGACAACTGAAAATAATTGAGTAAAACAAAGTTTTTGAAATTTAATGTTATCGAAAGTAAATTCCAGACTTCTGCTTGGCTCTAGGATATCTTTTTTAAGCCTACTATCAGTAAAAAACATATTTTGCCTCATTTTGTTTGAAAAAGTTATCTAAAATTGTGAATTTTAAGGGAAATGTCTAGAATCAAAGTATAAATAACTTGTTAACAAGCTTTGTCAATATTATTGGTGGCATCATATTACCATCGGATTTCGTAGAGAGACTTTGAGTAGTTAGTCTAACAAGTTCGGCAGGCAAACCAAAACGTTGCCATCTTATTCATCTTAAAGATGATTTCCCGATTTAGCTATGTGTTAATTGAACTTATTATATTTTATTGTCAACTAAATTTGTTGTAAATTATTTTTACGCAACGGAAAATATATTTGCCTTGCCCTAAATTGACATAAAAACGTAGTATTTTCAGAAATATACAATGAAGATGTTTTCTTGTGTTTAAATATACTCAGATATAAATATAAAATTGTAATTTTTTAGAAAATATATATTTTTCTCTTGTCATTATTAAATGATAAACTCTTATAGATTTGTCTTCCTTAATATTAAAAAAAACTGGAAAATTATCATGCATATTTGTTTTACCCAAAGTATATTTATTCAATCGTATTTATTAGAATTTTTTATAAAAGATTTTCTCTTTGTTACAGTCTATTCGCCGGAGGAAGCCACTATGGGGCGCATTCACCCAGCGAAGCAAAATCTGGATATCCCTATTTCGGAGCTATGGAAATGTGTTCCAGTCGAGTTCATTAAGGTCTTTAGTTAAATTGGTAATTTTCCGATTTATCAGCGTAAAATATGAGTCTCTCGACGACGTAATCTTTAACGATCCGTTAATGAATATAGTTAATACTACAACATTTTTAAATTAGTATGTTGTTGCTGTTCTCCGACAAAATAGTACTTTAAATTTAATACAGGGGCAACGTAATTGAAGGACTCTATGTAAAAATTCGGAAAGACATACGAACTTATTAATTAACTTATAGTTAATTTAAGGCACTTTTTCCATACTTAGGTAGTTGCCCGGAAACTAGAACGACAGATAGAAATGACATAAGACAAATTTGACACCTCCCTTGGTGTCTTTTATGTAAAAATTAGCCACGCCAATCGAAAGTACATGAAAATTAACTCTAGATGGCGCTCATAGATTAAAACAGCTAAATCGTCACTTAAATACTTCTTGCATAAAGCCCTTCCATTGTAGTAAAATTATTAACTGTTAGTAAATTATTTTAAAAACAAAATAATAAATATTCAAATCTGATTGCGCATGCTCACTCGAGATATTGCTGAAGACAGAGACTCATGGCAAATTAAGCTTTACTATTGTTTACCGTTAAACGAACAATTATCTTTAAACTTTCTATAAAGTGTATTAAGATAAAACTAGAACAACGTGTGTGCATTACTATTTTGTAACAAAATTTGTACAAAATGTTTTAAGTTAAACTATTTAATTTATTTAAATACTGTACATGTTGATTTAAGAACTTTTAAGTACGAGAAGAAATTGATGATTTTATTTTTATACAAGAAATACAAACGTCCCAGTAATATATTTTATTTTTGTTTATTTTTTGAAACATTTAAACTATTATATACTCTTTAAGAAAGATTTTGCTTTTGTTTCAAATTAAAACATGATTTAACGGTCACCCTATTTTTATCTTAAAAAAAAAGAAGAATTTTGGTAAGAACAGTCACGTGCCTGTCACATAGATACCTGCATTTTTCCAAAAAAAAAAACAAAAATTTTGAAAAATCCTCTATGATCTTTTTCCAAAAAATATCTACGCGCACTAAATGTTTTAATACTTCTGTATTTTTCTCGTACATGAATTCCATTTAAGTTTTGAACAAGGTCTACAAGCTTTACAGTATAGAAAAAATGGTAAATACGAATTTGTAGAGTTTTATCTGAATCGCCAATATATGCTAAAAAAATGACAAATAGAAACCGCAAAATGAAAAATGAACATAGAGTTTGAAATTAAAAATGTATAATTTCGTTTTTTTTACTTAAAAATTATATAACTTGTTTATATTCAGTCTATACCGCATAAATTTATTTTAAAATTTAATAAAATTCGCCAAATTAATCGACAATTAATTTTTGAATCAGGGAAAATACTATTTACAAAATAAAAGTCGATGCTTATTTTTTTAGTTTTTCTGGCGGTTCAGACAAAGCTGCCATATTTAATTTTTTATTTCTGAAAATAAAGCTTTTAGATTCACTTCAAGTATACTTTGATAAAAAAAGTAAAAGTTTGGAATTTAGGTGAAACATCCTGTATATGTCAGTAACCATTATAGTAATCCAGTTTATGCATATAACAAAAATGTCTTAGAAATAGATATTTTCAATTAATATAATACGGGTGACTATATTTTGACAGATTTTGCTCTTCAATATCTCCGAAGTAATAAAAGCTATGGAGGTGATGTCATTTTATTTTAACATCCGGAAGCACCGAAAACAAAATGACCGATTTTCAGGTATAAGGCAAATTTGTTATATTAAATGGAATACCCTGTTTCTTTTTTGAAAATCATAAAGCTTATTCCGATCCCCTTTTAAAAATGTAATCAAAATTAAAGTTATGTTTAAAAATAGTGGGTTATATGATCTTGGAAAAATGCACTGAATGTGAAAAAATGTTGGGGTTAATTTTATTTTCTGAATAGTTGGCTTGGAAAACAAATTTATCAAAGTGTGTATTGTTTGCTTTGAAAAGCCTGCATCCATCCGAAAAAAAACGCGTAATGTTGCCAAGTGTGTTGAGGAAGCCGATAGACGAGAGTAGCGACCGCAGACTTTTGCCATTGATAATTTGCGGCTATCCCCCGATATATATATATATATATATATATATATATATATATATATATATATATATACAGTGTGTATCAGCCAAATGGAATAAATTCGATAATAAATAAATGGGGGCGTGTTCGGAAAAACGCTTGGACCCGTCGATTGGTATTTTTAGTTGCTCATTTTCTCCAATAAAAACTTTTTATACAGGGTGTGTCCTGTAACAGTGGTCAATGCCAACTTTCTTATTTCAAATGCAACACCCCGGATATTATTTAATTTTTGGATTCTTTAGGAGATTCTAAACATATTTTATGTTCAATGTCCTATACCTATCTTCAACTATTTCGGCAATATTAAGTGTTTTCAAATTTATTTTTATTTTATTTATTTCGAATTTATTATTATTCATGAAAGTGGCTCTGGTTACTAAACTATTTATTTGATTACAAAAATTCGCTATAACACACTCAATACTTATTTACCATTTAGGTCTTCATATTAAGAATGTAAGCAAAAATCATTTTAGCGTTCCTTTTTATTGATATGGAACAAAAAGAGCCAGTTTTGTTTACTTTTAAGTTTTGTTTACTTTTGTGTAAAATGCCTGGCCTTTCTCTTTGCAAGACAGTAGTTGTCAGTGTCAGTGTCATAGTCTTTTGAATTTCGTTAACTGCATAATGCCTAATATCAGAAAAATGGTTCATTTAACAGAAATGCATAAAATAACAATTCTACAAATGATTGGTTATGGAGATAACACACGAACACAAGTGGAAGTTGCTCGCTTATTTCATGAAAAATTTCCAAATTTGCCACATATATCCCAAGGGACAATTAGTAAAATAGAAAAGCAGTTTCGCGAGCTTGGACATGTGAGGCAGATAAAAAAAGCAGCTGCCAATTCATGCCAATAAATGATGATACTAAATTGGATATTATGCTTGAGTTTGAGGAAACCCACATATTTCTAGTCGACAAGCCGCCGCAACGTTCGATATTAGCCATTCGTCGATTATTCGAAAAGAAAATAAAATGCATCCCTATAAAGTGATACCAACTCAGGAGCTCATGGAAGACGATTATGATAGGAGAACTTATTTTTGTGAAAAAATGATGGCTATGTTAGATAACAATGTTATTCAATTAGAACATGTTTTGTTTTCGGATGAGTGCACCTTTACACTTCACGGTCATGTAAATCGTCAAAATTGCCGCTATTGGTCTAGGGAAAATCCTCACTGGATCAGCGAAGAACATACTCAATATCCTGAAAAGGTTAATGTTTGGGCAGGAATTGTTAGGGATCATATCACAGGCCCCTTTTTCATTGACGGCAATTTGAATGGCGATAATTATTTAGCACTGCTCCAAAATAATGTCGTGCCAACTTTGACAAATTTGTATCCGGATCCAGCAAACCCACAAGTTCCAGCGAATATGATATGGTTTCAGCAAGATGGAGCACCGCCCCATTACCAAATTAATGTCCGGCAGTACCTCAACGGAATATTTCCGAATCGGTGGATAGGGAGACGAGGATCGATAGAATGGCCAGCGCGATCCCTTGATCTGACGCCATTAGACTTTTTCTTATGGGGACATATTAAAAATGTTGTATACAAAACTAAACCCATCGACTTAGCTGACTTAAGAAGACGAATAACGCTTACGATTAGATCGTTCACGCCTGAGATGCTAAATAACGTTAGAAGAAATTTCTATTTAAGATTAGGAATTTGCCAAGACGTTCGCGGCGAGCATATTCAACAGTTCCTAAATTAACTTTTTACTTTTGTTTATACATTATGAAGAAATAAATAATTTTATTTTTTTAATCTTAATTTTTGCAATAAATTTGAAAACACTTAATATTGCTGAAATAGTTGAAGATAGGTATAGGACATTGAACATAAAATATGTTTAGAATCTCCTAAAGAATCCAAAAATTAAATAATATCCGGGGTGTTGCATTTGAAATAAGAAAGTTGGCATTGACCACTGTTACAGGACACACCCTGTATAAAAAGTTTTTATTGGAGAAAATGAGCAACTAAAAATACCAATCGACGGGTCCAAGGGTTTTTCCGAACACGCCCCCATTTATTTATTATCGAATTTATTCCATTTGGCTGATACACACTGTATATATATATATATATATATATATATATATATATATATATATACATATTTCTATGTCGGCTATATTAACCTCTGGAAACGGCAACGATTCGTCCCAAAAAAAATTATTTTGGTTACTCGTTATAAAAATAAGTATTTTGCTATTTATATTGTTTCCGCTAAAATTTTGTTGATTATGAAAAAACCGTTTGTCTTATTTACGGTGTGTTTATGAAGAAGAAAGTATTTAGCTTCTTTTTGATTACCTAATTTAAAAAAGTGACAATTTCTTTTTGGTTTGTTTCAAAAATGTACAGGGGAGTGAATATATTTGACACCTCCCTACAGGCTTTATTAACGAAGATAGAGAAAAAGTGTAAATATATATCAAACGACTATCGCATACCTATCTATATGCCCTGAAAAATATAACGCAATACCCTGTATTTTTATAATTTTTATGAACGCTTTTTTTTCTGATTTCAAAAATATATAGTTTGACTACTTTGGCGTAACCAGTTTTTCAATTATTTTGGTTTAACTATAACAAGTTTTGCATCAAATTACAATATTACCCTAGACTTATATGGCAAGTTATGTTGTAGTTAAACTAAAATAATTAATAAACGCATTGCGTCAATATAATCAAATTATATATTTTTGAAATCAGTAGAGAATGGCCTTTCATAAAAATAAACAATATACAGGCCATTCCATTAAAAAAAAACGTATTTCTTACCGTACAAATTTTGTATTTACACTTTTTCTCAATCTTCGTTAATAAATAACCCTGTAGGTGGGTGTCATAATATAATAACTCACCCCGTATATACAAGTATCTCAAAAAGCAAAAATGTTGTTCTTCCTGTATAAGTTGATAGGTTTAAAACTGCTTTTTGATTAAAATAATATTTAGCCTTGTTTCTTTGATTTAGTTTCTCAGGTTTTTGTAGGAATAAGTTTGTTTTCTATTAAAGGGTATGTTTACTCCTAGAAACTCTATTTCAAGCTAACCTATGTCAAACTTCAAAGATTAACAGCCTAATTCAATATTCCTCTTTTAACTAAAAGATCTTTTCTAATAATTAGTGATTGGAACGGATTTGGACTGCAGACAGACAATCGTGAGAAAACATCTAAAACTCAAACCATATAATTTACATATTTTGCAATAGATAAAAGAGATTGATTTTCCCAAAATGGGACAATTATTGCGACGAACTAAAAAAAATTAATAACAAATAATGGATATTTTATGGAACTATTTAAAATGTCTGACGTTTCATCTAAATGGCAAATTAAATAAGCAAAAATGCAGAATATGGACTCCTATGCCTTTAAGAATTTCTCAGATATTCATCCAAAGTAACATTTTAGTGTTAAACAAAAATATAAGGGCCTTTTTTTACCAACCCAATAGTTAAGTCTATTTCATATGTCTCTATGTTGGAATTCTTTTTTGTTGGGGCATTACGCTAGAATTACCATAGGTTCATTAAGCATTTTTTTTGGGGAACCGATGGAATAGAAGAGAAGACCCTATACCACGGCCTCCTCGCTCTCCGGACTTGAGCTTTGCGGATTTTTTTCTTTGGGGGAACGTAAAGTACCATGCTGTAATAGGAAATATACCAAAAGATTTTTTTGATAACCAATTTTAACAAATTAATAAATAAAGTGAGTGTGTTAAAGTTGATGAAAAAGTTTGAACATTTACCACATTACAATGTTTCTAATAATTAAATAAAAAAAATATATTTTTTTATGATTTTTTTTATTGAAATGCAGTATGTTGTTCGAAGATCAATAAACGCACTATTTTTAAACATAACTGTGACTTTTATTACATTTTTAAAAGGGGGCGGAACAAATCACCAAAGTTGCCCTATAAGTATCTGAAAATCGGCCATTCGATTTCGGTGCTTCTGGTTGTCAAAATAAAATCTGAAATGTTGAAAAAAGAAACTTTCTGTACAATAAAATTATTCAGAGAAAACCGCACCTCCATGACTTTTTTTATTACCAAACTACAGTGTGTCAAAATACAGATAGCTACCCTGTACTTAAAATCAAAGGAAATTAAAAACTATATATAGGTAGAGAACAGGCAGTAAAAGAATACAGAGGACTAAAAAGTGTGTCGGTCAATCTGTCAGAGTTAATTCAATCAACGAATTATGTCATCATTCTCCAGAGCAAAATCTTTATATTGTTGAATCTGTAGATTGTATATAATCAATGTGATATTTTTCTAAAGATAGTTTACACTCACACATATTGCATATGTGCCTTTGTAACAAATAATTAATAGCTGTTAGATAATGTACACTTTCAGCGATTTAAAAAATTATAAATAATAGTTATACTTGTAAATATCGTAGAAATAGATAAATGTAATTAGTGTTCTATATATTGAGATGATAATATGTTTCCTATAAAATAAAGGTTTGGTTAACCAATCTCGCAATATAATTTACCATAATAACTGACTAAGTATAGATCTGTATAGTTTAAACGGCTTTTTATCGACGATACTAAAATCACTGTACATATAATCGCTGTTGTGTAATTTTTTGCTATAAATATACATAATAAATTTAATTAAAAAATATTTATTTTGTGTTTTATTTTTGCCCAATAGCTATTAAGTGTCTAGATTTGCGTCTACTGGAAACGTTTTAAAATTCTTAAAATTAAACCAATATTGGGTATAAAGAGTTGTAAAGAGAGAGTACATAAAACGTATCAAAACTTCATTTGAGAATTTAAAAAAACCAGGAAAATTTCAAATGCTAAAAACCGTTTTGTTATTATTTACATTCATATATATGTAAATTAATGTTTTAGTGTTGGACGTTAACATAATTAGGTAAAAGTAACAAATACGTAAAACAATTTTTTTTAATATAGTTAATAATATATAAGAAGTTTTTAATGTGTTAAGAAAGCGAGAAAAAATCATGTTCGGAAAAATATACAGTTTGTTGAAACCACCCTGTATATCAAGAACCAAAAGAAGTTTATAAAACAGCTGAAAAATATTTTATCACATTTTAATCATTATTTTCAAAATGACTATAAAATAGCCATTTATTTTAAATAAACACAATCCCGATTTGTCAAAAATGGCTGTCGCCATCGCCATCTTGAATAAAGATTAGCATGCGTAGGTAACATAGCAAAGGTAATTTCACGGAAAATTACTGTGAAAAAATATACCAGGTGCTCTTTCGATTAAACAAGAAGTTAAAAAAAAATAAAAAATTTCTTAGTACCCAAAAGGATTTTTAAAACGAAGTGTTTCAAAAAATGAGGATATAATTTTTTTGGACTATCCAAAATAAACTCTTGGACTTTTTAAAACAAGTATTTTATAATAATGACTGTATTTTTTTTATATAAAGGGACATTGTTTAATTTTCAAAAAATGACAGTCCAGCGGCCATTTTGAAGATAAATATTAACTTGTGAAACATCGTTGAAAAGTTAATTTTGGGCTGGATACGATAGTCCACTAAATATAGAGGGCTCGATTTAAAATAAAAAATTAAGGGTCACTCTCTGTAAACCCAGAAGTAATTATTAATTGTTTTTTTTTTACAGAAAAATTGCCTTTTATGGAAAGTTTCTCATATTTCAAATTAATATTTTGTAAACTAAAAAAAACGACATCCTGTTGTTTCCTGTGTTGTCTGGTATTGGCAAATGTTGCTCTAAAAGCAACACCTGTTTTTTAAAAATAATAGATTCCAAATTTTGTGCAAAAATTAAGTGTGATATAGAGATGAACAGGTGAAATTGCGGTAGGATTTCAAGATGGCGGAACAAAATGGCTGCTAAATAAAATGTTTGTTATCGTAAAAATATCTGCCTCCAAAGTTTTACATAACTTCAAGTTTTAGCGTTACTAGATATTCACAAACCTATTTTCTCAATTCAAAATATCCGGAAAGACCTAATAGGTACCATTTTTTAATAGCCTAATTAGAACCTTTTATATTAGCAGGTAAACAATTTTATTGTGGGGCGGCTAAAATGGGTCCATTTTACAACGGAAAAATTATCTAGACTGGGTTGTTTACAACATTAGACATACAAATAAACGTTAAACATCACTCTTCTGTTGATTTTCGAATTGAGTGGTTCTCCGTGTATCGATAAGCAAGTGTATGTGAAGACGAGAATGTCGAGTCAAACGCGCCGAAGTTGCAAAATTTCTCCTGACAAATTTTGTTATACAGTGTGTACCACATTCGCTTCTCTATATAGGGATCTCGGCTCCTATTATACCTACAGCAAAGGTTAAATAGGGAAAGTTTTAGAGGGAACTTATTGCATTCGATATCTGGCTTCAAATTTACGATCGATCAATAAGTTTGAGAAATATCGGCGAAAAACCGAAAATGGCGGATTTCGTTTTTCGTCAGTATATCCAAAACGGTAAATTTGACAACTGTCAAAATGTGACATTTTCGGACACATTTTTAAGACAAATAAGACGGCGTATACGACACGTCTTCATTGTTTTTTGTTAACTTTCAACCCGCCTCAACTTTTATTTCTTATGACCGCCATATTGGATTTTTCGATTTTTGGAAAGAGCCTAAAAATTCCAGTCTAGTGATATCTCACAAGTGCATTAAAGATTCTAGTGTCATCAAAATCGTATATTAGGTTTCAATGTTTCATTTTTCATTAATAAGTAAGTAATGTATTGAACGCATTGCATTTTCAATACAACATGAACGTAAATAACGACTTAAAAAATCTAAATGAGCTTTAACTACCTTGTAAGTGGGTAACATTAATTTACAAATCTGCGCAATGACGGCCATTTGCATCGAGACATTTTTGACAACTGGTGACTGTATTTCGTACAACCCTGGTAAGTGTATTTCGGTTAATATTTCTAAATGTGTCCAGAACTCTTTGTCTCAGGATTTATATGGTCACGGAGGGATCAAATTCATAGATTTCATTCTTCGTGTGACCCCAGAAGTAGAAATCCAAAGGCGACAGGTCAGGGGATCTAGGAGGCCAAGATATTGGACCATTTAAAGAAATTATTCTTTCGTTAAACTGCTCTCTTAAGAAGTTCCTGACTTGAACGGTATTGTAAGCCGGACATCCGTCTTGTTGAAACCAAGTTCTTCTTAATTCATCTTCCGTTAGAATAGCTCGTAAGGCTGGTACAACCTGGTTTCGCAAAAGCTTTAGGTACCTCTGCCCGTTTAGGTTGTAGTCAAACAAAAATGGTCCAATAAGTCGATTTCCTGAAATGATTAATAATTTATAAATAGATGCCCAACAGTCAAGGGCGGCAGGGTCGGCCGGGTGGTACCAGAAACTATAAATTATAAAGGGAAAATTATCTTTATTAAAAAGTAGATATTTTCTTTCCAAAAATAATTATCGAAACATCCCGTAATGAATGAACTTGTATACAGTTGAAACCTTTTCAGCTTTATTATGAAAAAGAAAAGCATATTTGTTTAGCGGGAAGTAATAGCCGTAATAAATTATTTTGTTGGTATTGCATATTAATTTCGGAAATACTAAATCAATTTATTTCAGTTATGTAATAATCTTAAAGAAGTACACCGTGCCTTAATAAAACATAAAATATCAAAAGGACAAACCCCTTGCCCTTTAAAATTTAAATTATTCGGAAATACAGCTGAACGCCTTTCTATAAATCATAATGAAAATCGAAAAATAATTCGACATTTGATTAATATGGTATTTTTTTCATAACGCAAGAACTAGGCTTCCCGGGTAATAATAAATCATCAAATTCAGACAATCAAAATAATTTTAGAGAATTAGCTAAATCTGCAGAAAATTTAGATAAAGTGTTAATAAATTTATAGAACCCAATTCTATTTTTATAGGTTCTTCGAAACTACAATACAAAGTGATTGAATAAAAATGTAATACAATATCAAAAAAGTAAGTTGACTGACTAGAGTAGAACGTTTTACTTTTTTTTTATTAGATTATACTCTTTTAGCATCATTAAAGAACTAAACCAAAAAAAAAAGATTATTATTTGACCATCATTTGGTGCCTATTTAAAAAAGATTGGTTAGATTAACTTACCCACACCAAACGTTACTTCCAAATCTGATCTGTAGACGTCTCTCTGCCACTTCGTGAAGATTTTGCACAGCCAATGATGATGGTTGTGCCTATTAAAGACTCCACAATTCGTGAACCTGTTCTCATCGGACCACAAGACATGATTTTCAAAATCAGGATTTTCATTACATCTCCTAGTATACCACTCACAGAACTGTAATCGTCTTGGAAAATCAGTTTCCTTAAGTCCTTGTACTATTATGGGTTTGTATGGATGGTACTTATTATTTTTTAAAACTCTCTGTACTGTTGATTTTAGTACATTAGTTTCCTGTTCTACAGTTCTTACCGATGCACTAGGGTTTTCGTTGATAGCTTGTAAAATGTTTCTGTCTCGATTTTCATTGTTATTATTGTATCCGCTTCTAGGTTGTTCGAAGGCACCATGGTTAATTAAATTAACTACGATTTTCCTGAATTGGGTTTTATGAGGCTGCCGTCGTTCGGGTACATCTCCAAATACCTTGTTGAGGTAACGTCGGCGTTTCTGTATGATTGAAAGTACAGAGCTAACATGTCAACCTTTTCTTCATTTGAATACGCCGGCTATTTTCTATAGATTTTGACAATTTATGTGTCAGATTTATAATTTTATTGGGATAAAAGCGTACCTACTACTTATTAAAACACAGCTTTGATACTTTCAACTATTTAACTTGAACTTTAAATAGCGAAAGTCTATATCTCTACTAATATATAAAAGACTTAGTTGACTAACTCACTCATCACGCTCCAGCTCAAACCGCTTGAGGTAAAAAGCTGAATTTTGGCACAAAGATTGGTTTTATTGATTGATTGTAAAAGTTTGATAAGAAGGGATTTTTTAAAACTCAAATTGCAAGGGCTTGAAACCACCCCGAAAATACGCTTGAACAAGTGTTTTTTAATTTATTTTTTTACATATTTTCGGATTTTTAAAAAATTCTTACAATGTGCCGAAAGGGGCAAAATCATCCCTTAAATATTATAATATATTTTATTTAAAAAAACGTTAGGTATTCGGAAAACGCTTGAACATAATATGCTTTATATTTTATTATTTTTACAAATTTTAAAATTTTTTAAAAACCCAGACAAGATATCCAAGGGGCTGAAACGACCCCTATAATATTAGATTTTTATTTAAAAAACTGTTAATTATTCGGAAATACACTTGAAGACGTGCTTTTTTTTACATATTTTAAGGTTTTTTATAAACTCATACAAAATTTTTGAAAAAATAGGGCCATTGATTAATTTTTGCGTTCTTTTTCAAACCGTTTGCCGTAGAAAACTGAGCTTGTGCAAATAGTTCGATTTTAGAGTGCACTGGTGCAGAGGTTCGATAATTGCGAGTTTATTGGTTGTTACAAAACAAAAGAGTTACATATGGTGTTAAACTTAACTAAGGAGTGACTTTGGATGTTGAAGCGTACCACTGCATGTCCTCAGCATACTTTTACCTCGAAGCTCTAAGTTAATGGTGTTTAAGTGCATTGTGATGTCAGTCAGCCATTTTTCGTTTTTCAACATCTGAGTGTCATCACCTTCGTCTTTCGTCTGGAAAAGCTGTTATTTCGTTTCCAATCTGCAACTTAAAGAGCCCCCGTTGCAAGCTACGTGCACGGATGGAATTCACCATTTTTGTTGCAATGCCCATAATTTCGTCTGTGTTTAAAACTTTTGAACACAAAACTTGTTGATGTATAATGCAATGATTGAAAAAAATGAAGGGAAATCTTCATTAGCTCGACACAATGCCACAAAACCGTTTTTGTTTCCAGTCCATGCTGGTGCTCCATCGGTTGTAATGCACATTAATTTATATATTGGTAGCTTGTAGTTTTTTACAAAATTGAAGAAAACTCAGAGGAATGATTGTCAAAAATACTTCCTTAGCCAACATGTCATTGAATACCATCCGAATAAAAATATACAGGTGGGCAGTGTCATATCGGTGAATTCGTCGAACTGTAAAGAAAAGTATGTACATTCCATGATATTATTTTTTAGTTTATCTGACATGTCCTGACTCATGACTTCAATACGCCTTGTGACCGTCGGACGAGATAACTGAAGTTCTCTAATAGCAGACATGATTTCTGTTTTATTTTTAAAATCTCCAAATAAAGTCACCCGCTTCAATAAATGCTTCCTCCACAACCGATCCATCTTCGAATGGTTTCTTGTGTTTCGCCAATATATGAGATATTTTAAAGGACGCGATCGTAGCAGCTTTTGATTGTTTGGCTGGTCTTGTGAACATGATTTGTTCTTTTTTCAAACAAGATATCCAATCACGTTCTTTTCGTTTTCTTAATTCACTCTGTGGCGAAAAATCCTTTTCATAGTTTTTATGAACCGTTTTATGATGCCTCTCTAAGTTACCACGCTTAGGTATTGCAACTGACGCACGACAAATAAGACAAATGCACTTATCCTTCACCATACAAAACAAAAATTCTTCCTCTCGATCGTTATTAAAATGATACGTTTTAGATTTCTTCGCTGCACTCATTTTGTACTATTTAATAATAAATTTTGTATCGAGGTAGCATTGCCTTCAAATTGCAATTCAGAATGACTCCAATTCCTGCAGGCGCAACATTTATATCGGCGTGAACGCAAGTCTCGAATGTTCCCGTCAAACGCGCCGCCCGAAATTTCTAGAAAAACGGCAAGAATAAAAAACGCGGCTTTTCTTTGAACAAGTACCGCGCGTTATTACGTAATAAATTTTTGTAGTTTAGTTAAGTACCTACTTATTAAAAAAATTTTTCTTCTGGAGATCTACTCAAAAAGCACTCGTGATCGACTGGTCGATCGCGATCGACCGTTTGAGCACTCCTGCTCTAGAATAAGTTCGCGTAGTAGCTTGGCTATTTTACAGCTAGTGAATGCAACAACAAACGTGGTTTATAAAGAGGCACTCAAATGAGGCGATTTAAGTACCTCTTTACATCCCTTTCATTATAGTCATATACGCAAAAAAAGTCGCGGGTACCCGCTAGTATTATATAACTCGTCGCTAAACACTATTTTTTTTACTCGTGTGCTAAATTACCAGTTTGGAAGTAGTGGAAACTTAATTATGTTTGTAGGCACAAAGGGTCGCTTTTTACGATTATAATTCCTATTAGATACAGGAGATGTAACAATTTAGTTAACACCGATTAGTTTATTAAAATATATACTCATTATTGCTGTTTTCATTTACTGCCTGCATTTTAACAGATATTCACCAGCTCTACGACAAAACAAACACTTATCGCATAAAAACACGAATAAAAGTAATATTTTAGAATATATCCTCTGAAAAAGTCCGCCGTGGGCTTAGTATAGAGAAGGTAATGAAATTTTACTTTATGTCTGAAACGCAACAACCAGACGTATGTAATAAAATTAATTTGCTTGAAATTTTATGGTTTTAATTTGGAACCGACTATTTACGATCCTTTCTTGTGGCAGAACGCGAAGTTATGCAAGAAAATGCAAATTTGGGAAAGTAAAAAGTGCGATCTCGTTCGCAGTTTAATGAAATCAAAACGGTTTTTTATGTTCTTTGTCCGAATATACAGGGGTTTCTTAATGCCATGTTCACATAAAGAAGGTAAATTGTTGGCTGACTGTATGACTTAAAGTTCATAATATTATAAAGATGTGGCCTAAGTGGTTTTGTTTTTCAGATACGCAGTGTCAAAAATAAAAAAAAAGACAGCTTTCTTTAAAAATTTAAAAACACTATGGTTAATTTTAATGAGACTTAGTAATTCTGTTTGTGGCGAAAAGAAATATATTTGAACATATTAGAATACTAGTTACCCATTTTAATGGCTAATCGAAAGATAACTGATATTTAAGAAAAAAACATTGCAAGTAACTGGTTTCAAAAAACAAATAGTAGAATTTTTACTTACCTCGTAAAAAGGAAGTATTACATTTCTTCACATTTTAGGGCTGCTAGATGCCGAAAAACATGTTTCCTCAATTCCTTCGGTGGGCCTTCTGTCTGTCTGTCTGTATGTCGGTCTGTCTATTCGCGACATAGCTAAAAAGCTACTTTCACGATTGACTTGGTCAAAAATTGAGGATCATATGGGGATTACCTGATAATATTTTGGTAAAAATCACATATGGCAAAACAAAATGACGGCTTAGGCCTAGGAAATGTTAAAAAATTATTATTAAAATATGATTTACCCAATTTATCTCAAATTTTGCACAAAAATCAAGTATTATGTAGGAATTTACTGGTAAGGATCCAAGATGGCGGAATAAAATGGCGGTTTAATAAAATATTTAAAAATTCAGCCTTAAAAAGCTACTTAATAGACTAATTTCAAATTGTGTGACATAACTAATTGTAGAAATAAACTAGTAAAACAGTGGTACTAATTCAAGATGGCGGAACAAATACCGGCCATACAAAATGTTTGTATTGAACTTATCAATTCCGTCGGCCCGTCTGTCTGTTTGTCTGTCTATCTCTCAGTTCGGGACATAGCTTAAAAATTTCTCATCAGAATGACTTCAAATTTTACTTAAATTAATAAAAAATCCTGTATGCTGGAACAAGATGGCGGTCTAGTAAAAAAATAAATAAATTACTACTAAAAAACTAATTGTCAAATTTCGTAAAATTTTGCACGAAAATCAAGTGTAAAATAAAGATGAACTGGTAACATTTTGGCGTGAATATAAGATAGGAAAGCAAAAGAACACTTATTAGGTTAATTTCAAATTTTATGCCTGCATTAAGTATGATATAGGAATGAACTGGTACGGATTCAATATGACGTCAAAATGGCGGTTTGTGTCAATGTAAAAAACGCTAATTGAATTTATTTTAAATTATGCCCAGAAATCAAGTGTGGCATAGATAAAATATTGGTAGGAATCCAATATGATGGAACAAAATGGCGCCCAATAAAAATGTTTCAAAAGGTAGTATATATGTGTTACTAAATGACTATGTACTGAACAGGGGCGTGCGGTGAAATTTTAAGAAAGGGAAACAATTTTTAGAAACTTACCTATTTGCAGTGTAATTCGATTCTTTGATCATTTTTTGCAAATTCGTCAATGACGTCATCATGAAAACGTCGATGTTTCGACATATTTTGGAGAAGTTTATTTTCAATGGACAACAGCGATGTATGCGAAAGTCTCTCCTGCCCCGTTAAATTTCTCACGAAATTTTGTATACGTTTAAGTGTTGAAAAATTGCGATCTACTGATGAACTTGTGGCAGATATTGTCAATAATAATTTACACAATTTCGACAATTCGGTGTAGGCATCTTCCAGCTCCTTGTCTTTTCAAAATTGCATTAGTTCCTTAGCGTTATTTTTTGCGCTAATATCAACAGTTTCGTAAATCACTTTTAGTTCAGATCGCAGTAACACTCGGTCGAAGAACTGACCATAATGAAGAAGAAGAGATTTAAACGCATTTTCTGGAAAAATTTTTCCTTTAAATGCATCAAAATTGCAGAGCTCGAGGAATTTAAAATCATTTAAACCGTTAAATCTATAGTTTATTTGTTGCTGAATTCGATCGATTATTTCATAAAAGAGGCGTCTGTATGATGTTTGAACATCTCCCACCTTGTCTGTTCGAAGACGCTTGGCTTGTGGCTGTAAATTTAACGTCATCGTTTTCTCCCAAAATAGGTCAAAGTCATCTCTTTTTTGGCTTAATATGGACTTAAGTCATCCACTTTTTTTAGGCAAAAAGTAATATCATTAATTAATTAATTCATTAAAAACATTGTCCGAGAACGGAAATATTTCTGAAAATATGTTCAACAAATAATTAAAATTAAAATCTCGTTTCAAACAGTCCAAAAACCACCTTGAACTATTTATTGCTTCTGAGTCCCACGTTTCATTATTTTCTATTATAATCTCAAATAGTTCAATCAGTGATTCACTATTTTCAGATACTGTTAACACAAGTCTTCCATTATAGTTCCACCTAGTAGGAGCTATTTTGAGCAATCGTTTGTGGACAATGGAGTCCAAAGTTTGTGTACGTTTTGTTGACTTGGAAAAAAAAGCAGCCATGCCACTTAAAGTAACGAAAAATTCTTTACACTCTTTAACGTGATTGATGGACTGGGATAAAACTAAATTTAATTTATGAGCAAAACAATGGACAAACACAGCACTTGGGAAAGTTTCTCGAACTTTAACTTGCAGACCCCCTAATTGTCCTGCCATCACTGCAGCTCCATCATAGCTTTGAGCAACTAATTTTTTCTCTCCATTAAATTCTTTAGTAACGTTATAAACTACGGTATATAATACATTTGCTGTACGATTTTCGGACACATTCTTAAAACCTAAAAATCGCTTTTAAATACTTCCGTCTGTTTTAACGTCGCGTATTACTATAGATAATTGGCTAAAATTAGTGATATCAGTTGTTTTGTCCAGAACAATAGCAATGAACCGCGCCTCGCCAATCTCCTGCTTAATTATTTTTAGAATAATGGTTGCAACAGTAAGTGTGTGCAAAGCTAAGTAAATTTTAAAAACTTTCTCTATTGAAAAGTAAATCTTGAAAATGTCCTCTATTTGAAAAAACCCTTGTTTCATCATGACCTCTAAATCCCAATTCGTGCTGTCCGAGAAAACTAACAACATCGATAAGTCTTCTTAATATTTGCCTACTTTTATCGACTAGTTCATTGTGTTGGCGGTGGCTAATTTCGAACTGTTTAATAAGGGCGTGTTCAATTCTGGTTTTGCAGAAGACTTTTTCTTTTATGACGGCCTGCAAATGCGCTTTGGACATTGTGTCTTTTTACAGCTTTATGGAAATTGTTTAAACCGGAAAAACCAGTTTTGTTCCAGAGACCATTTTCATTTTCAAAAATTAAACATGGCCAACAAAATAATTTACTTATATTTTCACACCATGTTATCCATTTAAATTGTTCGTATTGTTTTTCCGGATAAAAATGTCATTTTTTGTCAGTTTTTCATTTTTGTGGTTAAATTTTTCATAATGTTGAAAATCCCTTTATTATTAAGACACACATGACACATTCACACACACTCTTCTTACTAAATTCTCCAACATTTTCAACGTTATTACCGACAGCCAAAGTTTACGATATTTGCATATCCACGTCCGTATTATTGTCTTCCATATCGCACCATGCACGACGCGACGTACGTATTACACAACACACAGATAGCCGTTCAAACAAAGAACCTACTCCAGCGATAGCTTCCCCCCCCCCATCTTAAAGCACGCGACTGAATTGCAATTGCAAAAATTGCAAACAGCCGGTGGAAAGTTCAATAACCTCTGGCTCGATTCACAGGAAATCGAGCATACAGGACTTGGCTGCAGAGAAGCTAGCAGCCCGCATAAGTTCTATTCGATTTTCTATTGTGGCTGGGTCGGAGTCAAGGCCGCATTTATTATGGGCTTGATAATTAAGATAATATTTCAGCATTTTTAATATAAACTAAATGGTTTCCTATTTCAAAAATTACTTTTTTGGAAGATGTTCCCAAAGAACCCATGATTTCTTAAGATGTTTTGTAATTGTTTTTGAGGAAGCACTGCTTCCCTTGCTTCCATGGACTGCACGCCCCTGGTACTGAACTAAATTGGATCACACATCACAATTCCTAATAAAAGGAAAGATTCATAATAATTGAAGCATCGGGTAAAGAAAGTTTTCCGATTTTTAGTTATATTCTACGTTATCAAAAGCCACATTAACTTTTAAATATGAATGTTATTGTCATAATAACAACACACCCTGTATTATAAATACTTACCATTCACTATGCTACTTGCTGATTATAAATATAAACTTTAATACCTTTAAAGATATTCGACCTCAGCCAAGATAATTGAAATAAGCGATACATAGATGTTACGTAACGCATACTGAATTTATTTTGGACAGTAATTACTTGTGTATTTGATTTAAAATGTATTCACTTTACAATATTTCGGAAAACCCACTGGGACTGCTAAATATTACGTTTGTTGCTGTCAAAATGTAACATACTGTTTTGCTTAGACAAGTTGTCTTATCTGAAAAATTCGACATTTTTTTATTGAATAATAAATAATCACATTTTGTTAGCTTAACATAGGTATTATAATTATTCGCTTTAAAAAAATCGCAAATATTAACCTGCCTTTTGTACTTTTTAAAAAACGCATACAAAACCACTAAGATGCTTCATATCCCAAAACTACTGCTTTGTAAAGTGCGTGGGTGGTCCTTAAAATAAAGGTTCATAGTCTTAAGCAAGCGGAAAAGTAAAATTTGTGTACGCAAATAAATTTTATGTTATTTTATTTGTTGCAATAGTTTGCCGCTTCACCTATAAAGTGCGCCAGCTAAGCGGTACGGAAAATTAATCGAGGATTTAGTAAATTTCGCGCTGGTCCACTTGTAATTGGGATGCGCTTAGAGTCTCCATGCACTTGCCGCTAGAAGGTTCTAGCTATTTCCAGTGGCGCCTATACATTTCGAGCATTAGTTTTCATTTCTATATAAATGCGTTGCGTTGAATTTGAATTATTATTTCGAAGTAACGATGGCGAGCAAAAGAGGAAAAACAATTCGAAGCGCTGCACGTGAAGTTATTGCGAGCATTATAGATAGATAGCGTAGAAGATAAAGTGTCAACTTCTCAGTGTCAATACTCTACAAAAGCTCATATGATATCGTGGCTTAAATCGAACAATCTTGTATGTGATCCAACATGGAGAAAATATCAATTATATGAAGTAATATCAGCCAACATGATTGATTGTGGCTTGTCATGTTTTTCGCTCAAAATGTGACAAAAAGTGGAACAATATAATTGTAGGGATAGTGGTGACATCTTTTGAGGGAATAACAAAATTTCTATTTAAAATGATATATCAAGTTAAAAAGAAAACTGTAACGTAATAACTCATATTTTAAAAAAAATGTGGCTTATCATACTATTGCACCAAGGCCTTCATATCGTGGCTTAAATCGAACAATCTTGTATGTGATCCAACATGGAGAAAATATCAATTATATGAAGTAATATCAGCCAACAAGCCTAGAGGAAAAAAGTATAAAATTGACGGTCTTTTACGTAACCTCGGGCATACACCTTTAAGGCTGCCTCCATACATGTGCGACCTCAACCCTATTGAACTTGCATGGGCAGGAGTAAAAAAATATATTCGCGAGCGCAACACCGGTAAACTTTCCATTAAAGATTTAAATAAAATAACATTAGAAGCGATTGACTCAATATCGGCTGAAAATTGAAAATCGTATGTTAAACATGTTCGTTCTATTGAAGATAAATACTGGGATGTAGATGACAAAATTGAAACGGTTATTGATGATTTAGTTATCACACTGGGATCTTCAAGTTTAGAGGAAGACAACGATTTAGAAGAAATCCAACCATTAGAATCACAGCCGTCAACCTCAAAAATGGCTTAGTTTTTTTTTTCATATATTTTGTAAAATTGTTCATGAAGTAGCTGTCAATAAACTGCTTCAAAATAATTAATTTTCTCTTCAATACCGGGTGTCAAAAAATATCTAATATTGCAATTAATATTTGAAAAACTACAGAACTCATATTTTTCCAAAATTAACACATCAATGTAGTTATAGTAGGGGAGCCAGCACTGATTCCAGTGAACAAGATTTATCAAAATTTTAACTTATGCAGTTCGACTTTGGGCTATTCGGGTATGCCAAAAGTGACCGTTTGTCTCCATCTGTCATATTACTTTGTACAGGAGGCGTCATTGTGAAGTACTATACAGGGCGTTTCCTAATTGCGTGCTACTGTTAAAGGGGGGTAATTCTTGTTTGTGTAAAAGTTTAATATGAACCTAAAATTCTTAACTTTGGAGATACAGGGTTTTAAAAAAACATTTTTTTTAAATCTTAATTCTGATGCTATTATAGATAAATAACTGTGTGAAATTTGATACACCTCTTTTATGCATAAAAGGGCATTTTTTATTAACAATCAATTTTAAAAATGTCTACCAGTGGCGTGCATATGTAGTTAACCTGTGTAAATCCGTATGCTCCTTAATGCATAGAAGACGTGTATCAAATTTCATGCAGTTATCTACAATAGCATCAGAATTGGGATAAAAAAAAATGTTTTCTTTTTAAGCTTCACCATCCTATATCTCAAAGACTTTTAGGACATAAAAACACCCCCTTTAACATCAGCATGCAATTAGGACACGCCCTGTATAGTACTTTACAATGACGGCGCCTGTATAAAGTAATATGACAAACGGAGACAGATGGCCACTTTTGGCATACCCGAGTAGCCCAAAATCGAAGTGTATAAATTAAAATTTTGATATCTCGTTCACTGGATCTGATGCTGGCTGCCCTTCTAAAATCTGGACTTGTAAATCGTGTATCACTACACTGGATCGTCCAATAATAGTGGACGTAGGTAGTAGCCCGGGAACCGTTAATGACAGAACTCGAAAAAAAATATATTTATAGGTAAATCGATCAAGAAAAATCAAAATTAAATCATTTTAAAATTCGAAAATTCGCCATTTTTGCAACACAAAAGAGATATAGAAGTGCGGTACACGAAAGAAAACAGACCAATATAGATAAAGGTTCTATAAGCATAGTTACATTTTTTAATTATCTGAAGTGCGTATAGTCAAAAAGGAGTGCCATATTATTTAAAGAATGACAGGACACCACTGGTTTAAAGAGATTTCTTGGCCGACCTTCCTAAACCGATTGACTCCGCCCGGTTTTCTTTCGTGTCCCGCACTTTTACTTATAACAAGTTGTCTTAAGAAGGCAGTTTAGTGTATCTTCCCTTGCACGTATAGATTTATATATACCGGCAGATTTTTTTTCTTTGTAATTTGAATATTAGAGAGATAATAGAAGAATCTTTTGTACAGGGTGTCCCACATAAGATCCTCTATCCCCTTATCTCGAAAGATATACAATTTAGGAAAAAAAGTTATATATAAAGTGTTATTGTTTTTAAGTGAACTTTTATATTACATACCTTTCATGTATACAGGGTGCTCAGTTCTTCCTGGTTAGGAGTCAACTCCTAAAAATTAAATGGGACACCCTGTATATTATCCTGGATATGGATTCCTCATTAAAAATAAGGGTAACTTTCTTTAAGATATTGTGTACCTATCTCTCGTCGTTTAGGATATAATAGCCGTTTTATTTAATTTTTTGCTAAAAACGTATATATTTAAGGTAGTAGAAAAAAATATAAGTATATAATATTTGGTGAAGCTGCCATTTTTATATTAAAGACAACACCACAATATATAATTTAAGTTGTTTACTTTGACTACAAATTATACAGGGTGATATCAGAAATTCAATCGATCGGAATATATAAAATTACTTATAAGTCAATAATCTTAAATGGAACACCCTGTATATTATTGCAGATTTCGATGGTTCACAAAAAATTAAAGTAACTTTGTATATAATAACCTATACCTATCTCTAACCGTTTAGAAAATATTCGCTATTAAACTTTTTTTATGCAATAAAAAATACCTTTGGTTTAAATTTAATGACGAAATACGTCACAAATATTTTTTAACGGGCTGACCATAGTAGATTTTCAACAAAATACTGTAGTTTACAATTTTAACTAAAATGTCTGTATTTTCTGAGAAATTAATTCTTTCCAATGATCGATATAATAAAATACCTATGGCCGACATAACAAAAATATTAATCTTTTATTTCAACGAATACGAAATTTTAGCAAATATAGAAATGTTTTAACATTTAACAATATGTAAATTTTGTGAACTATTAAATAAGTATGTAGTAAGAAGTTAAGTTAATAGAGAACATTTACATAATTACAAATGAATTAATGTGTAAAATCAAAACAACAATTGCATGTATAACGAAAGGACCAATATACCTAATGCAAAAGGGAAAATTAAAGTAAATTTGCCACATGGCCTCCATTTTGGGCAATACAAGTTGTGTAGATGACTTCCATTTTTCTTAAGGCATCTCTTACTGCAGCACTTTCATTGATATTTTGAATTTCTTCCCTTATTCGATTCTTGAAATCATCAACATCTTGAGGTTTATTTTTGTATACTTTATCCTTTAATGTTCCCCACAGAAAATAGTCCAGGGGCGTCAAATCTGGACTCCGCGGAGGCCAACGAATATTTCCATTTGATCCAACGACCTCTGCATAGTTAACACTTAAATAAGTTCTTACTTGAATGGTGTTATGGCAAGGTGCTCCATCCATTTGGTAAATAATATTATTTATGTTACCATTGACCTCTAGTAACGGCCTGATATTGTTAGTCAGTAGCTCTAGGTACCTCGCACCATTTAAATGGTTATCCAGAAATAGAGGACCTATTACTTGATTCCTGTAAATCGCACACCAACAATGAACACTACGACGACCTTGATGTTGAATAGTTTTGATGTTGTGTTTGTTTTCTTGAGACCAATAGTGAGTATTCTTTCTATTAAATATCCCTGAGGTAGTAAATATCGCTTCGTCCGGCCAACAAATTTGGTTAAAAAAATTAGGGTTACGAAAATGTCGATCCATCATTAGGTCACAATATTCCAATCGTAGAATATGATCGGTAGGTTCTAAGTGTTGAAATTTAGCGAACTTAAACGCCCTGTAGTTATTCATTTTCAGCGTCCTATGAATATCAGTTCTAGCAATACTTAATTCTTTTTCTCTCTCTGATGGAATTTTCTGTAAATTCTTCGAAATATAAGCATATATTTAATTGCGTTTCATAATCCAAGATACTTTTCGGTTTATTTCTTTTTTCATATTTTAAAACACCATGCTGTTCGAGATCTAGTTCAATTCGCCCAAACATGGATCTTTCCGGTATTCTTCTCTCCGGATACTTTTCATGATATGCTCTTATAGTCAGTGCAACGCTTTTGTTATTTTGAAGATAACACTGATATAAGTTCAACCTTTCTTCGGCAGTATAAGACATTATAAAATAAAGATGAACTTAACGCACAACAAACCAAGATTTATTATATTATTTGACAAATATTGTTTACGTTGGTTTCCAAAGCACTTTATTTGTTTTCCATGGCAGTTTTGATTTTGCAGCGTTAGTTAATTACATGCAATATTTGGTTTCATTTTATGATTTGTAATGAATTATTTTCTCAGGAAATACAGAATACAGACATCTTAGTTAAAATTGTAAACTACAGTATTTTGTTGAAAATCTACTATGGTCAGCCCGTTAAAAAATATTTGTGACGTATTTCGTCATTAAATTTAAACCAAAGGTATTTTGTATTGCATAAAAAAAGTTTAATAGCGAATATTTTCTAAACGGTTAGAGATAGGTATAGGTTATTATATACAAAGTTACTTTATTTTTTTGTGAACCATCGAAATCTGCAATAATATACAGGGTGTTCCATTTAAGATTATTGACTTATAAGTAATTTTATATATTCCGATCGATTGAATTTCTGATATCACCCTGTATAATTTGTAGTCAAAGTAAACAACTTAAATTATATATTGTGGTGTTGTCTTTAATATAAAAATGGCAGCTTCACCAAATATTATATACTTATATTTTTTTCTACTACCTTAAATATATACGTTTTTAGCAAAAAATTAAATAAAACGGCTATTATATCCTAAACGACGAGAGATAGGTATACAATATCTTAAAGAAAGTTACCCTTATTTTTAATGAGGAATCCATGTCCAGGATAATATACAGGGTGTCCCATTTAATTTTTAGGAGTTGACTCCTAACCAGGAAAAACTAAGCACCCTGTATACATGAAAGGTATATAATATAAAAGTTCACTTAAAAACAATAACACTTTATATATAACTTTTTTTCCTAAATTGTATATCTTTCGAGATAAGGGGATAGAGGATCTTATGTGGGACACCCTGTACAGATAAAATTATAGATTATAAAAAAGATTTGAGCATCCAGTTACGGAATTTTCTTTAGTACGATCCTGAGATATGTGAGAAGAAGAGCATGTTTACTTGCTCTCCAAGAAAAAGATGCAGAGCTTAACTCAAATCTTTCCGATCTCCTTCTTTAGGTTCCCCGTTGGATCATTCCATATTTTATGGTTACATAAATATACTGTTGAGGAAAAGTACAGGAAGGTGGTAAAACTGCTCTAGTGAAATTAATGTCATTTCAAAAAGAGAGTCGGTATTTGCTGGAATTTCTGCAATTTTAAAGCCAGTATAGAAATTCTCAGAGCCGATGCGGTTGTCCTTGGAACGATGGAAAAATGGTGGCTACCATAAAAATTAGTATGACTATTTAAGGGGGTAATGTAGTGTCCATTTTAGGAACAACATCGGAAATTAATCATTTCGACGAAATCTGTCACCTTCTCTCACCTCTTCTTTTTTGCTAATAAAATCTTTTAAAATTTTATACTAATTTTATTAAACTGATACATAAGTATACAAAATATAATTTGTTAACATCGTCTTGGTATTCTCAGGATAATTACCACTTTCCAGTTATTATTACCAAAAGTATGCCTGTATGTGGCAAAAGTGGACAATAGCCCCCCAATTAAAAAATGATGTTGCATAATAACAATATATGTTGAACTAAGGTAGAAGATACAATTGTTTCAAGTTTTCATGTTGTCCTCTCTATTTTTACTTGCCTGGTAAAAGGAACAGACAGATATTTATGTTTCAGGGTCCCTAGATGCCAAAAAACATGTCTGTCTGTCTGTCGATCTGTCTGGTCGCGACATAGCTAAAAAACTACTTACCCGATTAACTTCAAATGTTGGCCAAAAATTAAGGTTCATATGGGAATGACCTCGTAAAATTTTGGTAAAAATCCAATATAAAACAAAATGACGGCCTATAATGTTAAAAAAAAATATTACTAAAAAACTGCTTATCCATTTTTTATCAGATTTTGCACAAAGATCAAGTATTATGTAGGAATTAACTGGTAACATTTTGGTATTAATCCAAATCCACGGTTCGGCGAGCACAAGTCGGGTATAAAAGCTCGCCTGCATCTCTTCGAGCTCAACAGCAAGAGGACATTGATAACCTTCATGACTGATGTGTCAAATGGAAGGTTAAGATCAACCCCCAGAAGCCCCAAGCAATCCTATTCCAACGTAGGAGACTGGCTCCAAGAGCTAGAATCCGAGTTGGAGATGTCGAGATCCCTTGGTCAAACGAGGCCAAATACCTAGGGATGACCATGGATAGAAGCTTGACGTGGAATAACCATATCAACACAGCGAGGACAAAAACCAGACAAGCAATGGGTAAACTTTATCCACTGCTCTGTCGGAGAAGTGAAATGGGACTGAGGACCAAGCTGCTACTGATCCAAATAGTAGCTAGGAGCCAACTCACCTATGGCTCCACATCCTTCGGATATGGTTCCAAATCCCACCTTATGAGGACAGAAAACAAACTCATTAGGATAGCAGTGGACGCCGCATGGTTTATCAGGAATGAGGACCTGCAGCGTGATCTTCAATGGACACCTATCGAAGACTTCATGCGGCAAAAGGCTACTCGAGCCTTCAGGGCAGCAGAAAATTACCCCAACGAAAACCTATGGGACCTGCTAGACTATGATCCGCTATCTCCGAGACGCAACAACTAGACAAGTTACAGGAGACCTAGACACGGGCTCCTGCACTAATATACTCTAGGATGGAAGTGGGCAAATGGAAATTTCTGAGTCTCTGTGCTCCTCAGGATCTAGATCTTGCCCACTGAAACCCCTAAGAGTATCAACAAAAGGCCATTAAACTCCAAGAAGAGGAATCCCAGGTACCTCAGCTGGCTCCGGAGTGAGTTGCAGCTGAACCTGAGGTAAAAAAACACCCCACCTCAGCGTCAACACTGCCGGATCACTACATCACACTACCAGGTATACTGACGGAGGGACACTGGCAACGGCAGACTGGACCACGAGACAGTAGGACGTAGACAGCGGCAAACCGGACAGAAGAAAGGAGGACAGCAGAGAAATATCCCACCTGGTAAGACGACACCTTCCCTATTAATAATATTTTTTTATTTCAGATGACTGCAAGTATCGAGAAGTGGCAAAAACATCCTGTCAAGTGAGGACCATGTCCTTCATAGGAGTTTCTCCTGAAAGGATGGCATCAACCCCATCGAAGGATCTTTGGCTAGCCCAATGATGGTCCATCTGATGGGGGCCCGTTGGGGTTTAGTGGGTATTGTTGACTCCGACAGGTGAAAACCTGACAGAGCAACGAGTCCCACACTGTCTTCCCTTCTACTAGAAGGGAATTCGTGCGTAAAAGCATTCCCCATCGTCAAAAAAAAATTCGAGCTCATTCAGTGTTCAGATTTCGTGGAGTAAAGATCCCTGAAGATGCCTCTTGCAATCGAAGGCGAAACGTCGCATAGTAATACCTATGTGACACAGTCTAATACAAAGAACCATGATTTGGTAATATATTGGTAGGAATCCAATATTATGGAACAAAATAGCGCCCAATATAAATATTTTGAAAAGATAGTATATATGTGTTACTATATGACTATGTACTGAACTAAATTGGGCCAATTCACTATTCCTAATAAAAAGAAAGATTCATAGCAAGGGGAGTTTCGGGGAAAGGGAATTTACCGATTTTTTTAGTCTTTAGTTTGCACGTATGACTGATAATTTTACTAATTATTTAACATTTTTATCTCTATAAATTCTGATTTGTTGTATTGTTTTTAATTACGTGGCTATGTTTCTGTAACAAATGTAATATTTTACTTTGCCCCTTCTCTTAAATTAAGACTTTTCGTCACCCATGTCTTTTGTTAAAAAAAAAGCACGAGTTGAAATTTTTTACGGTTTTTTTTTTGTTTTAAATAGGCATGTTTTATTTAAACGCCTCCACCTAGGTATTCTGAAAAATTATGTGAAAAAGGTAAATCATCTCCTTACTAGATTACTCTTCGTGTTTTCTAATATAATAACTAATAGCATAATCCTAACAGAATGAGACATAGAAACGTGAAAGTAATGTGCTATGCTCACGACGCAGCATTAATCGCTAATAGTGAGGACGACAACCTACAAATACTGCAGAAATTCAGCATAATGGTCGAACAACAAAGCATGGAGATTTCAACGAATAAAACTAAAAGTTTGGTGACAGCAAAGAAACCGGTGAGATGGAAATTAGAACTGAAGCGAAAAATGATAGAACAAGTTATGACATTTAATGACAGGCTAGAGCAGTTGGCGCGACGTAAAAGAGTGAAGTTGGTTTGGGTGCCAGGACACTGTGGGATTGAGGGCAACGAGAGAGCAGATGAGTTTGCTAGACTGCGCCACCAGCCCGTATGTAGGACCAGAACCAGCTTTAGGCATCACTAGGCAGCAGATAAGGACAGCACTCGACGAATGGGCACAACATGAACTTCAACGTGAATGGGGCCAGTCCGGGGTCGGGAGGCAAGCTAAAGACTTCGTTATGAAGCCCGATAAGAGCTGAATAAAGTGGTTACTAGCCCGAGACAGGAAAGCTCTAAATTCCATCGTAGGAATAGTAACGGGGCACTGTTGATTGAGGAGACACCTCTTTATGTTAGGCACTGAGGAAGATTCTATCTGCACAGATTGCCAGGAAGAGGGAGGAGGAAACTCCGCTTCACTTCCTGTGCAGATGTGAAGCGCGAGCGCGAGACTGCGCCGAGATATTTACGGCACTACGGTCTTACATAGGGACAAAGTTAAGGATCTTGCATGGAAGGATATACAGACTTACATAGTAAGGACAGGCAGATTCAAAGATGTACACCTGGTGGCGGGTGGTGGTTGAGGGAGCAGCTGGGGTAGACTGAAAGGGCCTTATAGGCCTACCAGTCAGGTCTCTAGACCTCCCCCTAACTACTACTACTACTACTACTACTACTACTACTATGACATTTAATTACCTTAGAGTGGCTATATCTAGCAAAAGTAATACAAATTAAAGACGAGGCACAGAAGTAGACAACGAAAGCATCACAGATAGCAGGAGCGCTGTAAGGGTTGGTATGGAATAACAGACATATGAGCATGGACAGCAAAACGAGAACATATAGGCAATGTTGCGAGCAGTATTAACGCAAACAAGACCCAAGCGGAAACAAAAATCAGTAAACAAAAAAATGAAGACTACTAAAATGAAAATATTGAGATTAAGAAGATGGTATTAGAGCTGGAAATCATCGTCCGCTGGGTTTAAACAACAGCCAACAGGATAAAATCTTCGTCTATAAAAGGAAAAAGAAGACATACCTATTTAAAGATATTATGTTTCTCCTTTTGCTTCCCTAAAAAACAATAAGTTGCCCCCTCCCACCCAAAATTTTGTTCTGTATACTTGGTTCTAACAACTATTATTTATTATACAGTGTGTATCAGCCACATGGAATAAATTCGATAATAAATAAATGGGGGCGTGTTCGGAAAAACGCTTGGACCCGTCGATTGGTATTTTTAGTTGCTCATTTTTTCCAATAAAAACTTTTTATACAGGGTGTGTCCTGTAACAGTGGTCAATGCCAACTTTCTTATTTCAAATGCAACACCCCGGATATTATTTAATTTTTGGATTCTTTAGGAGATTCTAAACATATTTTATGTTCAATGTCCTATACCTAAACTATTTCGGCAATATTAAGTGTTTTCAAATTTATTGCAAAAATTAAGATTAAAAAAATAAAATTATTTATTTCTTCATAATGTATAAACAAAAGTAAAAAGTTAATTTAGGAACTGTTGAATAACGTTAATCTTAAATAGAAATTTCTTCTAACGTTATTTAGCATCTCAGGCGTGACCGATCTAATCGCAAGCGTTATTCGTCTTCTTAAGTCAGCTAAGTCGAGGGGTTTAGTTTTGTATACAACATTTTTAATATGTCCCCATAAGAAAAAGTCTAATGGCGTCATATCAGGGGATCGCGCTGGCCATTCTATCGATCGTCGTCTCCCTATCCACCGATTTGGAAATATTCCGTTGAGGTACTGCCGGACATTAATTTGGTAATGGGGCGGTGCTCCATCTTGCTGAAACCATATCATATTCGCTGGAACTTGTGGGTTTGCTGGATCCGGATACAAATTTGTCAAAGGTGGCACGACATTATTTTGGAGCAGTGCTAAATAATTATCGCCATTCAAATTGCCGTCAATGAAAAAGGGGCCTATGATATGATCCCTAACAATTCCTGCCCAAACATTAACCTTTTCAGGATATTGAGTATGTTCTTCGCTGATCCAGTGAGGATTTTCCCTAGACCAATAGCGGCAATTTTGACGATTTACATGACCGTGAAGTGTAAAGGTGCACTCATCCGAAAACAAAACATGTTCTAATTGAATAACATTGTTATCTAACATAGCCATCATTTGTTCACAAAAATAAGTTCCCCTATCATAATCGTCTTCCATGAGCTCCTGAGTTGGTATCACTTTATAGGGATGCATTTTATTTTCTTTTAATGTTCGAATAATCGACGAATGGCTAATATCGAACATTGCGGCGGCTTGTCGACTAGAAATATGTGGGTTTTCCTCAAACTCAAGCATAATATCCAATTTAGTATCATCATTTATTGAATTGGCAGCTGCTTTTTTTATCTGCCTCACATGTCCAAGCTCGCGAAACTGCTTTTCTATTTTACTAATTGTCCCTTGGGATATATGCGGCAAATTTGGAAATTTTTCATGAAATAAGCGAGCAACTTCCACTTGTGTTCATGTGTTATCTCCATAACCAATCATTTGTAGAATTGTTATTTTATGCATTTCTGTTAAATGAACCATTTTTCTGATATTAGGTTTTATGCAGTTAACGCAATTCAAAAGACTATGACACTGACACTGACAACTACTGTCTTGCAAAGAGAAAGGCCAGGCATTTTACACAAAAGTAAACAGAACTTAAAAGTAAACAAAACTGGCTCTTTTTGTTCCATATCAATAAAAAGCTAAAACCAGCTAAAATGGTTTTTGCTTACATTCTTAATATGAAGACCTAAATGGTAAATAAGTATTGAGTGTGTTGTAGCGAATTTTTGTAATCAAATAAATAGTTCAGTAACCAGAACCACCTTCATGAATAATAATAAATTCGAAATAAATAAAATAAAAATAAATTTGAAAACACTTAATATTGCCGAAATAGTTGAAGATAGGTATAGGACATTGAACATAAAATATGTTTAGAATCTCCTAAAGAATCCAAAAATTAAATAATATCCGGGGTGTTGCATTTGAAATAAGAAAGTTGGCATTGACCACTGTTACAGGACACACCCTGTATAAAAAGTTTTTATTAGAGAAAATGAGCAACTAAAAGTACCAATCGACGGGTCCAAGCGTTTTTCCGAATACGCCCCCATTTATTTATTATTGAATTTATTCCATTTGGCTGATACACACTGTATATTCCTTTTTAGCCATACTTGCCAGGGAAACTCGAGGACTAACTCGGGTGCATCTCGCAACAGTTCCGTGATAATGATACAATGTTTTATATGGTACATTAAACATTACCTACTTCATAAACGCTGTGCTTGGGAAAAATTATTTTCTCATAAAACATTACAAAAAAAACCTACCTAAGGTAATTTATAGTTTAAAAGACAGCAATATAATTTGTCATATAAACGGTAAATAATTTTTCACCAGGTGTTGAAAATTGCCCCCGTAAATCATTAGGTCGTGGCCAAGTTGGTGTTCTAATTTATTACCAGCATTTTATAAGGATATGCGTTGTTTATTTCCACTCTTATGCGGGCTTCTATAATAACTTGTCTATTTTGATTGGTATATTCACATTTATTTTACTTTTTAAAGAAGGGTTTAATCAGGCTAAATCGGATCAGCGTGGTGACTATTCATTAGATCCTCTTTGACCAATATTTGTTAAAGAAAAAGATTCACTTATTCTTAGCATGAAACACTTGCATTCTTCAATAGAAAATACAGTAAATATGTCATTAAGCACAGAATATAAAATTACCGCTGTATATTTCATTTTATTAAGATATTTGACGATATATAAAGCTGCTAGAGTGTTATTCGCTTAATCAGTTTTCCCTCAATTTAGATTTAATTTAGTTTCTTCACGTACAAAGAAGACGACACTCAATATATCAACAGATCAGTCATTATAGACATGAAATATTAAAAACTTAACTATAATTTTAAATGATTTAAAAATGCGATGTAATGAAATGGGCACGATTAAAAATCTCATTGTGAAACCTTTTGCAATAAACGGATCGGTTTGAAAATTATTATTTTAAATGAAACTTTTTGCAATTCGCAAAACTCAATTTTTTCAATTTTCGCACGCTTAAAAAAAAGCATTCTTTAATATATCAATATACAGGGTGTTCCAAAATCAGCATTACAAAGAAAAAAGTTACACTTGTATTAAAATTTCAAGATAGAAAGTCCTTTGCTATTTTTTATAATTCTCAATAATCGAGTAATTAATTACTGGAAAACCTTAATTACGTTAATTACTTGACATACCCAAATGCCATGTAATTATATCATCAATTTCTATAAGAAAAGGTATTTGTCAATGATTTTGGCAATTGTACTTTAATTTTGAAAATCCGTCAAACACATGCCCGCGGGAAAATTGAGGACTGGCAATTAAGTGTAATGTACAGAGTGGTCCACTTAAGATGCTCCTATACTTTATCTCAATAAGACACTGAGAAAAAAAAGTTAAATACAAAAAGTATTTGACCCTAAGTATATTTTTTATTTATAATATTTTTAAGTATACAGGGTGTTCCATTGTGCCAGGACAGTAACCAACTTTTTTCTTTTTAATGAAATGGTATGAATATTTTTAGAAATTCTAATTCTACGCTTGATTTTGATTATTTTTTGTTATTACATAGCAAACGAAATTTTGAGTAGTTTTTGAGAAAAATGAACTTTTCTAATTTTTTTCGGAAAAACAGGTTTTTGGAAAAATGTGATTTTTTCCCACTTGAAAACTAAAATTGTGAATTTTGGTTATGGATCCATGGGAGTGGTTAATATTTAATACTCTGACCTATCAAGAGTGAAAATCCATTATACACGGTGGTCACAAATGGCCATCAAAAAAAATGTTTATGTAACTAAAAAGACTTAATTTTTTTAAATAGAACACCCTGTATTTAGCACTTTTATTGTATTTAGGATTTAATTCTGCATCATTCCATATATATAGTTTATAGTCCAAAAATTAGTAGTTTAGAAGTTATGACCAATTTTCTATAATAATTCAGGTATTTTTGTTAAAACTCTAACTAAACCTAAATAATATCCTATTCTAAGTTTTGTTTTAACAGTATAATTAAATTTAGCATTAAATCAACAAATAATGCAAGAAAGAAAGTAACTAAGTACTTATTACAAAACATTTTCGACATAACCCCCGTCTTTGGCAATACAAATAGTATAATATTACGGTTACGGTTTTAATTTTCGCAATAATAGCATTTCTAAACGCGTCTTAATTTTACAAGATATCCATGGAAAAACAAAACTAGTAAAATTATTGCCTGAGCACCAATAAATACACAGTTTTTATTTGACATTTAGTTGCTTCTAACTCTTTTTAAAGGAAAAATGGCTTTATACAGTGTCCAAGGGCGTCTAAATCTTCATGTATGTTACATAAGAGAGTCCAGCATTAGCCCTGCGGGAGTATCGGTTGTTGTATCCTGCAAGACGGGTACCCACGAAACATATTTTTTCACGAATTGTTCGTGATCTTGAACGTGGAGTGGTAATCAATAAACAAAAAAGGCGCCCAAAAATTGTCCTAACAGAAGAAAAGCAATTATAAATTCTCCTGTATTTTGAAGAAAACAACAAAAATTCGCAAAGAGATGCATCCCGAGATCTACCGGGAATTAGTAAGACTAGTGTTCAAAGGACTTTAACTGATAATAACTACCATCCGTTCAAATTTTTACCAGTTCAGGAATTATCCCAACAGGACTTTCTAACAAGGCTTTTTTATTGTTCTCTCATGCTGGACCACCATTTTGAAACTGACATTTTTAAAAATATTTTATTTACCGATGAGGCAATTTTCAATACGGCCGGCATGTTCAACCGAAAAAATATTCATTACTGGTGTAACTTAAATGAACATCGTGTAAAAGAAATGAAAAAACAGGGTCAGAGAAGTATTTATGTGTGGTGTGGTATTATCCGTGATCGAATAATAGGTCCAGTATTTTATGACTTTGTTCTGAATGGTGAGAGGTATTTAAATTTGTTGGAGAACGAAATATTTCCGTTAATTGACAATCTGCCGAACGATATTAAAAAAGGGCTTGTTTATCAACAGGAGAGTGCTCCATATCACACTGTAGTGCCTGTTAGAAATTGTTTGAATCAACGGTTTCCATTTTGGATTGGTCGGTACGGGACCATAGATTGGCCAGCGAGGATCCCCGACTTAACACCCCTGGATTTTTTTTTATGGAGCAACCTAACAAACGAGGTGTATAAAAATAGGTGTAATACTGTTTAAGATTTAAAAAGGTGAATTAGGCAAGAGGTAGAAAGACTTAATGCAACAGACGCGGTTAGAAATGCTATTGCGAGAATTGAAACCATGTATACTACTTGTATTGCCAAAGACCGGGGTTATGTCGAAAATGTTTTGTAATAAGTAATTAGTTACTTTCTTTCTTGCATTACTTGTTGATTTAATTTTAAATTTAATTATAATGTTAAAAAAAAACTTAGAATATGATATTATTTAGGTTTGTTAGATTTTTAACAAAAATACCCGAGTGATTATAGAAAATTAGTCATAACTTCTAAACTACTAATTTTTGGAATATAAACTATATATATAGAATGATGCAAAATTAAATCCTAAACACAATAAAAGTGCTAAATATAGGGTGTTCCATTTAAAAAAATTAAGTTTTTTAGTTACAAAAACATTTTTTTTATGGTCATTTGTGACCACCCTGTATAATGGATTTTCGCTCTTTATAGGTCAGAGTATTAAGTATTAACCACTCTCATCGATCCATAACCAAAATTCACAATTTTAGTCTTCAGGTGTGAAAAAATCACATTTCTCCAAAAACCTATTTTTCCGAAAAAAATTAGAAAAGTTAATTTTTCTCAAAAACTACTCAAAATTTTGTATATTATGATGACAAAAAATACTCAAAATCAAGCGTAGAATTAGAATTTCTAAAAATATTCATACCATTCCATTAAAAAGAAAAAAGTTGTACGTTGCATAGGTTGGATTTACGATACCGAAACTTTTGTGATGCTCACAAATTAACATGTAATTAGAGTAATCACTGTGTTTCAATATTTAATTTAAACTCACTAATGTTTGAGAAACTGAAAAAATGACCTGTATATTGCGTTTAAAAAAATAGAGCCAGAACAAATTAAAATTTTGTCAATTTCACGAACACTTTCAACTAAAAGTGTCTTAGAGCGGCTCCCACTGTAAATGAATAGTGAAATTGATCATCTTTGATTCAATCTACTCAAAACTTAGCTCATTTTTACTTAATCGATTTTTTATGTGTAAAATAATGAATGCTTTATATCGAATTATCGTATCGTTGAGCAAGCACCAACCGATTATAATTTTTGGCTTTAAAAGTAGCAATTTTTAATGTAAGTAGGCTATAGCATAAGTACTTGGCCAAAAAATACTTTTACCTCCAACTTTTTTTGTAATATTGGAAGGCCAAAAAGTAGAAATATCTGTCAATTTTGATGCCACAACGTAACCAGATATATTCTAGTAAGTATTGAAGTTATATTATAAGAATGGCTATTTAAAATGCCAAAATATGACATTTTTAATCAATAGAAATCGAGGTCAGAATATGATCAATAAGTAGGCATTTTTCCCAAATGCTTACCAAACATCATATCTTAGCAAGTATTTAGGTTTAATTATAGTAATAATAGCTATATGAGAATGCCAGATTATGACATTTTGTTTCAAAATTAACCTAAAATTGGGTATTTTTATTTCGCTTATTTTTGCTATAATATTGCCAAAAAATGCCACATTCTTTGACACAAAATTAAAGGGGGTCCTAGATCAAACTTTGTGCACTTTAGAACACTTTAAAACTAAAAAAGAAAAATTGTACCCCATGACTCCTAGAACACTCTATGGGTCACCTAAAGTGCATAAAGAAGGCTCATCTATCAGGTCAGTGGTTTCTTTGATTGATTCACCTTGTTACCGTCTTTCATCGTGGCTAAATAGAATTCTTAAAGAAGCAACGGGTTTTCAAAACTCATTTTCGACTAACAACTCAATTGAATTTGTTGATTCTATCAAAAATATTAATATTCCTAATGATGTAGTATACCTTTAGAATATATTGACTTGATGAAAAGGTTATTAAAACATAAAAATATCCCTAATTTATAGTTATAGACCACCTTATTTTACTTCTATCAACAGTGCTAAATCAAAACTTTGTAAGTTTAATGGGCAGCTTTTTCGACAAAAAACAGGTTTGGCTATGGGCTCTTGTCTTCCTCCCTTCCTTAGCGAAATTTTTATGCAAAACTTATTATATTATTTATAATATGGAATAATAGTGAAAAGGAACTGATCAATTTTTTAAATTTCGTCAATGGTTTACATAATAAAATTTATTTTACATTGGTAAAAGAAACACAAATTAAATTACCTTTTTCAGAATTGTTTCTTATTAGAAAAAATAATAGAATACATTTTGAAATTTAGAGAAACAGTCAGCTATTGATAATATAATTCAATTTGCTTCTAATTCACTCTACTCACATAAATGTGCAGCTTTTAATTTTTTGTTTTTTAGGTTATTTAAACTTCCCCTTTCTAAAAATGCTTTTTATAAAGAACTCAACAGATAAAACAGATAGCAGCTAAGAATGGTTTTTCTATATGTTCCATCAATAAGCTTTATTTTAAATTTGTCAACAAATAAAAATTCTCTTATAATATATTACACCCTAACTCTGGCAAAAATAACAACCAATTTGGTAATAACAACCAATATGGTAATATTTCCTTACAAGTGGCAAAATTCTTTAGACATTTTAGCATATCTATTACTATCTAAAAACAGTTAGTTAAAATTAAGGATAAGACTGATAAATTCTCAAAATCCGGAGTGTATTCGTTGAGTTGTAGCCACTGTCCTTCTGTGTATGTTGGACGGTCCGGGAGGAAGATATCTATCAGAGTACAGGGTGTCCGGATTTAGTTGCAAAAGCAGGCTATCTCGCTTATTTATAAAGATAGAACCTTGCTGTTTTCACGAACCTGAGCTAATTTTTTGTGAAACTCATGAAGCCGTAAACAAAATTTTCATAGCCTTCTTCGTTTATGAGATACAGGGCGAAATAGAAAATTTTGCATTTTGGGACCCCCCTCGTATCTCGGTTATCCTTTAACTTAACGCAAAGGGAAAAATTGCTGCTTATGCAGTTTTTTACGCTGGATCCAGTGGCGTAGTCATATTTTTCATTTGAGTTGTTATTTTTTAGATATGACCCAAAGTTGTGTTTTTTTAAACGGGACACCCTGTATATTTGTCCAGAAATTGATTTGTCCTTTTAAAAGCTTCTCAAAAATATATAATAGTATGGGTCTATTTTAATAAACAACAACAAAAATCCTAATTTTTATAATTATCATCCGAAATTTTGCAGTAGGCCATGCAAAACGATGCCGTTTTCTTTTGTTTTCTTGGAAGCAAATGACATTTCCCAATTTTGTACGCGTATATAAACTATAGCGCTAGTTTTTTGTATTTATTTATTGTGTAAAAATATATTTGTATTATTATGGAAGAAAACCAAACTTTCGAACATTATGAAAAGTACGATATGTTAGCTTGTTTTATATTAAGTAACGAAAATGTTGCTGCGGCTTCTGAGATGTATTTTAACAGGTAAATAGTTAATTTTTAGGTATGTTGAAATACTATTGCTTAATTTTTATTTAGATATCCAGAAAGGAGGCAACCTAATATATCCACTTTTTATCGGATAAAAAAGAATTTACTTAATCACGGATCATTTATCAAACCTCGTACGAAAACATATAAGAGAGAAAATCGGGAAGCTGAGGAAATTACGGTTTTGGCAAATGCAGAAGCTTACCCTACAAATTTTTGTAGGGCCAGTGAAAAGAGCATAGGGATTCCAAAAACTAGAGTTCAAGAAATTCTAAAAAAGCACAAATACCACCCATACAAATTTAGGCTCGTGCAGCACTTACAGCCAGGGGATGCAGGACGTCGGGTAGTCTTCTGCAATTGGTTTCGAGAAAGATGCGATATGGTCAGAGATTTTGAAAGGAAGGTTATATGGTCAGACGAAGCACATTTCAGTAATTCTGGTATACTTAATACGCACAATAGTAGATTGTGGTCCCAGGAAAATCAACACCAAATATTTCCCAGAAGACTGCCGGGCAGGTTTGGTCTAAATGTGTCCTGCTTCATATTAGGAACACATATAAAATTTTATTTATTTGAGGGAAATCTAACAGCCAATCGCTATATAGAAATTTTAGAGGCAGCTATACCTGAATTACTTGACGATGTTCCTCTAGCGCAAATTAACGAAATTTATTTTCAACAGGACGGTGCTCCTGCACACAATTCTGGAATGACGAGATTATTTCTGGACAATAATTTTACCAATGAATGGATCCGAACAAATGGCCCTATAAGATGGCCCCGTAGGTCCCCAGATTTGTTGATTTTAGATTTCTTTCTATGGGGATATCTGGAAAATAGAATTTACAAAGACCACTATGATAATGTCCAAGATTTAGGAAATGCAATAAGAGAAAATTTTCGCTATTTACAAAATCATCCCGTTATTTTGCTTAGTTCCCTAAAACGAATACGAAAATTGTGCAAAGCATGCATAGAACAAAATGGAAATCAGTTTGAACAGTTCTTTTGATTTCCTTGGTTACTGTAGTTCTTATACGACAGTTGATTTTTGCTGAAAGGCTTGTTACATAATAATTTATTACTGTTTTGTTCTTGTGTTACATAAATCTAGGTAGGTGGTACTTTTTTGGTGCGAAAGTATCAATACATATTTTGATAAATAGATTTAATTACATATTTATTTTGATTTATTGTTAGGATGTAGATATTGTTAACGACTTTAAATAAAAGGCAGCATTGTTTTGCAAGGCCTACTGCAAAATTTGGGATGATAATTATAAAAATAAGGATTTTTGTTGTTGTTTATTAAAATAGACCCATACTATTATATATTTTTGAGAAACTTTTAAAAGGACAAATCAATTTCTGGACAAATATACAAGGTGAACCACTTAAAAAAACACAACTTTGGGTCATATCTAAAAAATAACAACTCAAATGAAAAATATGACTACGCCACTGGATCCAGCGTAAAAAACTGCATAAGCAGCAATTTTTCCCTTTGCGTTAAGTTAAAGGATAACCGAGATACGAGGGGGGTCCCAAAATGCAAAATTTTCTATTTCGCCCTGTATCTCATAGACGAAGAAGGCTATGAAAATTTTGTTTACGGCTTCATGAGTTCCACAAAAAATCAGCTCAGGTTCGTGAAAACCGCAAGGTTCTATCTTTAAAAATAAGCGAGATACCCTGCTTTTGCAACCAAATCCGGACACCCTGTACAGTAACATGTAAACCTCTTTAATAAATATAAAAATTCCGAAATAACCGAGACTAAATTTGCATTTGCGGACCACCTATTAGCTTCAGGACCCACCGTTGCTGTACCTGAAAATATAAGTATCTTACATGGGTGTTCCAAGGGAATGAAATTAGATTTATTAGAAAAAATGGAAATAACTAAAGCCAAGAAAAGTCCAGTTCTCACTTGTGTTAATGACATATTTAATTTCGAACCCCATCTCATTTTTAATAACGTTAATAATTATTAATTAATTAGCATTGTTTATTTAATTTTAACCTTATTTATAGACCTGTCATGAGACAATTGGCACTAACCTGTATTCTTCTTTTATGCTTTATTTTAACACACTTAACTACATGGGAAGTTTTGTAGAGCATATGCAACCATCAATACTCAAGGAGTCAGCTTCTTATTATTGTTGTACGTCTAAGATGTAACGTGTAATTTGTTGTTTTGTATTTTATTCTTATTTTGTACCTGGATTTGTTGTTTTAAATGTGTTAAGGTAGCTATACTTAATATTAGTTTGTAATTGTATAATTAGTATATTAGGTTTTTCTAACATTCTAGGTCCGATGATGCTCGCAAGATCGAAACACGTGTCACCTTAGGTTTTTCAAAATATTTGTTTGACTGAAACCAAAACTTTGTGTTTTATTTAATAGAACAATGTAAGACCGACAAAACAATTTTAGTGAATACAATATTATGATATCCCACCGTGAATTTCTTATACGCGTGTGTAAAAAATAATGCTAAAAAGTGCAAAATAGAATAAATGTAAACTATTGAACTGAAAAGTAAAAAATAAACACAAAACTTTTAAAATATGAATATTTTCTCAGAATCTCGAGGTTTGTTTGTGTTTATATAAATTTAATTATTCGTGTTGTACTGACTCTAAAACTTAATAAACGCATAATATATTACAACATAATATATGGGCTGTTATACGAAAAAGTAGTAAAACAATTTTCCGTAGATCAACTAAATCTGCTTACGCAGCGTGGAGTAGTTAAGCTTTAAAATAAACAATCTATTACACATTGTGAATGTAGTTATAAGAAACTCAAATAGCAATACAAAACATCATGTTTATGCCTTCAACCTTAGGAACGGCCTAAGGCAGGGTATAAAACAAAATCTATTAAGTCTTCAGCAAAACAAAGCATGTTGACATTAAATATTGCCACTTTACCTGAGGCATCAAGTATACATGTTGACAATGAAACAATGTATCAGCTCTCTGTGTCTTTATTTTTTAATAAATGGGTAAAACTATTTAATTAAAACTTTAAAATTGGTAAAATTGGCGGAATAAAATAAAAATAAAGTGTGATGTAAGAAAAAACTGATAAAATTTTGGTGTGGACTTATGATGGTGGAACAAAATGGCGGCGTATTGAAATATTTAATCTTTGTCAAAAAACTGCATATCTAATTGACTTTGGTATTTGTGTGTAAGAAAGAGAAATAAATTGGCAAAATTTTAGTGCAAATACTGTATTAAAAAAACAAAATAAATAAACTATTAAAAAATTCGGTAAAATTCTATTTCCCAGAATAAAATTTTTGTATGAAGGAAAATAATAAACAATTAGTGCAAATCCTGTATGTAAAAAAACAAAATGGCGGCTCAATGAACTCAATTTTGTGGAGGAAAATAATAAAGAAATTATAAGTCCTAACACTGGAACCTATGGTGGAAGAGAGATCAAAATGCAAGAGTTCTAACCACGCTGCACCACAACTTGTTACGTTCTGGACGCGCGTTTCGCTAACCAAGTTAGCATCAACAGCAGACGATATAAACTAAAGTAATTTATCCTAACCGAGACTATTTATAGGTAAATGTGGTCACACTTGGTTACACCCGACTGTTGTAAACATTAGAGGGGACTATAGGGAATAGACCCTCTTATACTTATTTAGTGCTTTCTTACCACATTTAACTATTTCTATACATACTCTCAAATGCATCCAATAATCTATTATTGGATACATTCTTAATCAACAATCAACAAAATTATCATTACATCCATTACTTTTAGCTATATTTTTAATCCGATTCATTTCATTGTTAAAACGTTCTTTACTTAATAGAAAATTTACTAACCTGTGAGATAAGAAATGAAATGCTGCCATTTTGTGTTGACGGCAATGAAATGAGTCGGATGTTATATACCTATCAGTATTAGTAAGTTTCCTATAGATATCAAATTTTAATTTATCGTCATTTCTAATAACTAACGTGTCGAGAAAAGGTAATTGCCCATTGTTCTCCTTTTCGTACGTAAAATTAAATTAATGGAAGGATATTTATTGTTTAATGTTTCGGTTTTAGTATCAAAAATAGCAAATATATCGTCTACGTATCTATACCACACCTTTGGGAAATACTTGAGTTCTTTTTTGAATTGGGTTTCTATTCTACTCATAAACAAATTGGTAAGGAACGGAGATAAGCAATTGCCCATCGCAGTTCCCTCAAGTTGTTTATAATATTTATTGTTGAACTGAAAAAAAAATTGATTCATACATAATTTGATGAGAAGCAAATATTCATCAATAATATCTTTCTTCAAATTATTGAACTCAAGTAGTTCCTTTAGGTACTCTAAAGCTAGTGGTATGGGTATACTAGGAAACAATAGGGTTACATCAAAAGATATTAAAATTTTACCTTCTTTTAAGTGGACGTTCTTAATTTTATCTAAGAATTCTTAATTTTATCTAAGAATCTAAGAGTTAACCTGAAATGATAATGATGATGCTAACTTGGTTAGCGAAACGCGCGTCCAGAACGTAACAAGTTGTGATGCAGTGTGATTAGAACTCTTGTATTTTGAACCAAAGAAATTATAAGTTTTTTTTCAAGATTATGTTAATACCGTTGGGAAAAGTAAAAATTTATTAAAATAATTGATTAAAAAAAAACAAATTAAAATAATATAAAATATGGTATACAAGAATATAAAAAGTAGTTTTATTGAGTAAGTATGATATGTAAACCGATTTGTGTATCCACGCAAATAGTAACAAAACTTCACGCAAAAATTAAATCTCACGTCAATTTAACATATTTAACACCTATCACAAATAACGAAATAATAAAAAATATAAACAGTATTCGAACAATTACTGCCCCAGGACATGACGAAATAACAATAGGAATAATTAAACAAACACATTCAGCAATATTAAGACCTCTAGATCATATTTTTAATTTAATACTAGAGACAAAAGTATAATCTCGAAACGTATGAAATTAAAGACATCAGTATACAAAGCAGAAGAAAAATCGAACAGACCGCCCAATAAACACAATAACATATTTTACAAAAATATTTGAAAAATATGTAAAGGACAATATTATAATATTTCTACAAAAGAAAAATATGATAGCACCAAATCAATATGAATTTCAAGAGGGAAAAAGAACAATTACTAACATTCACAATGTAAGTTACACCAGAACGAAAACAAAAAACCACACAATAAACTTCTAAAACTATTTGAAGCAAATGGAATAACAGGAATAGCTTAAACATTAATTAAAATTACTGACAGAACAGATACCAAATAACAAAACTAAATCAAGCTTAAAGCTCCTCACAATAGATCCAAAATGGGGTCCTACAGGGAACAGTTTTGGGACCGATAGTGTTCAGGATCATTCAATATCATTTGTAGATGATATTGCAATAATATTCTAGGGGAAAAACTGAAAAGATGCAAAACAAAAGACAACACAGAAAAAACTATTTTATTTTGACCTACTTGTTCGGGCGCTAAAATTTGTGCTATAAAAAAATTGATTTATCTGTGTCGTTAGTTAATTGTTTCTAATTAAAAGAAAATAGACAAAACGATGATAAAAATTTAAGTTCTAATACATTGACCTAATCTAAGTAGCTTTCAAAGAGACTAGTTGTGCAGATATTCAGAGAATAAAATTGTTTCTGCCTTTCAGAAACATCTGTAAATTTTGAAATTTCTGTAAAGCCTAAGCAGCTCTTGAGTGTTGACTCCCTGATATATTAGACTTTTTTTTTCTCTAAATTACTCGCACTTTTGCCTGTTAAAATAATTGTAGCCATTTACGTTCCACCTTGTATATTACCATAAAATTAATACTAGATATCTATCTATAGTGCTAGAACTTTGAAATGCGTAATGGAAAATTAAAATTTATTTTTAACTTAAATGTTAAAAGTTATTTTTAAACTTAAATGTCTCGACAATTTTAAAAGATATTTAAATGTGGTTTTGAACAAATGAGAGACCATTTCACTGTTTATAAGTGCTGTGGATTGGATTTCAATATAGCGATCCCAATTCATAAATACAAGGTAGTTAACATACAGTACAATTTTTTTCACATTTTATGTCCTCCCCATTTTTGAACAAAAAAAGATTTTTTGTGATTTTTGATTATTGTAAGGGAATCGGTGAGTCAAAAGAAAAAACTAGTTTAAACAGTTTTTGTCGTATAAGAAAAAAATTAATTTTTATAAAAAACAATTTTTTTGGCCCTGAAAATTAGTTATTAGCAGAGAAATATTGTATTGTTTGATACAAAAAATACAAAGAAAGACCTATCAGCACATTTAGAATGGCTCCAGATACTCAAAATTCAGTTAAAACACCGAAACGGGTTTCAGAAAGTGACATACTTAATTTGAAATATTAATATTTTGATAATGTCAAAAAATACCAGCGCCAAAATGAAGAGTAAATGATAATAAATAATGTTTCCACACTCTTTTTCCAAATCATTATATCTTTTAGACTAGTGGCTTTAGGTATAGCTCCTGTTATATTAAAGCTATAATTTTGAAATACATACATCTCTGTCGGGACTGTTTTTAAACGTAACAGTTTTCATCCCTATAAAATTACATTGGTTCAAGATCTATTTAAAGATAATTTTGATCGTCAGATGGAATTATGTGTTGTGAAATTATGATGAATAAATGAGAAGAAAATCGAATTTTTTTTAATAACATGACTTTCTTTGGCGAATCTACTTTCGTGATAAACAGTTAACCGACATAATTACCCTTATTTGGCTCATAAAAACACTCACTAGTAACTGGACGAGTGAGACAAACACACAGAATCCTGAAAAAATTTATTTTTTGGCTGGTATAATTCATAATAAAATAATATGTCCGTTTTTTATTGATGGCAATTTAAATTCAGAGAAATATGTACTAATGTTACAAAAACAAATATTACCTGACATTACAGTAAGAAGACCAAGTGCCAATAATCAGTCGACATGGTTCCAGCAGGATGGATACTACTTTTCCAAATCGGCAGAAGAGGTGAAATCGAATGGCCAGCCAGAAGCCCTGACCTCGAGCCTGCTTGATTATTTTTTCTGGAGGTATATGAAAATTAATGTTTATGGAACAAAACCAGACAATATTGATATATTCAAAGACACATTTAGGACAGAATGTCAACTAATAACTCCGGATATGCTTCAAAATATGACAGATACATTTTATTAAAATATCAAACCGTTCAAGGGGATCATTTTCAAAATTTAATTAAATAAATTTGGTTAATCGTTAAAGCATCCTACATTTTGTATTTGTTATTTACAGGTATTTGTTGTGTTAATAAAAATAATGTTATATTTTTAAAATTAGTGAACTTAGGTATAGCATATGTTACATGAAGTTATGCTATAATTTTGTGTTGAATTGGAAAATACATCAAGAAATATACCATCCCATTAAAAAACATTTACAACTTTTACCTCTACCATCTTTGTGATGCACGTTGTATATTTAAAACTATTTTTTTAACATAGACATAAAAGAGATCAATACGCTTTGTTTAAATAATTTTTTGATTGAGTGGTGCATTTTCGAGATATTGTGGGGCCCGGGACTTTCTGAACATACTGTATATGTATATACATAATTCTGTTGTAGAGAAATTCGTTACGAGAGAAATTAAGGTTGGTGTTGACTGACTCTGCAGATGTATGTAACATTACACATTTTTAACCCAATTTTGTGCGTTATCTATACATATCAAAAAATATGCAAACAAAGGCGTTAATTTCTCTAAAATTCGTCAATATTGTCAACACATTTCATGAATAGCAGGTGCACTAAAGACCACCGGATCTGAATCTATAATCTATTAAAATACAGCCTTAGGCAAAATTGTATATGTCTTGAACAAATGGCATGTCACTGTTTTTCTTCATTGACTTAAAAATAATTAATTTTTCTAAGAGATAAAAAATGTAGCTTGGTCTCTTGCATATAAAACGGTACGAGCTGTAGATATGTCGCGAACTGTTACACGTTTTATGTACAAACTTTATGCGTACTATGGAAAAAGTTAGTAAATTCCATCTTATGGAAGGAGAAAACTCGCCGTCACCTTGCCTGTTGTACAAGGTGTTATTATTTTATGTTACAAGTAATGAAGGTGTGGGTGTCACGCTGGGCGCTGGTGTTAAATGTTGTATTTAGTCATTTTAGCCACGGGGACCTATAATACGGTTTACAACTAGTCGAACTAAAAACAAAAACATGAAGTGTTTATTCGGTTTAAAACAATTATTTATTTTCTTTGCAGGCAGGTGGGCGATGCACTTTGTTTACAGTAATAACAATATTATTTTAAAGAAAATTTCACACCCGTACTTTAATGCCTTTATTTTTCTACGTTACCATAGCAACGGGTCGGATATCCGGAAATGTTTTGCCCCCAGGGTGAGCTGTGCATATGCCATGTGATAAGATAGAAAATTTACCTTATTGCATTATTATTTAGATATTTTATTTCAAGGTTTGGGCTTTCAATAATAAAACAACTTTATAAGGTCGATAACATATATTACATATCGTCCCTGTTTTTACAAACTGGCGTATATGAAATTTTATAATTCTCTAGGAGAGTCGTTTTTTAATTTTTATTAAATATTGGTAGATTTTTCTTGCAGTATCTTATATTTCTTTTAGTTACCATAATTTTAATATTTGGTAGGGTCAAATCTATAATAGAAATGCATTGTTAAAAAAAACTATTTTGGTACACTTTTAAGACGCAAAAAAAATATATACGCCCCTGTGTGTTTTTTTTAACAAGGCGGTAACGATATACGTCTACGTTATAAAACAAAACTGCCAACCAAATTTTTAATTTTATTTATTTTACAGCTAATTTACATTAAGACAGCAGAAAATTTGAAAAAATGTATAAAAGTTAAAACGAACAAATAACAAAAACAATAATATTTTTGATATAATATTTTTGATACATTAACTTAGTGCTTTAGCCTGAAATAAAAATCTTTGTAAACATCTTGCCTAATAATAGGATTCTTTCCTTCGCATAGGGATCGCAATGATTCGTATTTCTTTTCAGGAATTTTTGAGCAGTAGTGTTTAATCGTTCGAGGTTGATATTTCCTGCGTTAACCTTTCTAGGGAGGCAAATACGTCTAAATGGGCCCTGTAGGTGATCGGTCTTAAATAAAATTACTCCAAGATTATGTTTTTCCACTTTTACCTCCTTTACTTCCGACAACCTAAATTGTTCGCCCTGATCATACTCTCTAATTGATAACACTCTGAGGTCTTGAGATAGTTTTTTGAAATCCCAGAAGTCTCCATATTGCATCTCTTGAACTATATAGGGATGTTTTTTTCTAGCTAACTTAAAAATAGGTATAAGCTGGCTAAAAAGAAATATATCACCTGCTTTTTTTACTGCAGTTGAAATGGCACTGTGGGCTGAGTCGCCTTCACTTTAGCCATGATTCTTTTCAAAGAAGTAGTGAGTTATCACTTCAATACTTGTGCTTTTGGACAAAAAATAAAGAAACATTGAAGGTGTAAGTGAATTTGTTTATCATAAATTTGCAAGAACTTGAAAAGACATGTTGAAATTTCGGATGATCCTCTCTTGCTTTCGCCCTCATGCCATGTACAGCAGTAAAAATCTCTGCTTGCAATGTTGTATATTGTAAAATTATATACACTTAAACGTTGTTTGTAGAACAAGGCACTCTCATTACTAATTGGTAAGTGGACTACCTGCTGCAAATCAAATACTGCACACATTTTTTTTGGATCTCCTGTAGCCATATCTTTAAGGTTTTGCTTTATTTCGCGAAATTTATTTTTGTTTTTATTGTGAAACTCATATTCTTTTCCCAACGCTTCCACCACTATGCCATCGGCATCGGCAGGTTCATGAACCCTGGCGGATAAAGTACAGAGATCTTTTTTTGGATTATGGAATGATAGGTTCATACTAACTATAATGCTGCCCTCTTTTTTCTATTCTATAACATCTTGTTTATACATATCGTACATTTTAACTAAATTAACTTCAGGATGGAGGTATTCTCGTGAAGTTTTTTGCCGGCAGTAGTGTGACTCTACTTTGGGGAACCTTAAATTATGAGCTCTTATTTCAGAATTGATTTTCTCATCTCGTATCTTCACACCTTCTTTTCTTCCACCTCTTTTTTCTTTCTCGACGGTGCCATTTGGTAAAAGCTTTAGCATGGCTGTTCTCATCATTTTTTCGGAGATAGCCAAAGTATTTAAAAAAAACTTCTTACATACTGGTTTCATAATACCATTTGAAGTAAAAAAATAACGATATGTTAGTTCTCTTCTGGATCCTTCGATTCCTTAATAACTACATGATGGCAAATAAATTCTCTCTGCAGGTCTAATCTTCCTAAGGCGTAAAACTCTTTCATTATGTTTTCTCTTTGTTCTGTAAAGAAGGTATTACACTTTTTGTTTTGCATTTGACAGTAACGGCTGTTACAGGTTTCTCCAACTTTTTTCGGGGGTACTAAATTCATCGAATTTGGTATGATATAGGCCTGCCTAGAATACTTCTTCTTTTTGGCTTCTTTATACAAATTCTTCTTAACTTTTCTTCCTTCGGCTTCTTTGTTTGACCCATCAACCACATAATCTTCAGGCTTTCTCTGAATAGGCAATTTACTTTCGCTTAATGAATTGTGTACCAAAATATCTGTATGCGACAAGCAGTCTTCCGTATCTTCCATGAAATGAGTGTAGCACACTGTCTAGAAGTTTTACGTTTTTTGGTACTGGTACTATAATAACAGTGTCAGAATCAGAATCTACGATTTTGTGTATGGTACATACATCCTTAATATCCACAAAATGAATCTCACAGAGCCAGTGTCCGCAAGCACAAGAAATTGAACTTGTCTTGGAACAGTGTTTTATTTTACACTGGTCTTTGTAAGATTTGTCCTGGAAAGAATCATCACTATTTGCGTCATCTGATGCAGCTCTTACAGCTAAATCTAGAATTAAAAATTACGACGTTTATACTAAGCCCTTGAACTTTATAAAAAATATATCTTACCGCGGTTCTTTGCTTGTTGGTTACAGTTATTTGCGTTTTTACGATTTTGAAAACGTGAAAGGGGCATATCTGAGTCGTCGCTTAACTGTGCTATTATTTCAACATCGGCCTGGTTCTGGTCTATTTGCAAATCTGTATAAAAACGGCACGACGTTAATAAAACAAATTTTAACTTTGAAAAGCAAATAACTTACTTTCGGTCTTTTCATCTTCATCACCTGCATTAGTGTTTTTACCGTTTTGAAAAAATGAAAGGGGTATATCTGATTCGCCGTCTGACTGCAATATCCTATCAACACTGGCCTGGTTCTGATCTTTTTGTAAATGTGTATAAAAAGTTAAAATACTAAATTTTTTTCTGAAAACTACTTTCTTTATCGTTATTAAAGTGTGTGAGACGTTAAATTTACAGTGCCGAAAAAGTTTCAGAACAATGAAAAAGTATCCTATTATCTCCTAGACTGTAAAAAAAAGTACCTGAAATTAGGCAAAAAGATTGAAATATCATGTTTTGGTTGTTATAATCTAAAAATGTAAGTATTTTATTCATGATAGTCTGGAAACCAAAATATTCTAACATAGCACTTGCTCTAGAATTTCCTTGGCATGATAGTATAAAAAAATTCGAACTAAATTTTAGATATAATTAAAAAAAAAATTAAACTTACCCTGTGGTTCTGTTTCCTTTTCCTTTTCAGAATGTTGTTGATTTTCTGTTTCCGTTTCAGTACTATTTAGTCCTTGTGAATCAATAATTTTGCCATAGTACCACTTATTTAAGTAACACAACTTAACGCCGACTCTTTTTTTAAATTTCTGATGTTTTTTTAACGGCCGTAATTCATCCGATGCAACTACATTTCTTTTCCCGTTTCTCCACTCCACTAACACATCCATTATTAAGATTAATTATTGCAAAAATATATTTCAATAACGCAGTGTAAAAAACCCGGTAAACTAGTTTTTAAGGTTAAAAATAAGCAACTATAATGTCACAAACTCGCGTATATCGATATACGCCTTGCGTGTTCTGACGAGTCAAATGAAGTTATTTTTTGGAACAGGCGTTTATCACATCCGCCTGTTTGTAATGCTCGGATTTGTACTTTTTGTTTATACGCCAAAACTATTAGTTCATTTATATTTTGAATCGTTCCTCGGATATATACGCCCATTTGTGTGCTAATAGTAGACTTTTAATAAATACATTTACGCCAGTAAAATCATTTTTTGAAAAATCACGATATACGCCACTTCGTGAAAAGAGGGACGATATTAACTTTAGATAAACAAGGAATTATTCTAATCTAGCAGGTAAGGCATCAAAATATTTCTTAAATTCTTGCATTACTTCTTGCTTTCATAATGGGGAGTAAGGAGGTGCTTCATGTGTATACAACTCATCAGATTCCCATAAATGTTTATATTTCAGGAAGTAGATATAATATTTGGACACTATTTTGTTCTGCTTACATCGGAATAATCGGTCCAAGAAAGAAGATTCTTGATAAACTATTTTTTTGACATCCGCAAGGAGACTTGTTTGGAAAGAGTAGACAGTGGCCTTTTCTACTACTTTTATTAGGCAAGGCAATGTTCTGTGGTTTATTTTAATACCGTTAATCTTCTTACAAAACTTACATAAACTGTAACTTTTTAAATTATCCATTTTAAAAAATTTTCACATATACGCTGCGCGGTGTAAGTAGCACTGTCATTTTTAATTTACTAGTTACATTCATTTGTCGTTGCCCTGGCAATCTCTGTTTTACGATTAAAATGATAATTTAAATACTGTACATAATACCTATAGTTGAACGCGGTCTTATCGTGCGGGTCCAAAGGTCACCAACATTATGAATCAAATCAGAAAACACAGTGAATACCAAAATGTTGTGTGATTCTTTTATCGAGCTATTAAATCTCGATGGGCTATTTATAAATATACAGGAAGAAAAAAAATAGTTTTTTTTTATTATATTACGCAATATTATTGAGATAGCCACTTAATATTATTTTATATATTAAATTAAATTCGCTAAATATGTATTTGGTTAAAATTTTTTGGTCGGCAAAAACAAAAATACACAAAATGGCAAGCGCCTTATTAAAGTCGGAAGGCGGTTCGAATCAGTGGAACAATCAGGATATGTTCTGTTTATACAGCCACTTATTGAAAGTGAGATTTTTTTATCAATCACCAAAAATTATGAGCCCCGCTTGACCTAAAAATCTAACCACTTATACAGTGTCATTTTAAAATTTTATTTTGCAAAAATATTATACTTTTGTTAAAAACACAAGATAATTAGTTATTACTTCCCTCGTGAGATTTTTTCGGATCTTTACGTTTAAGGATCCCTAGATGCCGGAAAACATGTTCTCAATTCCGGTCTGTCTGTAGGTATGTCTGTCCGTCAGTCTGTTCGCGGCATAGTTAAAAAACTACTTATCCGATTTCTTCAAATTTCAGTCTAAAATTAAGGGCCATGCATGCGAAAAATACAGGCTATATGTATATATATATATATATATATATATATATATATATATATATATACACATATATATAGCCTGTATTTTTCGTTAGCCCCGAGTTTCTGGTAAAGCGATTTTACCGATTTTTATATATCAAATTTTGTCTTATATTTAATAAAACAATTTACTTATTTCAAACACGCTTTAAAATTGGAACAAGTATTCTATAATTATTTATTTATTGCCTACAAAATTACAAATGTACTAAAAAAGTAAGCAAAAAAATGACGTCAAATCTAATAAAAAAATTTTTAAATTAAAATTCACTGGCTAATATCCGGGAGCCAAAAGCTCTGAGAATCGGTATAAGGAATGTACATAAACTTGTGCTTAAAAAAAACATAATTTACTTCCGAAGAAGATTAAATAATGTACACGAAAAAATCCAAAGGCAAAAGACTTAAGTTACAATGCAAAAATGGATATTCATAATGCAATTTATGATTTATACACGTCAAAGACTAATATAAACCTTCAGAAACCTTTTAATATTATAGACTAAAACATATCATCATCACTTAAAAAGTCCTCATCTCCCGGTGGTCCTCAAATGGCGCAATGATCATTGGTGCTATTTCGACATTTAGAACTCGTTCTCGATTCCTCCAATTTTGTATTAATTTCTCCGTATGTTCCACAGATTTCTTACAGTACTCCAGCGTAATATAGTTTAATGAATCTTGCCAAACATTTTGCACTTCATCTGATGTAAGACCATCGTTCACGTGTTTTTCGTAATATGATTTTGTCCCAGCTCATATTAATTCTATTGCGTTAAACTGGCAATAGTATGGCGGCAGTCGTAAAACCTCATGTCCACCGCATATAAACTACGAAGTTTATATACTAAGGATTTTGTATTTGTTTTATTAGCCAGTCATAAATATCACATTTCTTCCAGGATGAAGTAGGTTGTTTATTTAAGATTCTTGAATGATAAGATTAAAGATGGAGCGTCTAAATTTGGAATCAGTTGTTCTTTTAACCACTTTTCAAACAGGTTACAGATCATATTATCATGGTAGTCCATACTTTTGGATGTTGAAGAAAATAGTAAACTTGCACTTGGGAGAAATCCTGTTAAAGAACCTGCATACAAAATGATGAACCTTTTTCCCGTCCCACATCCCTTTTTTCTCTTGACACTTTTTACAGACTCGTCCTGCCAAGATTTCGAACCACTTCCATTAGAAAATATCCAAGTCTCGTCTAAAAATACCACTTTTCTAAATTTTGAATTAACATTTTCCGTGTATTTCTTTTAAAACTGGATACGCTGACTTGCTATATATGGCAACTAGCATAAAAATCTTCGGTTACAGTTCTCTTTATATCGAAAACCCAACATTTTTATTAATTTTGACAACGATTTTAGTCCAACTTTCAATATGCCTCGATTTTTTAAAACTTCTTTTAAAGCTTGAAAGGTTATATTAGTTTTTGATGTGCATAAATCGTAAATTGCATTACAAACATCCATTTTTACATTGTCACTTAAGTCTTCTGTCTTTGGCTTTTTTCGTGTACATTTCTTAATCTTCTTCAGTAGTAAATTATGCTTTTTTTTCATGCACAATTTTCTGCCAAGTCCTTACACCGATTCCCAGAGCTTTTGCTACTCTCTCCTGGATATTGGCTGGTAAATTTTTATTTTCGTAATATTTTATTACATTTAATACCATTTTTTTCGCTTGTGGATGTAAAAAACCCAAAAATTGTTTTCTATTACTCATTTTGTCACTGACTTGTCAATCTGACTTTGAAGTGGCATCGCTCAAAGATTTTTGCAATTGCTGGTATTTATATGTTTATCCTCTTTTTTCATATGAAAATATCGTAGGTCTATCTAATTCATCTTCCGGATTATAGGCAGAGGATATAATTACACTTAATAAAAGAAAAACAAACTTAAAAAATTTGTCGTTGATAAATCGTATGACCCGCACGATAACACTGCTTTTGACTATACATAATGTACTCTCAGGATAAATTTCATGCAGTTCCGTCAAGTTTAGTTATATTGAATAGGGCAAAATTTCAACTTTAAAATACCCTGAATCTGATGAAGTATACTTCTCGTTAGTAAAGTTTACGGAAATTAGTTCCTTGAATTTTAGTAAATTAAGCTTAAATAAAAATCATCAAGAGTTCTGTTATCCTGACTTTTCATCATTCACAGCCGACTAAACAATAATTGAACAACAATATGTCGTTTGCCCTCAAACTACACGAAAATCGAGATGAAAATTAAAAATAAATTTTGGTGTGAAATTTTCTTACCGAATCTTCAAATCTTCATTTCAACTTTAAAAACCGATAACTGATTTTTGCAGTTTTGATATATAGTATATTACATAGCAGGTGTTGAAAGTGGTAGCTTTCAAGCGAAGCGGTGCCGAGTACGGAAATCCTTCAAGTTTGAAAACGGTGACTTTGACACGAGTATATTTTTCCTACGCCCACTCAAAATTTTTTGTAGAAGTATTACATTTTATAATTTACGAAATGAAATCGTAAGTTTTTAGGACTACTAGCACTGAAAAGTAACTTTTCCGCACGATTTGTTAAATAATGAATATCTTATCTACAACACTCAATAATATGAAATACTTGCAAAATAATTTTTGTAATTACAGTATATTAATTTCCACTTATTTATTTCTGCTTGACAGCTGTTTCTACACCCTGTGTCTTTGTCAAAAGCTAACTTAAAACTGACACTAAAATCTGTACCAAATATAAAAAAATATATAAAAATCGGTGTTTACCCACCTCATCTATTCTTTAGGTATAAAGATTTAACAGAGGGGGAACCATTTAAGTCCAACTGGTCATTTAATAAAATATTTCGGGTTGTCCTCTTGTTAATTTTTAAACTTTCCAAATAGTTCAATTTGTAACTTTTATTAGCCCTACGCAAAATTTTATATTCCTTTTTAAACGTATGATTTGCTTCTATCAAATGTTTAGCGTAATTGGAGTCTGTTTTTTTCTTTATTATATGAGGATTTGTGTTTTTTTATACGTTTATTGAAAGATCTACCCGTTTGGCCAATGTAAACTTTATCACAGGAACCACTTTCTAATTCGTATACCCCTGATTTTTTAGATTTATCAGACTCGGATTTATTATTTTTAGTATATTTCTCTAATGTATTATTTGTACAGAAGGCAACTTTATAATCTGCTCTCATGAGATGTTTACTGATTTTAGAGCTAATTTTGCCTGTATATGTTATTGTATTAAATTTGGCTATATCTTTTAAATTATTATTTGGATAGATTAAATTGATTGCTTGTTAATAGCAATCTGCTTTATAATATTCAATTCTTTATTATAGTTATCTGATGACATAAGTATACTAATTAAACGATGTACAAAGCTGTTGAAAGCTGCCATTTTATGTGCAAAAGGATGATTTGATGTTTTATGTATTGTTAATTCTGTGTAAAATGGTTTATGATAAATTTGAAAATCGTGTTTGTTGTTATTGCTCATAATTGTTAAATCCAAAAAATTTATTGCCTTATTTTGTTCCACTTCTAACGCAAATTTAATATTTTTATGTAAATTATTAATAAAATCTAAAAATAACCTTAGTTGTCTCTCTGTTCCCGTGAAACACGCTAGTATGTCGTCTACATATCTATACCGATAAATGAACTTGTTTCTTAACAGATGATTATACATTAATTGTTCAATATTATCTAGAAATATTTCTGCTAGTATAGGACTCAAAGGATTACCCATTATTAAACCTTCTTTACTTACATACACGGAGGCATTGAATTCAAAGTAATTTTGATCTACATACACTGTTAACAAGTCCAATATATCATTTTTAATAATATGATTAACTTTATTTTTGAGTATTAAATTATCGACTGAGTTAATAGCGTTAATAGTATTTATATTGTTAATTAATTCTAAACTATTTTTAATACTAAATTTTGGTTTAAAATTATAAAATGTACTAATAATGTCTATTAATTTATTAGAAATTGTGTGAAATGGAGCTGTCACATAGGACACTACAGGTCTAATGGGCATATTGCCTTTATGCAGTTTAATAAATGAATATAGCTTAGGTACTTGTGGATTCATTATCGTTAATTTATATTTAGTTTTTTCATCAAATAAGCTACTATCTTTCATTACATTTTTTATAATTTTTTGATACATTTCTGTCGGATATTTATCGATCTTTTGAAATTTATCCGGATTCAGAAATTCTGAAGTTATTTGAATATAATCTTCTTTTTTTATTGCAATAATGGTTTTTCATTTATCCGCCCTAGTGAATACAATATTATTTTCTGTCATTTTACTGTTAATATTTTTAACTAAACTATAATTGTTTGATAATCGCTCATTAGACAAATCCCAAGGTATTGAAGTAATTGATTGAGCTAATATATGTTTATAGTTATCATTACCTATTTTATTTACTGCTATTTCACATTCAACTCCTGTATAATGAATTTCCATCAAGTAATGTACATTATAAGAAATCTAAAAATGTTATTATTGAACTAAAACCTAATTGACGTTTATTTGAGGACTATATCGATCGCAGGAAAAATGTTGTACCTAACACATTCGGAAAGTGTCTTTTCCGCCCTTGATGGCTTGAAACTGCCATCGCGTGCGGAAAAGTATCACTTTTCTCTTAGGTAAATAACTATTTCAACACATATGTTTAATTTTTTTTAGTACGCGTGTAATATAGGACACTTTCTAGCCCAGTTAACAGTGTGTTTTTGTTCAGTTTTGTAGGTGGGCATAGGAAAAATTAGTTTTTGTGTTTTTCTCTAGCTTTTCGAATTTTACCAAAATTTTAAAATGTAGCCCGTGTTTTAGAGCGCAAGTAAGTCGAGTTTTCAGATTAAAATTTGGTACCATTACAGTCACAGTTTAGTTAATTTTGCCATAGTAACCTGAGATAATATGTTTTAATTTATTTGAAATAAGTACATGTATAAAGTTACTTAGGAAATGCTTTAAAATATAAGATATTCATAAAATTAAAAATACTAACAATAAGGTACTGCAAATAGGAAAGCTCACATAAAAAATCGGTAAATTTCCTTTACTCGGAACTTCCCTGGGTATGATATTTTTCCATTTGTTAGGAAGAGTGAAGTGTGACCCAATTTAGTTCTGTACTTAGTTACAGTATAAATGTTACATATACTGTCTATTCAAACATATTTATTAGGCGCTATTTTGTTCCATCATAATGATGAGAGCAGCGAGTCAATAAATAGAGGGAATTTTAAAAGATCACAAAAAAATTAAATATATTTTTACTGGTGACTCGAAAACTATTCAAAACGAAAAAATTAGCACACAGTTTTTTTCTGTGCAAGTGGATGACACCACTAATATTACGCAAACCTCCTAGTGTTCCATAATTTTAAGATACGTTAATCCAGAAGGTTCAGTAGTCGAGAGATTCTTAGGATTCTATAATGTCAGCTCCGATAGAACGTCGGAGAATGTATATTGTCTATTGCATCATCTAATCTAAATGGCCTTCAAAAAAAAAAGAAAAAGCGCCGTAGGCTGTATTTGTCCTGATGCAGCACAGTTTAAAAATATTTCTAAATGTCGAATTTTTTTGCAAGCCTTACTGGTATTCCCTCATTTTTTGAACACTCAGCCAAACGAACATATGCTCTTACATCTGCATCTACGAGGCGTATATCAACAATTACAGAAACTCGTTGGTCTTCAAATTCGAAGTTAGTAAATGTGATTGTTCAAGTTGCGTTCTTCAAAAAAAATCGTTTAACATTTATGATGTCGACACTGAATTTTCTCGTTTTATAAAAACTCTAACTAATATAGCTTCTGATTTTTTTCCTCTTAGGCCTATCAAAAATAAAAGAAGTAAACCCTGGTCCACTAAAGGTTTACGTATATCTTCTAAGAACATGCGGTCACTATCTCATTTAAAGAAATTTTCGGACAGTGTCTTTTTTCATAATTATGTAAAATTATACAGAAAAATTTATCATAAAACTATTAAAGCCGCCAAAGATATTTATTACAATAATAGACTTTCTAACGCCAAAAATGTAGCTAAAGAAACCTGGTCTATCGTAAATGATTTAAGAAACAAAACTCCTTTATCCAGCACTATCCTTACCTCTCCTGAGGACCTAAACAATTATTTTGTAAATGTAGCCAAAGATTTGACTAAATCCGTATCTCAATCTAATGACCCAATTTCATATCTCTCTAATCATAGGGTAAACCTGCACAGTTTCTTCTTTTCACCAGTAGTTTTATCAGAACTTCGTAGTACAATTAATGATATCAAAAATAAATCTTCTTCGGGAACTGATGGGCTTACTTTAAAAATGTATTCAAGTCTGCCGGAATGCACGCTAGAGCATCTGACTACTTTGATAAATATGTCTTTCCAAAATGGTACTTTTCCAAGCTGCCTTAAAACTGCAATAATCATACCTCTTCACAAAGGAGGTGTTTCAGAAGAAGCTTCGAACTATCGCCCAATTGCACTTCTCCCTACGCTATCTAAGATCATCGAAAGACTGGTTAAAAAAAGGCTTTTATCATTTCTGTCTAGATATGAAATACTTACAAAACATCAATTTGGATTTTTAAGTAACAAATGCACAAGCGATGCCATGTTTTCCCTTCTTAATAGAGTTTACTCCAGCCTAAACAACCATCACGCTACGGCAACAATTTTCTGTGATTTTTCCAAAGCTTTCGATTGTGTGAATCATAATATATTAACTAACAAGCTGCAGTACTATGGATTTAGAGGGGCTCCTCTCAATTGGTTTAAGTCATATCTTAGCAACAGAAATCAAGTTGTGAAAGTTGACAACAGGATGTCTTCTTGTAGGCCAATGGAATGTGGAGTGCCTCAAGGCTCGGTACTAGGCCCTATCTTGTTTCTTCTGTTCATAAACGACATGGCTAATTTAAACATTAGTGGAAAAATATGTCTCTTTGCGGACGATACCAGCTTTACGTGGAGCCACCCAGATGTCACGGACCTACATAGGATTGTATCTAATGACCTAATCACCATTAAATCCTGGTGCGATTCTAATCTCCTATGTTTGAACATCTCTAAAACGAAAGTCTTGTCTTGTCTTGACACGCTGCAACCTTTTGACCTTAATGGCACCACTATTGATGTCGTAAACTCTGTAAAATTTCTAGGGCTTCTTGTAGATGATTCTTTAAAATGGGATCCACATATCGACACTTTATCAAGGAAGTTAGGTTCTGCTTGCTTTGCGTTAAGATCTGTTTCCGAGGAGCTTAGCTTTTCTACCTCTAGAACTGTTTATTTTGCTCTTGTTGAGTCGCACCTCAGATATGCTATTCCATTCTGGGGTACATGTTGTGCGACTCAATTTGATCGAATTTTTATACTACAAAAAAGAGCTGTTCGTTACCTACTGAGACTTAACAGTAGAACTCACTGCCGAGATTTCTTTAAAAGATATAAAATACTAACCCTTTCTTGCTTATTCATTTTGGAATCGGTTTGCTTAATTCGTAAGCACGCACCTGCTCTATTAGAGAGACCTTCTCACAACTACCCTCTCAGAAATACTGAGCACGATCTCTATCTTCCAACCCCACACTCAGAGTTAATTAAAAGATCAGTAATCTACAATGCAAAAATAATGCATAATCACCTGCCATTTAACATCAAATCCATAATATCTCTGACTTCATTTCGCAAGGCTTTGAAATCATTCTTACTGGAAAGAGCCTTCTACACCGTGAACGAGTTTTACAACACATAATTTTATCCTTATGAACCCCTAGTGTGATAGTTGCCATTACCAACCATTTTTACCGAATTTTGTATATGTATTTTTTTAATTGTTTCGTACTTTTTTATTTTTTACTTTGCTTTTTTATTTTTTTACATTATATTTATGAAAATGTTTATAACATAGTACGACTGACAAAGTACATTTCTAATGTACTTCTTTTAGGATTCTATAATATTAATATTCTAAATTCTTGATTTAAATATTATTTTTCTATAATATTTATGATGTGTTTTTGTTTTGTTTTGTTTGCTAATTTTGATGTTTGTAAACTATTTTTTTACAACAGCTTTGTCCACAAAATTGTAAAATTTTTTTGACAATAAAGCATTTACAAAATTATTTTTCCATATCCAATATAAAACGCTTCGTGAGGCACTCTGTAAAAAAAGAAATGAACATTTTTTTTAATACCGTATTTGATAAAGCAAATTCTATTACAAAAATAAATCATTACAGACGTGAGCTTGCTAAGCTTTCACCTGAAGAAATTAGGGCTAAGTATAGAACCCTTTTTTATGAAATATTGGACCATATTTTAATGGAAAAGCTTTCAAGACTATGAAAAACTTACATTTTTATGTTTGGCAGATTCGGCTAAATTTTCCGACTGGCCCGTTTGAAAATTTGTTACAGTTATATGGGGAAATATTTTCAAAAAGTCAACGAATTGAAAGTGAGCTTGGTCTTATTTTTGCCAATGATAGTAATTGGAATATATCGCTGCAAGAGCAAGTGAAAAAATTAATGATAATAAAGATATTTTAACCAAAGCCTATAAAGTGTTTCCCTTATTTTGACAATACCGTCGACAAGTGCTTCAGTGGAAAGAAGTTTTACTTGCCTCACACGTGTAAAAACTTATTTAAGAAATACAATATCTCAAAAAAGACTTACTTCTCTTTAAGAAATACAATATCTCATAAAAGACTGACTTCTGCTATGAAGGACAGGAGAATTGATTTAGTATATAAAATTTATGTAAGTCATAAAAAACTACCTCTTCCACATATAAAAAAAATTCTGGAAAAAAAATTACAGCTATATTTTCTTGTTCATTTGCACCTCACTTACTTTTTCACCCATGAGCCGCCACAGGCCTTTTGTTACCCTAGAAATACATATATTATTAGAGATTTTGTACGTTAAGAATTGGATGGTGTAAACTATAAAGATGTTTATTATTATTATTATTTATTAATGAAGTTATATGTATGCTAAATGTGGTAATTTGAAATACTCCTTGTCAATTTAAAGTTAGGTATTATTGTTGAGATGCCGAAAAAGACAAAAAAAGAATTTTGCTTACAAATAAAAGGATATGTATCTATTTAAGATAATATTTTTTCGAATCATTAGCACAACGCCCTGCACGGAAGCCAGCCATAACAGCGTTCGAGAAAGTTTCGACGATAATAATGACCATTTCAAAGAGAGAAAACCTTGATCACTTCGGACTCCAACTGATGTTCTCCTTTATTCGTAAAGATTTATAGGGCATATAAACTCATCAACGTCACCGAGCAGGTTTACAGACACTATTAGTGTCAAATTATGGCCAATTTCGCTACTGAATTTTTAAATTGCTTTATTGTTGTATTCTACTCTTTTTTTGGCCTCCAAGACACAACAAACTACCATTAAGGCATTCCTCGAAATTTTGTGTTTTCTTTTGGGTAAGTGGAACTAGATTGTTACGGTTGTCTATAACCGTCGAAAAGAAAAATACCCGTTTTGTTACGCTTTTAAGTAACAGCGTAAACAATGTTTTTAAATGTCTCTCGTAGTGATTCTAATAATTTCATAGTTTTTAAATATTGATCTCGCATTTTGTAACGCTTTGCATTTTTATAAACCTAATTATATTTTTTTTTCAAGATTTCCTAGAATTAAGAGCAAAATTTAAATATCGATCATATTAAATTTCATTTGATGTACATTTCTTACGTTAATTGTTATTTGATAAAAACTAATACGTTTTTCATGCAACATTTAAAAAAAAAGTTAAAGCATTTCTTGCTTGAAAAGAAAAATCATACAAGCAAATGTGTAATGTTTTGACATCTGCAATAGTTATTTATACAATATGAGATGTAAGTAACATTTACCAGTCGAGGCAAAAAAGTTCAAAACTGGTTAATGTACAGGGTGTCCGGATTTGGTTGCAAAAGCAGGGTATCTAGCTTATTTTTAAAGATAGAGCCTTGCGGTTTTCACGAACCTGAGCTAATTTGTTGTGAAACTCATGAAGCCGTAAACAAAATTTTCATAGCCTTCTTCTTTTATGAGATACAGGGCGAAAGAGAAAATTTTGCATTTTGGGACCCCCCTCGTATCTCGGTTATCCTTTAACTTAACGCAAAGGGAAAAATTGCTGCTTATGCAGTTTTTTACGCTGGATCCAATGACGTAGTCATATTTTTCATTTGAGTTGTTATTTTTTAGATATGACCCAAAGTTGTGTTTTTTTAAATGGGACACCCTGTATATTTGTCCAGAAATTGATTTGTCCTTTTAAAAGCTTCTCAAAAATATATAATAGTATGGGTCTATTTTAATAAACAACAACAAAAATCTTAATTTTTATAATTATCATCCGAAATTTTGCAGTAGGCCATGCAAAACGATGCCGTTTTCTTTTGTTTTCTTGGAAGCAAATGACATTTCCAAATTTTGTACGCGTAAATGAAATATAGCGCTAGTTTTTTGTATTTATTTATTGTGTAAAAATATATTTGTATTATTATGGTAGAAAATCAAACTTTCGAACATTATGAAAAGTACGATATGTTAGCTTGTTTTATAATAAGTAATGAAAATGTTGAAGCGGCTTCTGAGATGTATTTTAACAGGTAAATAATTAATTTTTAGGTATGTTGAAATACTACTGCTTAATTTTTATTTAGATATCCAGAAAGGAGGCAACCTAATATATCCACTTTTTATCGGATTTACTTAATCACGGATTATTTATCAAACCTCGTACGAAAACATATAATAAAGAAAGTCAGGAGACTGAGGAAATTACGGTTTTGGCTAATGCAGAAGCTTACCCTACAAACTCTTGTACGGCCAGTGAAAAGAGCATAGCGATTCCAAAAACTAGAGTTCAAGAAATTCTAAAAAAGCACAAATACCACCCATACAAATTTAGGCTCGTGCAGCACTTAGAGCCAGGGGATGTGTTCTGCAATTGGTTTCGAGAAAGATGCGATATGGTTAGAGATTTTGAAAAGAAGGTTATATGGTCAGACGAAGCACATTTAAGTAATTCTGGTATACTCAATAGGCACAATAGTAAATTCTGGTCCCAGGAAAATCAACACCAAATATTTCCCAGAAGACAGCAGGGCAGGTTTGGTCTAAATGTGTCCTGCTTCATATTAGGAACACATATAAAATTTTATATATTTGAGGAAAATCTAACAGCCAATCGCTATATAGAAATTTTAGAGAGGCAGTTATACCTGAATTACTTGGCGATGTTCCTCTAGCGCAAATTAACGAAATTTATTTTCAACAGGACGGTGCTCCTGCACACAATTTTGGAATGACGAGATTATTTCTGGACAATAATTTTACCAATCAATGGATCGGAACAAATGGACCTATAAGATGGCCCCTAGGTCCCCAAATTTGTCGATTTTAAATTTCTTTCTATGGGGATATCTGGAAAATAGAATTTACAAAGACCACTATGATAATGTCCAAGATTTAGGAAATGCAATAAGAGAAAATTTTCGCTATTTACAAAATCATCCCGTTATTTTGCTTAATTCCCTAAAACGAATACGAAAATTGTGCGAAGCATGCATAGAACAAAATGGAAATCAGTTTGAACAGTTCTTTTGATTTCCTTGGTTACTGTAGTTCTTATACGACAGTTGATTTTTGCTGAAAGGCTTGTTACATAATAATTTATTACTGTTTTGTTCTTGTGTTACATAAATCTAGGTACGTGGTACTTTTTTGGTGCGAAGTTATCAATACATATTTTGATAAATAGATTTAATTACATATTTATTTTGATTTATTGTTAGGATGTAGATATTGTTAACGACTTTAAATAAAAGGCAGCATTGTTTTGCATGGCCTACTGCAAAATTTGGGATGATAATTATAAAAATTAGGATTTTTGTTGTTGTTTATTAAAATAGACCCATACTAATATATATTTTTTAGAAGCTTTTAAAAGGACAAATCAATTTCTGGACAAATATACAGGGTGTCCCATTTAAAAAAACACAACTTTGGGTCATATCTAAAAAATAATAACTCAAATGAAAAATATGACTACGCCACTAGATCCAGCGTAAAAAACTGCATAAGCAGCAATTTTTCCTTTTGCGTTAAGTTAAAGGATAAGCGAGATACGTGGGGGGTCCCAAAATGCGAAATTTTCTATTTCGCCCTGTATCTCATAAACGAAGAGGGCTATGAAAATTTTGTTTACGGCTTCATGAGTTTCACAAAAAACTAGCTCAGGTTCGTGAAAACCGCAAGGTTCTATTTTTAAAAATAAGCGAGATACCCTGCTTTTGCAACCAAATCCGGACACCCTGTACTTACATCCCATAAAGTATATAACATTTTTCCCTTCCCTGTATTGTATGTTTACAAGAAAATGCTGAATATATTTTTGGATTTTTATTATCATTATATGCGATAGCATTCTCATTAAATTATGAAGGCAGCCGTGATCCGTTGCCAGAGTAACATAAGCAGTTTTTATTTTATCAACAATGTTAAGTTGACAATTCATAGCGAAAAGTTTGAAGAAGTCGAATTGTTTGATTCTGTGTGGACAAAATTATCCCTACTACCGGAAAAGTCGAAAAAAAGATATGAAGCAGCATATAAATCCTTTAAGAATTGGTGCTAAAGCAAGACGGCTACTGCAGTCTCAGTCTGTTTTTAGCGTATTTCCACGAAAAAAGTTCTATATTGAAGTCCCCATCAAGCTTATGGTGTGAGTATTCGATGTTGTAATGATGTAAAATGTAAAAAAACACTATTTTTTACAAACACTTCCTCTATATTTAATTTAACAACGTGACAGGTTTCACTACACAGTAGCTTCTTCGGACGTTACATCTCGAATGCACAAGCTTACAAGTTAAGGTAATATTTATATAACTAAGTATAATACAACCATTTGGAAATTTTAATGCCTTAAAATAGGTCTGGGAATTTTTACGTACTAGCAATAAGATAAAAAGAATTTACCTAAAATTATTAGAACATATTTAACAAGGGTGAATTATTGAGATCTACCTGATCGTTTAGCAAGCAATTTGAATGTTTGAGTTTATTTATTTCTAGAGACTCGAGTATATTCAATTTATGACCCTTATTTTCTAGGTGTAAAATTTTAAAATCAAATTAAAAACTCTCTAGATTTAGTTAATAAAATCAAAGATATACAGTTACCAAATAATGCTAAACTAATTTTGTTTGACGTCACTAATCTATTCCCTAGTGTTCCTGCTAAAGATACCATTAAACTTGTTGAAGGTCTTTTAAACAAAAATTCAGTTAATGTTATTAAAAAACATGATATATTGCACCTAGTTACCGAATGTTTAGAACAAAACTATTTCGAATTTAATAATAAACTTTATTCCAGCAAAGAAGGTTTAATTATGGGAAACCCATTAAGCCCCTTGCTGGCAGAGATATTTTTGGATACCTTGGAAAACAAGATTAACAAGCACCCCCTTTTCAAACATTTTATATACTGGCAGCATAGATATGTTGATGATGTTTTAACATGTTTTACGGGAACTGAACGTCAATTAAATATTTTTCTTGATTATATCAATAGCCTTCATCCTAATATAAAATTCAGAATTGAACTAGAAGCAAATAATAGCATAAACTTTCTAGATTTAACTATTAAAAAAATTAACAATAAACTTGATTTTTCATAAACCAACACATACAGATACTACTATACACAATTCCTCATTTCACCCAATTCAACATAAATTAGCGGCTTTCCTAAACTAAGTATCAAGTTAAACATCATTAAGCAGATAGCAGTTAACAATGGATATTCATTAAACATTATTGATAAAATATTACAAAAAAAAAATATATAAAAAAGCTATATCTATGATATATCCTAATATTAATGAAAAAACTAGTCCGTACAAAGTTATATCCTATATAGGTAATTCTAGTTCTAAAATAGGTGCATTTTTAAATAGTTTAGATATTAGAATAGCGTATAAAACAAATATTTCTTTAAGTAGATATATCAAAAATAATAAAACTAAGTCTGATAAACTAGAACAATCAGGTGTATACCAAATAAACTGTGGAGATTGTGACAAAACATATATAGATCAAACAGGCAGACATTTCGGTAAAAGAATAGAGGAGCATTATAAATGTTTTATTAAAGGGAAAACCGAATCTAATTATTCAAGCCATTTAATTGAGAGCGGTCATACTTTTAATAAAAATTTTAAAATTTTACACCTTGAAAATAAGGGTCATAAATTGAATATACTCGAGTCTCTAGAAATAAATAAACTCAAACATTCAAATTGCTTGCTAAACGATCAGGTAGATCTCGATAATTCACCCTTGTTAAATATGTTCTAATAATTTTAGGTAATTTCTTTTTATTTTATTGCTAGTACGTAAAAATTCCCAGACCTTTTTTAAGGCATTAAAATTTCCAAATGGTTGTATTATACTTAGTTATATAAATATCACCTTAACTTGTAAGCTTGTGCATTCGAGATGTAACGTCCGAAGAAGCTACTGTGTAGTGAAACATGTCACTTTGTTAAATTAAATATAGTGGAAGTGTTTGTAAAAAATAGTGTTTGTTTTTTACATTTTACATCATATAATAGTGAAACGTTAAAATATTATTACTAAAAAATAATTATCCAACTTACCACAAATTTTGCAAAAAAAAGAGTGTTACATACGAATGAACTGGTAACATTTTGGTATGAATATAAGATAGCAAAACAAAATGGCGGACTAATAAAATATTTAAAAAATCAGCTTGGAAAAACTACTTATTTGATTAATTTCAAATGTTGAGCAAGCATTAAGTGGGATATAAAGCTAAACTGGTAAGGTTGTGTTACAAATTCATGATGGCTAAACAAAATGGAGGTCAAATAAAATTTTTAAAAATTAACGTAAAAAAATCTTATTCGATTGATTTCAAATTTTGCAGAAAACTTAAATGTGATATAGGGATAAACACGACGTTACAAAATCGAGGTGTGTGTCCATGTGGCATAGGTAAAATACTGGTAGGAATCCCATATAATGGAACAAAACGGCACCCAATAAAAATGTTTGAAATTACAGTTTATATGTGTGCCTAAGTAACTAGGAAACTCTATTGTTCACGTGGCTTTTATGCTGCGTAAAGTATCGGGATGTTAATAAAAGGAAATACTTTTGAACAATTCGGTATATTGTGGCGATATTTGGAAGATAATATATAGGCAAATTCAACATTTTTTAACATAGCAACCACACCTCATTTTGAAGTTATTTTTATGCTTAAAATATTCCCACGAACTTTTTCGTTCAAAAATTAATTTGAAAGTTCCAAAGAAAAGGTGAGGTGAAAGATGCCCCATGATCTGGAAGGTCAAAAATTGTGGAAGATGTAGGAGTCCAAGTTTTAGCTAAAATGGTTGTTAATCTCCAACAGGCAACAAATCACGTGGCTGAGGCGTGTAATGTTTCGTGTACTTCTGTGAAAGGAATTTTGAAAAGCCCAAAATTTCAACGAAATAAAATGAAAATTATATAATTTACTCAAGCTAATCCTGATAGACGACTCGAATTTTACGAGATTATATCAGAGACATAGAAAATCCTTACTATTTGCGGAATATCTGTTTCAGTGACGAAAGTACTTTTTTACATGGAAGAGTTAATACCCAAAAATTTAGGTACTGGTGTGACGAAAACCTTTATGTTTTTCGGTAGGAAAAAGTCCCATTTTTATGGTAGAAAATCTAAATAGCCTCACGTACGTAGATATTTTGCAAAATACAGTTACTTCCCTTATTAATGATGTTGTAGCTAACATGATTTTGACTTGGAGGTTATATTTCAACAAGAAGGAGCCCCGCTTCACTATTTTAGGCAAGTCAGTAATTACCTGAATGAGACTTGTCAAAACAGGTGGATTGGTCATCGAGGTCCTACAAAATGGCCAGCTCGGTCGCCAGACCTCACGCCTCTCGATTTTTTTCTTTGGGGATACGTTAAATCTGAGGTTTATAAAACGGCTCCCGGCTCTTTACATGAATTTCGACAATGGATTACAGATGTTTGTTTAAGAATAACACCACACCTGCTTCATAATATCAGAGAAGAATTCACACACTGAACATATATTTGCCAGGAGGTTCATAGTAGATATTTTCAGCATATTTTGTTTTATAAACCTGTTAATGCGTTGAGCTTTTATTTCTATTGTTTTTAATATTCCAGTTTGGGTTAGTTTAATGCTATTTGCTTATTGTTAAGTTGTAATTTTTATATTAAAAATCAAAATAAAATCTAGAACAATAGTTTATTTCTTCGATTTAAAAGTACATATCGAAACATATATAATAACACTGGCCGACAGAAATTTTTTTTTTGTTGTAACACAAATCAGAATAGCATAATCTAATAGAATGGACCTATCCAAATACGAAAATGACAAATAAAAAGTTGTAGCACGTAGGGTTTTCTTGTTAGGGTTGTAGAACCTTATCGAATGTTACGATACTTAATATCTATAGAAAAATTCTTAACCCTGTATATTGACTATGTTTACAGTTTTCGCCTACTAAACCTACCATATATCTAAGAGAAAAGCAAACGAGAAAAATATTAACTTAAAACACTAATTAAGCTTTATTTTTTCCGTTTATGAGGTGTCCTATCTTCTCTCTTCAAAAACTAACAGTAGTCACCCATCATGGCTGGATCCCATCGTCCTTGTTACCGAATTTCCATTGTTCTGATATCTTGGTGAAACCTTTCACCCTGTTCGTCACTAACAGCTCCCAAATTTTTAGGAAAAAATGACAGATGGGGATCGAGGAAGTGAATTTTTAATGACATTCTGGCACCAAGTGCTTTATAGGCATATAAGAGTTCATTAACTAATTGTTCATAATTTTCATATACATTGTTACCTAAAAATCGTTTTACTACATTAACAAATGAATTCGATGTTCTGAATTTCTGCCTGGTAAGTTTTCGTAAAATTGACATCGTCCAGCAATTTTCTGATTTGTGGCCCAATAAAAATGGCTTCATTTAATTTGGCATTACTTAACTGGAGAAAGACTCGTCTTAGGTATTTAAATCCATCACCATCTTTATTCAAAGCCTTCACAAAGTTTTTCATCAGCTCAAGTTTAATGTGAAGAGGAGGCAAAAGGACATTTTTAGGATCAACAAGAGGTATAAATTTAACATTTTGAGATCCCGGTTGAACTTCGCGTCTTTCTAAAATCTCTGTAACTTTTAAGTCCCCACAGGCTTGAAGATGGCGTTGTTGATGTAGTATTCACGCCGTAGTAGCTGCTGCAACTTTGTGATTTTTGAGAGAATAAAAAGTTATATTATTCCATGTTGCAGTTTTAAAGAGTTAGTTGGTAGTGTCCAGTGCTAGTTCTGCAAAAAATCCGGATAAGGCATCGCATATAGCTTATTACCAGGCCTGGTTTTCCGGTTTGTATTAGTTTGTGGGTTGACAGCCATTATGGGTTTGACAGAAAAGGACGTTGATAAAATTAAGTCAATTTTTACCGATCAGTTTCTAGAAATAATAGTCAGTAAAGTGGCCGTTACATTGGAAAAAACATTTGCAGCTAAAATCCAGAAGCAGACTGAGGAAATACAAGAACTTCAAAAGGAGATCGTGGATCTTAAAGAGTCAAATTCCAATCTAAAACAGATGCTTGACAATCAAGAACAGATATCTCGAAGTTTAAACATTCGTATATATGGTATTCCCGCAGAAGAAAACGAGAATTTGCGCAATAAAACCTTGGATATCTTTAATAAAAAACTAAAGGTAAATATTAAGGACATGCACCTAAAAAAGTGTCATCGCAGACAGTCAAAAAATCCGAGCGAGAAACCTAATGCAGTTCTCGTTACATTTTTCAGTGATGTGGAACGCAAGGCAGTGTTAAGTCTCGTAGCCGGTTAAAATCCACAAACATTCAAATAAAAGAAGACTTAACGAAAAATCGCTTACTTATATTATCCACTGCAATCAAAAAATTTACGTATAAAAACGCGTGGTGCCTCAATGGGGCTGTTTATGTGAAGTGTAATGATACAGTGCGCCGAGTGAACAGTATTGAGGATATTAACGATCTTTAAAAATATGTAAGTTTCCTGAAAATGGTTTGATTTTTAGTTTCTGTATATAAATAATCTAACAAGCCCTCGGAAGTCTTAAAATAATGAGTGTCCTTTATTTTGTGATTTATTTATATTCATATAGTTCTTTATTTTATTTAGAACAATATATTTGTTTTTTTATATAAAACGCTGTACTGATAACATTGGATCCTATAATTGCACTTACACAAATCAGAGACCTAGATATTATGTTTTTTTTTTAGTATATATATATTTGAATAAAAAGAATATTAATTTGGAGGTTATTATGATGGCTGCTGTCCCCCGTCGAATAGAGTTCTAATTTATGTTTTAATATGTACCTTTAATATTACTTCTGGCTTTGTAAATATCCGGATAAAGAGGTATGTCACTATGGAGTTATATGAAGCGTTTTTCTTTAACTTATATAACTAAGTAGTAAGTTGTACTTTGTACTTTGTAGTAGTATGTAAACATAATTATAATTGGCGTTGCTATAGTAAGTACTGTATGATAAACTACAACAGATCCAAAAAACAAAAATGGGATTAGTATAATATATTTTAGAATATGGAATATAACGTTATTTTTGTGCAGTGGCTACTGCTAGGCGAACGGACTCAATATTTCTTGTCCGGGATCAACTAATTGTCTTTATATTTTTTTTTTTTACTATTGCTACTTTTTTACCTATTTTCTTCCTTCCCTATCCTTGTGTGTAAATGTCTCTCTACATTTCTCATATTAATATACGATCTTTGCTGGCGAATTTTGGTGATCTAACTGCTCATGTGCTTGATTGTGATTATGACGTTGTGGGTATTTCAGAAACATGGTTACATGCAGCAATACTAGATGAAATGATTCAGATAGGTGGGTATAGGTTTGTGAGAGTGGATCGTAGGGATAGGCGCGGTGGCGGAGTCGGTATTTTTCTAAAATCCCATTTAAATTTTGAAATTATTTGCTCTGTATGTCTAGATTTTATTGAATGTATATGGATTAAACTTAAACTACCTAATAAAACTATTATCATTGGCAACATTTATAGACCTCCAAATACTGACTTAAACTTATTTTTTGAGCATCTCGAAGACACTTTAATAAATATTTATTCTGAATATGACAACATTGTTTGTCTTGGAGATTTTAATATAAATTGTCTAGAGCTCTCAAAGAGTACCAAACAGTTAGAATCTATTATGGAAATTTTTGGACTACGACAGCTAATTTTAGACCCCACGCGTTTCTCTGCAAATACAACTACCTTAATTGATTTAATTTATTCTAATATGGAAAATATTATTGAGGCTGGAGTACATGACCTTCAGCTATCGGATCATTGTCCTATTTTCTTGAGGGTTGGTCTTAAAACTAGTGAGCAAAATCCTACATTTTTCTCTTTTAGACCCTTAAAAAACATTAATTTTGTTCAGTTTCAAAGTGATTTGGAATCTTGGCCCTGGCACGGCATTTATGAAATTCACGATGTTGATAGGAAAATCGATTTTTTGAATAACAGTTTATTATCGATATTTGATATTCACGCTCCACTCAAAACGTTCAAAAGAAATAAAAATTATAAATATTCACCTTGGATTACTGATAATATCAAGCTCTTACAAAAAATGCGCAATAATGCATTAAAAAAATTTAAAAATACTAAAAATCCTAATGACTATTCGTACTATAAACAACTTAGAAACTATACAACTTTTGCAGTTCGTAGTGAGAAAAAAGCTTATTTACGGAATAAATTTAATAATTGTAGCAATAAAGAAAAGTGGGCCGAACTTAAAAAACTAAATGTTAAGAAATCTAAAAATATTCCCATCCCAGTGCATCTGTCAAATGTTAATGAGTTGAACAATTTTTTTATCACTGCAGCAAAAAATTCTCACTCTCCAAAGCCGGATCTGTTAAATTTTTATAAGAATAATATTAAAATTAATTGCCATGATAAATTCGAGCTTAATGAAGTAGACGAGGCTCAAGTACTTAAAATAATCTCATCTATAAAAACCAATGCTACGGGGTCTGACAATGTAAATATTATTTTAATTCAACTGTGTTGTCCTTTTATTATTCCTTTTCTTACTCACATTTTAAACGAATGCATAAAAAAATCCTATTTTCCAGATGCGTGGAAACATGCACTTGTTCATCCGCTGGCAAAGGTCAGACAACCGAAAGAGTTTAAAGATTTGCGCTCCATTAGTATTTTACCCACTTTTTCCAAAATCTTAGAGAAAATTGTCGAACTACAAACTCGTGAGTTTGTTAACATGTATAAGATTCTTCCACCTAAACAATCGGGATTTCGAAAAGACCACAGCTGCGCGACTGCTATGTCAGACGTTGTTGATGATTTATTGCGAGCTTGGGATGACAATAAATTAAGTGTCTTAATTCTCTTAGATTATACAAAAGCATTTGACCTTTTAAACCACGATTTACTTTTATCAATATTACATTACGTTGGCTTTTCAAATAAGAGTATACAATTTTTTTCATCGTTTTTATATAATCGCAGGCAGCAGGTGGTTGTGGGAAATTTAATCTCTAATGTTGAACAGGTGATGGTGGGCGTGCCACAGGGAAGTATTTTGGGGCCTCTTTTATTTACTATTTACACAAGTCAATTTACTCAGTGCCTAAATTTTTGTAAGTACCATTTATATGCTGATGATACACAGCTTTATTGCGCTTTTCAACCCAGTGACTTGAGAATGGCAAATAGGCTAATAAATACAGATCTTACAAATTTAATAAACATCTCCAATGATCATCTCTTAAAAATAAATCCTTCAAAATCATCTGTTACTGTATTTGGTGGGGAACCACATAGAAATTTGTGCTGTGCCAGTCTTTCTGTAGAAATAAACAATAGACCTCTAGTTATAAACACTGTGTCTAAATCACTAGGGATCCTTATCGACTCTAATCTTCGCTTTCATGAACATGTTTCAAATAAATTAAAAAAATCTTATGCTGCCTTAAAAATGATTTATAGTCAACGACACTGTTTTCCGCAGGATATCAAAGCAACTCTGTGTGATGCTTTGGTGTTATCACATTTTAATCATTGCGACAGTGTGTATGGACCCTGTCTAGATCAAAATGACACAAGACGAATACAAAAGGTTCAGAACTCATGTTTACGTTTGATTTTTGGAATTCGAAGAAGAAATCGTATCTCACATAAATTAAAAAACTAGGCTGGTTAAACATGTTTAACAGACGCAAACTACATTTTGCCTGTTTTTGCTATAAAATCATAAAAATTAAAACCCCAACATATTTATACAACAAAATTCGATTTAGAAAAAATACTCATCGATTAAACCTTAGAAACGCTGAAACACTAACTATTCCAAGGCACAGAAAAGAACTGTTTAAGAGATCATTTTCTTACAATGTAGCTTCTTGTTTGAACTCTTTGGGAGCAAGTCCATTTACCCAGACCTGTGCTGCTTTTAAGAACCACGTTAGGAGATCGCTTATCGCCAACCAATAAATACTGACTTTACACCTCCCCCCCCTCTCTCTCTCTCTCTCTCTCTATTTTTGTTTCTCCTCGTTACTTCTTATATATATTTTTTTCCTTTTTGTTATTTAGATATTAAGTTTATAAGGTAATAATATTAGACATATGTTTATTATATGATGTGCTATAATATGCCAACAAGCGCTAGTTAAATTTAAACATATTATATAATTTTATTAAGGCCTAAACAGTATCTGAATTCGTATCTAGATGTCTGCAATGACATGGCCTATTATTTTCTTTGCAAATATTAAATTTAAAAAATTGTAATTGTAAACCTTTTGTTCATTTGCTTTTGGAAAGTAATAAATTTATTTATTATTATTATTATTATTATTATTATCTGCCATTTATACCTATTGTAGTTTATTTTATCCAAAATCGTGAGCATATTTTCATAATTTTCTTTCATTGCAACTGAATGGGCAACTGGTACAGAGGGTTTTGAATTTCCATTATGCAATAACACAGCTTTTAAGCTATATTTAGATGAGTCTATGAATAAGCGCCATTCATGGAGAGAATGTTCAATATCGAGTTCCTGCATTAAACTGTCTATATCAGTACCCGCGAACAACGAATTTTCCATACTGTAGAACTCATAGCATTTCTTTTTCTGAAATTCATAATTTTTGTTTCTTTGGCTAGTAGGTTCCATTCCTTAAGACGGGAACCTAGAAGTTCTGACTGTCACTGTATCACGTACTAAATCATTTAATTCACTTTGAAGAATCAAATGTGGCCGGAACTAGGACCTGTCAACAAAAATTGTCTATACAGGTTGCAGATATTGTCCTAACCCTAGTCGGTTTCTTAATCCTATAGCTAATATTAAAACTACCCAAAAGGTCACACAGAAGAGACAGATTAAATCTTGGTATTAATTGTAAATATTAATTATTTGCATTAAAATCACCTCCTATAATAAAAGTAAAATTAGGTCTATTGAGGTAGGCTAACAAATCATTAAATAACTCTAAAAAAGTAATAAAATTTCCCATAGGGGGCCTATATGCAACAATTAAAAATTGGTTTAAAAAATCACTCTTCAAACAGCAACACTCAGAAACGACAACAAAACTGAGATACATCACAAGTAAGCACTGGTTTCACAAACATATTATTGCTAAAAATTGCAACACCCCCGTGTATAAGGGATTTCCTACACTCTACAGAAAGCAGATTCCAAGTTAAAGTTAAGCTCTATTCTCGTTAAACATTAAATAAGTTATAGGTATGTGTATTTTTTGGGGAAACAATTAATTATTACATCTAAAAGGTAAAAAGTGTGAATTATACAGAAAGGTAGTGATACCGTAGAAATTATTGATCCCCATTTGAACATTACTGAACCAAAATTGGGGAATGAATTAAATATAAAATGCCTCGACACCCATTTCCATTTAAAAAAAAAAGTTATAAAAGCGCGCCCAGCTGTCATTTTGTCATTTAAAGCCGTCATTGCTGTGTCAGAAAATGCAGATCTTGCTCATGTATTATAGCTCCAAATTTCGTCACAATATACCGAACGGGTCAAAAATTAGAGAGGGGCAACGGACTTTAGGCCCTCACTGTATACAAAGTTTAATTCGTTTCTGCAAACAAAATGTTTTTTTTTTCATTAATTATATTAATTACACCATAGGCGTAGGTATTTTTATTTTCTCAAATATGCGTATAGGAACCTATTGAAATGCAACAAATCCACAGTGTTGGCAGATTTAAAATTTTCTCAATAATTTAACAAAACTATTGATAACAAGTTCATCGATGTTAACAATTAACAGTTTATTATGATTCGCGATTATTTATGATTATCTTCAGTAACAAACCTATTTATAACATGATAGGCTGCTTCTTTTTTATATTTTTATTTTATTAAAGGAGAAATTAACGTTATTATTGATATTTTAGTGTTGGCTGGTTTGGTTTCATTCATTTCTTAGAAATATAGAGGAACAATGTTGTTTATATTTTTTATGTGAAATGGTGCATGTTGCAAAAAGAAAACACCCGATAATTATTCGTAAATCTGGCGTGTCCTATTTTAAAGACATGCTTAGGATATAAAGTAGATGAGAAAAGAGTTTGTCTCGTTTTTAGGCTCTCCGTATTGCGCCTTTGACCGAGCCGAAGGTTGTAAACGAGAAACAAATTATTTTTTTATCGGTCCGGAGCTGCAATTAACACTATTTTAACTGTCTGTACCGCTGGAGCATCAACATCTGTAGACGAGAATAATTTCTAGAAATAGCAGCAAATTGCTCAAAAACTCGATTTCAATTTTTAATTCAACAAAAACCATTTCGACTTGAAGATTATTTCAAGCACCATTTTGATTAAGAAATTATTTGTGTTGTATTTCGACCGTATTAAACTAGGATTAGATGCCGGCGTTTCACTTCGGTTTGCACGAGCTTCTTCAGAGTTTTTCACTGTATGACATATAAACACATTTATACTTGACTTATACTCACCGACACTTGACTTACTCTGAGAATGGGTTTTCATGCATGATGTAGCACATAGCCCGCGTCTTTATGGAAATTTTTAAGTTGCTTGACGATTCTCTAATCTTTTTTTATAATATCCAAAATACTGCAAGTATTTTGTTATCTTCTATATTAATCATGTTGATCATATCACGTGTCTTGAAAATTTTATTGATTATTAACCAGTTTAAACGTAAAACTGCCGATAAATTCATTACAGCACTCATTGCAGCTCTCATTTGATATAAAATTTGTCGTCTATTGGTCGCTTCAAGGTGACAACACATATGATATGTGTTTACTATGCGCACTGTTATGGGTTCGACTCCGACAAAAACGTCACTTGGTAGTGCGACAACGGTTGATTGACGTAATATCGGTGGAAAGACGATTTTACGAGGGAACTGTCTATTTGTCTGTTCACGGCCTCTGTCACGGAAACTGTCTGTCTGTCTATCTATCTGTCTTTTCGGGACATAGCAAAAAAACTACTTACCCGATTGACTTCAAATTTTAGTAAAAAATTAAAGGTCCTATGGTAATGACCTGGTAATATTTTGGTACAAATTCAATATGGCAAAACCAAATGGTAGCCTAGTGTACAAAAATAAACAAAAACTTTAAATAGCTGCTTCAAAAGATCAATTAATTTGCTGTAACAATACTAAGGACGGATGTTCGCCTACCTTTTTCTCGTGTTAAAATTCACCATATGCCATAAATTTTCTTCAGGGTACCCTGGGCTGCATCCAGGTAAATCTTCTCTGGTTCAGATCACTTTAATCACTTATGTGTATATAGTTTAGACAATTTGATTTATTTTTACGCGGTATGACATTTATTTTATATTAATTTTGTAACTGAATTGGTGTAAGTCGTGTCGATTTGTTTCTGCCACTGCGTATTGAACACACTAGCGGAAGGCGAAGCATCTTCGCGGTATTTCGCCGTATACTTAAAATATTTGTTAGAAAGAGAAAGAAGTTTATGTTTGTACATAGAAAATTAGTGTAATTTTAATGTTTTAATTTTATATTTTATATCCTATATATTTTAAATAATAAGCCCTTATTTAAACTTAAATTAACTTAACTGTATACTGAACACCTAGTAAAATGTTAAAAAATTATTATTAAAAAACTACTCATCCAATGTATCTCAAATTTTGCAAAAACATCAAATATTATGTTGAAATCAACTAGTATCATTTTGGTACGAAACCAAGATGGCGGAACAAAATGGCGGCTTTATATAATATTTAAAAATTCAGCCTGAAACAACTGCTTAATGGTTTAATTTCAAATTATGTGCAATAACTATTGCTAATGTAGGGATCAACTAGTAAAATACTGATACTAATTCAAGATGGCCGAACCAAATGGCGGCCAAATAAAAAGTTTGTAATCGCGAAAAAGTCACCCTCTCAGGATTTACACATCTTTACGTTTTAGCGTCCCCTAGATGCCAAAAATATCTGTCTGTCAGTCATAGTCAGTTCGCGGCATAGCTTAAATACTACTTACAAGATCGACTTTAAATTTTAGTCAAAAATTAAGGCTTATATGATGATGACCTGGTAACATTTTAGTAAATATCCAATACGTCGAAACAAAATGACGGCCTAGTGAAATGTTAAAAAAAATATAATTAAAAAACTATTTATCCAATTTATCTCAAATTTTGTACACACATCAAAGTATTATGTTGAAATCGACTAGTAAAATTTTGGTACGAATCCAAGATGGCGGGAAAAGGCGGCTTAATAAAATATTTAAATATTCAGCTTGAAAAACTACTTAATAGAAACTACTACTACTACTACTACAAAACTACTTCCGCCATTTTGAATTAGTAGTAAAAATCCAAGATGGCGGAACAAAATGGCAGCTGAATAAAATATTTGTAATGGTGAAGAAATCACCCCTCAGGTTTTTGCATATCTCCATGTTTTAGCGTCCCTAGAGGCCAAAAAATATGTTTTATCAATTCCGTCGGTCTGTCTGTCTATCTGTCAGTTCACGGCATAGCTTAAAAACTAACCCGATTGACTGCAAATTTTGAACAAAATTAAGAATCATATGAGGATGATCTGGTAATGTTGGTAAAAATCCAGAATGCAAAACAAAATGGCGGCCTAGTGAAATGTTAAAAATAATATTATGAAAAACTACTTATTCAATTTATTTCAACTTGTGCATAAACATCAAACATTATGTTGGAATCAACTAGTAAAATTTTGGTACGAATCCAAGATGGCGAAACAAAATGGTGGTATGATAAAATATTTAAAAATTCAGCCTGTAGAAAATACTTAATGGATTGATTTTAAATAGTGTGCCATAACTAATTGTGGTATAGGGCTGGCTCAACTAGTAAAACTGTGTTACTAATTCAAGATGGCGGAACAAAATTGCGGCCAAATAAATCTCTTCACGTTTTAGCGATCCTAGATGCCAGAAAACATGTTTTATCAATTCCGTCTGTCAGTCTGTCTGTCAGTTCGCGACATAGCTTAAATACTACTTACCCGAATGACTTAAGATTAAGGGTTATATAAGGATGACCTGGTAATATTATGGTAAAAATCCAATATGGCGGAACAATGTTAAAAACATTTTGTTAGAGTGGTGTATTATTTAGGGTTAAGATCCAGTAAAAATAACTGGTCTTTATTTAAATTGTTAGGATACATATATAGATCCTATATCTTGCATAGAACCCATATTATCAGTCTTTACCTACTCCGTTGGTCCGCATATATCTCCTAGATATTATACTTCCAAATGGTTTTTGTTATCAATACTCTTGTTGTTATGTTAGAGTGATGTATTATTTAGTGTTAGGATCCAGTAAAAAAAAACAAAAGTCTGTTTTCAAATAGTCAACGTTTCGCAGCTTTCTTGTTGCATCCTCAGGACACATATATAGATTCTGTATCCTGCATGAACCCATATTGTCGATATTCACCTTCTCCGTTGGTCCGCAAATATTTCCCAGATATTACACTGAAAAAAAAATCAGTTAAAATAGCCAAAAAAAGTTAATGTAACTATACAGTGTGTTTAGTATAGGCACAGCAGAACTTATAGTTATTGTTGCAGAATCAATATAGTTACATAATTATTGCTAATTTAATTATATTTGCGATTGTTAATTTTAAAATATTTCTTTTAGTTATTTTAACGATAAGTATTTCATTATAATCAAACATATGTAAGTGTTTAACTTACTTGAAGAATATCGTTACTTTTATTATTTAAAAGGTTATATGGACAATGTTTTATAGTAATACTTACTAACCGAATAAAGTTAGTTTTATAATCCGTATGGTTCATTACACAATATAGATTTGTAATTTTGAAGATATGAACGTAGTTATAACAGCAATAACAGGTTGTTAAACTTACTATGTAAATATCGTAATTTTGCTGCTTGTGACAATATTAAATTTTCGAAATTACAATGTTTTATTATTATACTTACGAACTGAATAAAGTTAGTTTTACACTCTGTATGGTTCATTCCAAAATAATGTTTGCTATTTTCCCAATGTCAGGTTGTTAAACTTACTATGTGAATATTTATTATGTGAATTATTAATAATATAATACTGTGTATTTATATAATAATAAACGGGTATGTTAAACTTACTTGGTTAGGGTTTTTATGAATACAATGTTTTCTAAAAACATGACGTTCTTAGGATACAGGGAGATAATTTCCATTTTTTGAAACTTCCAAAATCAGTGTGACTTTGTTAAAATTCCTTTATCATTCAAATTTGGTTTCACGTTAAATTATTAAAACTTGTTAAAGAAAGGTCCCTTTAAATGTTAGCATTACCTTTAGAAATAACCATCGTATGTTATTATAGTAACATTCTATTGTAGAAAATTTGCATTACTAGAACAGTTAGCGAATAGTAAATACACACATCCACACAAACAATAAAGTAGTGCAGATAGGCAGCCAGCAGCCAGACTGGAAAAAACCCAGGAGACAGATGTACAACAAACAGACAAACCGACGAAAACTTCTTTCTCGGATCTAGGTGCACTAAACCGTGAAGATTTGTATAAAAACCTGGGAGGGTGTATTTTTTACGATTACAACGGAACGATTACAAGCGAATTTCAGAAAAATAAATAAGAAAAATGTAATCTGAGTTACTTTGTACTTGACTTTGCTCTAGCCAAATATGCTTATGTACTTTACAAACTTTGTATTTTATGGTATTGTATCCTTTAGATGTCATCAAAGTCGCTTATTATAATTATTATTTTCTGCATACATTATTGAACATTATTATCCTTTACACCTTTTTTACCGTGTATAGCCAACTTTACTTGTTCAATGTTCATTCTTATACTTCATCACAACACCTTAGACACCTGTGATCGCGCCGGCTGGTCTCGGAATTCCCGATTATGCGCGCCCGCGGATTCGCCACGGACATGCGGCCGCCAGCCCAGTGGGGACATTTTATTCTTCCCGCAAAAATAGCGAAGTAAGCGCTGAAAAGTGTACATATGCCACACTAAAACAACATACGATCGGCTCGTACCCACGAGGTGTCATTACTTTATGTTTGCCAGTGGGTGTATGTCGTTCTCTTTCGGTTACTTAAACAACTTATAATGGTGGTGGTATAATACTTTTTTCTTTACTTATTACAATTGTTTTCCACTTGTTTACTTGTTACAATCGTTTTCTATAATTTGTAAAATAAGGATCTATTTACCGAACACGTAGAAAAACCTGTGCTAGTGCTAGGAACATATGGTATATCAAAATTAAAAAGAAGTTAATTTAAATATGTAACTAATAATAATAATAGTAATGATAATAACAATAATATAATATAACCTGAAAATTATAGGACACCTTCATCGACATCCAGAAGGCAGTCCTGCTCAGTAGTTGCCACAGTGAGAGAATTCTTACAGGACAACACATAAAACCGATAGAAACCAGCCCACTTCTTTTTATCCATGCATCCAAGATGAACTCTCTGGTGCTGACCTACAGTTTCGGAATCTTGAAATGGACTACATGGATACTACTCTAGGTCATCAACTCTCCGAATGACCTTACCACGAAGAGAAGGTGGAAGGTCCCTTGTTGACTTAATCAATTCGCATTCCCGACAAGTACAAAAATGGAGAGATTTTTTCACCAACAAGCCACAAACATGAAGCCTCCACCGCATAGTGACCTTAAGTGACAACTCATATTCTCCATTCAATCTCGCAAGTGACAGCATCATCCTAAAGTCACTTTCAGACCCCGACAAACAAGAACAGTGGGCTCAAATGGCACTGCACCGCCGACATCACAATAACTTGAATCAGCCACACATAGATAAGGAAGCATCCAACAGGTAACTCAAAAATGGATAATTATTCCCAGAGACAGAAGGATCTGTGATGGCAATTCATGACCAAGTTATTAACACACGAAATTACACGAAAATCGTCATCAAAGATTCGTCCGTTCAATCCGATAAGTGTCGAGAATGTAGCAAGAGATTAGAGACTATACATCTGGCTGCACTTACCTAGCAAACACGGATTACCTCCAGAGACATAACCAGGTGTGTAACATCATACACCAGAAGCTTGGCAATAAATAAGGGCTCCTGAACATCTTTGTGTCATATTATATATACCAATCAAGTCCAGTGCTTGAAAATAATGCCTTCAGACTGTACTACGACCGGGTAATTATCATCAACAGACAGTTGACGAATAATCGGCCTGATGTGGTACTGTTAAATAAGGAAACAATGAAAGCTTATTTGATAGATGTCGCTGTACCCAACAACAACAACTTGTTGGATAAATATCAAGGGAAAATGGCCAAATATACGGAGCTGGCCATCGAGATACAGCAGATGTGGCGACTGAATAAGGTTCATGTGATACCGATCATCGTGTCATAACACAGAACTAATAGAAACCAGCCCACTCCTTTTGATGAATGCATCCGGGATGGGCTTGAAACCCAGCATTTGTTGGAAAATATATTGTCAATTTCAATAATAATAATAATAAATACAGATATGAAAGGATTAAAATCTTTAGAGTTATACTAAGATAAGACAGAGTCCACCATCGACGTAGTTGCATAGAGAGGCTCTGTCTACCAAGAAAAGTAGGAGATCGAGGACTATTGAATACCAGAGACATATCAACTGCTCGAAAGCCTATTTCTATAACAGAGTTACAGACTCATCATTGCACGCGGTAATCTCTCTTGTTGACCAATACTCTTAGGTGCAATTGATTGGTACTGAGCTGAAATTTGTTCATCAAAAATTCCTTGAAAAATGGAACAAGTAGATATTAGACAAGCTTGCACTATTTAGTTCTTAAAAAGAATATTATGATCCCATATGTCTGATAAAATGAAAATTGAATCGTTGAGAACATTTGTATATAGTGATTCTACATCGAATCTGACTGATTAAGCTTTTCCACGAAATGTGCAGAGTTTTTTGTAGTTGTTTTTTCCAGTAAATGGATTTAAAAAATTTGATATTTACCTGGTTTGAATGTGAGCGAGTCTATTGCACTGACTATCGGTAGAAATGGTACATTATTCTTGGGTATCTTGGAAAGACCGTATAACCTGGAATCTTGAAGCCGCTTGGCTTTTTATGAACAAACTTCAGGGGCAGCTATGAGATCTCCTCTATCACCTGTGGTGGCGAATATCTTTATGGATGCCTTTGAAGATATTGCTCTAAACCAAAACACTTGTTCAGATGTATAGATAATACATTTGTTGTTAGGCCTTATGGACAGGACAATCTCTTAATACACCTTAACCAACATCATAATATTAAATTCACATTTGAAATTGAATCTTATGATGAATAGAAATGATACATTAGGACATTCTGTGTATAGAAAACCGACGCATACAAATAGATACTTAAATGCAAATTCCCATCACCATCCAGAACAAAAGAAATCGGTCATTAGCTCAGTAGTATTCAGAGCCATTTCGATGTCTGCTCAAGAGTCTCTAGCATCGAAAACATCGAAACTGACCGAAGCTCTCAGAGAGGATGGCTATTGAATATGAATTCAAGTAAAAGCTATAGTAATACAGCTCCACGAAAGAAGAATTATAAGGAATCACCATCAGGTGGTGTTCTTCTCTACATACCTGGCACAACCGACAAAATAGGACGATTACTTCACCGGTCCAACATACGCATAATCTTCAGTACACATGCTTGCGGTCTCCGAAAGATTGTATCTTTTCAAACATAAAGAGTATCTAAAATTCCTTGATCCTGTATAGAAATGTATGATGTATTAAAAAGAAACAAATTGTTCAATTTGCTATAACTGAACACCATCATAACACTGGCCATATTATAAATGTAAAGGAAACCAAGGTTCTAGTATCGATTCCAGGGTTTACGAAAAATTACAGAATCTATTGAAACGGTTAAAAATACAACAACCTTGTATATACGAGTTACGGTCTACATCACACGTCGAAACCGATATTAACACAGAGTCACGGTTCAGCGGGACAAGTGCGGTGTAAAAACCCGCTTGAATCTCTCCGAGTTCATTCAGTTTTCAAATTTTGTGAAGTAAAGATTCCTGAAGATGGCTCGAGCAATCGAAGGCGAAACGTCGAATAGTATTTCCAATTTGACACGGTCTAATCCCAAAAACCATGATTTCTTAATTGACCAAAGCTGTGAAAGCTTCCATTGTATATTTGCACCCGTTTGCAGAGAATAACTGCTAATTATTAACTAGACTAAACTTATTAAATGTTAGACGTCTCCCACATAGACAAGTTTTAGGATATCTACTTGCGAAACTATTCCGAAGGCACGTTGTCCCCTTTTGTCTAAAATTATTGGTTTCTATAAAGCAACCTTGGAATTTACTCTTGACGCATCGCAACTTCAAATATTTGGTGTTTATATTAGCTTTGTTTCAACGCTAACTTTGCGGCATTTCGAATATGTCGACTATCAGGAAAATATTAAATATTTTGTTAATGAAAAACATCTCATAAACAGTAGGTTTTAGGGAAAAACTTTAAACATAAAAGTATATTCCCAAATATACATGTTCCCCCCTCTTTAACCTTTTTGATTTCTGAAATAGAAGAAAATGTTTAATACAAAAATTCTTTAGTTGTTTCTTCAGACTATTTGCGGGGCATATTTTTGTATATACAGGGTGTTGCCTAGACGAGTGGCACAGCAAAGTAACACACTTTAAAAGGCACAACTTGTATATGATTGCATTTTTGGATTCAAGGAAAATAGCTTTCATATTCCTGTCCCAGTTTTGTGTAGTAATCTTGGTTAATTTTAATTCCAGGTTAAAAATAACGTTATTGTCAGAGGATAGCTTAGATTTTACAGTCTATTTAGGACATTTAAAAATCGTTTTTTAAAAACAACTGGGCCTAGTCTTCATTTAAAATTTCAATTTCTTGTCGAATTAAATCTTTTAGGTGAACATTTTCATTATTATATGCATTTGCCCGATCTTTTAGCGTTCTCCATAAAAATGCAGTCATCGGTGTTAAGTTAGGACTGTTAGGAGGTCATTTTCTTGGTGCATTATTTTCAATCCACTATGCGAACCTATGATGTAGATGATTTCTTACAGCTTCGACATTGTACGGTGGAGCCCCGTCCTGTTGAAAATCGATGTTTCTCTGCTCTTCCAGCGGCAGGTCATCTAGTTCTTGCTGAAGAAATCTAAGGTAGACATCTCCATTTAAATTACCATTCAGGAAATGGGCACATATTACTCTGTTTCTTAAAATAATATACCATACATTAACGGTTTGCCATATTTAGAATTGAAATTCTCTGTAGCAGCGTTTAGTGTTTTTTCGATTGATTATGCCATTGGTGGCAAATATTGACTCATGAGTCCAAAACACGAATTGCAAATTTTTTCTAACAATTTGACAAAATTTTACTCTTTTTCTCTTTGACTCGGCGTTAATTTAGGTGTCGGTCTAATTTTTAAAGCCTTTTTTCCATTTTTCTTTAGCTTATTTTTAACACTCCAATAAAAAATATTTTTTGGATCTTCAATCTCTTCCACCGAGTCTTTTGATATCTGCCTTATAGAGCCAACTTTGCCCTGCCACGCGTCTGTGCAACACCCTTCGTATAAAAATATATGTTCTGCAAATTGTTTGAAATGAAACCTAAATCTTTTGTATTAAACGTTTTTTTTCTATTTCAAAAAAGAAAAAAGTTAAGGAGGGAGGACATTATAAAAAATTACCGCGTACACTGGGACACCCTGTATTTTCTTGCATATAAAAATTCAGCGCCAGATTCTGAGCATTTTTTACTGTATTGAAAACAATTGAATGATAAAATCGTCAAAAAGACAAGATATATGTAGAATAGCAAAAATATGTAATTTCTGCAAGTGCAAAACGTCCTACTAGAAGATTTTCTTCTGATTTTGTCACAGAGTACCCTCCTGCACTCATGATTTCTGGGCCTTTACCCTCATCAGGCAGGCTTGCACCCAGGGAGATCTGAAGTAACAGATTGCTCTGAGCAATATGCGGCAGTTCCCAGATTACATTGAAAACTAGAAAATCATGGCATCCTCAATAAATACTGTAGACCTTTATATATAAATCATAATGTTGTATATTTTTAATATAATATGTATGAACATTTTGCAGTGGTGGCTATTTGGAGGAAGCAGGGGAAGTGCCTCTTCCCCAAAAAAAAACTGGCAAATTATTTTTTAACACACTTTAAAAATCAATACAATATACTAATTTTCAATATTAAATCTTCTCAATATTAAATCTAATTAATTTCATTAAAAATTATCAATAATTGCAATGTTTAGTTTAATCCATTCGTAGTATTGGCGGTTGGCCGCTCATCAGAAACCTAGAGGCAAAGGCAAAAGGAAATAATATACTTGCGGGTATTAAGCAAACCCGTATGTGCGCCGACCTCACCGGCAGCAAATTCGTTTGTGTCGATCCACCAACGGAAGAGCTACACGCGAGCTCCGTAAAATCTTCCAGCCAGAAACGAAAACAATGTCTGAAAATAATGCATTGCTATGGCAACGAAAGTATCGCATGTACGAAGACCGCGCCTCTAGGGAAGAGCCGCAGTTCAACGCTTCCGTTCGTATTGTACGTAAAGTAAATCGCGGCGATCGCTTTATTCCGTATTTTATCGGCGGTCTTTTATTTTATTGTTTGGAGGAGCGGCGCGTGTGTGTGGTTGAAAATGAATTCGTTTGGGCCCGTTAATGACATTGTTTGTAGTTTATTAAAAACTCCATTTTCCCGTTAGAAAGAAGATGACAAACAGAACATTTTAATTACAGGTCGACCAACATGTGTGCTGACAATAAGTGCTAAAAAAGACATTAAAAATTTTAGTCAATCATTTAATATTAATTTCAAAAATTCTTGGTTTTCTGAATTTAAGTGGCTGTGTAGCAGTGGATATTTGCAAAAAATGGTTTGCGTGCGATGCCCATTTTAGACCTTGCTTGTCCTACTTTTCACTAGCACTTCCCCCATTTTTTTACCCACGAGCCGCCACTGTATTTTGGTTTTCTTTTCGTTTTTTTTTTCTATTATTTACCGAAGTATTTGATAAAAAAGAAACGAAAAGAATATAGATTTGTAATAAGGAATTTAAGAAGAAAACATTGCCGGGAAAGCTAGAGTTTAGATTTGTGATAACATTCCCATAATCTGGCAAATCAACGAAACAAGCTTAACCGAAATGTTACCAAATTTATTTATTGTTTCTTTGACACAAACTTGAATACAATTGCGTTTGCTCGAATCTATTTTATCCTTCAAATAAACAGCTATTCGGAGGTCCAACTACCAAATAAGATATCTGACGGGTAGCGCATATTTATCTCGTAGATACCTTTATTCTAGAGTGAAACTACACTTCCGTTGGCTATCTGTTGGATAAAATTTAATGTGCCCAATACATATCGCTATTTGGACGTGATGATACCGGCCCTTAATAAAAAGAATTTAAAATATAGTCAAACCCCCTTTACTCGAAATAACTAGCCAATAAATATTACTCAAAAGAAGTCGTAAATTAGTAAATCGAGGAGCAATAAAGTTTTAGGAAAACAGAAATTGAAGCGTGAAATTAATAGCCCAAATTTGACTTCTGTGCCAACAATACAACAATTTGAAACGGTCGAAATGGTCACTTATAAAATATTGGAAATTATTGGTTTATGGTTAGGTTTAATGATACTTTTCAAAATGTAATAAAATTTTATAGGTTTCACATTCTGCTGAGATTCACCTTGGCAATAGGATTATTTATATATTATCCTTCAATTAGTATATTCATCTAACATAGAGGGTGTAAATAATGTGTCAAATATGAAAAAAAAGAACACTTATTTAAAATTACAAACAAAAACAGAGAGGAAAAAAAATAGTTGAAGCCAACTACGATCTATTTTAGTTACCCGACATTCCAAGCGTGTTGTAGGTTATATAGAAACTATGCAATAATTATAACAAGTAACACATATAAGGAGTATAAAATAACATGCATCAAAAATGTAGATAACCAATATATCGAGAACGGGAAATTAGTTTTTGTTAAGAATATACGGGGAATGTCTTTTTTCAAATAAAAATTTTATACACGTATGGGCAAGAAGTTACGACATTCTTTACCTATAAAAGTTACAGCAAGTAGCGCCCCCTAGCAGATGCGTTAAAATTGAAGCATATTTGAATTTCTCGTCCCAAAAAACCCTTTAAATTCCTAATTTTATAATGATACCTTGGAAACTAGCAAATTTAAAAATTTATATTGACTCCCTGTTTTTGTGTTAATATGAACTTTAATACTAAGGTAAGTTGGGATAGATCCTCACATTTTAGCTTCAGTAATTTGTGGTAGTATATTGTATAACACTTTTTAAGGATTATATTTTGAAACAAAGTTTCACAATATTATCGATTCGACTTAATTAATAATTGAGTTTTTATACAGGATGTATAACAAATGCATAAGTTTTTCTCTAATAATTCTTATTCCCAGGTTTCTACAAAAATGCTTTTTGGGATACGGTTTTTGAAAGAGTAACTTAAAATAAAAAAACAGGTTTCACAGTTTTTTTATGTATCTTTTCTATATCGACTTATCCCCAATTTTTATAATAAAGTTTAATTTTTTTCAAAAATCTCCGTTATAAAATTATTCATCGTTATCATGATGTTATAATTTTTATTAACCCATATACCCTAAGAGTTATTTTTTCAAAATTGTATTTTTTTAAACCCAAGTCCTCATTTTAATAGTGGCGTCCACGAAGTTCAAATTACGGTTTTATCAACATCTGTGCTCTGTAAAGATTAGAACTGTTTTTTTTTTGTACAAAATAGATAAATGCTGGTTCTCTTCCACAAACAGAATAAGTAAAATATGCCCTCGAACCAATTTCGCAACTTTTTCAAAAAGTTCACCATACGCGTAAATATTTTTGTTTAATATAATTCATTAGGTGAAGCTACTTTATTTCAGAATCTACAAGAATTATTTAAACATATTTTGAAAAAGTTGAAAAACTGTTTTGAGAGCATAACGTAACCTAACCTAAACTAACCGCGCTATACGTGTTTCAGTCGTATTAGACTTCACCAGCAGAGCAGTTTAACCAAGTTAAAAGATATAGGAAAGTTGTTGAAAATCACAAAAATTCTAGAAAAGAAACAAGCGTGGATTCTCTAACAGCAGCCAGACACACGTTTGTAAATTCGGACAGAAAAAACTCAAAATTTAGGGTAAATGTCTGACGTCTCTACGGAGGTGACCTTAGCCACCTGTCGTGACATCCAAGCCCAAGGTGATAAATCAAAAGAGAAAGATGATTATGAGGATGAATTCTAAAAAAGAGAGGAAAAAATAAATCATGGGCATGTCCGCAAAAAAAAATTGTATATTTCAACAACAATTTTGGAAGAAAAGGATAACTCGAGAATGAAAAGATGTATCTTAAAGGTCATGACGAAACAAGGGTTTCTTCAAATAGTGGAAATTTTCAAGATTTACTTAGTTTAATGGCTAAATATGATGATTGCTTAAAAAATCATTTAGAGCAGTCTAGCGTTTTTCGCGGAACATCGAATCGACTCCAGAATGATTTAATTTCCGCTGTTGCAACCATTATTCTGAAAATAATTAAGCAGGAGATTGGCGAGGCGCGGTTCATTGCTATTGTTCTGGACGAAACAACTGATATCACTAATTTTAGCCAATTATCTATAGTAATACGCTACGTTAAAACAGACGGAAGTATTCAAGAGCGATTTTTATTTTCAATGCATTATATATCGTAGTTTATAACGTTACTAAACAAATTAACGGAGAGAAAAAATTAGTTGCTTAAAGCTATGATGGAACTGCAGTGATAGCAGGACAATTAGAGGGTATGCAAGCTAAAGTTCGAGAAATTTTCCCGAGTGCTGTGTTTGTCCATTGTTTTGCTCATAAATTAAATTTAGTTTTATCCCAATGCATCAATCACATTTTTCGTTATTTTAAGTGGCATGGCTGCTTTTTTTTTCCAAGTCAACAAAACGTACACAAGCTTTGGACCCCATTGTCCACAAACGATTAAAAAAACTATTAGAAGCTTGTGTTAACAGTATCTGAAAATCGTGAATCACTGATTGAACTGTTTGAGAATATAATAGAAAATAATGAAATGGGACTCAGAAGCAATAAATAGTTCGAGGGGGTTTTTGGACTGTTTGAAACGAGATTTTAATTTTAATTATTTGTTGAACATATTTTCAGAAATATTTCCATTCTCGGACGACGTTTTTAATATATTTGCTTTTTGCCTAAAAAAAGTGGATGATTTTAAGTTCAAAAAAGCTCGAACAGACAAAGTGGGAGATGTTCAAACATCATACAGACGCCAAGGAGCTGGAAGATGAACGCAATTTTCAACACTTAAACGAATAAAAAATGTCGTGAGAAATTCAACGGGGCAGGAGAGACTTTCGCATACATCGCTGTTGTCCATTGAAAATAAACTTCTCCAAAATATGTCGAATTATATTACAAATAGGTAAGTTTCTAAAAATTGCTTCCCTCTCTTAAAATATCACCGCACGCCCCTGATTGTCTTAGTGGCTTTAAACTGGACAAGGTTTTCTACCTGAATTCTCATGCAGCTCCATCATAGCTCTGAATTTACAATTCTGTGGCAATCCTCGATTAGGGATAAAGTAATTAGTTTATTCCAATTTAGTTTTAGAAACAGGGTAATGGTATATTGGAGTGGAGTGTACTATCGCCCACATAGCTGTGAATAGAATTGATGGAAAAAGAAAGCAAATCATGGTAAATTGGCTTTACTCAGAATACTCTGTAATATTTTGTACATGTATACTTGTTGAACTAAACTGTGTATACTTCAATTTTGTTGATAAAACGAAGGGTTCATAACGGGAAAAGGTTAGGGAAAAATAGATGTGGGGCCAAGATATTTAGTTTGCGGTTATCTGTTGTAAAATATAGCATGTAGGATCTCGTAGTCTATGTATTAAAGTCATAAAAGATGAGAGTACAATTACAGCGAATGTAAGAAAAACAAACGAGGGTCCCAAATAATTTGGCTACACTGGTTGCACTATCACCAGCTTTTTTCTGTGTTTGTTGTTGCTCATTTGTTCTCAAAATAATTAGTTGTATCCTGATGCTCTGCTAGTTTAAGCACCACCTTGTCAGTTTTTTCACAAATTCGCTAGTTTCATGTATCTATTATTAGACTTACTTTTACTAGTTCTATTTTCAGTTTTTTAAAACTATAATAGAATTATTTCGGATATGTAATGTCGTAACGACAGCACAAAAAGAACGTTTCTCTTAGCTGTTAATGGTTAATATATCAAGTTATTTAAGGAATGCACACACTCAAGCGTTATCGGCAGCAATCACGATGGTGATCCTATGCGGTCATTTGGCCGCCACGGTGGAAGTGATCGCATCCAAGATCGTGCTGGTGTGTGGCTGTCATTAAGAGGGATAAATGCTAATTTTAATAACTTTACAGTTCACCAGGCGATGCAGACATTTAACAAAAACTATATAGTTATATAATTAAATAAAGAAAAGAATTACAGTAAGAAATATGACTTAGTCATTAAAAAACGTACAAAATATTTCTGGGCTACAAAAGTTGGTAAAAAAATGCCTTTTTAACAACATTTCAAAACGGAAAGAGCCTATTATTCGAAATATCCTTTTTTCTTAACTAAAATCGGACAAAAGATTTAAAGAAGTATAATTAACAAGGGCAAAAGAACGTTCCAAAATATTTTAAATGCAATAGAAACAAATTTTAGAAAGAAAGAGTGTAACAATAAAAAACTTAATGTGGAGCAAAATTATTACTTATTCTCTGGCTACTTCCGAAGCTTCTAGAATCTTTTTTTGGGTGTGCCGAATGTAGTTCTGCCAATGATCATTACTTCGCCAAAAACCTTTTCCCTTGTCGCCAAAACTTCAGAGGATATTCCTTTTAAGGCAAAAATATATTGTTCATATTTTCCTTTGCACTCTGACCAAACCATTTCGATAGAGTTATATTGGCAATGGTATGGTGGGAGGCGGAGAACCATATGATCAAAAGGTTTTACATATTTGTCCCAGATTTGGTCCTTCATTGCTGCTCCTTGAAAGGCAATATTTTTTTCGGAAAGAAATAAAATTAAACTTTTTTTGGTCCAGGATTTTCGGGGTATGTCTTCTACTAGCCTAGAGTGGTAGCTTGCGTTGTCCATGATAATTAATGATTTGGGAGGCAAAGGAACAAGTTGATATTTAAACCATTTCGAAATTTTGACTGCTCCTTGTCCCCACTTTTTATACCGCTTTTAAAAACAACTAGCTCCCTTGATATTTTTTGACGATGAAAGATATAAAATTGGCAAAAGAAAAAAAAACTGTTTTTTATTTTTGGAAATTATTGCACCGTAAGCATGATTATAATGTAATTTAGAGCGGTACATGTCTATTTTACAAAGGAAATTATTTTTGTTGATTTTCACATTTTCAAATTATAAGAAATTTTCAATTAAAAGTGGAAATAATTATAGAAACTTTTATTATTTTATAAAAAAAATGTTATAAAAATTTGGTATTTATATACAGGGTGTCCGGGAAAATGTGGGAGATCTCCATCAGATAGAACATTAAAAAATAAGATGACAAGTTCCCATAAATAGCGGCCCTTGGAGATAGGCCCCCTAAAGAACCCCACTGGAAATCGGTTTTTATATAATAAATTTTAAACGACTCAATATAATTTAACGAAAATTTAATATGATAGACAGTAGTAAGGACCTCTCAAAATACTCCCTTAAAACATAATTAGCTTGTTTAGTTTACCAGGGACAAAAAATCAAATTTTTAACACCCTGTATGATAAGGAGTTAAAAAAAATAAATTTGGATACCTTGTTTTTATATATATACCGTTTTCGAGAAAAAAAATAATAAAAGTATTAATGTTTTATTATTGTTTATTTATCAGTATTAAAGAAACTTTTTTTACTAAGATCGCATTGACGTGTGCATTTGAAATCTTCTTGACACGTTGATCTTTTTGTACCTCGATATTAATTTATTAAATTTTGAATACCTTGGTAAATTTTATTCGATAATGGGATACACATTTAGTAATGCAGATATGCATTATGTAATGCATCTTAATGCTTATGAAGCAAGAAGGTTGTATGGAGAAAGATACTAATCGCAATATTCCAAATGAGAAAACATTTCAGCGAATTTTAAGAGAAACTGGTGGGCAATTCTCAATTAATAAGGTAACATTATTGACGTTCATTAATTATTTTTAAATGGGAAAAAACTGATGCTGGTGTGAGGAGAACATACGTACGGTGCAATTGGAGGAAGATATTTTTACTGTAGCTGATACTCCCTCAATAAGCAAATATTAGCTTAAAAATTTGCTGAAGTTTAAAGAACAGTTGTTATACCCTTATCATCTGCAAAAAGTGCATCAACTACTTCCTGAAGATTTTCCTCGAAGAATCCAGTTCGCAAACTGGTTGTTAGATCAACAACGAACAAACCCAAACTTCATTAGCATTATTCTTTTTCGATGAAGCAGGATTTACCAAAGATGGTATTGTAAATTTACATAACTCGCATGTATAGGCTGATGAAAACCCTCATGCCACTGTCGTTCATCATCATCAACATCAGTTTCAATCCATTAATGTTTGGGCAGGAATAATCGGCAATTTTTTCATTGGACCATGCGTATTACCGGCACGATTGAATGGTGAACTTTATTTAGAGTTCCTTCAGAACGCTTTTCTAGATTCAATAGAGCATTTGCCACTTGAAACCCGCCAAAGGATGCATTTTATGCATGATGGAGCCCCACCCCATTTTAGCGTTGCTGTACGGGACCACCTAAATAACGTCTATGGAAACCGTTGGATAGGCAGAGGAGGTCCCATTGCCTGGCCTCCACGGTCTCCCGACCCAACGCCAATGGATTTCTACCTGTGGGGTCATCTCAAAACCTTGGTGTATTCCTCTCCGGTTGCTACTAGGGAGGAACTTTTACAGAGGATCACGTTTCATTGCGATATGATAAGGAACAATGCTGGGTTGCTGTGTACAGCAGTCCTCTATTCGTCGTGCCCGCGAGTGCATCACAAATCACGGAGCACATGTTGAACCCACTTATGAAGTTTTTAATTGACTTTTTCTATTTAGCGTATTAGGTTGTTCAGGATCAAAACATATTTAATACTCCCAAAGTTGTATTCTTTTATTATTTTTTTTTCTCGAAAACGGTTCATTTTATCGACAATGAACAAGAGCACCTTTTCTTTAGCTTAATGTTCAAGGTATCCAAATTTATTTTTTTTAACTCCTTATCATACAGGGTGTTAAAAATTTGAGCGTTAAAATGTACAATCTAGTCCGTCCCAGGTAAACTAAACAAGCTAATTATGTTTTAAGGGAAGCATTTTGAGAGGTCCTTACTACTGATTATCATATTAAATTTTCGTTAAATTATATTGAGTCGTTTAAAAGTTATTCTAGAAAAACCCATTTCCAGTGGGGTCCTTTAGGGGGCCGTATCTCCGTAGGGAGGGCCGCTAGGAAAAAAATTTATGGGAACTTGTCATCTTATTTTTTAATGTTCTATCTGAGTCCGAGAGATCTCCCACATTTTCCCGGACACCCTGTATAGTATAGTATTTCGTAGAATAGCCTTTAGCATCTAAGACTGCCTGGCATCTTTTAATCATAGAAGTAGAGTTTCTGCAGGAATTTGCGACCACTCTGATTTAATATCAAACAATTGTTGTTGATTTTTGATATCAGAATGCATTCGAATGCGGCGATCTAAGACATCCCAAAGATATTCAATGGGGTTTAGATCTGGGGACTGGGATGGCCATTCAAGTACAGTTATGTTTTTTTGTCTAAACGATTCCTTTACTAACTTTAATGAATGTTTCGGGTCATTGTCCTGTTGAAATATCCATCGCAATGGCATCTCTTCTTTTTCAAACGGTAGCATTGTATTTTCCAATATCTCTATGTATTTAAATCGGTCCATTTTACCCTGCACTTGAATGATTGGCCCTGTCCCAGACCGAGAAAAACATCCCCAGATCATTACGTTCCTTCCTCCATGTTTTACAGTAGGAATTTGGTACTTTGTCTTAAATCAACCGGTCTTCTTATATATTTTCTGCCATCAGATCCAATCAGAGAAAATTTGCTTTCGTCACTCCAAAGAACCGTATTCCACTTTTCTCTAGACCAAGAAAGATGAGCTCTGGCAAATTCTGTTCGGGCCTTTCTATCCTTCTTTGAGAGAAGTGGCTTTTTAACAGCAACTCTTCCATAAAGACCTCCGGCAAGTAAACGGTTCCTTACCGTCCTACTTGTTACTTCAACGCCAAACTGTTCCGAGATTTAATTTCTAATTTGTTTGGATGATTTCCAGGGGTCAAGTTTTGATATCCTTAGAATAGTTTTATCAATCCTAGAGGTAGTTTTACGAGGTCTTCCCGACTTCGGCGCATTACTTACATCACCACGACTATCATATTTTTGTAATATTTTCGTTACGGCACTTTTAGAAATATTTAAAGACTTTGCAATTACCGACTTTATTGTTTAAAGTCGCATGAAAAATAACGGTGACTTGTCATGATAAATAATTATTTTACACGATATTCGCACTGTCGAATTAAGACTGAGTGATTTAGAACACAAAATATAAAAAGTTTCCATACTTATTTCCAACCACAAATAAGAAAAGACGTGACTTTTTTTAGTAAATTCACTGTTACAAAGATGCAAAAAATGACGTCACTGCATATCCAAAAAATTTCTACTATACTTCATCAAAACTTTTGTCTTTTTTCACCTGAACGCTTTAAGGACCCTCTTCCTTATCAAATTGACTTATAAAAAAATAATTAAAAATTGCCCTGACATTTGTACTAGTTTAAATGTATGTTTTCTCAAGATGAAGCCGCTTGGACATTTGTCTGGACTCTTCAATTGTCTACAAGTGAATAGTAGTTTCTTATGAATTTAAAAACTACATGGAATATTTTAATCTTCACAGATAAAGCATTTAACATTGAGTGCACTATAACAGTATAATCGTTAAACAGGTTGTCAAAACGCTTTCATACAAGTAGCCATTAGAAACGGGCTATACAAATCACTCGCTTATTACTTAATTCCATAAACAGGCCTCAATAATTGCGCATACAAAATGAATGCCACGGATTACCTTGAGCCCATGCCCGCATCTTCAGGACGACACATACATCCACAGTAATTGGGCCAAAACGCTGTTAAAAAGCCAGAACTAAGGCAATTATTAGCCGTAAGACAACTATGACTAACTTACCCTTAAGACCACACAAGCTCAGACTTACGTCACCGTCGATTCGCATCTGTAATTCCCTGCCACGGTCCGTCGGGCAGGTCTGAGATCGATTACAGGGGCAGCTCCATAACGTACATGAATTTTCATCCATATTTTAACGGAAAAATTAACATTAGTGCCCCATTTAGAAGTTACATTTATCCCTCTGTTAGATTGGGCCGTCGGTGCGATTTTTTACGAACAATTGATGCACGCCAAGCGGGACAGAAATACCGATAATCCGGTCGGGAAGACAAAGAGGGATATACGTTTAGCGTTCAGCTGCTTCTCTCCACGCTTCACGCTAATTTCGATCTGAATTTAGGTTTCTTTAGAAATTTGATTAGCACGGGTGTCACATGGGCCACCCTGTTCGATGCTGCCGATGAAAAATGCCGCCCGGGTCACAATAAGGGGATTCATGGGTGGATGCGGCTTGAGGAGCTGGGTGTTGATTGTTTACTGAAATCGGACAAACAATGGTGAGAATAATGATCGTTTTTCGTTTAATGGAGGCTTACGAGTCAAAATTGGCGATATTTTTGAAGCCCATTTTTCAAAATGTGTCGCATCGAATGGTTTAGCAGCAATGAAATTGGTCAAATATATGAAACATTGGGTGCACTTTTCCAAAATCTAATAAATTACATTATTTACTACATGCCCAGCTAGATTATTCGAATTAGCGTTATTATTGTGTGAAACTTTTTCTAATAACGGAATGAAAATGTATATCGAGATAATATAGGGATTGCTGTGAGGTACATGAGACATGAATGAATAAATATAATGAATAATGACATTATATTTATTTGTTTTCACATTTTTGTGAAAAAACTACAAACAAGAAAACAGTGGCCTTTAACAGATAGCTGTCTTCAAGAAGAACACTTTTTTTTCAATATATAATTGTCATATCTTACAGTTTATATATTCATTTACGACATATCATTCCAGCTGCTTGTGGCTTTCTATTATTTGTTGCCAGCTTCTAGGATTAGACTCTATGGGTTTGACTTAAAGGGGTTAAACAAATACAGGAGTCAATGCAATGATTAAAGCAAATCAAGCGAATTGCCAGTTTTATAACAAATGCAAATAATAAATTATAAATATATATATATATATATATATATATATATATATATATATATATATATATATATATATATATATATATATATATATATATATATATATATATATAATTTTTATTGGTTTAATTTTCTTCATTTAAGGTCATTGCAATAACTTGACAGATATGCTTTAAATCATATTTGTCAAACAGGGGCGTGCGGTGAAATTTTAAGAAAGGAAAGCAATTTTTAGAAACTTACCTATTTGTAATGTAATTCGATTCTTCGATCATTTTTATCAAATTCGTCAATGACGTCATGATAAAAACGTGGATGCTCCGACATATTTTGGAGAAGTTTATTTTCAATGGACAACAGCGATGTATGCGAAAGTCTCTCCTGCCCCGTTGAATTTCTCACGAAATTTTTTATACTTTTAAGTCTTGAAAAATTGCGTTCTACTGATGAACTTGTGGCAGGTTTTGTCAATACTAATTCACACAATTTCGACACTTCGGTGTAGGCATCTTCCAGCGCCTTGTCTTTTAAAAATTGCGTTAGTTCCTTAGCGTTATTTTTTACGCTAATGTCATCAGTTTCATAAATCATTTTTAGTTCAGATCGCAGTAACACTCGGTCGAAGAACTGGCCATAATGAAGAAGAAGAGATTTAAACGCATCTTCTGGAAAAGTTTTTCCTTCAAATGCATCAAAATTGTAGAGCTCGAGGAATTTAAAATCATTTAAACCGTTAAATCTATAGTTTATTTGTTGCTGAATTTGATCGATTATTTCATAAAAGAGGCGTCTCTATGATGTTTGAACATCTCCCACCTTGTCTGTTCGAAGACGCCTGGCTTGTGGCTCTACATTTAACGTCGTCGTTTTCTCCCAAAATAGGTCAAAGTCATCTCTTTTTTGTTTGAACATGGACTTAAAATCATCCACTATTTTTAGGCAAAAAGCAATATCATTTGTTTTAATTTGTAATATATTAAAAACATTGTCCGAGAATGGAAATATTTCTGAAAATATGAACAAATAATTAAAATTAAAATCTCGTTTCAAACAGTAAAAAAAACATATATATATATATATATATATATATATATATATTATATTATATATCAAATAGCTCAATAGTAATTCACGATTTTCAGATACATATATATATATATATATATATATATATATATATTTAGTAGGAGCTACTTTGGGCATATATATATATAATATATATATATAAAGCTTGTGTAGGTTTTCTTGACTTGGAAAAAAAATCAGCCATGCCACTTAAAGTAACGAAAAATACTTACTTTAATACACTCTTTAATCTGATTAATGGACTGGGATTAAACTTATTATTTATTTAATTTATGAGCAAAACAATGAGCAAACACAGCACTTGGGAAAGTTTTTCGAACTTTAGCTTGCAGCCCTCCTAATTGTCCTGCCATTACTGCAGCTCCATTATAGCTTTGAGCAACTAATTTGTTCTCTCCATTAATTTTTTTTATAATGTTATAAACTACGGTATATAATGCATCTGCTGAACGATTTTCGGACACATTCTGAAAACCTAAAAATCGCTCTTGAATACTTCCGTCTGTTTTAACATAGCGTATTAGTATAGATAGTTGGCTAAAATTAGTGATATCAGTTGTTTCGTCCAGAACAATAGCAATGAACCGCGCCTCGCCAATCTCCTGCTTAATTCTTTTTAGAATAATGGTTGCAACAGTGGAAATTAAATCATTCTGGATTCGATTCGGCGTTCTGCGAAAAACGCTAGACTGCTCTAAATGATTTTTTAAGTAATCATCATATTTAGCCATTAAACTAAGTAAATCTTGAAAATTTCCTCTATTTGAAGAAACCTTTGTTTCGTCATGACTTCTAAATCCCAATTCGTGGTGTCCAATAAAACAAACAACATCGATAAGTCTTCTTAATATTTGCCTATTTTTATCGACTAGTTCATTGAGTTGGCGGTGACTAATTTCCAACTGTTTATTAAGGGCGTGTTCAATTCTGGTTTTGCCGAAGACTTTTTGTTTATGACGGCCTGCAAATGCGCTTTGGACATAATGTGTCTTTTTACAGCTTTATGGAAATTGTTTAAATCGGAAAAACCAGTTTTATTCCAGAGACCTTTTTCATTTTCAAGAGGTAAACATGGCCAACAAAGTAATTTACTTATATTTTCACACCCTGCCACTTAAATTGTTCGTATTGCTTTTCCGGATAAAAATGTCTAATAAAGTTTTTCATTTTTGTGGTTAAATTTTTCATAGGCGGTTTTGCCCTTCCGTTGAAATGATTTGAAGCTTATCAGCGAAGTTTAGACTTAAAAATCAAAGCAGTTGAATTAGCTCTTAACTCCACATATTTTTATATAAAGATCAGTTATACCAACAAACAGAGGGACGCGCAATGGGTGCCTCCATATCTATCGTTGTAGCACAAATAGTCATGGAAGACCTTGAAACAAAAGTTTTAAATAATCTAAATTTCGACATACCATTTTTTTACAGTTATGTTGATGATTGCATTACTACAATACCAGCAAATCAAGTAAATAATGTCTTAAATAAATTTAACGAATATCACAAAAGCTTACAGATTACAATTGAAATCGAAGAAAATACCGGAAAGAAGCCTTTAAAAAAAGCCAAAATTGCTCTACAAATAAATAAGTATCCAGAACACCTTATAAATAAAATCAATAAAAGTAGAATTCACAAATTTTATAATTCGAACAACATAAAAAATAATCAGACATCAAACACAACAAAATTTATATATTTACCTTTTATAAACGGCTTATCACAACCACTTCAAAAATTACTTAGACAATATAATATTCCAACTTGTCAGAAGGCTTCCAATCTCTTCTCAAAAAAATTTACCAGATCTAAAACCTCAAAAAAACAAAAAAAGCAATGTTATTTATAAAATACCATGTAAAGATGTATATAGGTCAAACCAGCCAATACTTGGAAAACCGACTGAAGGGTCACAAGTATGACAAAAAAAACGCGAAGGCTCTAACGAATCACGAAATTTCAAGAACAAATACTTTTGATTATAATAATACCAAAATACAAAAATCGGAACCGCATATTAAAAAAGTGAGTTTCTTGAGATGATCAAGATTTAGAAAAGCAAAAATGCTATCAAAGATATGAAGGACGTCAACAACCTGAAAAATTATATATTTCAGTATTAGAATAACCAGCTGTGATAATGTTAAACATTTCTAAAACTGATTTAAAATTTTATACTATTGACAATAATTATTACAAAATTAATAAAATAAGGTTACATACCTCGAAAAATACATGTTGATTATTTATTTATATAATAGGCAGCAAGTTTGTGGTTTGCCAGGCAACTCATGGCACAGTTTTAGGTAAAAAGGTGTTCTTATCGTAGTACGTTTTTTTTGAGGCATTTAAATATAATTTTTTGCTATTATCTATAAATTCCTCAAAAAAAAAACGTACTACGATAAGAACACTTTTTTACCTAAAACTGTGCCATAAGTTGCCTGGCAAACCACTAACTTGCTACCTATTATTCAAATATAAATAATTATTCGACACGTATTTTTCGAAGTATGTAACGCTATTTTATTAATTTTGTAATAATTATTGTCAATAGTATAAAATTTTAAATCAGTTTTAGAAAAAATTGTAAATGTCATTTTATAATTAGACCACTAAATGTTTTTTAAATTAATTGTAGATAGGTAAGGAAACCCATATATACCAAAAAAAAAATAAAGGAATGAGCAATTTTTCAGAAAGCCTACTATGATAGGCGAAACGTCAAGTTAATCCCATTGTTTGATTTTGCAAATAAACCTATACCCAAGAAAGAAGTCCAATTAATATATACCGGGTTTAAGGAACAAATTGATAATATATATATATATATATATATATATATATATATATATATATATATAATTTTACGTTTTGAGGTAAGATAGAAATAATAATTTCATAAAAGAATAATTTATATTCATTCTCTTTCCACTTTAAAAATTACGAAAAAGACCAAAGTACCAAAGTAAGAATACCAACAAAAAGAAATTGTACATTTTTTAATAATTGACGTTCTAAAGTAATAATTATAAAAAATAAAATAAAAACAGTTAAATGTATAAATATCAAATTAAAATTCTAAAAGAGTGTTTCTCCATTTTAGATTTGAAAAAGACTGAAGCATATCTGTCAAGTTTTTGCAATAACTTTAAATCCAAAAAATATATATATATATATATATATATGTATATAAATATATATATATATATATATATATATATATATATATATATATTTCAATAACTCACTACTGTCGTTCTGAAAAGAACAGTTTTGCTGACGTTTCGCCAAAATCACATTTGGCATTTTAAATCAAAATATATATATATATATATATATATATATATATATATATATATATATATATATATATATATATATTATATATATATATATATATATATATATATATATATATATATATATATATATATATATATATATATATATATATATATATATATATATATATATTAAACACGCTTTAAAATTGGAACAAGTATTCTATAAATATTTATTTATTGCCAACAAAATTACAAATGAACTAAAAAAGTAAGTACAAAAATGGTGTCAAATCTAATAAAAAAACGTTTAAATTAAGGAATGTACAGAAACTTGTGGATGAAAAAAAACATGATTTATTTCCGAAGAAGATTAAGAAATGTACACGAAAAAATCCAAAGGCAAAAGACATAAGTTACAATGCAAAAATGGATATTCATAATGCAATTTATGATTTATGCATGTCAAGGACTAATATAATCCTTCAGAAACTTTTTAATATTATAGACAAAAAAATATCATCATCACTTAAAAAGTCCTCATCTTCTGAGTCGTCCTCAAATGGCGCAATGATCATTGGTGCTATTTCGACATCTAGAACTCGTTCTCGATTCCACCAATCCCATATTAATTTCTCCGTATGTTCCACAGATTTCTTCTAGTAATCTGGCGTAATATAATTTAATAAATCTTGCCAAACAATTTGCACTTCATCTGACGTAAGACCATCATTCACGTGTTTTTCGTAATATGATTTTGCACCAGCCCATATCTATTCTATTGCGTTAAACTGGCAATGGTATGGCGGCAGTCGTAAAACTTCATGTCCATTTTCCCGTAATATTTCATCTACGGCATATATTGTTGGTTTTTTAATAGATTTTGCCATTTAAAGAAATTTTAGTTTCAGCATATTGGGTAAAAGATGTTTTTGTTTTATTAGCCGGTCATAAATATCACTTTTCTTCCAGGACGAAGTAGGTTGTTTCTTTAAGATTCTTGAATGATAAGATGCATTGTCTAAAATGATTAAAGATGGAGCATCTAAATTTGGAATCAGTTGTTCTTTTAACAGCTTTTCAAACAGTTCACAGTTCATATTATCATGGTAGCTCATACTTTTGGATGTCGAAGAAAACAGAACTTGCTCCTGGGAGAAATCCTGTTGAAGAACCTGCATGCAAAATGATGAACCGTTTTCCCGTCCCACATCCTTTTTTCTCTTGACACTTTTTACCGACTCGTCCTGCCAAGATTTCGAACCACTTCCATTAGATAATATCCAAGACTCGTCAAAAAATACCACTTTTCTAAATTTTCTGTGTATTTGTTTAAAAACTGGATACGCTGAATTGCTATATGTGGCAACTCGCATAAAAATCTTCGATTGCAGTCCTTTTTACATCGAAAATCCAACATTTTTATTAATTTTGACAACGATTTTAGTTCAATTTCCAATATGACTCGATTTTTTAGAGCTTCTTTTAAAACTTGAAAGGTTATATCAGTTTTTGATGTGTATAAATCGTAAATTGCATTACGAACATCCATTTTTACATTGTCACTTAAGTCTTCTCTTTTTGGCTTTTTTCGTGTACATTAATAATCTTCTTCGGTAGTAAATTATGCTTTTTTCATGCACAATTTTCTGCACAGTCCCACAGCTTTTGCTACAGTCTGCATGATATTGGCCGGTGAATTTTCATTTTCGTAATATTTTATTAGATTTAATACCATTTTTTTCGCTTGTGGATGCAAAAAACCCGAAAATTGTTTTCTATTACTCATTTTGTTACTGACTTGTCAATTTGACTTTGAAGTGACATCGCATAAAGATTTTGCAACTGCTGGTATTTATATGTTTATCATCTTTTTTCATATGAAAATATCATAGGTCTATCTAATTCATCTTCCGAATTTTATGCGGAGGATATGATTACACGTAATAAAAGAAAATCAAACTTAAAAAGTTGATAGATCGTATGACCCGCATGATAACACTGCTTTTGACTATATCGTGTTTCTCAGCTTCAAACTCAAGTTTCTCATTAATTTTCATTTGATTTTTCTATCTGTTCTTGTTTGCTTAAGCTATTATAATTAACAGCTAAGCAAAGGTTGCCCATACCTGACTTAAATCAAAAATTCTGACCAGCTAAATCTTAGCTTCTTGGTCACTAATTGATTTCTAGGCTATCATCACAGCGCGTATCTTTACAGAAGGTCCGTCTTGAAGCAAAATTCTTTTGTAAGCCAAAAGTGACCTGTAAATGAAATACGGGCCCTGAAGCTCAAGCGCCACCCTAAAAAAAAGTAACTAGCCCCTTAGTACTAATTTTAAGGTAGTGTGTTTAAGATATCTTTAGAATCTTTACGAAGGAGTCAAGACTTTATCTCTTCCACATCTAAAGATTTAAGATTTTCAAAATGTTGTATTTATTGTGGTAAAATTAAAGCTCTATTAGTATTCACAATAAATAGCCCTCCAAACAAGTATTACTCGACTTTATATAAATTATTTCTAAATCATAACTCTCGTTTGTACTCTATTAAGACAAAATAATTAATCGCTACTTAAGCGAAATAACGCAGTTAGTTCTAGCTCTTTAAATGCATTTTTGCCAGTGTTTCATATGCTTTCAGAAGCTTATTAACTCATTCCGTAGAATTCATTTTATATGCTGATTTGGCTTGACCTGCTAAGAATAATGAGCAAGAAAGTGTGCGTTCTGTTTCGTTAGAACCATTTTATAATACTTTGTTAATTAATAATTAAGTGAAGTCTTATCTTTATTATATTTTATCAAGATAATTTTCCTTTTTGTAACATAATTACGAAAAATTATGAGTTTAGTGAGACGCATCGATTTAATTTTACCAAAAAAACTACATCTTTTTATAAAATTAAGTAGATTATATTCGACGTATTTAAAATAAAAATCCAGCTCAAGATTGCCGTATTTATTAACCTTCTTAAAGTTACATAATTGTTTTCATTCATACGAAAGTTTCTTTGAATTTGAAATTCTTTTAAAATATAATATTTCCATGTATACAGGATGTTCCAATTTTGCTGGGACGATATCAACTATAAAATTTTAAATGGGACACACTATAATTTTGTCCATTATTTGATTCCTTATCAAAAATAAACATAAGATATCAATTTAAAACACAGTCGATTTCTGAAGTTTCGGAGATAATTAAGGGTATGTGTTATTTTTTGAAAACTATTTTTCAAATCACTAAAAAAATAGGAAAAATCTAAAATTGGGCGTTTGGGTGGTAATTTCCAATTTTAGAAGAATCAGTGCATATATGGAATGCAACATTTTTGTCCACATCTATACATACTACGAAATTAACCTTCTTAAATTGAAAAACACCTATTTTTTTATATATATATATATATATATATATATATATATATATATATATATTTACAGGGTTATTCACGCAACCCGTTCATTAAAAGTTTTTGATGATGCCATTTAGATAAAAATTTCAAATTTTGGGATTAAGGTAAGGTCAAGGGGTACTTCTTTTTTGAAATATTTTCAACTTCCTGTTACTTCCGTTTTAACCGGAAGTTGATTAGATATTCTATCTAATAGCATTAAAATTCTCCGTAGAATCTAAAAATATCATAAAATATAGGGTGTTCCATTTAAAATAAGCAAGTTGATACCAACTTCCTGTTAAACCGGAAGTGACAGGAAGTTGAAAATATTTCAAAAAAGAAGTACCTCTTGACTTTACCTTAAACCCAAAATTCGAAATTTTTATCTAAATGGCATCATCAAAAACTTTTAATGAACAGGTTGCGTGAATAACCCTGTATATATATATATATATATATATATATATATATATAAATTTAATAGTTACAGAGAAAATCGCAATTTAACAGAAAATATCAATTATTTCTTGAATATTGTGATTCTGAATACTCAAAAAAAACTATAAGTGGCAATTGAATGGATAATATAACTATGTGTTGTATATTTGACAGTTTTTCTATTTATTTGTGTTTTTGGTGGTTGTTTTATTGAAATCATTATTTAAATTTAAAATAATTAGATTTTAAAAACGTTTTCTTGTATAGGTGTTTACTTGTTCTATTTTAAAAAAATAGCTCAATATTCATGTCAAGACCGACTAAATTTGTATAACTGTTACATTGGAAATAATAAAAGTCCAGCACTTGAATTAAAAGAGTACCGCAGAATATTTCCCATGGCAAGGATATCAAACAAGAAATTTTTTGACAAAATTTGCTGTGACTTATCAACTCATGAAGTGTTGAAATATAGAAAAAGGGAAAAAGCCTGTTCAGTCCTCTCTGAAGATTTTCAAATGGAGGTTCTATTATTTTCCATTGAATATCCTCTTAACTCTAACTAACTCTTTAAGGATCTACAAATGGATCTGAATTTTTCCATGACCAGCCTATATCGAGTATTAAAAGAAAACAAAATATTCCCATATAAATTTCTTCGAGTTCAATTTTTAAGTCAAGCTGATTATCAGACTAGGCTGGATTTTTGTATACAAAAGATGGACCGGCATTTTGAGAGAGGGATTTTAAAGAAAATTTCACACCTGCACTTTATAGCCAATCAGATACCTTTATTTTTCAACGGTACTATAGCAACGGGTCGGATTTCCGGAAATTTAGATAAACTGGAGGTGATTACACTGGAAATCTTTTTGACATATGTCATGTCATACCTAAATTTTCATTACTGCATTGTAAATGCATTCTGCATTGTTGTTTAGATATTTCATTCCAAAGTTTGATAAGCTTTCAATAATAAAACAAATGTAAATAGTCGATAACATATATTACATATTTACTTTAGATAAACAAAGAAATTTTTCTAGTCTAGCAGCTAAGGCATCAAAATATTTCTTAAATTTTTACTTCTTCCTTTCTTAATGGTGATTAAGGAGGTGCTTCAAGTGTATTCAACTCATCAGATTTCCAAGAATGTTTATGTTTCAGGAAGTAGATATACTATTTAAATTGATGCAAGAATTAATACCGTAAATTATTTCCACGGTGACGAATTTTTTAAGAAAATTTTCCCTCGCTTTCGAATTTTCAAAAAATTCCACTCGCAAATAATTTCCGGCAATATTTCAAGCATTAGGGAGATTAAATGAAAATCCTTTGGACAGATGAGCCGATATTTTCCACTGCGGGAATGAATAACAAAAAAAATACTCGCTACTATTCTGACACAAATAAACATTTCTTGAAGCAAATTAAAAAGCAAGGACATCAAAGTGTTTTAAGTGTCGTGTGGTATTATAAACGACCACATATTAGGACCTGTGTTTTTTAACCACTATTTGAATAGACAAACATTTTTAAACCATTTAAGACACCAAATTATGGAAAAACTCAACGATCCTCCGGAGCATATTCGTGTGAACTTGGTACACAAACCAGATAATGCTCCATACCACTATAGAGAAGATATAAAAGCATTTTTAAAGGAGCAATTTAATTTACGTATATATAGTAACGGTGAGGTTCCATGGCCGCCGCGAAGTCCCTATTTGACACCCTCAGATTATTTTTATGGGGCACACTTAAAGTGTATAAAAATCGAAACAATTATTCTGTAAATGAATTAATACAAGAAATTCGTGGAGGAGTTATTAGTCTTAATAATAGTGACGCCGTCCGAAACGCTCTAGCAAACATTCAAGCGCGATAAACACAACAATTATACAGTCATTTGTTTAAAATTTTCCCTGTTTTTCTATTTCCATGTAATCTGTTGTTATATGTTGTTTATGTTGATAACTATGTTACTCAAGAAGTTTGTTTCTAATATTAATTTTCAATAATGGTTTTACATTTAGAATTCAGCAATAAATAAATATAGAATAAAATTAAGACTCTATAGACGCAAATAGAAATATTTTCCATTCCATGGCCTCCTATAGTTATTTTTTGAAGAGTATGCAGCATCACAATATCCAAGAAATAATTGACATGTTCTGTTGAATTGCGATTTTCTCTGTAACCATTGAATTTAAGTATAGAACATACAAATACGAAAACGTAGGTATTTTTATAATCATTTGCATAAATTGAAAGATTGATTTCGTAGTATACACCCTGTATAGGTGAAAACCGCCTAAATAAAAGAAAAAGGTTTGTTTATTGATTAATGGACAATTTTTAATCAATACAGATATATGACGAAAACTCAACTTCTCGGAGATATCTTAAAATTTTAAGAAGTACTGTTTCCAACCTCTTGGACAATTTAACCTTGCAAACTTTAAGAAATACTTGGTATCAGCGCGATGGCACTTCTGCACACTCTACAAATATAGTTAGCAGAGAACTGTGTGCTATGTTTGAAGACAGATGGATGGGATTACAGGGACCTTGGAGATGACAACCGCGTTCACCAGACCTTACCATATTACATTTTTTATCTTTGTGGTAGTATCAAAAAGTTTATAAAACGACGATCAGTACTAAGCCGGATCTGGAAAATATGGATATTCAAGAAGCCACGACTTCAAAAGTTTGGTTTTATATTAACGAATGTTAACATATTGAAAACTTAATTTGCTCTAATTATCTTAATTTGTTAGACAAAGCAGACTTTTATTAAAATTTTGAATACAAGTTTTGTTCTTTTTTCCAATTACGTATCACATGTTTGGTTACAGTATGATAATTATTAATTATAGGAACACCTTATATGGAAAGTTCAAATTTTCGTGCTCTAATGAATGATGTAATAATAAATAGGTCGTTCCATTTAAAAAAAGTGAATTTCGAACACTTTTATAAGTTGACAACAAAGATTTTTTCTCCATCACCCTATATGCCTCAATTAAGATATGAATAAACAGTCAAATATCTAAAGGTACTGATTAACCGCAACCCAAATTTCAATTGAAAATTGCTCTAGAATATAGAGATATTAAAATTTTATCGAAGATCATTTTTCGTCAAAAAAAATTGAATATTAATTGTTATCTCACAAACCGCTATAGATAGGTATAGGATAGTATTTACGGAAGTTACTTAGGTATGACCGTAGATTCTAAAAATTGAAAAATATACAGAGTGTTCCATTTAAGTTAGCAGTGTTGCCGCCAGTTTTGGGAGGAAACGGCAGCACCACGTGGGCAAAAATAATTTAGAACGATAGATCAGAGTTGTTTATCTATATAATCAACATTTCATTTTGTTTTGTCAAGGTTTATAAAAATTAGCGAAACTGTTTTTAAATATTAACAAAAAGTCAGTTTAAAAAAAATTTACACCCTGTCTCTCGACAATAAAACATCTTAGAAAATATGTTTATATGAACTTTTAGACATAAACCAAGAAGTACAAACATGACATTAAAGTACACCCTGTACATTAGCCTTTTAAACTGAAATCTACTAGATTGTTATTAACACAAAACAAACATAACTTTTCGACAAACGTGTAAACGAAATTGGCTACATGTCATTATAGCCATTAACCCTAGCTTTAAAGATTCCCTCATTCGATTTGCAATTCGCCATATTTATTCTGAATCACATTAGGGGTCGCATAATAGATTTTTGTAAAGGGTGCTGTGCAGTGGGTCCTATTAACGAGGACACTGGGAGTTTCTTATTGGTCGAATATGGGACACAATGGGGTACTTACATACGGAATTGTAAAATAAGGTTTGGGGGTGACACATGTCTTGTCGGATGGTATATTGTTTAGTAAATGCAGTGCTAGGGTTGCGATAGGTCTGAAAATTAATCAATAACTGGATCTGAGATTTTAACTGTACAGGGTGTGTCTGAAGGTTGTCTTAGGAATGGAATTGCTGTAAATGAATTACTTTTGAGTAATCCAATTATTTGTTCCAGTAATTAACTACTTTCCTAATAATTAAACTACTTTTGCCAAGCAATTCAACTACTTTTCACTTTAATTGAACTAATATTAATAAAAGCCCAAAAAAAAAAATGTTATGTTCCGAATTATTGTCAGATGAAATGTGCATGGTTTGGGTAGAATCTCGATATTTTTTTGGTATCTAAATTTCTTGAAATATAGGTAGAGTTATATTTTTCTTATTACATAAAATATAAGGAAATGTACTGAAAACTAGTAAAAACTGAATTAAAAACATTAACATCTTCACTGGCAAAAGAGGTTTAAATTTAGCCAGGTCTAACAGACATTTGTAAGTTTAAGAGACATGTGCATCGGATAACTCAACATATGACAATGTTATAAGAAAAACATAACTGGCGATCTAAGAGTTCCAATGTCCATGGGAATTATTAAATTCTTGTCTAACTCTCAACCTTTTCAGTGGATTCGGAGGTTCATTTTTCATTAAAAAATAAGTTTTCCTAAATTTAAAGGAAAGTATATTAATATAATAGAACACAGTTATAATTTGCACTCTTAAGAACTTCTAGATAAATTGTTTTCTGTCAAATCTGCACAAATTAGATAATCCAGGAGGGACTAAAGGCGCCTTTTAAATTCATAATAAATATTTTTAATTGGCACTTCTTACTCTCCCCAAATACCGAATCTTTTCTTCTATGGGTTTGAGACAATGAAAATTTTTATCAACCAAAAAAATCTCAGTACTTTATGTTTGTGTAAGTAAAACACAATAGCTCTGGGGGGGTAGTCCCAGCCCAACCCGAAAAAAGGTCCCTATTTTATACTATTTGTATCATTTAAGCTGAAATAATAGTGGCTCTGAGAGAGGTTTTAATCCCCAAACCCCTCCCTTAAATACGCCACTGTCAGCGGATCACACCTTGCCAATACTCGACCGCCATATTACAGGCCCTATGGTCAATCTTATGGTTTTTATTTTTTATTAGTTTATACTTTATTACTATATTAAATTGTATTATTGTGCGTACTTTGTACCCATGTCAAATTTGAAATTAATCAATTATGTGAAAGTGAGTCAAAAATCATTTACAAGATTTGATTCAGATAAATGAATAAACACAAACAGACTAAGAAATGAAGCTAACAAAGACGTGAAAAAAAAGTAATAATAAAATAGAAGATTGTGTTTTATGAAAGTAGTATTTTGATATACTATTATCATTAGCCAGGGCCGTTTTTAGGGGTGTGCACGGTGTGCCGGCACAAAGGCGGGCAAATTATTGGGGCGGCCACAGGCCGCCCGCCAAAAACACAAAATTAGCCATTTGATTACAAAAATATACCTATATTTTTGTTTTCAAAATAAAGAAAAATTAAATTACATTTTGTTAGGCTTTTAAGATAAAACATTCATAAGAAATTTATTACCGGTCATTTCTTTTTTTGCTGTGCATGAGTTGCCGAAATTACAATAGAACTATTTATAGCAGCGTTCCTTGGAAAAGCAATAAAAATGATAGATAAGGGCGGCCGCCTTTCAATGCAAAAATGTTTGTTTATACTTCATAATTGGTATGTGTACAGTATATAGTTTTATATAGCTCTATATACTGTAGAATGGGGCAGTTTTTAAATGTTTTGTTTTACTTTTTAGTATTCGATTAACTAGCGAGAGTTTAACAGTGATATAAAGTGTTTGTTGTTTAGTTATTTTTTTCTACATTTTGCAAAAGTGAAATTTCAAAAGAAACAAATTTTCGTAATTTAAAAAGGTAAGTTCTTCGAATATATATTACTTTACTTAATATTACATCCAAATCCGCATCTTACGTTTTGGATTTAATATTAAACATGTGAAAAAAAATTTTTTTTAGCTTGAGATCAAAAAGTAGTTTATTGTTAATTTTATGTCTAGATTAATTTTCTATATTTCAAGTTTTAAAAAATGTATAAAGTAGTTTTACTAATTTACTTATCTAATAAAAATATAATAATTATATTTATTTTTTGGGTCATTTTAAAAACAAAATCTGATGCTAGATTACAATTTTACTTATTATTTATAAAAAATTCCATTTGGTGCGAACTTAATTGGGGATACTATAAAATTATATCTTCGCAGATTCAGAACTATTACATAAACTAAATTTTCTAACTTTAATTACCTTTCAATTTTATTTCCAGATGTCCGATAGAAAAACAAAACGTTTATCTGGAGCTCAATATAAAAAAAGAAAATTAGAAAAGGAAGAAAACAAAAAAAAATTAAGTGGATCTTTGCAAAAATATTTAGTTCCATCAACATCGTCACAGGGTACAAATACAATTGAGGATGAAAATGTAAAGGATGCACATAAAGTAAGCGACCCTGAAGAAAAAAAACACCCTGAATCAAATACAGAAATAGATAATGAAGAAAAGATGCTCTTAACCGATGATAATCCTAACTTAAACGAAGTTATCCCTGAAACTAATGATGATTTTGATGTCAGCGACCCATTCACCTGGCCGGATATTTTACAAAATCAAGTTATTGAGCAAATTGTACAAAACTATTTTCAGCATATAGAAAAAAAATTTCCTTCTGATGAATCGGGAAGGAAATTTTCTTCAACTCAATATTTTCGAATTTTGCCAAATGGTGAAAAAATTAAAAGAGCTTGGTTGGTATACTCTTGTAGAGCAAATAGCATTTTTTGTCTTTGTTGTAAAATATTTTGTAAGAAAGTGTTTAAGTTAAATAGCAAAATGGGGTATTCTGATTGGCGACATCTTTCACATATTTTATCCAAGCATGAATCTTCTGTACATCACTTGCAAGCTAATCAAAAATGGGTTGAGTTAAAAATGTCATTAAATAAAAAATTAACTATTGACAAAGAACGGCAAAATTATTTTGAACTTGAAAGGGAACGCTGGCGCTCTATCTTAAAAAGAGTTATTGCAATTATTCAATTTTTAGCTGGACAATCATTGGCATTTCGTGGAAAAAGTTCCGTCTTATACGAACAAAATAATGGCAATTTTTTAAAAGCTGTTGAAATGGTGGCAAAATTTGACCCAGTGTTATCCGATCATCTAAAAAAAATTACAAAGACCCAAGAATCAAAAAGTAAAATAACTCACTATTTGGGAATTCATTTTCAAAACGAAATAATTACTTTGCTAGCAAAAAATATTTGCCATCATTTTACGACACTCTTAAAAAAATCCAAATATTTTTCCATAATTTTAGATTCTACTCCAGATGCAAGTCATACAGAGCAAATTACATTTGTAGTCAGATATGTAGACTGTAACGAAGAAAATGTTGTCATAAAAGAGTGTTTTTTGGGTTTTTTTCCTATTTTATATACAACTGGGGAAGTGATTTTTAATCTATTGGTTAATGATATTTTGCCTAAGTTTGAATTAGATATTAGGGATATAAGAGGTCAGGGCTATGATAATGGGGCCAATATGTCCGGAAAACATATCGGACTTCAACAAAGAGTAAAAAATGTTAATTCTAGGGCTATATTTGTTCCTTGCACCGCTCACACACTAAATCTAGTAATAAACGATTCCGCTAAAATCTCCCACGAAACAATAAATTTTTTTAACATCGTGCAGGAACTGTATGTATTTTTTCTTCTTCTCCTTTTCGTTGGGATGTTTTAAAAAAAAATGTTAGTAATTAGAAGTAAAAAATTAGAATTAAAAGTAAAAAAATTAATATTGATCTGACTCAGTGTGTCACATCATTAAAACATGTACTTAACTTTATTAACGAAATGCGATCGGACCAAAGTTTTAACACTTACATAGAAATTTCATCCAATTTAGCAAATGAAATTGATGTGGAACCAGATTTTCCAGAAGTTCGTATAAGGCGGAAAAAATCCCAATTTAGTTATGAAAGTACAGACAATGTATTAACTAACGAACGAGAGAAATTTAAAATAAATTTTTATTATACTGTTATTGACCGAGCTAGAATATCAGTAGAAGAAAGGTTTAATTCTCTTTCGTATTGCAGTAATATTTTTAACTTTTTAACATGGTTTCATGATGTGACATCGGATGATTTAAAACAAAAATGCGTTGAACTTGAAATCGCATTAACCGAAGACGAATCGAGGGATATAAGTGGCGTAGAACTATTTGAAGAAATTGTTACATTTAAATCTCTAACAGATCAAATCAAACCTATTGAGATTCTAAAATTTATTTATAGTAATAATTTGATCTCATCTTTTCCTAATTTCTGTATAAGCTTGAGAATTTTTTTAACAATACCAGTAACGGTTGCATCTGGTGAACGGTCATTCTCAAAATTAAAAATAATAAAAAACTATTTAAGATCTTCTATGTCACAGGAAAGGCTTACAAATTTAGGTATAATTGCCATTGAAAATGAAATTTGTGAAAATTTAGACCATAATAAAATAATAGACGAGTTCGCAAGTACAAAAGCCAGAAAAATATTTTTGAAATGAAGAGGTTGTTTTTTTATTGGGAGTTGCTTAGTTTTATACTTAGATACAATATAAAAGATACCAATTTTTGTTTGTTTGGCTTTTATATTATTTGATATTTAAATAATTAATAGTTTAAACATTTGTATTTTGTTTTATGTTGTTTATTGTTTCATTTAATAGATTATTATCTTATGTTATGATACAATGTTACTTGTTAATGTATACGTAGGAACTTAAATATATTTTTTTGTTCAATAAATATTGTTTTTTTTTTGTTATAAAAGGGCGGCCGTTTTATTTCTGCACAAAGGCGGCCGAGGGGCTAGGAACGGCCCTGTCATTAGCTTTAGAAGGATACAGCCTAGCATTGGCTTTATCCCTATGTGGATGCATATATGCAAAAAAATTGAAACCATTGTATAATAATAATAATAACAACAAAATAAATTTATTACTTTCCAGATAACAAACTGTTATTTATTACATAGTCAAAGCAAATTTACGAAAGTAAAGGACCATATCATTGCAGACTTCTGGCCAAAAGCCAGACTCTGTTTAGACACGCCTTGCATAAACTTAAATCACGTCTTAATTTATGATCTAGAATAATCAAATTCTAAAGGAAAGAGAAAAAAAGAACAGACAGAGATAGAGATAGAGAGAGAGAGAGGGAGAATTAAGAACAAATTTATATTTTTAATGTATAACGATTGCTGGATTATGGTTAGTAAAAAGAATATGTTTGACGTGTCTCCGAAACTTGGTGCACGATCGAGAAAAAGTAGATACTTGCAGGGAATTTAAACAATTTGCAGCATTATACGAAAAAGACCTTTTGTACAATTCCTTACGGTGTCGAGGTATGGTTAGAAACTCTCTGTTGCGAACATTTAAGTTGTGAATTTGTGTTCTAAATGTTATTTTATTAAATCAATATTTTGGAGTTTTGTATTTTATAATTTTATAACTGAAACAAGAGAAATGTAACTTGCGCCGATTAAACATATTAAGCCATCCAATATCTTTTAATTTGTGTGAAATGTGTGTCATTTTAAACCAAGCACCATCCGTAAGCAGCATCACAGTGATTGAAATGAGACATGGCCAATGAAGAGCAAAGGATTTTCTTCATCTCTTGACTTAAAAATTGCCTTTGATTAAAAATTAGTTTTAAAGATACATAAGCTTTTCTCAGCTTACTAGTCACGTATTCATAAAAGCGGAGTTCAGAATCAATGGTAACTCCCAAAGATTTTGAAGAATTGGATATTTTAAGAATCGTGTTGTTGATATCAGTTTTAAGCGCTCTTTTAGCTGCGGATTTATGACATTCGGGCCCAAATAGTGTAAGAGAAGATTTTAGAGGATTAATTTTTAACAGATGATCAGTAGATACATCTACTAAATGGTGGAGATCGATATTTATAAGCTTATTAGCATTTTCAATTTCATTTAGTCTAAAAGAGCAGTACAGTTCAGTGTCATCCGCATATAAATGGTATTGACAAAACTTTAGACATTGATTGAATTGACTGGTATATATAGTAAATAATAAAGGCCCTAGAATACTACCCTGTGGAACTCCCACCCTTACATACTCAACATATGAGCAACAATCCCCCAATGTAACTTGTTGCTTACGGTTGTTTAAAAATGATGCACAAAACTCAATAGTTTTCTCGGAAAAAACAATATAGTACAGGACTGATAATAAAATTTCGTCATTTATTAGGTCAAAAGCTTTTGTATAATCTAGAAGTATTAAAATGCCTATATTATTTTCATCCCATGCTCGAAGCAATTCGTCAGTGACATCCGCGATTGCTGAGGTGTAACTATAACCCTTTTGAAGGCCCGATTCTTTTGACGGTAGGGAATCATAAATTTTGAAAAATTCACGTGTCTGCAACATAGTAATGGATCGTAGATCTTTATATTCTTTAGGTTGATTTACTTTTGGTAGAGGTTAAACAAATGCGTGTTTCCATGCCTCGGGAAAGTAGGACCGTTTAATACATTCGTTAAAAAAACTTCTTTGAGATCAAAGTTGAAATGAAAGTTATGTTTTAAATTATTTTTATAACAATCTAATAATTTTTGATTTACGTGGGAAGAACTATGAACAGCTGTAATAAAAAAATTATTTATATCATTAACATTGGACAGGGATTCAGGAATTGTAGTTCTTTTATTTTTCACAATGTTTAATTTTTGCAGTGCAGTCCATTTTTCTTTAACGTCATTGTTATTTATAGCGCAAATAAGCTTTCTTTTCTGAGCGTACTGCAAACGTTATGTAGTTATGCAACTGTTTATATTAAATATTGTGATCTTGATTTCTTGAGCTTTTAAACCTTTTGAGAGCATTATTATGCAGCTTTTGTAATAATTTTATGTTGTCAGTGATCCACGGGGCATATTTGTAATTCTTATTTTTTTTAAATGTTTTTATTGGAGCATGAACATCAAATCAATATTCAATTATTACGAAATTCCACTTTCTTATCAATGTCATAAATATTATACAGTTTTTGCCAAGGTCAGGCCTCTAGATCCCTTTGAAAGTGTGTTGGATTAATACTTTTTAAAGACCTAAAAGAAAAAGTTACGGGTTTCTAACTGTTACTCTAGCAATGAATTTTTATATAGACCGGTAAATGATTAGATAAATGAATATTATGTACACGGGTGTCCACTATCCTGTCAATATTTGAACAAGCAAGATCAATTAGAGTTGCCGAATACTCAGAAATGCGTGTTGGTTCTGAAATAAGTTGCTTTAGACCCAACATGTCCACGATAGAACCCAACATTTTGCTTGAATATGATATATCTAAAAAATGTATATTGAAATCGCCTAGGCAAATAATGTTATTATATCCAGTATATAAATCAACGAGTAGTCCCTCAATATGCTCAAAAAAACGTATTAATATTTGAATTAGGAGGCCCATAAATATTTCCGATAAAGATTATTTTTTCTACAATTATAATTTTAATCCATGTATATTCAATGTAGTGACACAAACGGGTATTAACACATCGAATTTTAACTGAGATCATTTAAAATTAAAGTTATTTATTTGAACAGTAGCATCATCAATTTCCGCATGCAGCCAAGTTTCGGTAACACCAATAATATCATAATCATACTCAGAGACATGTTCTACAAAGTTTGTAAAATTCGCCAATAAAGACCGTATATTGATATGACAAATATACAGCGACGTTTTTTTACATTATTGGAAAAAAGTAGAAGAAAGGGAAATATAAGAGATAGAAAGAGTAGTTATAAAAAAGAATATCGCGAAAATTAAATTTAATAAATAGACACGCATTTTTACAGTAACTAATGCATAAAGGGAAAAAAATATATAAATATAAGTATCGATAAGTAAACATAAATCTCCTAAAAATTTTATAAAGTACTCACAATTTTATCACAAAAAAAAATGTATGTCAGTGGTAGTTGCATAAAAATAGCGGGCCATCAGTTTACGGTTTACCGCTATTAAAAGGTAGGCTTTGGATTTTGCGTTTTATTTCAGCGGGTTAACATAATTTACATGTAAGTTTATTAGAATTATTAACTAAAATCATATAAGTTCAAAAACCAATATCCACGAGAATGCTTAGTGAAAATATCATAAACCTGAGCATGTATAATGAGATTATATCAAATTATTATTATACTAAAAAATACACTTTAATACATAAAATGGTAATAAAAGGTTTAGCGGAAATATTTTAAGTTAAATATACAATTAAATTATAAATTTCAAAAATGTATCTGAAATCTTGTTTATATTGCGAACTTGTTACAAGAAAAATGCGTTCGTGGACAACCGTATTGAAAAACTAGGAAGTATCTAGCTTATTTTGAAGACTTTTGATTTATGCTATGTTTCCGTAAAAAATCGACTGTGCGGCGCTGAAGGCAGCCGACGATGGTATCGTCCTTAGTTATTACACATATTTTTGCAAACTAACATGATCCTAGATAAAATATTACATGCAATTCAAGCATTAAGATATTTTTTTCACTCCTGTGATTGCAGCTCAAAATTTCCAAACTTAATATGAACATTATTATCGGCAAATATTTGAAATATTTTCGCTTGGTGCTAGATTTTTTTGTGATTTTTCAAAAGTATTTTTAAGTACCCAAATTTCTTAAAATAATTTAAATATATCTTTTTGTATTTTAATTACAAAATGAATCTCATATAACACAAAAATATTCACGCAATTCAATCTATATATTTATTTTTGTCGATAATGTTTTTTGAGGCATCCTGCACACAGAAATATTGCATGATAGTTAAAAAATTGGTATTATTATCCTTAATATTATTATAATTATTAAAATATATTTAAAGGCACTAAACCATAATTTAAAATCATTAAACAATATAGGAAACGCATTTTGTTTTCTAAAAAACACTGGTGTTTTAAAAACAATCCAAAATTTGATCAACTTTTGCAAAGCAACGTTTCGGTAAAACAAATCCGAAGAATTTTATTTATGCAGTAATATCCTTTGACAAATGGAAAGATGTATCTATAAGGTGAGGGTATCTTTTACTAAAAGTCTCGACCCCTATATTCTCGTCTCGACTCGTCTCAAGTGTCGAGATTGAATGCTGTCGAGACGAGGCGAGAATAGGTCTAGACGAGACAAGAGAACAAATTTTGTCTCGTCTCGCCGTATGACTAATTTTTGGTGCAAATTTGAAACGAATCGGTTTGACCGTTGTTAAGTTATGGTTCACGAAAATTTTTTTATCCGTACAAACATCATAATTTTTTTCTAAAAATATTTTTTTTATATTTCCGTATTCAAGAGACTCTAAAATACCGAAAAAACTCAACTTCGTTTTTCCAAAAATTTTAAACTTTGGTGATTACAATACTTCCTCCCTCCATATATCCCATACAGTATATTAATCTTACAAAATTTGGGCTGTTATATGGGGAGGTAAAAAGACCGATAAGCTGAAGACAGTAGCTCTTTAAGACGTCCCAGTTATGATCGATCGATTAATACAATGTTTAAGGGCAGTTTTTCGATCTCACAAGAAGCTACAGTAATTCTAACTCAATAATAATAAAAAAAGACATACATCTTTCTGTCATCGAGGCCAATACGTTTCATAGTCCCGACGGTGTAGTTGACAAAGTTTAACAATGAAAAAACATAAAAGGGACAAAGAGGTAGCCAGAAGGGCCGGAGACCAACCAAAGTGCTATTTCTACCTATTTCGATCTTGGGGGGTCCCTATGGGAGGCCCGCAAATCGGATGTAGGGTTTATTAAAGTGAATGTAACAGGTTGAATGGTTTTAGATCATTTTGTTTTTACTATCCTATAATTGCAAGTACCAACAATAGGCATATTTTAACTTGTTATCCTTATAATGTACATCGGAAACTTTCACAGCTAGTCTGTATGCATACTTTGCGTATGTATATAGGGTATTCTATATTAATTCCGATCGAGGATAATAGTGAAGTATTGTAATAGTGACAAAAAATCATCCTCTAAGATTTTTTCAGGTCTTTACTGTTCAGGATCTTTAGACGCCAAAAAACATGTTTTATCAATTCCATCAGTCTGCCTGTCTAACTGTCTTTTCTCGGCATAGTTAAAAAACTTAACTTATAACATAGACCGTGTCAAATTGGAATTACTATCCGGCGTTTCGCCTTCGATTGCACGAGGCATCTTCAGGGATCTTTACTCCACGTGATCTGAACACTGAATATTTAGATCTCGTGGAGTAAAAATCCCTGAAGATGATAGTCGGATAGTAATTCCAATTTGACACTGTCTAATCCCAAGAACCATGATTTCTTATTTACCCGTATGATTTCAAATTTTGGTCAAAACTTAAAAGTCAAACAAACAAACAAAATAAACTTTATTATCATTAGAGAAACATGTCTCGTTAATATAAATGTTCTGTAATGCCTTATGGAATAATTTACACTATGTAAATAAAAGTAAACTATGCAATGAAAGGCTCAAAAAATATATAAATAAAACATATATAATAATAACAAAACAATAGACAACAATCAATAAATTAAACAAGAACCATACATCTATATAATAACAAATGTGAGTCAGTAATATAAAGAATTAAAAAAAAGAAAACAAATGTGAAGTTACAAATATTTAAAATTATTGAAGATATTAAATTACTATCTAAACGTTAAACTAATAAATAATGCCGCAACGAAAGTCGAGGTTGTGTTTATGCTAAAAACCCAACGGCACCTATATTGTATAAGGATATTTTTCTTTAGTTAGTTCATTGGCAAATTCGTTAGAATAAGCATTTCATTTTTCTATCTTGTGATAGTTATTTTAATAAAGTTGTTTTTGTTGCAAACCACAAAAGTATAATTATTTATCTAAAACATCAATAGGTTATGGGCCCAGTGCACTTAGGCCACTAATAATAATTAATTGTTTTTTAAAAGGTTGCAACTTCGCGAGTAATTTCGGAGGTGTAATAGTGCTTCAGGTGTAGTAGAATTTGGACATCGTGTTGTAACTATTAACCAGGTTATCATGGAGTTTGATAAGCCCAAAATCGAAAAACTGCGTGATGCAGACAACTGGCAACAATGGCAATTTGTTATGCAAACTATTTTGGATAGTGAAGATGCGTTAGAGATTTGCAATGGAATCGAAAAAAAGCCTGAGGAGAGTGTAGCTGATTATGCTGGTAAGCTCAGAAACTGGACAAAAAGAGAAAGGTTGGCTCGTAAGCTAATTGTTACAGCTGTGGAAGCCAAGCCACTCCAGTTATTGTTAAATTGTTCTACTGCTAGTGAGATGTGGTTAAAATTGCACAGTATTTATGATTTAAAATCAGAAGAAAGTTTGGCATTAGTACAAAAACAGTTTTTTGAATTTAAGTGGGACATCGATGGCAATATTGCGCAACATATATCTAAACTTGAGCAATTGGCAAGTAAAATGGATAAATTGGGTGGCACTATTCCTAGTTCTATGTTGATAACAAGAATTCTGTCAACGTTACCTGCCAAATTTAATCATTTTCACAGTGCATGGGATTCTACTGACCAATCTAAAAGAACAATAGAAAATTTGACAACCAGACTATTGACAGAAGAACTTCGCTTGGAAAAACAAGATGATTCCGAAGATTTAAAAACTGCTTTGTTTTCTAAAATGCAAATTCAAGATTTTAAGAAGAAAGGGTTTCAAAAAGGGAGTTTTTCAAAGTCGCAAATGAATTCGGGTGCTTCTACATCGCGATGTTCATTGTGCAAAAGGGCTAATCATGTGTTAAAAAACTGCAAAGGTTGTTTTAAATGTGGGTCCAAAGAACATTTATTAAAAGACTGCAAAGTAAATGTAGACAAAAAGGAAGCATTTATTGGTGATATCAAAGTAGGTTCAGATAGTGATTATTGGCTTATTGACTCTGGTGCTTCGCATCACATGACTAACAAAATAGAGTGGTTTTCAAAATACGAAAAATTTGAAAAACCTTTATACGTTTACGTTGGAAATGGTGACAAAGTGGCAGCCCTAGGACATGGCGATATCGAGACTGAAACCTATGTAAATGGAAAATGGCTCCCTGCAACTATGTTTGATGTTTTGTATACACCCTGTATGTCGAAAAACCTATTTTCAGTAAGAGTAGCCGCGCAAAAAGGTATTGATTTCATGCTGACTGAAAACGGTTCGCGTTGTGTTTTTAAAAGAAACGATAACGTCGTAGCTCTCGGAACCGAAATCGGTAATTTGTATCGAATAATTTTGCGTGTGATCTTGCCGAAAGATACGTGTTTGGCGGCAAGTGTGAGTGATACGCTTCAGCTTTGGCATGAGCGCTTATGTCATCAAAATAAGCGTCATGTGCAATATTTTCTTAAAGATATAAACATTGACTTGACCGTGGACAATGAATTTTGTGACGCGTGTGTTTATGGTAAACAACACAGAAAAACTTTCAAAAAACGGGAAGATATTGCACAAAAACCACGCGAAATAATTCATTCGGATGTGTGCGGGCCGATGCAAGTAAATTCGCCTGGACAAAAACGTTTTTTCGTTGTATTTAAAGATGACTTTAGTGCTTATCGACAAGTGTATTTTTTGCGTGAAAAATCTGAAGTTAAGGACAAGCTAGAAAATTTTTGCAACGAAGTGAAAACGCGTTTTGGGACAGACATTGTTGAGTTACGTACAGATGGTGGAAAAGAATATGTAAACAAGGATGTCACGTCATTTCTTAGTAAAAGGGGTATTAAACATACTATTACCACCCCGTATACACCTGAACAAAATGGCAGTGCGGAACGAGAAAATCGTATTTTAATGGAAGCTGCGCGTTCCATGTTATACGGCAAATCACACATTCCTCAGTTTTTATGGGCAGAAGCTGTAAACACCGCTGCATTTGTGTTAAATAGAACGGGACCAACAAGTTGTAAAGGTAAAACTCCCTATGAGCTTTGGTATGACAAGAAACCTAGGATTGACAATCTTAAGGTGTTTGGAACAGGGTGTTTCGTACATATACCCAAAGAAAAACGTCGAAAACTCGATAAAAAAGCTGTCAAAGGTATATTTGTGGGATATCTTGACAAGGTTGATGGATATCGTGTGTGGATTCCAGAAAAACATGACGTAGTGCTAAGTCATGACGTCATTTTTAAGGAAGAGAAGCTGACACATACCACAACTGAATTAGAGAGTAGCTCAGAACCAGAAGAAGTGCCTAATGTTCAAAAAGAAGCCGAAACACCAGAAGAAAATTCGGAAGAAGAAGAACAGCAACAAGAACAAGGTAGTTCGCGTGTGCTCCGTGACAGAAATAAACTTCAGAAAACGGACTTCTTTGGTGTCCCAGTGGCATGGATGGCTGAAAGTGAACCTTTAAATTTCCATGAAGCAATGCAGTCAGACGAGTCTGACATGTGGTTAAGTGCTATGAAAGAAGAAATGGAATCCTTGTATAAAAATGGAACATGGATTTTAGTGGATAAACCCCAAGATCAAAAGGCAATTGACAATCGTTGGGTCTACCGATTAAAACAAACAGAGAATGGGACAACTGAAAGATATAAAGCCCGTTTAGTTGTAAAAGGTTATTCACAAGAAAAAGGTATCGACTACCAAGAAACATTTAGTCCTGTTGTTCGATTTGAAACAATACGATCAGTGATAAGTATTGCAGCTTGTGAAAAACTAAATTTATATCAGTTTGATATAAAAACCGCATTTCTATGGTTCTCTAGACGAGGAAATCTACATGAAACAACCACAAGGCTTTGAAGATGGAACACCACGAGTTTGCAAGTTAATTAAAAGTTTGTATGGTTTAAAGCAGGCACCGAGATGCTGGAATAAGGCATTTAAGGACTTTTTGCTAAAATGTGGATTAATGGAGAGCAATACAGATCCATGTTTATTAATAAAATGTGACAGTAAAAGTAAACTTATTGTTTTACTATTTGTAGACGATGGTTTAGTGGCATCATCTGATGAAAAAGAGGCTTTGCAATTTATTAGTGAGTTATCAAATAATTTTGAAGCCAAAATTACTTATAACGTTACAAGTTTTCTCGGCATTCAAATTTGCAAAAGCGAAAATGGAAACATATTACTGCATCAAAGTGTTTACATTGATGAAATACTGAGAAAATTTGGAATGTCTGAGGCTAAGCCAGTGTCAACGCCAATCGAAGTAGGATGGCAAAAAATTCGCCCAGTTTGGATGCAGCTGTTCCGTACCGTGCAATAGTTGGCAACTTAATGTACCTACAAGTTGGAACTAGACCAGATATTGCATTTGCAGTAAATATTGCTTCAAGAGCTCTGGAAAATCCTACGGAGGCACATTATAAATTGTTAAAAAGAATAATGCGCTACTTAAAAGGAACCACTAAAAATGGTTTATTGTATGGAAATTCAGAGAATTTAAAAATCTACAGTGACGCTGACTACGCTGGTGATTTTCAGTCTAGAAAATCGACTTCAGGGTTGGTTTCCATGTATGGTGGGGCAGCAGTTTCCTGGCAGAGCAAGAAACAACAATGTGTGGCACAATCCACTACTGAGGCCGAATATATAAGTGCCGCGAGTGCTGCAAAAGAAGCTATATGGCTAAAAAGACTTTTTTGTGAATTGGGTGCGTTTAAAAACAATGACAAAGTTGTTTTATTCATGGACAATGTGAGTGCTATTAAATTAGTTAAAAATCCAGAATTTCATCAGCGGACAAAGCATATAAATATTAAGTATCATTTTATTCGTGATTTGTACTCAAAAGGTGAAATTAATATTTTATATGTAAGCACTGATATGCAAATCAGTGATATAATGACAAAAGCATTGTCTAAACCTAAATTTGAGTTTTTTAAAAATAAATTAGGGTTAGTTGATTATGAATAAATATTGTAAAACATAATAACTAATTACGTTTTTAAAAATTTTATTTGTTTTTATTAGTGTTAAGTTTTAGGGAGAGTATTGAAGATATTAAATTACTATCTAAACGTTAAACTAATAAATAATGCCGCAACGAAAGTCGAGGTTGTGTTTATGCTATCTTGTTTATATTTAGATTAGACTCGACCCAACGGCACCTATATTGTATAAGGATATTTTTCTTTAGTTAGTTCATTGGCAAATTCGTTAGAATAAGCATTTCATTTTTCTATCTTGTAATAGTTATTTTAATAAAGTTGTTTTTGTTGCAAACCACAAAAGTATAATTATTTATCTAAAACATCAATAAAAATATTATACCTACTATCATAGAGGGTTATTATACAATTCCTGCAGGTTGTAGTATGACTTTAGCTTAAGAATGTTTTTGAGAGTCCGTCTAAAGTACTTTTCAATGGTAATTAATTTTAGCTTCATGGGTAAGTGATTGTAAATCTTAACACTTTCATAAATCAATGAGCTTTTAGACAAGGCAAATTTAATATTGGTAGAGGAACGCAGTTACTGTTTTGAGTAGTATAAGCACTATGCCCAGAAAAATTCCTAAATTAAAAAAGAGAAATGAGAGTCAAAATATCATCCTGTATAAAAAGAGGCCTACAGTGTTCCCTAAACTTTACATATGTAGCGCAGTAAGGTTTTTTGGAAAACAAAGATGGAATTAGCAACTGGTAGTTGCAAAATCTCCAAAAAGCGATCCCATATCTTACGTAACACTCAATTAAGTAATAATTTGGTATCTTAGCCGTAGATGAACCTAATTCATTAGAAATTACTCTCATAGCAAAGCTCCCTGAAGCAACTTTTTTACTAAACTACATAACCCTTGTGCAAAATGTTGTATTTGAATACTATTTAGATCTATCAAAATACAATAGTTCTAACCACACTACACCACAATTTGTTACGTTGTGGACGCGCGTTTCGCCAACCAAGTTAGCATCATCAGCAGATAAACTAAAGCACCTTATCCTAACCGAGGCTGGTCACACTAGGTTGCACCCGACTGCACCGTTGTCAAGAATACATATAGGAGACTATAGGGAATAGGCCCTTTGTCTTTATTTAGTGCTTTCTTACCACATTTAACTATTTCTATACTCTCAAATGCATCCAATAATCTTTTATTAGATACATTTTTAATCAACTTAAGATTATTTATTCCTATTTGGTGATTGTTTTCCAAAGCATGTTGTGCAATGCTTAATTTTTCTGTTCTTCCGTATCTTAAATGTACCATGTGTTCTTTAAAACGAATGTTTATGGAGCGTTAGTTTTAGATCGCAGTCATTACAGCTAATTTCATAGATGCCACTCCTCTCCTTCAAGTTCTCCATTTTGTAGGCTACTCTAAAACCAAAGTTTTCAAATACTTTTTCTAGACCTCTCATATATCTGGGATCATAGGAGATTGCCATAAACTTATTGGGAGCTTGAAGAGTAGTGGCATCTTTTAATATTTTCTTATGCTTATATGTACTTAATAATTTATGTACAAAATTTTTTTTTGTTAGGACTGTCTAGATCTATGTTATTCACTGTAAGCTTTAAAGTAAGAATGGATTATTTATCACAGTTAAAACTTAAGTAATTAGGTGCACACCATTCTTTCACTCTCTCCAAATCCTCACAAATGGTATTCATTAGAAGTTGTGATCAGTTCCCCTCCAGAGAAGAGTTGTATCATTTGCAAAAATAGTACAAGTCCCCCGAATATCCAAAAAGGCAAGATCATTAAGGTACAACCAAAATAGGATTGGGTCCACTAGAGAGCCTTGTGGAACACCATCACTGATATGTACCATATTTGATCTTCCTTTTGGAGTCCTAACAAACTGTCTTCTTCCTGAGATTTGACTGAATTCCCATAAAACCATAGTGCTCCAATTTTTTAAAAAGTAATTTATGATTGACACAATCAAACGCTTTAGAAAAGTCACAAAAAACAGCAACAGTCACTTCCTCTTCATTCAGACCCAAGTAAAGATTCTCAAGGAAAGAGACTAGAGCATTGCGAGTTGACTTACCCTACTGAAAACCAAACTGACACTTTGTCAGAATTTTATATGTGTTCAGAATAAGAGAGAAGCACTATGACCTTAACGAGCCTTTCAACAACTTCAATGACTGTTGTAAGTAAGGAAATAGGGCGAAAATTTGAAGGATCCTCAGTATCCCCTCCCCTTGAATATAGGTATACCTTCGGCAATCTTCAAAAAAGAAGGAAAATTCCTCTCACAAAAGGAAGGTTAATTGCTTCTGCTATCAGGTTTAGTCACTTATAGGGTAGGCTCTCAAAAGGTCTGACAGACATTAAATACACTTCTTATTTCATAACCATCAACATTAGTCATATGTGGATGACCTGGAAATATTTTGTTAAAAATTTAATATGGTGAGACAAGATGGCGATCTAGTAAAATGTTAAAAAAATCGTTACTAAAAATTGTTTTTTTTACAAGCATGCGCGTAGTGACTACTTTGTTCACTCATTTGCGTGCGCAATGTTAAACTTTGCGCACGGAAACTCTTTGCGAACACTTTTTTATTCGCAGAATTATCGTCTTTATACAGGACTTTTAGATATTTTAATGTTTTCAGCATTAAATGATATTCAAAAAATAAAGATTTATCGTGTTTAAACACTATAATTAATTTTAGTTTATATTTAAACGACCTGTATCATTACTTGTCAGTGTCAGATAAGACAACAATAAATTCTCTTTGCCCCCTTGCAATTTTGACAGTTTCAGTCTTCTTGCTATGTCAACCAAAATAAAAACATTTAATCATTTGAAAAAAGCTTTAAAAAAAGTAATTCTGCTTAAAATTGATAGTTTGGATGAAGAAAGACCAGAAGAGGTACTAAAACCCGCGGAATCAGCAAATTTGGAGCTACTGCCAGTAAAATCAAAAACGAAGTTTGAAAAGTAGTACGACTTGTTCGGTGAATGATCTAAAAGGAAAGAATATGAAAATGTAGCTTATTTTCTTGAATTAAGGAAAGAATTTAGACCAAATACATTGTGGGCTAAATACTCAATGCTTAAAAGTTAAAGAAAATATAAATATAAGCAAATTCTACAAATGAACCGCTTTTATCAAAAAAGAAAATATTGGCTTCAAACCAAAGAAAGCAAATATTTTTACAAAAGGAAACATCGGATTTTATGAATAATGCGCCAGATGATATATATCTTCTGTTGAAAGTTGCTATTTTTAGGCTTGCAGGCGCCTGCAGAAGAGAGGAATTAGCAAAACTAATAACAGGTGACAATGAAGACAAAGGAAATTTAATTGTGAAAAGTACCTACCATTTTATAGAAAATATACAGCCTTTCGACCACCATCAATAACGCATCAACGTTTTTTTTTTATAAATTTTAAAACAGAGAAGTGCACAATACAGTGTGTCGGGGCTAACAGTTTCGGGAAGATGCCCTCACAAATTCCAGGATATATTAACGACTCAACTACATACAAAAATGGCAGTGGCGGCTATTCAGGTGAAGTAGGTGAAGTGCTATTTCACCAAAAAAAAATAAACAAGCAAACATCTAACTATATTTATTATATATCTCTTAAAAGTTTAGTTTTTATATTCATTTATTCACCTAATTGGTAAAAAATAAACTGTACATCTGGAATAAATATTTTACTTGACCGTTAGCGGCATGTCTTTTTAAAACTTTCACTCGAACTTTATTATAACAACTATAACAGTGGCGCAAACCGCTTCGATTTTGCTGGAGGTGCTATGTTTACGATTTTCCTATTATGTTGCCATGACAACGCGTACGCGATGACGTCGAGCGCATGGAAGAATAATGTTAACCAGCGCTATACAACGCTCTTGGTGAACTGCAGCCGCAGTACACTACACCCACGTGTCGTTCAGTTTGCGGTGGTTGTTTACTTTTATTTCCGCGGATTTCGCTGCAACCGGTGAGTTCCTTTGCAGTTTGCTTGACTGTTTTGTGTTATATTTATTTATGGTGTTGTTACAACTTTAAATTCGAAGTTAGTAAATGTGATTGTTCAAGACCGGAATAAATTAAAAGACGTCTTTGAATTTATTACAAACTGTGACAAATCTGATGAAAAATCAATCCGCCTTGCGAAAGGATTTTTAGGTGAGATGAACGATTTTCAATTTACGTTTCTAACATTAGTGTTTAATGACATTTTCTCAATCACGGACATACTATTTGACGTTCTTCAAAAAAAATCGCTTGACATTCATTTTTGCATATCCAATATAAAACGGCGTCGCGTCGTGAGGCGCTCTGTGAAAAAAGAAATGAACATTTTTTTTAAACCATGTTTGATAAAGCAAATTCTATTACAGAAATAAATCATTACAAACATGAGCTTGCTAAGCTTTCACCTGAAGAAATTAGGGCTAAGTATAGAACCCTTTATTATGAAATATTGGACCATATTTTAATGGAAATGACACTAAGATTTCAAGACTGTGAAAAACTTACATTTTCATGTTTGGCGCGAGTTTTACTTATTTTTTGGAGGCTGAGAAATTGCAAGACTGCCGCGATAAGAGCCGAGAAAATTCTATGCGCCTCGATTTGCGAGACCAGGCAAAACTTTGTCATTTAAGTCGTCTCGTGAAACCCTAAAAGTAGTCGTAGTTTCGTTAGAAATTTCAACATTTACTGGAACACTCGATTTTTATGGAGAACCCCTGGGGGACTCAACTCGTCAAGCACAAACTTTGAGTGGTAATTTTGGGCCCAAAATTAAAATGGCCCTGAAAACTAATTAGAAAAGTTTCCCACTAAAGAGTGCCAGCCAGCCAGCAAAAGTACATCCGAAAAATAAAACCCCGCGCGCATTTACGGCTCTTTTTGCAACGCCGCGTAATCATTTTTGAAATCGAACCGTGATTGTGCAGTCTTCACGCAGATCAAGTCGGCCTTTGCCGGTGCCGACAACGCAAATGTTAATCGCTTCCATTGTTTCTGCAATTTTTATAGTTTTAGGAATTCTCTGTGTGCAATTTTATGTTATAATAAGGATAAACTGCCGATACTTTATGGCTTTTTGTGATTGTGTTTGAATAAATATACCTTTGAGTAAATGTAATATGTATGCATATAATTATTAGCTGAGATTATTGGCGAGCGGATAATTGTTTCGAAATGGATTTTAAACTAGTATAATATTTTAATTACGAGTATCAACATGGAAGATGCTGTAATAAGAAATTAACAATACAATATTATTATTGATTTAAAGTCAATGTGAGTACAATTATGCGTTTTCCAGCAGTCTAACAAGTAGATCCCTATTTTACCAATTACCACATAGTTTAATATTATATTTTTTTACATAAAAGGAGATACAAGTTTGATAAATAGGAAAAAAGCTGCACATTAAAAAACTCATTAGTATACCGTTCAGAAAAAATATTCGTTAAAAACCCAAAAATTTTAATTTTGTTTTTATTTTTTTCTGATTTTATTTGAATACACACCTGTATTGCTTCCCTCGTAAAAGGGAAATATTGTAATCATGAAAAAATCACTAGATTTTTGTGAATGTGCAATTAAATAAGAAAAAGACCTTTTAAAAAATTCTTTGTTGTGTGACGGTATAGTTAATAGATTTTTTCGTTCTTATATTAAGATTGTGCACATCAGTACGATAAATTATTTTTTTATACAAATATGGTGGAGTCTTAAACTTAAGAATTTTCTAAAAAAGGACAAGAGCATGTAAGACTCGTCTATTGTGCATATTTAACCAATTTGCTTCTTTTAACTTATGAGAAATGTGTTCACGTCTTCTTATACCAAAAATAAGCCTTAGACAGGAATTTTGGAGTTTTTGTAATCTGTTAGCATCGGTATTATCAAGACAAGGTCCATAGATGGTGTCACAGAAGTTTAATGGTGATAACACTAGTGCATCACAAAGCATTTTCTTAATATTATAGCTCAAAAAGTGTCTTTGCGAAAGTATTTTTTTTAAGTCGGAATATCCACTTTTTAGTTTAAGAGTAACGTGTTCTTTAAATCTAAGTTTATGATCCATTATGAGTCCCAGATTTTTGGCAGAGTTTTTAAAATCTATTAGATTATTATTTATGTGTAGATGTAAGTTATCTAAAATATTCATTCGATTGTTATTACTCCAAAAAAAAATAGCTACTGATTTGGTTGGGTTAATCTTTAAGAGGAGCTTTTGAGTTCCACTATATAAAGTGTCCAAATCCGCGTTAATGCACCTATTGGCCTCGGCTATATCAGTACGTTTAAATGAATAATATACCTGGGTATCATCTGCGTAGCAACAATATCGAAATTTATTTATTAATTGCGACGTATAGAGAGTATATAGTAACGGACCCAGAATGCTACCCTGACGCACCCCAGAGGCAACATTAAGGGCTTTCGACATCTTACCATCAAGTACTACTCTTTGTTTTCTGTCTGACAAAAAAAAGACACCAGTGCCACCGCAGAATCGCTAAAACCCAGACACTGCAACAAATCCAATAATACTTCGTGGTTGACCAAGTCAAAAGCTTGAGTAAAATCCAAAAGAACCAAAACAATAGCTAGATTATTATCAAGGGCTTTAAATATATCATCCGTTACCTGAGATAATGCGGTTGCACAACCTTTATGGAAGCCAGACTGATATTCAAGGATCAAATTACTAATATTTAAATACTCAATTATTTGCTGTTCCATAATTTTTTTTAACAGTTTAGAGACAACTGGAAGAATCGATATTGAACGGATTTGTTTAAATTCAGTAGGATTTTTAACTTTAGGCAACGGAATAACATTGGCTTCCTACCATTGATCGGGAAAATGTTTTTTTCTAAACAAACATTTATAATGTGAGTTAGTGGATTAATTATGGCAGGACAACAAAGCAAAATAAGTGTAATATTTAAATTATTAGCTCCAAATGCTTTACTCTTTATGGTTCTTAGAATGAAAATTATTGTATCTTGCGTTATCAGCCTAAATTTAAATTAATTTTGTGTAATTTTATGTTCCTTAAAATTCTTAATAAATTCTTCAACAGGCCTATTGTTATTTTTATTTATTTTAGTAAAATAAGTATTAAGTTCATCTACATTTTGCAAGGAATTGGGAAGTTGTATATTTTGTTTTTTAGAAATATTAATTTTATTTAATTCTTGCCATGCTTCTTTATTACTGCACACTCCAAACCTATATGTTAAATAAGCCTTTTTTTCCGATCTGATTGCGCTAGTAGTAAGATTTCTATACTGTTTGTATGTGTTCCAGTCCTCCCAATTTTTGGTGTTTCTAAACTTATTTAAGGCCCTATTACGAAGCCTCTGTGTTAATCTAATATTAGGAGTAATCCATGGTCTGTATGGCTTATTTTTACCTCTGATATTTTTTAAGGGAGCACGCAGGTTTATAACGTCGAATAATGATTGGTTGAAAAAATGAACTTTGCTATTTATGTCCGCCATATGATACATTATGTGCCAAGGTATTAGTTCGATATCAGATTGAAATCGCTTATTGTTAACACTTTGTAAATTTCTGTATGTAAAGTTATAAGTATTAGATTTTGGTTCTCAATAAATGAGCATATGGTCCGATATCTCAACATCCCTTATTCCGCAAACCTCGATTGAATCTGTATTTGAAAAAAGTAAATCAATTAGGGACATGTTTGTATTTGATATTCTAGTAGGTTGAGTTATATGCTGTTACAAACCATAGACCTCAGTAATTTCACATAACGGTGCTTTTCTATTTAATTCGAGAAAGTTTATATTAAAATCACCTAGCAATAAAAGAGAATCATAGACAGTATAAAAATCGGTCATAATCCTTTCAAGACGAGAATATAATAAGTTTAAGTCACACTAAGGAGGACGGTATATATTGCCTATTAAAATTTTTGTGTTGTTTACTTTTATTTCAATCCAAATATGTTCTAAAAAAGGCCAGGTTTCTCTAAGCATAACACGAAACTCAATACTTGCTTTTATATACACAGCGACACCACCACCCCTACCTAGCCTATAAAATTATAATTTTGTAGTTCCATGATCTGATCGGCGATATCTGCATGTAACCATGTCTCAGACACACCAATCAAATTATACTGAAAGTCAGCTACGTGGCCTTGAAAAATGTGAAAATTATTTGACAGTGATCTTGCATTAATATGCGGGCACGAAAACATTTATCATAAAAACATAAAACGAGGTACTTATCCCTGCTAAAAACAAACAACAAAAAAAGGAGTAAAAGGTACGAGGATAAAGGAAAGGAAGTTACCAAAAAGTATATGCTTAGTTAAAAAAAAGAAATTTAAGTTAAAACCAACTGCTTATAATTAATTATACAAATATTACCTTAGCAACAAAGAAAAAAGTAAAACAAAAAAAATTATTTCACTCCTAGAAGTCTGCGCTCTGATAATTAAAATGGCGGCTTAATAAAAATATTTAAAAATTCAGCCTAAAAAAATTATTTAATAGGCCGACTTTAAATTGTATGCCTTAAATTATTGTGGTATAGGTAGATTTTCTTTTGCTATCTTGGATTCATACTAAAATGTTACCAGTTCTTTCCTATGTAACACTCGATTTGGATAACCAGATTTTTATCACACTATTGTTTTTAAATGTAATGTATCAACTCTTACACTGTGATAAATGGAGATTTTAACATAATTTTTGACACATTCTTGCATATTCCGGATGTATCATTCCCAACAATGAAAAAATTCAAAAATAAATATCACACCAAGAATGAATCTAAGAGAGAATGGTTTGATGAGAAGTTCGTGAGAATGAAAGAGAGTCTAAGGTTATTGACAGAATTTTATCACAACTTTAGAACACCTGACATGGCAGAGCGGGTAAAACTTTGCAGAAGGGAATATAGACATACTATAATTAAAGCTAAAACAGAATCTCCAATTATATAAAAAATGCTGACAACACTGCTATGACAGCTTAGGAGAATATTAATACTGTAAAAAAGGTGGTAAGTGCAGGGTTCGATTCTGATACCTTCAATGATTTCTTTGTTGAAGTGTCGGAGAAGTTGCTTGCGGGTCTACCATCTTCTGTAATAAACGCAGATTAATATCTGCAGTTGTCAGGCTTGGGTACAGCAGACACTTTTATTTTTGCAACCGTTACTTTCAATAATGTTAGAGATGCCATTAACTCTCTACGCTTCTTCAAAGCATAGTAAAGATATTTATGATTTGGATATAAATTTCATTAAGAGTTTTAAAAATGTGTTGATAGCTCTTCTACTAAGCTTTATAGCTCGTGTATAACCGATGGGATATACATACCCTACTAAATTTAAAATTTCAAAACCAATTCCGATATTCAAGAAATGCGATATTGAGAATGTAAACAACTACAGACCAATCTCACTAATACCAGTAATATCAAACATTTTTGAAAGGTTATTAAAGGATCAATTAATTGAATATCTTGAAAACAACAAAATTTAAATGATCAGCAGTTTGGCTTCCGTAAATGTAAATCTACTGTGGATGCCATAATTGGACTTTTCGAGGTGATAATCGGAGGCTTTGAAGATGGCTTATTCAAGGCTTTCGATTGTGTCTCGCATGAACTCCTTATAAGAAAATTGAGTTTTTATGGATTGTTTTTTTTTTGTGGATTTATGGAGAGTTATCTTGGTAGCCGGGGGCAGGAAACTTGCTATAAGGGAGAGACTTCTGCGGTAAAAAATATGAATCATGGGTCCCCCAAGGTTTAATCCTGGGACCAGTTCTTTTTCTGGTCTATATAAATATCACCTCATCTCTTCCCCTTTGCAAAGTTGCGCTGTTCGCGGACGATACTAGCTACACTGTTAAACATTCCGAACATAAGAATCTAGAAAACCAAATGAAAAAAATAATTTTTACTCTTCGGAGAGAAACCGTTGAAAACCCAGATCATATCAAGTTTTTGGGTGTGTATTTTGATTCGGAGCGAAGTTTTGAACACCATATCAACAATATTATACCCAAATTGTCTAAGGGTGTCTATGTTCTTAGAGGCCTAGCTCGTGTTATGGAACAGGATGTGTGCCTGACAGCTTTCCATGCGCTTATTCAATCAATTTGTGGCTTGTGTAGGGACACTGCTATCATGCTGGAAGGGTGTTCGCACTGCAGAGGAGGGCGTTGAGGATTGTTGCTAGAAAGGGCTACCGTGAGTATGTAAGACCGACATATAGGGAACTGGGTGTCATGACATGACCTTCCCGTTATATTTCTGCTTAATGTATGTCAGGAATAACTTGCAGTGCTGTGCTGTTGTGCTGGATGGATATGATTATACGACCAGGTATAATAACAATCTCCATGCCCCAACTTTCTACAATAAATTGCCCCTTGATTTAAGGAACCTGGAAACAAATAGGTTCAAACATTGTTTTAAAAAATTGATGACGCAAAAAACTTACTACAGATTGGAGGATTTCTGAAGTGAAAGTCTACATGAGCAGGATTTTAATGTGTCTTTAAGTTTTAATTATTTTAAAATTTACTTTTAATATTAACTTTTGTTTTATTAAGGATGTGGCGTTAGACCACTTTTATTTTACTACCTTTTGTTTCTGACTTGAGTAAGAAAGTAATTTTCTAAACTCGTAATATATTTGATTTGAATGTTCACTGCATTCGACTACAGCATCGATTTAATAGTACTACAACGTTTCGACCTGATAAAAACATCTTCCATAATTTTAACGATTGTTTTTCCTTTACTGTACATATTTCTAATAATCCTGTCTAAATTAATTTTAGAAAAATTAAGAAAACCCTATCATATTTTATTTATGAAGCTTTTTAAAAAGTCATGATACTATATTAGATTAATGTTAGATACTATAGATAATATGGAATATAGAAAGCAAGAGCAGGACTAGAAATATTTTTAAGGTCCATACATTAAAAAAAATCATTTGAAGAAGAAACCTGAAATTAATTAATAGTTTTTCAAAGATATTTCGAGGCATACGCGGTTTAAATTTTAATATAATCTTAGTTTCATCGCACTGAAACGTTTTGAATGTATTAAAACAATTTCAATAAATATAGTTTTTTTTTATTTTTCTACTATTAACATTAATTTGAAAATAGGTAAGCAAAATCTTAATAATTGATAATTTTATATTTATAGAGAAGAATACTAAGAATATTCTAAAATGTTTGCGTTGTTTATGACAAGCAGAATAAATCTAAGCATAAAGACAAATTAAAACACTATCGCATATGATGGAACTAGTTCAATTTAAGTACAAATGTGGCCAGAAAAAAACTAAAAAATAATATTCATTTGAAAAAATTAACAATACATTTATGATTTATTTTAAGTATAATAATAAAATATCACCTTCAAAACGATATTTTGAGACGTAAGACAGTATTTTTTAATTACAGAACAAAAATGTATGTTAATGCGGTCAATTTAGAAAATGTTAGCAGTTTAGATGGTCGCTGGGCCAGGTTGCATGTTAAATATGCAAAGTGATGTCGATATACCAGTGATGCAGAATATACCGGCGAGGTTTCTGGATATACAGGTGATACATTGACTAGTAGCGAACATTGATATTATAGGCAACTCTGTAAGCTCTACAAAACATTATTAATTTAAGACTTTATTTAAAAGAAACCACAGACGTGAACCACAAGTTAAAATTAAGACGGTTTTATTGAAATTCCATTTTGTTCCAATTGACTATTTTTCCTTAAATTTTGTCCTATATGTGAAAAAAAAACTCCGTTTGGGATTCTATTAATTAGGATATATTGCTTAAAAGATTTTTGAGAAGCTGTTAAACAATTTCTATCTAATACGTAATTAATATTTTTAACCTATTGTTTTCGTCATATTAGTTTAATTAGTTTGCACAGTTGAACTGAAACTACGCTTGTTATCCTTATGATCCTTATTAATAGTTCAAAATACAAGAGTTCTAACCAAACTACACCACAACTTGTTACGTTCTGGACGCGCGTTTCGCTAACCAAGTTAGCATCATCAGCAGATGATATAAACTGATAGTGATATAGATATATAACTATATCATCTGCTGATGATGCTAACTTGATTAGCTAAACGCGCGGCCAAAACGTAACAAGTTGTGGTGTAGTGTGGTTAGAACTCTTGTATTTTGATCTTCCACCACAGGTTCCAGTGTTAAGACTTATTAATAGTATTCCGAATATTAGTACTGCCACTCGTTAAAGAGCCTATATAAAAGATCATTATTTACTAGGGTTTTCTTAGTTTTTAAACTAATTTAGAAAGTATGATGAGAAACACTAATAGTAAACAAAAATGACGGTGCCCTAGTTCACTATATGGCTGACACTCATGCATTTCTTAATGAACAATTTCTTGCTGGATAGGAAGAGGAGGACCGATTCCGTGGCCGCCTAGATCCCCAGACTTGACAAAAGTGGACTTTTGGGTGTGTTTAATAATATTAATTTTAATACATTAAGAGATGTTAGCTTATCTATTGAAAATCGTTTACATATTTGTGTCGAACAATACGGTGGTCATATTGAACATCTAATTAAGTAGTTTTTGCTGTTTTATACGATTTGTTGCTTACTATTTTTTCTTCTCGTGTTTGTCTTCTACCAGGATAATTTTCGTGATATATTCTTATCACCAACAAACAATAATTCCTTCCACTTGCTCCTAACACAAATTGATCGTTTCGTAATAACCACTAGTTTTTATTACTAGATCATTGTAATACTTTGTTTTTGTGAAATTTTTGTATTAAATCTTTTTCTGTAAGTAATAAGAGAAGAACACTCTGCAGTCTTTGCAGTAAGAAATTGAGATGTTCACCTCTAATATTTACGAAAAGTGGCAATAAATCTGGAACGACTTGTATAAACTCTACAAAGCCTATATTTGATGCACGACAAAAAGGAAGCAACCTGAAAAAATGATAACATACAGGGCGTTCCATTTAAGTTAATCGAGAAAATATGCATCCAGAGTTTTTATGTACCCTGTATATCGTAATTAAAGAATACACTAAAGAAAAGCACCGCAGTTGAAAGAAGACCACATTTGGAAGTTTTTACCATGCTAAAATGATTTATGCTAACGTATTAAAAAAAATACAGGGCGTCCAATGTAAATCTGATAATTTCGAAAAGTGGCTATAAATCTGGAACGACTCTGTATATACCCCACAAATCCCATATTGTGTGAATGGCCAAAAACGGAGGAATCTGAAAATAAAACAATATTCAAGGCGTTCTATTTAAAAAAATGTAATCGATATCGAACATAATTTTAGATCGTAATTCTCTGCAGTCCCTACAACTATTGTTCCACCCTGTATGTAAAAGCTTATTTATTTATACGGCAGCTTTTGCCTCAAGTTTTAAAAAATATATTTTAGACATTTTGGAAAAGAAGAAATGGGCATATGGGGGACAAAATCTCTAATTAAGCAGATGAATCCCTGACAGAACCGCATAGACTATTGTGGTTCTAAAAATGCCACGTTAGGTTACTGGAATATTTTATGGCCCCGCATTCAGTGGCATTTCTGAAAAGGTATCACGGTTGTAAATCTAGAACTCCCGGAATCGTCGTAAACCTGAGGAGGAAAACTAGGAAATTATAGCGTGAAGTGAATGGTCTAATTTCGGACTCCTGAATGGAACAATGCCCGAATCTGTAACGGTTATTCCGAGTCGAAAATACACTATATTATCGGGGCATTCCGGAACATAATGGTTTTATGTTCGGTTTTGAGTACCGCCATAAAGTTTTGTTGGTGCTGTAAAAGTTCAAATTGTTTTATACGGACTATTTTTGAAAATTGTAGGTATTTGCTAATATAGGAATAGTATCTAAATGCAGGGGCGTGCAGTCCATGGAAGAAAGGGAAGCAGTGCTTCCCCAAAAAAAATTACAAAACATCTTCTAAAATGTAATTTTTGAAATAGGAAACCATTAATTTAGTTTATATTATCTTAATTATCAAGCCCATAATAAATGCGGCCTTGACTCCGACCGAGCCACAATAGAAATCGAATAGAACCTATGCAGGCCGCTAGCTTCTCCGCAGCCAAGTCCAGTATGCTTGATTTCCTGTGAATCGAGCCAGAGGTTATTGAACTTTCCACCGGCTGTTTGCAATTTTTGCATTTCAGTCGCGTGCTTTAAGTGAGGGCGGAAGCTATCGTTGGAGTAGGCTTTTTGTTTGAACGGCTATCCGTGTGTTGTGTGATACGTGCATGGTGAGATATGGAAGACAATAATACGGACGTGGATATGCAAATACCGTCAACTTCGACTGTCAGTAATAACGTTGAAAATGTTGGAGAATTTAGTAAGAAGAGTGTGTGTGAATGTGTGGTGTGTGTCTTAATAATAAAGGGATTTTCAACATTAAACTTCGCTGATAAGCTTCAAATAATTTCGAAAGGAAGATTAAAACCGCCTATGAAAAATTTAACCACAAAAATGAAAAACTGAGTTAGACATTTTTATCCGGAAAAACAATACGAACAATTTAAATGGCTAACAGGGTGTGAAAATATAAGTAAATTATTTTGTTGGCCGTGTTTACCTTTTGAAAATGAAAAAAGTCTCTGGAATAAAACTGGTTTTTCCGATTTAAACAATTTCCATAAAGCTGTAAAAAGACATTATGTCCAAAGCGCATTTACAGGTCGTCAGAAAAGAAAAAGTCTTCGGCAAAACCAGAATTGAACACGCCTTTAATAAACAGTTTGAAATTAGTCACCGCCAACACAATGAACTAGTCGATAAAAATAGGCAAATATTAAGAAAACTTATCGATGTTATTTGTTTTCTCGGACAGCACGAATTGGGATTTAGAGGTCATAACGAAACAAGGGTTTCTTCAAATAGAGGAAATTTTCATGATTTACTTAGTTTAATGGCTAAATATGATGATTGCTTAAAAAATCATTTAGAGCAGTCTAGCGTTTTTCGCGGAACGTCGAATCGAATCCAGAATGATTTAATTTCCGCTGTTGCAACCATTATGCTAAAACGAATTAAGCAGAAGATTGGCGAGGCGCGGTTTATTGCTATTGTTCTAGACGAAACAACTGATATCACTCATTTTAGCCAATTATCTATAGCAATACGCTACGTTAAAACAGACGGAGGTATTCAAGAGCGATTTTTAGGTTTTAAGAATGTGTCCGAAAATCGTACAGCAGATGCATTATATACATTAGTTTATAAAGTTACTAAAGAAATTAATGGAGAGAAAAAATTAGTTGCTCAAAGCTATGATGGGGCTGCAGTGATGGCACGACAATTAGGGGGTCTGCAAGCTAAGGTTCGAGAAACTTTCCCAAGTGCTGTGTTTGTCCATTATTTTGCTCATAAATTAAATTTAGTTTTATCCCAGTCCATCAATCACATTAAAGAGTGTAAAGTATTTTTCGTTACTTTAAGTGGCATGGCTGCTTTTTTTCCAAGTCAACGAAACGTACACAAGCTTTGGACTCCATTGTCCACAAACGATTGCCCAAAGTAGCTCCTACTAGGTGGAACTATAATGGAAGACTTGTGTTAACAGTATCTGAAAATCGTCAATCACTGATTGAACTATTTGAGACTTAGAAGCAATAAATAGTTCGAGGGGGTTTTTGGACTGTTTGAAACGAGATTTTAATTTTAATTATTTGTTGAACATATTTTCAGAAATATTTCCATTCTCGAACAATGTTTTTAATATATTACAAACTAAAACAAATGATATCGCTTTTTGCCTAAAAAAAGTGGATGATTTTAATTTAAAAAGAGATGACTTTGACCTATTTTGGGAGAAAACGATGACGTTAAATGTAGAGCCACAAGCCAAGCGTCTTCGAACAGACAAGGTGGAAGATGTTCAAACATCATACAGACGCCTCTTTTATGAAATAATCGATCAAATTCAGTAACAAATAAATTATAGATTTAACGGTTTAAATGATTTTAAATTCCTCGAGCTCTGCAATTTTGATGCATTTAAAGTAAAAACTTTTCCAGAAGATGCGTTTAATTCTCTTCTTCTTCATTTTGGCTAGTTGTTCGACCGAGTGTTACTGCGATCTGAACTAAAAGTGATTTACGAAACTGATGATATTAGCGCAAAAAATAACGCTAAGGAACTAACGCACTTTTTAAATGACAGGGAGCTGGAAGGTGCCTACACCAAAGCGTCGAAATTGTGTGAATTAATATTGACAATACCTGCTACAAGTTCATCAGTAGAACGCAGTTTTTCAACACTTAAACCTATAAAAAATTTCGTGAGAAATTCAACGGGGCAGGAGAGATTTTCGCATACATCGCTGTTGTTCATTGAAAATAAACTTCTCCAAATATATCGGAATTTGCAAAAAATGATCGAAGAATCGAATTGCATTACAAATAGGTAAGTTTCTAAAAATTGCTTCCCTTTCTTAAAATTTCACCGCACGCCTCTGGACTAAAGGCTTAAGAAACATGAGCGACGTATCGGAAAGAAACAACCCTGGGCTCACTCAGTAATCCGATCTCATAAAGTAAAGGTCCCTGAAGAAGCCTCTTACAATCGAAGGCGAAACGTCGGAAAGTGATTCCATTTTGACACTGTCTAATTTCAAGAAAGAGATTATCTTCTTTCTTATACATAACGACAAGGATACTATCTAGTCACTTCGTTCGAATTTTTTTCTTTTCATACCAGTTTGATTCGTGTATATGTCGGTTTAGAACAGTTTTCTTTTTCATTTAGACAGTTTAGCTGGTATTTTCCGGACCTGTTGCCTTTGAATTTATTAATTTGCTGATTGTCACAGTTATTTCTTTTAGAATTGATTCATCTTCTGGAAGATTTGCTGTTAGATCATCGCTTTCTTCGTGTGTTTTAAAACGATCTCTTCAGGCTTAAATTAGTTTTGTATCCCTGATTATTAGTTGTCCTTTTTCTCTCTTCAATAAAGTTATAGAATTATTAGTTCCTCCTTAAAAGGGAAGTCCTATTGTAATCGTGAAATAATCACCCTTCCAGATTTTTTCAGATCTTCACGTTTCAGGGTCCGTAGTTGCCAGAAAACATGTTTTCTCAATTCCGTCGCTCTGTCTGTCATTCTATCTGTTCACAACACAGCTAAAAAAATTACTTAGCCAATTGATTTTTGGTCAAAAATTAAGGGTCATATGGTAACATTTTGGTAAAAATCCAATGTGGCAAAACAAAATGGCGACTAAATGAAATGTTAAAAACGAGGTTAAAAAAATGTATTGCTAGAAAACTGCGTGTGCAATTTATCTCAAATTTTGCACAAAAATCAAGTATTATGGATAAATCAACTAGTAAAATTTTGGAAAAAACCTAAGATGGCGGATCATAAAGGCGACTTAATAAAATATTTAAAAATTCAGTCGGAAAAACTTTTTAATGGACTGATTTTAAATTGTGTGCCACAATAACTAAATGTGGTGTAATAATGAATTAGTACAACTGTGGCACTAATTCAAAATGGCGGAAAAAGATGGCGGCCAAGTAAATTGTTTGCAATCGTGAAAAAATCGCCCTTTCATGTTTTACATATCTTTAAGTTTTAGCATTCTTAGAGGCGAAAAATATGTTTTATCATTTCCGTCGGTTCGCCTGCAGTTTTCCTATCAATTCACGGCATCGCTTAAAAACAACCCATCAGAATAACTTCAAATTTTAGTAAAAAATTAAGGGTTTTATGGGGATGACCTGATAATAAATGTTATATAATTTACCTCAAATTTTTGCAGAAAAATCAAATGTTCCATAAAAATGGACTGATTGGTATGAAGATAAGATAGCAAAACAAAATGGCGGCCTAATAAAATATTGAAAAAATCGGCCTGATTACATTGATTTCAAATGTTGGACAAGCATTATGTGTAATATAGATATAAACTGGTAAAATTGTGGTACGAATTCAAGATTATATTAAAACAAAATGGCGGCCAAATAAAATTTTTAAAATTTATCGTAAAAAAAATCTTATTCAATTGATTTAAACTTTTGCAGAAAAATTAAAAAGTAAAAACTATTTATTGAATTTATTTGAAATTATGCCCAAATATCAATTGTGGCTTGTGGCATAGATGGAAACTGGTAAAATATTGATAGGAATCCAATTTGATGAATCAAAATTGCGCCAAAATGTTTGGAAAGACACCATATATGTGCTATAGCCGAATGCGGTCTTATCGTGCGGGTCCAAAGGTCACCAACATTATGAATCAAATCTGAAAACACAGTGAATACCAAAAATTTGTGTGATTCTTTTATCGAGCTATTAAATCTCGATGGGCTATTTACAAATATACAGGGAGAAAGAAAATAGTTTTTTTTTATTATATTACGCAATATTATTAAGATAGCCACTTAATATTATTTTATATATTATAGGCTGAGGGACTAAATAAGAAAATTTGCTAAATATAAATTTGGTTAAAAATTTTTGGTTGGCAAAAACAAACATACACAAAATGGCAAGCGCCTTAATAAAGTCGGAAAGCGGTTCGAATCAGTGGAACAATCAGGATATGTTCTGTTTATACAGCCACTTAATGAAAGTGAGATTTTTTTATCAATCACCAAAAATTATGAGCCCCGTGTGACCTAAAAATCTAACCACTTATACAGTGTCATTTATTTTAATGCGAGCCACCCCTGTGCAAAGAAAACTTGTTTTTTTTGTATTGTGATAACAAAAAAAATTATTTGGCAAAAATATTATACGCTTTTGTAAAAAACACAATATAATTAGTTATTACTTCTCTCGTGAGATTTTTTCAGATCTTTACGTTTTCTTCGTTAGCCCCGAATTTCTGGTAAAGCGATTTAACCGATTTTTATATATCAAATTTTGTATAATAATTAATAAAAAAAAAATTTATTTGAAACACGCTTTAAAATTGGAACAAGTATTCTATAATTATTTATTTATTGCCTACAAAATTACAAATGTACTAAAAAAGTAAGCAGAAGAATGGAGTCAAATCTAATAAAAAAATTTTTATATTAAAATTCACTAGCTAATATCCAGGAGCCAGTGGCAAAAGCTCTGAGAATCGGTATAAGGAATGTACAGAAACTTGTGCATGAAAAAAAACATAATTTACTTCCGAAGAAGATTAGGAAATGTACACTAAAAAATCCAAGGGTGAAAGACTTAGGTTACAATGCAAAAATGGATATTCATAATGTAATTTATGATTTATACACGTCAAAGACTAATATAATCCTTCAGAAACGTTTTAATACTATAAACTAAAAAATATCATCATGACTTAAAAAGTCCTCATCTTCTGAGTCGTCTTCAAATGGCGCAATGATCATTGGTGCTACTTCGACATCTAGAACTCGTTCTCGATTCCACTAATCCCATGTTAATTTCTGCGTATATTCCACAGATTTCTTCCAGTACTCCGGCGTAATATAATTTAATGAATCTTGCCAAACAATTTGCACTTCATCTGATGTAAGACCATCGTTCACGTGTTTTTCGTAATATGATTTTGCCCCAACCAATATTAATTCTATTGCGTTGAACTGGCAATGGTATGGCGGCAGTCGTAAAACCTCATGTCCATTTCCCCGTAATATTTCTACTACGGCAACGATTTTAGTCCAATTTCCAATATGCCTCGATTTTTTAAAACTTCTTTTAAAACTTGAAGGGTTATATTAGTTTTTGATGTGTATATATCGTAAATTGCGTTACGAACATCCATTTTTAGATTGTCACTTAAGTCTTCTGTATTTGGCTTTTTTTGTGTACATTTCTTAATCTTCTTCCGTAGTTAATTATGCTTTTTTCATGCACAATTTTCTGCACAGTCCTTATACCGATTTCCAGAGCTTTTGCTACTGTCTCCTGGATATTGGCCGGTGAATTTTCATTTTCGTAATATTTTATTAGATTTAATACTATTATTTTCGCTTGTGGATGCAAAAAACCCGAAAATTGTTTTCCATTACTCATTTTGTCACTGACTTGTCAATCTTACTTTGAAGTGACATCGCTCAAAGATTTTTGCAACTGCTGGTATTTATATGTTTATCCTCTTTTTCATATGAAAATATTGTAGGTATATCTAATTCATCTTTCGGATTTTATGCGGAGGATATGATTACCCGTAATAAAAGAAAAACAAACTTAAAAACTTTGTCGTTGGTAAATCGTATGACCCGCACGATAACACTGCTTTTGACTATACTATCTATACTGAACTAAACTGGGAAACACTTATTATTCCTAATGAAAGAAAAGATTCATAGCGAGGGAAATTCCGGGTAAAGAAAATAAATACCGATTTTAAAGGTTTGAAACTTTTTCGTTTATTTGTCACAGCTTGGTAAAAAAGTGGACTTTTAATCTCGCTCTGCCGCTCTCCATCTTTTAATTATTTTAAATCTTTTAGTTTTCTTTGCGAATATTTTTATATTTCTCTATGTTTTCATTTGTTCCATTCTACAACGTCCATTAAAGTTTTTTTCGATTAGAAATACAAACATGTCAGACCGTATATATTTTTTTCCGTGAAAATTGTTAAAAATTTAAAATTAGTCACCGCTTCACGGTTGTATTTTTTATTTCTGAACGTAGAGCGATTTCCTTTCGTTTATCCCGTATAATAATCGTCGTAATATTTCTCATTTGTGTTAAAGTGTGTGAAACATAAAAGACCGATGGCACATCTGTTCTTGCAGTAATAAAAAACTTTGCTGTACGTAATTCCTCGCGAAGGATCTTTTTGTCATTTTATTTATCTTAAACTGAGATAATTTTGTAAGTATATGTTTTTAAAGTCGAGAAAATGTACAAGAATAAAAATTCCAGATAAAACCCCTATCGACGAAAAAGGGATATGTTATTAATGATTAACAGACCGTTGCCTTGAAATCGCAGAGGTTCAACCAGTGATCAAATTCATAATTTCCACTCTGCCGACTATTTAATCGAATCTGCACAAATGACCAAATTTGTCAGCCATGTATGTTTTGTTACGTTTTTAGGCATATCTTATAATTAAGGGTAGGTGCAAATCTTGCCACGACCCTGTTTTATAGGATACATTGAAATTTCTTACAGAGAAAAGATTAATAAACTATGGTTCTTGGCATTAGACAATGTCAAATTGTCGTAGACTCAACCATTATTGGCTGGATTGGCTGTATGCTGAAGATCAGAATAGTCGAACTAAAAACGGAAGGCACCACGATGAGAGCGCTGGAATATGGTAGTCAATAGCCTCATTAAAATCCTAATGAACACGAATTCTACACAACCTATTCTGCTACCAGGAAAATTTGAAAACGTCCTGTGTGAAACCATGCAGGCTGCGTTAAGACTAGTAGAAAGATGGTGCACAGATAACGCACTCTCTGTGAACCCTATAAAAATCGAGCTGGTACTCTTCACTAGAAAAAGAAAGCTGGTCAACGTAAGACCACCTTTTCTGTACGGTACGCAGCTCAGTCTATCTAAAAAGGTCAAGTATCTGGGTGTCATCCTGGATAGCACCCTAAACTGAAATAAACACTTAAGTGAAAAATTAAAGAAGGACCAGAGCTTTCTGGCAGTGCAGAGGAGCGAGCTATTGGCAAAATCTGGGTTCTGTCGCCCAAGATTGTTCTCTGACTCTATACGGCTTCTCTGGCTCTATATGTCCGCTTAAGGAGCCATTGTGTGGTTGACCAAAGCCAAGCAAGTTGTAGTACTGAATAAAATGAAACAGCTACAGAGATTAGCATGCCTGACGGTTATATGAGCAATGAGATCCACACCTACGATGGCAATGCAGATGCTGCTGTACTTGCCTCCCCTTGATGTATTTCTGAAAGGCGAGGCAGAGAGAGCTGCATGCCGTTGACCTGTGGTGTGGAAAGAACTGGGGTCCGGGACATGCGCGAGTATTCCTGGAGGCTGTCGCACGACAACCTCTTGTGGAACACAGAACGGATGCCCTGATCCCCCGCTTCATTTTCGATAAAAACTTTGAAATTGACTTCAGCAGCTCAGAATAGAAACAGGAAAAGAGACAGACATCATACGCTTCTACAGTGACGGCCGCAGAAACAATCTGGGGCTGGCTTGGGAGTGTATGTACCAGAACTCGACCTGGAAATCAGAATGGCTCTAGGCAAAGGGGTAACCGTCTTCCAGGCAGAACTGCCTGGAATTCTGCAAGGTGCCGTACAAATGGAAAAAGAAAGAATAACAGGTAAAAAACTTATTATTCTCACAGACAGCAAACAAGTCTTGCAAATCCTAAAAAAAAAGAATAAAATAACATCCAAACTGAATCTTAAGTGTCACCAGATGCTGGAGATGTTTTCACAGAGGAATGCGGTCACAGTATCCTGGATAAAGGGATATAGTGGAATTGAAGGAAATGAAAAAGCAGATAGGTTGGCGCGTAACGGAGCAAAGGGCAAACCATGCGACCCTGAACCCTTCGCTCCGCTATCCTCTAAGGTGATCAAGCTAAAGATAAACGAACAGTCAGAATAGGACTTTAGACACTTAGGTGCCGTAATTCGCGGCCCTGAGGTCGCTCGGACAGAGTAGCTCTTCGGGCTCGTTCGAGGAAATCTTAGAAAACTGGTAGGAATGCTAACGGGACATTCTAAGCTAAACACACACCTTCACACCTTCGGCGTCCTCCCGTATCCAAGAGACTGCAACGAGGACGACGAGACTGAAACATGTTCATTGTTACTGCCCAGCTCTTATAAATACCAGAGAATCTATTATGGGAGAAAGATGGCTAGAATTGGTTTCTCCTTATATTGCACAAAACATCTTCAGAGATCTTTACTTAACAAGATCTGAACACTGACTTTACTCGAAGGGATTCAGGTGGGCTTTTACACACGACTTGTACTTGCTGAACCGTCACCCTGTGTTAAGATCGGTTTCCACGTGTGATGTAGACCGGAACCCGTATCTCTATTGAAATTTTTTGTATGTTTAAATATTTCAATTGATTCTCTAATTTTCCTTTTTTCCTAGAACCGATGCTGGAATCTTGGTTTCCTTTACATTTATAATATGGCCTGTGTTATGCTGCTGTTCAGCTACAGCAGATTGAACAATTTGTTTCTTTTTAACACATCGTTCGTGTTCCTTAAGTCTAGTGGATATTAAGCGTCTTGTTTCTCCCAAATACTCTTCTCCAAAAGAGCAACGAATGTTATATACTCCTTCTGTTTAAAAAGGTAGAACATGTTGTAGAGGAGTGGAGGAAGAAGTTTCGCCCAATATCACTATTACCAACACTCTCAAAAATAATAGAAAAAGTCCTAAAAAAGTTTCATCTACTAAGTGTAAATCAGTTTGGCTTTCAAAATTCAAAAAGTACCGGAGATCAATTCTGGTTCATGTTATAGTTGCTGCGGTTTTTTGCGATTATTATCTTTTTTTTTTTTGAAACAATTTATTCTGGTTTAAACGATCATGTTATAGTTGCTGCGGTTTTTTGCGATTATTCCAAAGCTTTTATCTGTGTAAACCATGAAGTTCTCCTCCAAAAATTTAGAGCGTTATGGATTCCAAGGTAACTGCTAGACAGAACAGATGTCTAAATACAGTTTCTTTTGGGAATACACATTGATACTATCTTGAAATTTATTAACCACATAAATAATCTAAATGAAAAAGTTGCAAGAGGCAGTTATGCCGTTCGTATTGTTTCAAATGAGCGCGGCATTACTGCAACAAGAATAGCTTACTCTGCATTTATAAATTTATACCTAACTTATGGTGTAGCCTTTTGGAGTTACTGCTGCCAACAACTTTTTAATTCTTCTTTTATTTTTCAAAAACGGGCTGTCCGTTACATGTGTAAAGCTAGGACCCGAGACCAATGCAAACCATTTTTTGTGAAATGTAAAATTTTAACACTTACCTCAATCTGTATCTCTCATACATAAAAAACATGGACATTTAATAACTGAAAGGGCCTTTAATACTAGACAGAATTTGAACCTCGCACTACCTATCCCAAGAACAACCTTAGTAAAACATTCAATTTTACATGACAGTAAAAAAATGTACCTCCACACAAATATTTAGAAATATAGGATCTCTTAAATTGTTTAAGAAACAAGAAAAATGTAGTTTGGAGGCACAAGCATATTATAACTGACAGGAATTTTACGATGACAGTTTGTGAGCATACCATATATTTTGTTTTTTTTATTACTCATGTATTTTAGGTCCTGTGGCTAACATCTGTACTTAAGAGCTTAATGTCTCTTTTACTATATTATATATTTAATGGTGGATTTTATTATGGTTATATTTATGCCTTTTCGTATAATATGTAGTTACTTAGATTATAGTGTATATTTATTTATTTTATTTTTTCAATGATTAGACCACAATATTTTTATTTTTATACAGCTTACTTTGTTGACAAGGAATATATTTTCTTTTAACAATAAAGTATATTTGAGTTTGAGTTTTGAGTTTAATTAAACGCCTAATATCTTCAGTACAGTAGTCATTCTCCTTCACAGCAGTGGAAATTTGCATTTAAGTATCTATTTGTATGCGACGCCCGTTTTCTATACACAAAATCTTCTAATGTACCATTTTTCTTCTTTTTAACAAATACTTAGGAATGGAAATAGAATTAGATTGAATTTCCATTGTGAAATTAATATTATGGTATTGTTGACTAAGGTGGTCCAGAAATCTGAAGAGATTTTCCTGTCCAGGGAACCAAACAACAAATGTGTCTTCTATGTATATGAATCAGTGTTTTGGTTTTAGTAAAGCGGATGTTAAAGCTTTTGAGTATGTTGCTTTAACATCTATAAAGATATTCGTTACCACAAGTGATAGAGGAGATCCCACAGCTGCCCCCGAGGTAAGTTTATAAAAAGTTCCTTGAAAAATGAAATAAGTAGATTTAAGACTAGCTTCTGCTAGGCCTATTAACGTATACTATAGATTATTATGTTCCAAAATGTCTGATATAATAGAAAATGAACCATAATATCTTCGAAATCCAACTAGATTGCCTTAAGTTTGTCTAAGAAATATGCAGAGTTTTTTATAACAGAATCTGTTTTCCAGTAAATGGATTAAGACATTTTTGAAAGATATTTACGTATTTTTTTGTAGGTGGAACTCTCCGAGCTCTTTCAGTGTTCAGATCTTCTTGAGTAAAGATCTCTGAAGATGCCTCGTGCAATAGAAATCGAAACGTCGGATAGTTATTCCAATTTGACACGGTCTATTCCCAAAAACCAGGATTTCTTAATCGACCAAAGTCGTGAAAGCTTCCGTTCTAAGAGAAAAGATTATATACGCTCAGGAGCGTAAAAGAAGAAAAAAAATGTTATTATATGAAAAGTAATTTAAAGTAAATTCAAGGCTAATCTGCATTAGTTCTGGTTAGTTGGGGTAAGATTTAACTTTTTGAAGTTAATTTGGCCTTTGCCTTAGTTTGTGCTGATTTAAATCCATTTGGGTTAGTAAAAAATAATTTAAAACAAAAATGACAAATTTTCATAAACGAAATGCTTGACAATCAGGGAGGTCAACAAGGCTAAAAAAATGAATCACTTCTCTCGTAGGATGAAAGTATTTAAATACCCAAATATTATTTAATGAAAGAAAAAGTAACATATTCAGTCTCTCAAATTTCCATCAAACGGTTAGACTCCATCAAGTCCGAGCACAGTATTGCTTACTCGAACGTGGCTGTCAAACGAGAAAAATTAAACAACCGAATTTATTACAAATGATAAACAATTAATATTAAGCCTTAAAACAACCTTTGTAAATTGCCCTAATTTATAAGGAAGAAGGCGCACGATCCACAAGAGCTATTAGGCGCTGTCAAAATTTTTGTGGTTCACACCATGCTTTTCGTTTTCTAATTTGGACAGCCGCTGCGGTCGAATTTACATTTTAAAGGCATATCACGGCCGGGAAAAGACAGTGACTTATTGGGGTTACTGAAACTTGTTAGTTTTGGTCACTTGAATAGTTTTGTGCATCCAAAAATGTATTTGTCTCACACTTACATTACAAAATGGGCTATATCTCTCTAATAAGCTGCAAATCATAACTCATTAGTGCGCTATATCCCTAGCAACATAGTATATTCCATAACGACCATAGAAAGTGGCATATATATAACATAAAGTCAAAAGCAGTGTTATCGTGTTGGTCATACGATTTATCAATGACAAACTTTTTAAGTTTGTTTTTCTTTTATTACGTGCAATCATATCCTCCGCATAAAATCCGGAAGATGAATTAGATAGACCTATGATATTTTCATATGAAAAAAGAGGATAAATATATAAATACCAGCAGTTGCAAAAATCTTTGAGCGATGTCACTTCAAAGTCAGATTGACAAGTCAGTGACAAAATGAGTAATAGATTCGGCTTTTTTGCATCCACAAGCGAAAAAAAATGGTATTAAATCTAATAAAATATTACGAAAATGAAAATTCACCGGCCAATATCCAGGAGACACTAACAAAAGCTCTGGGAATCGGTATAAAAACTGTACATGAGAAAAAGCATAATTTACTACCGAAGAAGATTAAGAAATATACACGAAAAAAGCCAAAGACTTAAGTGACAATGTAAAAATGGATGTTCGTAATGCAATTTACGATTTATACACATCAAAAACTAATATAACCCTTCAAGTTTTAAAAGAAGCTTTAAAAAATCAAGGCATATTGGAAATTGGACTAAAATCGTTGTCAAAATTAATAAAAATGTTGGGTTTTCGATATAAAAGGACTGTAATTGAAGATTTTTATGCGAGTTGCCACATATAGCAAGTCATTGTATCTAGTTTTTAAAGAAATACACGGAAAATGTTAATTCAAAATTTAGAAAAGTGGTATTTTTAGACGAGACTTGGATATTTTCTAATGGAAGTGGTTCCAAATCTTGGCAGTACGAGTCTGTAAAAAGTGTCAAGAGAAAAAAGGGATGTGGGACGGGAAAACGGTCTTAAATAAACAACCTACTTCATCCTGGAAGGAAAGTGATATTTATTACTGGCTAATAAAACAAAAACAAAATCCTTTACCCAATATGCTAAAACTAAAACTTCTTTTAATGGCAAAATCTATTAAAAAACCAACAATATATGCCGTAGATGAAATATTACAGGAAAATGGACATGGGGTTTTACGACTGCCGCCATACCATTGCCAGTTTAACGCAATAGAATTAATATGGACTGGGGCAAAATCATATTAGGAAAAACACGTGAACGATGGTCTTACATCAGATGAAATGCAAATTGTTTGGCAAGATTCATTAAATTATATTACGCCGGAGTACTGGAAGAAATCTGTGGAACATACGGTGAAATTAATATACGATTGGTAGAATCGAGAACGAGTTCTAGATGTCAAAATAACATCAATAATCATTGCGCCATTTGAGGACGATGCAGAAAATGAGGACTTTTTAAGTGATGATGATATTTTTTAGTCTTTAATATCAAAAAGTTTCTGAAGGATTATATTAGTCTTTGACGTGTATAAACCATAAATTGTATTATGAATATCCATTTTTGCATTGTAACTTAAGTCTCTTGTCTTTGGATTTTTTCGTGTACATTTTTTTAATCTTCTTCAGAAGTAAATTATGTTTTTTTTTTCATGCACAAGTTTCTGTACATTCCTTATACCGATTCCCAGAGCTCTTGTCACTGTCTCCTGGATATTAGCCAGTGAATTTTAATTTAAATTTTTTTTTATTAGATTTGACACTATTTTTTTGCTTGCAGAACATCCATTGCAGACAGTCTGCAATAGATATTCTGTGTTTGTATTTGTTTGACAAAATGACAATGTGCTATGTATATTTTATTTTGCTTAAATGTTAATTGGTGTTATTGAAGTTTTGATTTACTCATCTCATGGAAAAATAAAAAAAAACATTTTTGAAAAAGATATGGAAATACTTGTCGAAACGTCAAATTAAATTAAATATGACAAATAATTAAATAATCGTTTTAATTTTATGAACACGCATCCCAAGAAAAGAAGTACCAATATATAATATATATATATATATATATATATATATATATATATATATATATAGCCTGTATTTTTCGCATGCATGGCCCTTAATTTTAGACTGAAATTTGAAGAAATCGGATAAATAGTTTTTTAGCTATGCCGCGAACAGACAGACTGTTTTCTCCCTGTATAATAGCTCGATAAAAGAATCACACAACATTTTGGTATTCACTGTGTTTTCTGATTTGATTCATAATGTTGGTGACCCTTGGATCCGCACGATAAGACCGCATTGACTATAATTGATTTGGCCGGTATCTTGGATTCATACCAAAAAGTTACCAGTTCATTTCTACGTAACACTTTATTTTTGTTCAAAATTTGAGATAAATTAGAAATATAGTTTTTTAGTAACAATTTTTTAACTTTATTTTTACAATACCGCCATTTTGCTCCGCCGTACTGGATTTGAAGACAATCGGGTAATTAGTTTTTTAGCTATGCCGTGAACAAACAGACCGACGGAATTGATAAAACATATTTTTCGATATCTAGAAACGTGAACATCTGAAAAAATCTTGGAGAGCGGTTTTTTTCACAATTACAATACGTCCCTCTTACGAGAGAAGAAAAAAGTTTTACTAATGTTACCTATATTCGACTGACTGAATATAGATTTACCTAGAAACTACACCTCGTACAAAAAACTTTAAATGTCATTTTATCTCACATTTTAATTCTCCCCAATTTGGCAATCAACAATCTTACAAATTTTGATTTCCCAATTTTTTTTACCTACTTGCTTTTGCTTTTTTGTGCAATTTGTATGTTTGTTGGCAACTGTTTTGCAGTCAAACTTATTTTTTTATTAATCAAGACTGTTCATGAGGAATAACTTGTCTTCTCTCTTAAATATTCTGTTACTTCAATTTTTATGGCAATTCTGTTACTTCTTGCGATTACAACCCCCCCCCCCACCGCACACATAACTTTCGACTTATACCGAGATCCAGGTGATCCTGCCCGATCTTTTATGCGCGTACGTGAAAAGACGGCCAATGCCGCTTTTATCGTTTCTTTCAGAAAATCCTGTTACGCTTTTTAGTTCCGGTTCTTTTTATGAAATATACATCGGCACCGCTCAAGTATCGGGGCACATGTCCTTTTTCTTGCAGGCATGTCGAAGGAAAACATAAAACCGAATAACTTCCTCGATGAAACGGCCACCGTTCCGCTGAATTTGCATTGATTTCAGAACGGTGCAGCTGCATGTATACCTCGTGTGTAGGTAGGTATGTCGGAAAATAACGGAGAAAATCTATTTTTTTGGCCAACAAGAATATCCTCGGGTATTCCCCTTGTGCACTTTTACAATGGAAAATTCCCATGATTACCGTTCATTTTTAAGTGGCAAAAAAAACAAAAGCATAAGGTAAATGTGCGTTTCACCGACCACCTAAGCTTTTTCTTCAGAAAAAGGTTAATATTAAGGTTTGTAAGTAAAAACTCAATTTTTTAATATTTTAAAATGTTTTTAAAAAATGGAGAGTAAAAAATAACGAAAAAAATGATCTTTTTATTGAAAAAAAAACATTTTTTTATCTGAAGCCTCCGATATGTACACTTTACTGACCGTTATAATAATAATATTAATAATAAAGGCCTTTATTTGTACATTACAAGTAAGATAGATTTAATATAAAAAAAATTAAAACAAAATTGAATGTACAAAATGGCGAGTTTCAGTTTGGTAGGGCTTAGAGCCCAACCAACTGTTCAGCTAACCAACTAGCTTTTAAATAATAATTAATAATACCTTAAACCTAATGTCTAAAAGTACAATGCTACGAGTATTTTATAAAATTAATATAAAACAATTTAATTGATTTACGGAATATTCTCGAGGGTAAAGTTTAAAAAAGTAGAAATAAAATTATTATTTTTTAAACTTTACCCTCGCATATACTCACGAAATCTGTTCTGTGACACTTAAATGATATCCTCAGGAAGGTCGTTCAAATACTTTGCAATGAGGTAGGAATACGAACGTTCGAACAGGGCTGAATGGTGTGCTGGAATGGTAAGCTTACCCTTAAATCTAATATTTACATTGTGAACGTCTGTTCTAAATCTAATTTTGTTGTAGAGATAGGGAGGAGATTTTTCGATAAAAATCTTGTGATATAGACACACCATATGAAGGTAGCGCCGTTGAACCATTTTGAGCCAACCAGATTCTACTAATGCATGTCTAATATGATCGTATTTTCCAGGGGAGTGCAGTCCATGGAAGCAAGGGAAGCAGTGCTTCCCCAAAAAAAATTACAAAACATCTCCTAAAATGTAATTTTTGAAATATGAAAACATTAATTTAATTTATATTAAAAGTGCTAAAATATTATCTTAATTATCAAGCCCATAATAAATGCGGCCTTGACTCCGACCGAGCCGAGCAATAGAAAATCGAATAGAACCTATGCGGGCCGCTAGCTTCTCTACAGTTAAGTCCTGTATGCTTGATTTCCTGTGAATCGAGCCAGAGGTTATTGAACTTTTCACCAGCTGTTTGCAATTTTTGCATTTCAGTCGCGTGCTTTAAGTGGTAGTGGAAGATATCGTTGGAGTAGGTTCTTTGTTTAAACGGCTATCCGTGTGTTGTGTGATACGTACGTCGCGTCGTGCATCGTGCGATATGGAAGACAATAATACGGACGTGGATACGCAAATACCGTCAACTTAGGCTGTCGTTAATAACGTTGAGAATGTTGAAGAATTTAGTAAGAAGAGTGTCTGTGAATGTGTGGTGTATGTCTTAATAATAAAGGGATTTTCAACATTAAACTTCGCTGACAAGCTTCAAATAATTTCCAAAGGAAGGGCAAAATCGCTTAAGAAAAATTTAACCACAAAAATGAAAAACTGTATTAAACATTTTTATCCGGAAAAACAATACGAACAATTTAAATGGCTAACAGGGTGTGAAAATATAAGTAAATTATTTTGTTGGCCATGTTTACTTTTTGAAAATGAAAAAGGTCTCTGGAATAAAACTGGTTTTTCCGATTTAAACAATTTCCATAAAGCTGTAGAAAAACACATTATATCCAAAGCGCATTTACAGGCCGTCATAAAAGAAAAAGTCTTCGGCAAAACCAGAATTGAACACGCCCTTAATAAACAGTTGGAAATTAGTCACCGCCAACACAATGAATTAGTCGATAAAAATAGGCTAATATTAAGAAGACTTATCGATGTTGTTTGTTTTCTAGGACAGCACGAATTGTGATTTAGAGGTCACGACGAAACAAGGGTTTCTTCAAATAGAGGAAATTTTTAAGATTTACTTAGTTTAATGGCTAAATATGATGATTGCTTAAAAAATCATTTAGAGCAGTCTAGCGTTTTTCGCGAAACGTCTAATCGAATCCAGAATGATTTAATTTCCGCTGTTAGACATTGGCGAGGCGCGGTTCATTGCTATTGTTTTGGACGAAACAACTGATATCACTAATTTTAGCCAATTATTTATAGTAATACGCTACGCTAAAACAGACAGAAGTATTCAAGACCGATTTTTAGGTTTTAAAAATGTGTCCGAAAATCGTACAGCAGATGCATTATATACCGTAGTTTATAACGTTACTAAAGAAATTAATGAGGGGAAAAAATTAGTTGCTCAAAGCTGTGATGGAGCTGCAGTGATGGCATGACAATTAGGGGGTCTGCAAGCTAAAGTTCGAGAAACTTTGCCAAGTACTGTGTTTGTCCATTATTTTGTTCATAAATTAAATTTAGTTTTATCCCAATGCATCAATCACATTAAAGATTGTAAAGTATTTTTCGTTACTTTAAGTGGCATGGCTGCTTTTTTTTCCAAGTCAACAAAACGTTGGACTCCATTGTCTACAAACGATTACACATACTAGGTGGAACTATAATGGAAGACTTGTGTTAACAGTATCTGAAAATCGTGATTGAACTATTTGAGAATATAATAGAAAATAATGAAACGTGGGACTCAGAAGCAATAAATAGTTCGAGGAGGTTTTTGGACTGTTTGAAACGAGATTTTAATTTTAATTATTTGTTGAACATATTTTCAGAAATATTTCCATTTTCGGATAATGTTTTTAATATGTTACAAACTAAAACAAATGATATTGCTTTTTGCCTAAAAAAGGTGGATGATTTTAAGCCCATATTAAGCCAAAAAAGAGATGACTTTGACCTATTTTGGGAGAAAACGATGACGTTAAATGTAGAGCCACAAGCCAAGCGTCTTCGAACAGACAAGGTAGGAGATGTTCAAACCGAGGTTCAAACATCATTCAGACGCCTCTTTTATGAAATAATCGATCAAATTCAGCAACAAGTAAACTATAGATTTAACGGTTTAAATGATTTTAAATTCCTCGAGCTCTGTAATTTTGATGCATTTAAAGGAAAAACTTTTCCAGAAGATGCGTTTAAATCTCTTCTTCTTCATTATGGCCAGTTCTTCGACCGAGAGTTACTGCGATCTGAACTAAAAGTGATTTACCAAACTGATGACATTAGGGCAAAAAATAACGCTAAGGAACTAATGCAATTTTTAAAAGACAAGTAGCTGGAAGATGCCTACACCGAAGTGTGTCGAAATTGTGTGAATTAGTATTGACAATACCTGCCAAGAGTTCATCAGTAGAACGCAATTTTTCAACACTTAAAAAAATAAAAAATATATATTACGAAAAACAGTATATAAATCAATTTTCATAGATTAAAATCGTCCGAAACAATATCGAGTTAAAATATCGACTTAAAAATAAGATCTGTAGGTGGGGTGCAAAATATAAAAGGACACCTAGTACATGGATGTCGAAAACTGAGCACACTGTATAGTTGAAAAGCTGATATTTAAAATAAAAAAGTAGGAGTGGATTATCCAAAATTTGCGTCTTTTTGAGTTATATAAGTGTGCCAAATTTCAAAGTTTATAATATAAAAAACGACGGCCTGTTACATATGGACGAAATTCGTGACTTAGTGCGCCGAATCTATATGTTTTGCCACAAAAAAAAGCTTTAAAAACTGCTATCGCTTTTAGTAGCTATATAAATCCCATTTATAAATTCACTGTATTGAATCGACACCCATTTATTTCCAGCTTCCTAAATAAAGGTCTTGCTAAGATGATTTATTGGTTTTCTGTGTGTGGGAACCCTCTATATACACATACATAATACACACAGTTGGTAGAGGGGTATCGCGGCCGCTTGGTGAAACAAATAAATAATGTCATAAAGTATAATAGCGAATGCAATCTGAGAATGGGTAACTAACTGGGCGAAACGAATAGCCCATGCTCCTTTTCGCTGGGGTTCAGGAAATAGGTCGCTTCCGGAGCCGAGAGAGAAAAAGTTGAGCAGGAAACGTAGAAATTTACGGGGTGTATCGAAAGATTGTATTAAAATGCAACAAGTTGACATATTTTGTTATTATTATTATTTTATACTGACGCGATTATACCAAGTCACTACAAAAAAAGGGAAAGTAAAAAAACAACTAATACGTATTAAGAAATGATCTAACGATGCCACATGTTTTCACAATGACCAATATCTGGATGTTCTTGTGAATGTCTGTATTTAGTCCCAATTGGGTCAAATGCGGTGTAAACGTTGTTGGGGTGAGGCCTGTTACCGATATGACGAGAGGAACAATAATGACTCTTTCCTGTTTTCACAGACTTTTTATTTCTATTGCCAAGTCGTTGTATTTGGCGATCTTCTAACTGTATTTCGCTAGGATGTTCTCGTCGTTGGGGACAGCCATGTCAATTAAATGAGTAATCTTCTCTTTTTTGGATGGAAAGGTGATATCGGGTCTGTTTGCGGGGATTGTTTTATCTGTGTGGATGTCAATACTCCAGTAGAGCTTGTAGTCTTCATTTTCAAGTATGGATGTTAATGTATAATGGTAGTACAGATCTGTGTTATCCGTTAGTTGCTGTATCCTCGGCTGTTGCTTGATGAACGACCTTCGCTGCTGAGTTGTGTCTCGCGGTGTATTCAGTTCCAGCCATTATTCTACATCCAGTCGTTAAAGGATCGATCGTTTCTCTCTGCTGGTGACATCTCCTTCACCTATCGTCTTCAATGGTTGTGTCCTTGACGATGTGCTTTTGGTAGTTTCTGGTTGCTATGACTTTGTCCTAGATAGCAAGCATGAAGCCTTCTGTTTCGAGGAACAGCTGCCCTTCTCGTAACCACATATAAGAAAACTTTTTAAGTAGGTGGTCCTGCTTTACGTGGTATCTGTTGCTTCCGTGGAGTATTTTTCAGACCAAGTGTTCATCTTTTTCAGTCGTGATTGGATATGACTGTACATCCGCTGCGTGGCTCGTTTGAGCCAGGTCGAGCGGTGTATTATCTTGTCTGCCTTCACTATTGCCTTGTAAAGGTTAGTCTGCTTGTTGTGAAAGAATTTTCTGAGTTCGTAGATTTGTTTTTTATTTAGCGATTGTATATCTATAATTCCCCTCCCACCTTCTTTTCTCTTGATGGTGAGTCTTTCCTTGCATGCGTTGGGGTGTAACTGAGTGTTTAGTGAATTCAGAGCGTATGAGAATGTGAATGTTTTCTATGTTTGTGCGTGACCATTTAGTGATACCAAACGAATACGTAAGAGTAGGTATGGCGAAGGTGTGAATAGCTATCTGGAGTTCACTTTTGTTTTTAGTAATTCTGTCAGTCTGGTTTTAAATTTCGTCTTGCTCTGATTTCATATGAGTGTGGTTAATTTTGGCGCCTTGATGGAAGCCTAACATTTTATCTAAGGCTTCATTGTTGATTGTTTCCATCGTAGGGTAGTCCTCCCACTGTCCTTTGTTGATAAGAAATATCTTGGATTTACTTATACCAAATTCCTTACCAGATTTCCCTTAGCTGTGCCTTTGTGCTTGCGTACAATTTTATGTCATCTATGTACAAGACATGGTTTATTATTTGTAGGTTATGTTCCTGGTGTTTAATATGAAATCCGAAGTTTGCGGTTTTCAGTGTGTTTGACAGTGGATTGAGACAGAGGTGGAACCACAAAGCGCTGAGTGAATCTCTCTGGAATATACCCGGTCTGATGTAGATCTCTTCTGTTTCGATGTGTTCTTTTTTGGTGTTCTCATGTGGATTGACTTTGTATAATTCTAGAACTCGGGTTAGCTAACTGTGGGGTATCGAATCATAGGCTTTTTTATAATTTATGTACCCAGTGTGAAGATTTCTATGATTTGTCCTGATTTGTCCCATGATGACTCTGTCTATAATTAGCTGCTCCTTGCATCCTCGGCTGTTATTTTTTTTTTCACACTTTTTGCTCTAGTTTTTGTGTGCTAGGTGTTGTTCTATTCTCCTGGAAATTGTGGCTGTGATGATCTGATATAGGGTTGGAAGGCACGTCATAGGTCGGTGATTTGACGGGTTCTTAGTGTCTGAGTTTTTGGGTTTAAGGTATGTTATTCCTTGGGTGATCGTGTAATCAGGGCTTAGATTTTGATTTTTTCTCTATACTTTGTGTCATACGTTTTGACTTGTTGCCGATGTCCCGATTCTTTTATAATTTTGTTAATTCTATTTTCGATTTATTAATATTATTGTTATTATTATTAAGTGTAACAAGGTAGTCATTTTTAGGATTTACACGGTTTTTTAACTGTTTTTTATCAGCATATTATAGAAAAAATTAATTTTAACCTACAGTCCTAAAGTTAATCCGCGGAACGTTTACCCAGACTTCATCAATTAATGATCGTTTTCTATAGATGTTGCTAACTTTTTGTTTATGCGTAGTAAAAGAGTTCAAGATAAATAAAATAAATGTCAAATAATACTTAAAAAGAGGCTTTTGTTTATAACCTATTGAACTGAAAAGTGAAAAATAATTAAATTTACATAAATAGAAAGCTTCTAAAAATTTGAATATTTTCTTAAAAGGTTGAGACTTTATTTCAAGTGTGATGACATCTCACGCCTCAAGTTTTTATGAAATATTCAAATTTTTACAAATTCTGTGTTTACGTAAATTTAATTATTTTTTCAGTTGAATAGTTTATAAATAAATTATTTACACTGTTCTTAAACCATACCTTATACTAAAATTTTTTATTTTTCTTGGGTATAGGTTTAACTAATAAAACTTTTTTTCCTGCAACTAGCTCGACGTTTAGCTTCTTGTTTGAAGAATTTTCAAGAGCATTTTATTGCATGTCTTACCTTGGAAACGACAATATTATTTAGTAATAATTTTAAGGTTCTGTCCGAGGTTCTGTCATATTATATTACACATACTTTAGACATACATTACATATGCAGAACATCAAACTTATTACTAAAATAATATTGTCGTTTCCAAGGTAAGACATGAAATAAAATGCTCTTGAAAATGCTTCAAACAAGAAGCTAAACGTCGAGCTAGTTGTAAGAAAAAAAAGTTTTTAGTCTTATAAAATAAAAACTTTTAGTATATATACATATATATATATATATATATATATATATATATATATGTGTGTGTGTGTGTGTGTGTGTGTGTGTGTGTGTATGTGGAACAAAATTTCTCAGTTTAAATCAATGTTTCGCTCATTGTGTTGAGCTTTATCAAGATTTTATTTATTTAGTTTCCCGATCCTTAAATGTTTTCTCCTTAAAAGTCCAATAATAAAAATATACATACACGTAAACATCATTATATGCTTTGAAATGTTAAATGGCTTAAAATCATTAAAATTGTACCCTTTATAATATATTTAAAACATATTTTTTAGTATTTTTTTTAAACATCTTTGGTGATATAGTAATGACTTAAATTTATTAGTAGGGTCTTTTTGTCTTCAATGTTGTCGATGGTTAATTTAGTAAGATCTTGGCGACGACATACACCTGCCAATCCAATAATGGTCGCAACTTTAATCAACAAATACATCAGGTGCCTCGGAAAAAAATGTTTGCAAACTTTGGATTTTTTTGGAAAAATACTGTTAATATTTACCTATATCCACATCTTTGTTTTGTTTTGATGATTGAATAAATTGACCACAGCGTAGAAGATTTGCAGGTTTGCAATTTTTTCGGCGAAAATAGTCTAGAAATATTGGAGATTGTACTTGTTTCTTTTCGCACCGTTGTCTAAAAACTTTGTATTCCTTTTCAGACCTTGTGCGGGATTTTTTGGGCAATACCTGTAAGCTGGCTGCTGCAGCTTTTTGCAAAATACTTTCAGGAATTACATCTTTTTCTATGCCTTGCATGGTGAGTGGCGAATGTGTCTTTTAAAAGCACAAAATTATAAGTAACTACACAAACTAAATCACGGACAGACACATAAATTGTTGTTATTGCTTTTTGGTGTCATCGCAACAGAGACTTTTCTGTTAATACTATTGTGAAGTCAATCTGACCCGATTGACTTCAAATTTTGGTAAACAGTTAAAGGTGTTATGAGGATGACCTGGCAACATCTTGGTAAATATGCCATATCAACCTGAACAAAATGGCAACCTGGTGAAATGTTAAAAAATTACTACAAGAAATCTGATTATCCAAATTACCTTAAATTTGTCACAACAATCAAGTATTACTTAGAAATAAACTGGTAACATTTTGTTATAAATCCAAGATAGCGGCCTAATAAAATCGGTAAAAAAGTTAGCTAGAAAAAGCTATTTATTATTATTATTTTAACCTAGTTTTACATTATATTGAATTATAACATTGGAGTTTTTTCATTTATTACAACTTTATTATTATTATTTATTGTTATATGTTATATTCCATGAGATAAACTTGTAAAGTTGGTTTGGAATAAAACAGTTTGAAGTAAATTAATTTCAAATTTTATGAAGCTAGAAACTAAACTGAGCTAGAACTAAATTGAGTCATACTTCACTATTCCTAAAAAAAGAAAATATTTATATCGAGGAATGTTCCGGGTAAAGGAATTTTAGCAATATTTTGCAGATATATGAGAATTAGGCAATGACGAAAAAAATTTAGGTAAATTGTATTTGCTTTAAATATAAGGCAGGTTTTTTTGTAACGAACTAAATAATAAAATTAAAACAATAATATTTCAGAACAAAATTTATATGAAAATATTTTCTCAACGTTGATTTGTTGGCTAAAAATTCATAATTTGCACTATTTAATACCCCCAGATACCAATTTTTAAGCAGAATCTGCACAAACGACAAAATTCGCCTGCACTTTTGAATTTCTAAATATTGACTAAAAAGTGATAATAGTTAATATTTGTGCGTCAAATTGTATTGTCATGCGAACGATTTATGATGTCAAATTTGAAATTAATCAATTGTTGTGGAACTGGATAAAAATCCATTACAAGATTTAAAACAGGCAAACCGAGAAGTAAAGCTTATAAAAGCGTGGTAAAAACCAGATGTAGTGAAACTAATATTAACTTTTTTGGCAACATAATAATTATTCTCTTCTTTAATTAAAAACCTTATTGACATGCGTAAGAAAAACAACGCGTCAACATACTAATTGATAATTTCAATCCACTGAATAGATCAATCAAGTGATTAGAAAAAGCTTTTTTGGCGTCTTTGCCGTTTTTTTTTTTAACATTTTTTTACGTTGTGTTTGTACTATATAAGGTATATTTTTATTAAAAATTTGCATCATATAAATATATTTTAATGCAATTTTCAAATGCGTTCAAATCTACAGAATTGCTGGCGCTTTGGGGGGTGCAAATACCCCTTTGCATCCCCCCTAGCTACGCCTATGATCAAGTTTTAAAGCACCATTTACCACCTAAAAAAAATGCAAAATTAGCTTTTGCCGATTTTCGGTAGCTTCTAGTAGGTATTGATTTGCGGACGTACTTTTGGATCACACTATTTCACTGGTTTACTATATTCATCCATATGTTCTTTAAAAAAAAATTATATTAACTGCTAACATTATTAAACCACATGTTACTTTTAATAGTATATTATTGAATGAGCACGTGGTGATGATTTTTTTTTGGTTGAAAAATTTTATCGTCCCAAAACCTCCCCCAGAAGCAATTCTATATACGCCACACTGACAACCATTACTCGCGTGTAAAATACTATATTTTTTTTTGCTCTAATACCCAATGACAAATTATTGTTATTTATTATATACAGGGTGATTCATGAGGAAATGTCAATACTTCAGGTACATATTCAGGACCAAAAAATTAACATAAAAGTCTATATAAATAAGTGTCCGCAAGGCCTTAGTTCTCGAGATACAGGGTGTTAAAGTTTTTATTTAATTTTCCTATTTTTTAAATAAAATCTATGATAATGTAAATAATGGAGTGAAAATTGATATACGGGGGTTTTTTGGTATTGCTCTTACTTGTAGGGGGCGCCACCTACATGTCTTTCTACTCCTTCGAACAATCACAACTTTTTGGTACAGTCTTGTATTACATTTTTGAGTAAAACAAATTATTCCCTTGCCATTTCTACGTCAAAAAGCTATACCTGTTAAAAGTGGATACGAGCAACCGTTTTCGAGATATTTGGATTTAAAATAATTTCGGCGCATGTAATTTTTTATCGGAAAATTTTAAAAGTTTGTTATTTTGTCCAAATTTAAACGCATCTTGGCACAAAAGCTTTGAAGTGAAAGACTAACACTTTTTTTTAGGTGTGTATTCAGTGCCTCAGACATAAACTAAACAAAAGGTATTTAATTTTTATTCAAATTGTTATTATTAAGTTGTTTTTAATAAAAATCTAGGTTACGTTTTATAATTTTCAAAAATTCCATCATTTGCTTCTAAGCACAGGTCAGCTCTATGGTGTATAGCTCGGGTTGCTCTGTGGATACATTCGGGCGCATTTCTTAGTGTTTGTGCTGCGTTTGTTATCCGATCCAATAATTCTTTTCTTGTATTTACTTTAGTGGAATATACCAGTGATTTGAACCATCCCCAAAGACAATAATCCAAATGATTAAGGTCTGGCAATCTAGGTGGCCAATTAAACGGACCTCCCCGACCAATCCATTGGTTTGGAAAGTTTTGGTTTAAAAAATCTCTTAGAAGTAAACTGTAGTGTGCAGGGGCTCCATCATGCTGCAAATACATGTTTTGTCTTACATTAAGGGGAACATCTTCTAATAGATTTCGCAAGTGATTTTCAAGAAAGTTTAAATATTTTTCTCCTGTAAAACTACCGTCGATTATAAATGGACTAATTAAATGACCATTTAACAATCCACACCAGACATTAATGCTAAATTTATGTTGGAAATTATGTTCTACTGTAGCGTGAGGATTTTCATAGGACCAGCGGTGTTCATTGTGAAGATTCTTTATACCATCACGCGTGAACTGTGCTTCATCAGTGAACAAAACGTACCTATACAACCTTCGATCTTCATTAATCCAGTTACAGAATTGCATTCTCAACTCAAAATCACCCTCCTGCAAATGTTGAACCCGTTGTAAATGAAATGGGTATAAACAATTAATGTGAAGATTTCTCCAAGCAGACGATTGTGTAATTTGATAAGTATCTGCAATCCGCCTAGTGCTTATGCTCCCGATTCCCTTTCAGATACAATGTTCGCACTTGGAAACATCCCAGATTCTCCAGCAGTAGTGAAAACTTGTTGAAAAACTCTTCTATCTGGCACCCTTCTATCTGGAAAACGACGCTGGTACTCCGCGACTGCTTGAATTGCGACTCCATTGCAGAAGCCATAGACGAATATCATATCTGCATATTCACGATGCGAGAATATCACAGGCATAATGACGTACTTAGATCTAAAGTTTCTTAAATGATTATTGTCAGATAATAAAAGTTATGAACAGAAATTGACAGTGACAAAATTTGATCTTATTATTAACTGACATTACTATTGCTAAGTAACAGGAAAAACGATGAGAACACCAACCAGCAGTTGTTCTGTCAGGCAAGGCACACTTCTATTTTTTTACAATACATGCATACATTATGTGAATTTGATAAAAAAAGTCACATGCGTCGAAACTGTTTTAAATCGAAATATCTCGAAAACGGTTGCTCGTATCCATTTATAACATGTATACCTTTTTGACGTAGAAATGGCAAAGGAATAATTTGTTTTGCTCAAAAATGTAATACAAGATTGTACCAAAAAGTTGTGATTGTTCGAAGAAGTAGAAAGACATGTAGGTGGCTCCCCCTACAAGTAAGAGCAATACTAATATTAGATTCGAATTTGTCATACCAAAAAACCCCCGAATGTTAATTTTCACTCCATTATTTACATTATCATAGATTTTATTTAAAAAATAGGAAAATTAAATAAAAACTTTAACACCCTGTATCTCGAGAACTAAAGCCTTGCGAACACTTATTTATATAGACTTTTATGTTTATTTTTTGGTCCTGAATATGTACGTGAAGTATTGACATTTCCTCATGAATCACCCTGTATAGTTTATAAATATAAAATGTTAATACCAAACACATACAGGATATCTTTAGTTTTTTTTTAGCTTTTTATTTCCTTCATAGAATGGAACTAATGTAATCGTGTCTGGCTATCGGTCGGTCTGTCTGTTCGCGGCATAGCTAAAAAACTACATACCCGATTGACTTGCTAACATTTTGATAAAAATCCAATATGGCAAAACAAAATGGTCATCTAGTGAAATGTTAAAAAAATTATTACTAAGAAAGCGCTTATTCAATTTATCTCAATGAACAAAAATCAAGTATTATGTAGAAATCAATTGGTAAAATTTTGGTACGAATCCAAGATGGCGGAATAAAATGGCGACTTAATAAAATGTATAAAAATTCGGCCTGAAAAACTACTTAATGAACTGATTTCAAATTGTGTGCTATAACTAATGCTAGTATAGAGATGAACTAGTAAAAGTGTGGTACTAATTCAAGATGGCGGAACAAAATGGCGGCCAAATAAAATTTTTGTAATCTGGAAAAATCACCCTCTTAGGTTTAACAAGATGGCGGCCTAGTGAAACGTTATTATTACTAAAAAAACTAATTATTCAATTTACTTCAAATATTGTACAAAATTCAAGTATTGTGGGGATGAACTGGTAAAATTTTAGTATGAATCCAAGATGACTGAACAAAATGGTGGCTACCTCCTAAAATGTGTAGACTCTTATATTAAGGATAGATCACTCTTTGTGTCCCTTCAAGGCTACTGCTCAGACTCGATTAGTCCTACCTCGGGTGTCCCACCGGGATCGCATCTCGGGTCCCTATTTTTCATTATATACGAGGGCCTTTCAACAAAGACTAGGCCTAGTACTACAAAACTTTATTTATTATTCTTAAACAACTATACTTTTATCACGCTCTTTATAGTCCCCCTGTAATACAATAACCTTATCCCAACGGTGTTGCCATTGTTCAATGGCGGAAGCCATTCTTTGAGAGCTTCTTCAAAACCGCCTCTGAAGCCTTAACAGCATCCAATTCTGTTTGAAATCGTCGTTCTTTGAGGTCTTTTTTTACTTGAGGAAACAGATAGAAGTCGTATGGGGTTATATCAGGACTATACTATGTGTCCCAGATTCGCTTCTCTATATAGGGATCTCGGCTCCTATTATACTTACAGCAAAGGTTAAATGGGGAAAGTTTTAGAGGAAACTTATTGCATTCGATATCTGGCTTCAGATTTACGACCGATCAATAAGTTTGAGAAATATCGGCGAAAAACCGAAAATTGCGGATTTCGTTTTTCGCCCGTATATCCAGAACGGTAAATTTGACAGCTGTCAAAATGTGACATTATTCGGACACATTTTTAAGACAAATAAGATGGCGTATACGACACGTCTTCATTGTTTTTTGTTAACCCCCAACCCGCCTTAACTTTCATTTTTCTTATGACCGCCATATTGGATTTTTCGATTTTTGGAAGGAGCCTAAAATTTCCAGTCTAGTGATATTTCACAAGTGTATTAAATATTTTAGTGTGATCAAAATATCACACTTCCTAAATTAGGTTTCAATGTTTTTAAAGGAGGCCATGATTTATTTGTCACAAGATTACATTAATAAGTAAATAATGTATTGAACGCATTGAATTTTCAATACAACATGAACGTAAATAACGACTTAAAAAATCTAAATGAGCTTTAACTACTTTGTAAGTGGGTAATATTAATTTACAAATCTGCAAAATGACGTCCATTTGCACGAGACATTTTTGACAATTGGTGACTGTTTTACGTAGAACTCTGGTAAGTGTATTTCGGTTAATATTTCTAAATGTGTCCAGAACTTTTTGTCTCAGGATTTCTATGGTCACGGGGGGATCAAATTCATAAATTTCATTCTTCGTGTGACCCCAGTGGTAGAAATCCAAGGGCGACAGGTCAGGGGATCTAGGAGGCCAAGATATTGGACCATTTAAAGAAATTATTCTTTCGTCAAACTGCTCTCTTAAAAAGTTCCTGACTTGAATGGTATTGTGAGCCGGACATCCGTCTTGTTGAAACCAAGTTCTTCTTAATTCATCTTCCGTTAAAATAGCTCGTAAGGCTGGTACAACCTGGTTTCGCAAAAGCTCTAGGTACCTCTGCCCGTTTAGGTTGTAGTTAAACAAAAATGGTCCAATAAGTCGATTTCTTGAAATGATTAATAATTTATAAATAGGTGCCCAACAGTCAAGGGCGGCAGGGTCGGCTGGGTGGTACTAGAAACTATAAATTATAAAGGGAAAATTATCTTTATTAAAAAGTAGATATTTTCTTTCCAAAAATAATTATCGAAACATCCCGTAATGAATGAGCTTGTATACAGTTGAAACCTATTCAGCTTTATTATGAAAAAGAAAAACATATTTGGTTAGCGGGAAGTAATAGCCGTAATAAATTATTTTATTGGTATTGCATATTAATTTCGGAAATACTAAATCAATTTATTTCAGTGATATAATAATCTTAAAAAAGTACACCGTGCCTTAATAAAACATAAAATATCAAAAGAACAAACCCCTTGCGCTTTAAAATTTAAATTATTCGGAAATAAAGCTGAACGTCTTTCTATAAATCGTAATGAAAATCGAAAAATAATTCGACATTTGATTAATATGGTATTTTTTTCATAACGCAAGAGCTAGGCTTCCCGGTTAATAATAAATCATTAAATTCAATCAAAATAATTTTAGGAATTAACTAAATCTGCAGAAAATTTAGATAAAGTGTTAATAAATTTATAGAACCTAATTCTATTTTTATAGGTTCTTCGAAATTACAATACAAAATGATTGAATAAAAATGTAATACAATATCAAAAAAGTAAGTTGACTGACTAGAGTAGAACGTTTTACTTTTTTTATTAGATTATACTCTTTTAGTATCATTAAACTAACCGAAAGAAAAAAGATTATTATTTGACCATCATTTGGTGCCTCTTTAAAAAAGATTGGTTAGATTAACTTACCAATGATCCCACACCAAACGTTACAAAATCAGGATTTTCATTACATCTCCTAGTATACCACTCACAGAACTGTAGTCGTCTTGGAAAATCAGTTTCCTTAATTAAGTCCTTGTACTATTATGGATTTGTATGGATGGTACTTATTCTTTTTTAAAACTCTCTGTACTGTTGATTTTGGCACATTAGTTTCCTGTTCTACAGTTGTTACCGATGCACTAGGGTTTTCGTTGATAGCTTGTAAAATGTTTCTGTCCCGATTTTCATTGTTATTATTATATCCGCTTCTAGATTGTTCGAAGGCACCATGGTTAATTAAATTAACTACCATTTTCCTGAATTGGGTTTTATGAGGCTGCCGTCGTTCGGGGTACATCTCCAAATACTTTTCTGAGGCAACGTCGGCGTTTCTGTATGATTGAAAGTACAGAGCTAACATGTCAACCTTTTCTTCATTTCAATACGGAATGCCGGCCATATTCTATAGGTTTTGACAATTTATGTGTCAGATTTATGATTTTATTGGGATAAAAGCGTACCTACTACTTATTAAAACACAGCTTTGATACTTTCAACTATTTAACTTAACGTCAAAGCCAAAATCCAATTTTGTTACAGATAAATCATAGCCTCCTTAGAAAAGCATTGAGAGCTAACATTACTTTAAATCATGGCCTCCTTAGAAAAAACTGAAACCTAACTTTACGAAGTGTAATATTTCGATGATACTAAAATCTTTAATGCACTTGTGAAATATCACTAGACTGGAAATTTTAGGCTCTTTCCAAAAATTGAAAAATCCAATATGCCGGCCATAAGAAAAATGAAAATTGAGGCGGATTAAAAAAAAACAATGAAGACGTGTCGTATACGCCATCTTATTTGTCTTAAAAATGTGTCTGAAGAATGTCACATTTTGGCAGCTGTCAAAATTACCGTTCTGGAAATACCGGCCAAAAACAAAATCCGCCATTTTCGGTTTTTCCCCGATATTTCCAAAAACAATTGATCGATCGTAAATCTGAAGCCGGCTATCGAATGCAATAAGTTTCCTCTAAAACTTTCCCCATTTAACCTTTGCTGTAGTTATAATAGGAGCCGAGAGCCCTGTATAGAGAAGCGAATCTGGGACACACTGTATATGGAGATCTGATATTTTTAGTGTTCAAAAACTCTGTCATTATATTCGCTACGTGGGGGCGAGCGTTATCATGATGAAGTTTCCACTTTCCGATCAGCTCAGATCGTTTTTTTGGGGATGTGATCCTTTATCAACTGGAACAAAACTTGTTTATAATAACTGGCAGTTACCATGCATGTGGAACCATGTAGGTATAGCTTTAGCGGCAGATTTTTGATCTGGTGCCAATATAGGCGGAGTCCAGCGAACACAAACTCTAGACATGTTTAAATGCTTGTGTAAAAGAGTGAAAACACTTCCATCAGATATTTTAGGAATATTTGAGAGTTGTGGGATAGTCAGACGTGAATCTGTGCGTATAATTATTGCTCCGGTATTGATGGTTTCCTCAGTTAGTGCCACCATAGGAGCACCTGGACCGCCTTGCAACTCACAACTTGCCCTGCCATTACTAAACTCTTTGTGCCATCGAAAACAAGCCGATCTTGCCATAGACAATTCTCAATTTGTTCTTTCAATTCATCCAACACCCCAATTTTAGAGCGACGTGACAACTGACATTTCGCAAAACGAAAGAAGCCTATTTAGATGATATTTTCTGATTTTTGGCGGTATGTAGCGCGTTGCAATGGGCTGTAAAAATTCAGTCCTAGTCTTTGTTGAAAGGCCCTCGTACATCAATAAAATTAAATCTTGCTTTCATAACTGTAATTTCCTGCTTTACGCCGACGATTTAAAAATATTTAGAAACATACAGTCCCTTGATAATTGCAAGAGTCTTCAGGAGGATCTGGACAGACTGACTGAATTTTTAGTTAGGCGCCGAGTTCACGGAGTAAATTTTTCAAGGTGAAATAAATAGTTATTTATTATACAAGGGAAAAAGTATTAGATTTTTAGCCCGAGGTTATGTTTGTTGTCTCCCGCAAAGCGGAGGGAGCTAAAAGCTAATATTTTTCCCGTGTATAATACACTGTTTTTTTCTGTGACAGGAAAATTTCATACCGCCATTTTGTAACCAATCGGATATTGTTATTCTAACTCGTTACCATAGCAACCTGACTGAAATTAATAAGTGGAGATTTTTCGACATATAATGAAATGCCAACGCCTTGTGACACGATTTCTTTTAGTAATAATAGTTGTGAGAATATGTGACAAACCTTATAACGAATTAATACATTTATCTCATATTTATTTATTCTAAGCAGATTTTCAAAATAACGTAAGATATACTTATGTAGGTAGACTTGAATTTTATTTAAGCAGGTACTTAAAAGATAATACTTTGTACAAGCGAATTGAAATATTCCATGAACTCCTCGACTTCTTCTCTTTGTAATGGTGAATAATTAAAACTTGCATTGGTTGAAGAACTGGCCCTTAATAGGTGTCGGTGTTTTATGAAATAGATATAATATTTTCCCACTAAGTGATTTACTTTCGGCTTAGACATCCTGGAGAACTTCGGCGAAATCATCAGCAACACGTTCTGTATTCTTCTAAACAAATTGTCTTCCATGATTTGAATGTGACAATTTTCACTTAGATCAGTAAGATATTTCAGATAAGGATGGTACATTTTAATATGGCCCCCTTCTTTGCAATATGCACATAAACCATATTTTTCAAATTTGTCCAATTTAAATAACTTATAAATATATTTCTGCTATTTCTAACTCGGAGCTTGATTGATTTGTTTGATCTAAAAGATTAGTTTATAGTCGTTTGACAGGCACAAAATACACACAAAATTCCATAGCCTTCTAGATTTAATTATCGTCTTGTTTTATATCATATATCAATTCCACCAATCTAAGCAATTTCGAATGAATCAAAAATAAAAGAAAAGAGCTCCTTCAGGACATTTCCGACTAAATTATTATACTAAATTCGGAATTCTATCTCTTCTTTGGAAAAAACCAACTTTTACCGTTATGTATAAGTGTTCTAAAAAATAAGTTTTCCATAATTTTCCACTAATTTTAGTGATTTGAAATCCACTATATATAAACAAATATAGCTTCCTGGAAATATGTATTATTATATTATTGTACTAAAGTTGGTGGTTGTATATATATATATATATATATATATATATATATATATATATATATATATATATATATATATTATATATAGTGTGTCTACTAAAGTTCTCTACATATGGGAAAATTTTTTATTCGTCGTTTTACGGAAAAAAGTTATATGTTTATAAAAAGTTCTGCTTTCTGCCAAAATAATATTAAAATATTCAAACTTGAGATTGCATATACAGGGTGGTCGAAAATTCCAAAAAATCAAAATCAAGAGAAAAGTACCTTTAATTTTTATTTTATGGCAAAATGTAATACAAAATCTTACTTAGAATAAAAAAAACATATCTAGGACTAGATTCGTTGCTTCCTATCTGAAATCACTTCTTAAGGAATATAAAACTTTGGCTTCTTACTGAAAAGTCCAGTTTATTGCTTTTGTTCCTACCTACATACCAGCAAAATTTCCTTATTTATCGATTGTTGATAATGGCATTGTCACTGCCATTGTCAACCACAATATTGTATTACTTTATTGAAACATCAGTTTGAATATTATAGTAAAAAGAAATGCCGCTAAAATTAAGCAAAGAAGATAAAATTAAAATAATTTTAATTGTCGGAGAAAATTATAAAACATTTCGAGAAGCTGCAGACATTTTTAACAACAGACACCCCGATAAAATTATACATTTCACAACAGTGGGGAATATTCTAACTAAATTCAAGACTTTTGGAAATGTAGAAAATAACTTCACTAATTTTAATTGTAATAAACATTACATGTAAATAACTTAATTAACAATAAAAACTAACTGTTCCGTCACTGCACATTTGCCTCAACATATCCACCATCTCTTTCCATACAGGTAACCAGAAAATTCTCTTACAACGTTTCTAATCATCAATTACTCTCTCCAAATGATCAACAATCTGAAATAGCCTCTTTAGATACACTTTCTCTTTTAAGTAGCCCCAAAAGAAATAATCAAGAGAGTTCAAGTCCAGAGATCTAGCTGGCCAGAAAATATCAGAATAACTGTCGATTACTCGTCCATTAAAGATAAAATTTAAGTATTGTCTTACATTCCTTGCTCCGTGGCATGGTGCGCCATCCTGCTGGTACTATATATATATTTGGAACCTCTCACTTATGGGTAGTTCATGAATAAAATCGTACAAGTAAGTATTTAGAAAATCCAAGTAGCGTTGACTATTTAAATTATGTCGAAAAAAAACTGGTCCAATTACTCTATCTTTATAAATTGCGCACCACGCATTTGTTTTGAATGAATACTGATCACGAGTTTGTATAACAAAATTAGGATTAACATCACTCCACCAACGACAGTTTTGCGAACTTACAGTCCCATTGGAAGTAAAAGTAAAAATAATGCGTCTTGCCATAAAAGGATCATCTTCTAGCTCCCCTTGTATCAGACATCAAAACTCGAATCGTCGCTCAAAGTCTCCTGGTCTCAAGGTATGTATAAATTTTGGTTTGTAAGGTCGAAAACTGTTTTCTTTCAATATTTTTGAAATTTTTTTTGAAAAATTTTGTATCTTTACCTACGTTATTTGGCAATGTTGTTGACCTTTTGCGTAAGGACTTTTTAGGATCTTCTATCATAGAGAGCATTACTTGATTTGTAGTTTCGTCATTCGCAACCCTTGACCTCCGTTTCTTGTTAAAGTTATTTTCTACATTTCCAAAAGTCTTGAATTTGGTTAGAATATTCCCCACTATTGTGAAATGTATAATTTTATCGGGGTGTCTGTTGTTAAGAGTAAGAGTAACTTTTTTCCGTAAAACTACTAATAAAAAAGTTTCCCATATGTAGAGACACACTGTATATATGTATATTATATATATATATATATATATATATATATATTTATTTATTTATTTATTTATTATCATTTCATGTCAATACAATGCAGTTTACATACGTCAAAATACAAAGTGAAAATTAAAAATCAAAATTGAGGTACAATTGAATAAAATACTAACATATAGGCACTACACATCACAACACACGCTAGAAGACAATTAAAACGGTTTAAAGTAAAGCTAAAAAACAGAAACATACATTTAAAAAGAATTCAATATTTACATTTTACAAATTCACTAAAAGAGTAAAATGATTTTTGAAGGAAAGTTCCTTATCTGTTCAGGTACCGAGTTAAAGAATTTGATTGACCAGTATCGAGGACCATCTTGACACCTCTTCAATCGCCAGCATTGGGCAACCAAATGATCTCTCCCTCGGGTATGATGGTTATGAAGGTCTCTATTCGTTTGAAATATATCAATATTTCTTTTAGCAAATGCTAGGTTTTCCAGGATATATAGAGATGGCAAGGTAAGTATTCCCAGAGATGCAAATGCATCTCTACAGTCATCCCTGTAGCCAAGACGAGCAATGATTCTCACTGCCCTTCTTTGCCGAGCGAATACCCTTTGAGCCCCCGAGGAATGTCCCCAAGCTAGTATTGCATAAGACAAGTGAGAGTGAAATACCGCAAAATAGGCTGTTCGTAGAACAGGCAAGGACACACATGTTGAGAGGCTTCTCAGCACATATATGCCTATTGCCAACTTTCTAGCAATATTGTCCATATGCGGACCCCACTGAAGTCGTGGATCTAAGGTGACTCCCAGAAATTTTGCCTCAGGCACAACATCCCCACACTCATCCAGATCACGCATTGCAAACACCATTTTTTTTGTTTTCTCCTTATTGAGTAGAAGCCGATTTGCATGAAACCAATGCTCGGCCTCAGACTGCGCAGCCACAGAACCAATTAAAGAATCCTCTAATGTACTTCTTGCAACCGAGATAGTCGTGTCATCAGCAAAGAGGGTGTATCGTACTATGCTATCATTAATAGGTAAGTCATTGATGTAGATGAGAAATAGAACAGGACCTAAAATTGAGCCCTGCGGAACACCAATGTTGATACCTCTCTCCGCCGATGTCTCTCCATCACACTTCACCACCTGACTCCTGTTCGCAAGGTAGGACTCTACTAATTCTATGCTACTATCGCTAAAATTGTAAGCACAAAGTTTTTGTAAGAGAATGCTATGGCTAACACAGTCAAAGGCCTTGCTAAGATCACAGAAGAGGACTGTGTTGTATTGCCTCTCATGAAAGGCACTCACAATAGAAGAGATGAGGTCAAGAATGCCCAGTACAGTACTTTTACCCTTTCGAAAACCAAATTGCTGCTTAGAAAACAGTTCATTTGTCTCAAAAAATGCAGTTATTCTTAAGGCCATACATTTTTCAAATACCTTTGAGACAACTGGCAGCAGGGAAATTGGTCTATAATTTTCTGGCAAGTTAGGGTCGCCCTTTTTGAAAATTGGAGTGATTACAGCTCTTTTTAGATTATCTGGAAAAATACTAAATTTAAAACATATGTTAATTAACTTTGTTAGGGGGGCTAAAATAATATTTTTAACTGTTTTTATTAATTTAACACTGAGGCCAAATATATCCCTACTGTTTTTATTTTTCAAGCTATCAATCACATCGCGGACCTCATTAAATGTCATGTCCCGAAATGAGAATGGGTTCTGTACCAATATAGGTGTAAAATTGTCCAGCGGATTAAAACCAATATCTGGAATATCCCGAACAATATTTTCAGCCATCTCAGAAAAATAGTTATTAAAATCATCTGGTGATAGAGTTGTTATGTTTTTGGGATTATTATGGGTCTTTTGACCTTTTATAAAATTCCATATACTTTTAGTTGGATTACTAGCACTGCCTATGATTTTGTCATTGGTGAGTATTTTTGCTTCCCTGATTTTATTTTTATATATTGCCCTGTAACGCTTATAATGCTCCTTACCTACATTACCATACTGCTCACTATATTCCCTCAAGAAGTTAAGTTGCTCACGCATGGCCATCAATTCGTCATTAAACCAGGTAATGTTATTGCCTTGGTCCGACCTCACTTTGAATACTTTCTCTGGGAATGAGGAGAAGTAAGCATCCTCCAAAATTGATAGAAATGTATTAAACTTCTCATTGGTATTCAAGTCTGGTGCTCCTATAAAGTTCCAAGACTCACCAGCCAGCCTATTATGAAAAAGAAATAGACCCCTTTGTGTTATAGGTCTGTAAACTCTCATGCTATGTACACAATTCTCTGCCACACTCAAAAGAATTCGTGCAAGTTGACCTTTGTGGTCTGAAATCCCAAGATCAACCACACCACAGTCTCGTACCCCCAAATCAGTTGCAGCAAACACATTATCCAGACAGAACCTCCCCCGGGTTGGCTCATGAATCATTTTCTCTAGACCAAAGCTGTTCATGAGGTCACAGAGTTACAAAGTATCAGCATTTGTTGTGTTAAAGTGAACATTATAGTCGCCCATCATTATAATTTGTTTGTTTGTACCTATTGTTGTTAATATTCCCTCTACCGATGTTAAAAGGGTGTCAAAAGATCCCGAAGGAGACCTGTAAACACATAATATATATAAATTTAAGCTTTTGCTGTATACAAAACAATACTCAATACATTTATCAATATTAAAATCATAATACACCTTTATGTCACTAATATCCAAGTAGTCTCTAACAAATATTGCAGTTCCGCCACCCCTGGATTGTCTTGAGGAAAACCCTCCAAGTTTATATCCTTGTAGTCTGAGAGTGTCCAATTCCTCTCTTTTCAGCCAGTGTTCAGTCAAACAGATGAAGTGAATTTCCTTATCAGCGAGAAATGCTTCTAGCTCATCCAGCTTTCTTCGTAATGATTGAACATTAAGATGAAGAACTTCTATTTCCCTCTGGGAAGACGGTTTGTTGTTGCCCGGTTCTGGCGCTGGATGTTCCGAAAATGGTTAATAATTATGCCTTTTGGCCAAATGTTTGGATTCAGATATTTTTCTGCCCTATCGCATGGAACAGAAAGTTTGAAAGAACTATAATATTTGTCTTTTTTTGTCTTCATTTTTTCGGCGTGGCAGCCACAGTCTAAATTCTGGTCCTGTAAGAAGGCTATAATGTTTTCAGAGGTCATGTCCAAAGCCAGACCCGACAAAAACAAAAAAGTTACCCTTACTGCTGGTTTGAGAGTAGTAACATTTTCATTGGCACCCTTTAGTGGTTCTGATCGACCATTAATACTATTACTAAGTCTTGGTTTGTTTTTGTTCAACTTCTTATTTCTAACCTCTATCCAATCAGTCTCTCGATTCGTGGTGTTGTCGTTACTTGTAGAACCGAGAACGGAATCTGTCTTCTGAATAATGATTGTTGGTACATCTCTAATATTTTCCGGATTTACGATTTCGGATTCGTTTGGAGGATTTTTCTCAATTTTACTATGTGTTGCGATAGATGGCGCCACTAGCAATTTTGTATTTTCAGAACTTAGGATTTCGGTTTGAGATATTGAGTTATCGACCTTCCTTGTCATCACAATAGATGGCTCTGAAGGAACGATTTTTTTTTCCGAATTTTCAAAGATTTTCAATTTTCAACTACTTTCTTTTTGCAATGAATGCACAAATGTACTGTCTTTTTATCGGTTTTTTTTAAGAGCCGAAATATCGCCCGACTTGTCACTGTCAGCCATATTGTGATATATATACACATATATTTATATATATATATATATATATATATATATATATATATATATATATATATATATATATATTTGGGTAAGTTTTTCTTGAAAATAAGCCAATTTGTTCAAATATTCAAAAAAGATTTATTCCATTTGTTTTATGGATTGAGGTTTCGACCACGCTCTGGTCTTTTTCAAAATCACAAATAACGTAGGTTAGTCCTAAATAGATTAACATTTATAAAAATACGCGTTCACATTTTACGAAAAAACACATACATTTTGCAGCAGATATTTTGCCGGCCGGTCGAACAATTGCTATTTTAATAATCTTACATTACAACATTATTAAATTAAAATAGCAATTGTTAACATTTTTTGAAAAGAAAATATTGCTAAAGAGCTGCTAATCCAGTTTACCTCAAATGTTGCCTAAAAATCAAGTATAACTTAGGAATAAACTGGTAAAATTTTGGTGAGAGGCCTCTATGGCTAAACAAAATAGCGGCGTAAGTAAATGTTTAAAATATCAGTATCAAGAAAGAATTTATCCAATTAAGTTGAAATCTTACACAAAAATCAAGTGGGAAAATGGGATCAACCTGTAAAATTTGGTATATCCTATATGGCGAAACAAAATGGCGGCATAATTTAATGTTTAAAAAGTCAGTAAAATCCCATTTCCTACAAAAAAAAATTTTTTTATAAAGGAAAATAATAAATATAATAATTTATTTTTTTATAGATGAGTAAATATAAAATAATACCGAAAAATAAATAAAAAATTTAAAAATAGTATGTATATTTGTATGTTCATAAGTATGTATGTTAGAAAAATAATAATAATATATATATATATATATATATATATATATATATATATATATATAATGTATATATATATATATATATATATATATATATATATATATATATATATGTGTGTATATGAAGACTTACTAACTTCCACAAACTTCCTAACCACAGTTTTTCATTTATTTAAGTACTACAACACACAGAACGTACAAAATCATTAAAAAACTAAAAAAATATATAAACAACAGCAATCGAACGCTGTTTCAAAAATGACAACAATGCAGCGTCTGTTTTGTAATTAGACTATAAACAAACAATATTTTTATTATTACATTTTTGTAATTTTTTAAAGATCTTAGTTAATCGCTTAGAAATAAAACAATGTTTTATAGTCTAAGGTTAATTATTCTGTATAGTTTTTTGATATACATATAACTGTGTTATGAAAATATATAGTCATTTTGGAGAAATCCAATGAAGCTTGGCTTAGAATATTTGACGATGTTACAATCCAAAAATAATGTAGACATTTCAAAATATTTCGAACTAATTACCTTTCTGAAACAAAATGGGAAAGGTTACACGCCCAAGAAAGCTGCGATTTTTACGAGTACACAAATTAGCGATTTTTTAAATAATACTTACGATTAAGTTTATTTAATGGCCTAGGTTGCAGGAGCTTGTCGAAGTTGTGAAATCATGCAGGTAACATTAGATGATATTGAAGATTCGGGAACGTTATTAATTGTGAAACTTAAGCAAACAAAGGGTGATGTAAACAGGAGATTTGTAGTTACTGAAAAATATATTAAATTTTACCGAATGTACATAGTTCTTCGTCCAGCAGCATCAAAGGATCGCAGCCTGTTTTATGCATATCGCAATGGAAAATGTATCAACCAGGTTGTGGGTAAAAATCAGTTTTATAAGGTACCTGAAACAGTAGCTAATTTTCTTCAGCTTGAAAATGCTAAATCCAGGGGCGTACAGTCCATGGAAGCAAGGAAAGCAGTGCTTTCCCAAAAAAAATTACAAAACATCTTCTAAAATGTAATTTTTGAAATAGGAAACCATTAGTTTAGTTTATATTAAAAATGCTAAAATATTATCCTTATTATCAAGCCCATAATAAATGCGGCCTTGACTCCGACCGAGCCACAATAGAAATCGAATAGAACCTATGCGGGCCAATAGCTTCTCTGCAACCAAGACCTGTATGCTTGATTTCCTGTGAATCGAGCCAGAGGTTATCGAACATTCCACGGACTGTTTGCAATTTTTGCATTTCAGTCGCCTGTTTTAAGTGGTGGCGGAAGCTATCGTTGGAGTAGGTTCTTTGTTTGAACGGCTATCCGTGTGTTGTGTGATACGTACGTCGCGTCGTGTATGGTGCAATATGGAAGACAATAATACGGAATTGGATATGCAAATACCGTCAACTTCGGCTGTCAGTAATAACGTTGAAAATGTTGGAGAATTTAGTAAGAAGAATGTGTGGTGTGTGTCTAAAATAAAGGGATTTTCAACATTAAACTTCGCTGATAAGCTTCAAATAATTTCCAAAGGAAGGGCAAAATCGCCTATGAAAAATTTAACCACAAAAATGAAAAACTGTATTAGACATTTTTATCCGGAAAAACAATACGAACAATTTAAATGGCTAGCAGGGTGTGAAAATATAAGTAAATTATTTTGTGTGCCACGTTTTCTTTTTGAAAATGAAAAAGGTCTCTGGAATAAAACTGGTTTTTCCGATTTAAACAATTTCCATAAAGCTGTAAATGACACATTATGACCAAAGCGCATTTGCAGGCCGTCATAAAAGAAAAAGTCTTCGTCAAAACCAGATTTGAACACGCCCTTAATAAACAATTGGAAATTAGTCACCGCCAACGCAATGAACTAGTCGATAAAAATAGGCAAATATTAGAAGACTTATCGATGTTGTTTGTTTTCTCGGACAGCACGAATTAGGATTTAGAGGTCATGACGAAACAAGGGTTTCTTCAAATAGAGGAAATTTTCAAGATTTACTTAGATTATTGACTAAATATGATAATTGCTTAAAAATCATTTAGAGCAGTCTATCGTTTTTTTTTCTAATTTTAGCCAATTATCTATATTAATACGCTACGTTAAAACAGACGGAAGTATTGAAGAGCGATTTTTAGGTTTTAAGAATGTGTCCGAAAATCGTATAGTAGATGCATTACATACCGTAGTTTATAACGTTACTAAAGAAATTAATGGAGAGAAAAAATTAGTTGCTCAAAGCTATGATGGAGCTGTAGTAATGGCAGGACAATTAGGGGGTTTGTAAGCTAAAGTTCGAGAAACTTTCCCAAGTGCTGTGTTTGTCCACTGTTTTGCTCATAAATTAAATTTAGTTTTATCCCAGTCCATCAATCACATTAAATAGTGTAAAGTATTTTTCGTTACTTTAAGTGGCATGGCTGCTTTTTTTTCCAAGTCAACAAAACGTACACAGGCTTTGGACTCCATTGTCCACAAACGATTGCCCAAGGTAGCTCGTACTAGGTGGAAATATAATGGAAGACTTGTGTTAACAGTATCTGAAAATCGTGAATCACAGATTGAACTATTTGAGAATATAATAGAAAATAATGAAACGTGGGACTCAGAAACATGAACATATTTTCAGAAATATTTCCATTCTCGGACAATGTTTTTAATATATTACAAACTAAAACAAACGATATTGCTTTTTGCCTAAAAAAAGTGGATGATTTTAAGTTCATGTTAAGCCAAAAAAAAACTTTGACCTATTTTGGGGAAAAAACGATGACGTTTAACGATGAGCCACAAGCCAAGCGTCTTCGAACAGACAAGGTGGGAGATGTTCAAACATCATACAGACGCCTCTTTTATGAAATAATCGATCAAATTCAGCAACAAATAAACTAAAGATTTAACGGTTTAAATGTTTTTAAATTCCTCGAGCTCTGCAATTTTGATGCATTTAAAGGAAAAACTTTTCCAGAAGATGCGTTTAAATCTCTTCTTCTTCATTATGGCCCGTTCTTCGAACGAGTGTTACTGCGATCTGAACTAAAAGTGATTTACGGAACTGATGACATTAGCGCAAAAAATAACGCATAGGAACTAATGCAATTTTTAAAAGACAAGGAGCTGGAAGATGCCTAACAGAAGTGTCGAAATTGTGTGAATTAGTATTGACAATACCTGCCACAAGTTCATCAGTAGAACGCTTCAACACTTAAACGGATAAAAATTTTGTGAGAAATTCAACGGGGCAGGAGAAACTTTCGCATACATTGCCGTTGTCCATTGAAAATAAACTTCTCCAAAATATGTGGGAGTATCGACGTTTTTATGATGACGTCATTGACAAATTTGCAAAAAGAAATCAAAGAATCGAATTACATTACAAATAGGTAGGTTTCTAAAAATTGCTTCCCTTTCTTAAAATTTCACCGCACGCCCCTGGCTAATAAAGTGTTTAGAACGCAATGTGCATGTCATTCATGCAGTGCACATTTAATAATTGTACTTTTGATATAAAAGAAATGTAACTTTTGTATAATAAAATATTCTAAAATTAAATATCTACCTTTACTTATGTGCATATATATCCGGGGAAAAAATTTCCTCGGGAAAAAGGTAATTTTATAAAAAGTGATATTTTGTTACCTTTCAACAAAGGTTAAATGTCAAACTTTTTTTTTATAAAATGTTTTGTTTGAAAATGCACGTAATTAATTTCAATACTAATATATACTAGGCAATACAAACAGGTAAACGATGGAAGTGTTTTGTGATTCGATGCAGATCGTAATGAAATCATTTCTCAAGGTATGAAGTCTATTACCCACGTCATAGGTAATCAATAACATCTTCTAATATATAAAATTCTCGTGTTACGGTGTTTGTTACCAAACTCCTCCGAAACGGCTAAACCGATTTTCATAAAATTTTCTGTGCTTATTGGGTAGGTCTGAGAATCGGCCAACATCTATTTTTCACACCCCTAAAAATTAAGGGTGGTTCACCCCAAAAATTTTTTTTTTAATTTTTGGACAAAATTGTTTGTTTTTATTTTTTCACGATTCAGCATTAAAAAATACATACAACCCTAAATTTTCACCCTTCTACCATCAACCCCTATTTTTTAATAGCTATTTTTGTATTATTCACGTTATTTACAATTTTTTCGAGTCCCGTTGTAAACTACTTTTTTTTTTATTTTCTACCACATTATTTTATATTTCCTTAAAAATCGGGTATTACATATTTAGTTTCAGGTTTTTTTTTAAAGAAAATTATTTTTGTTCCTTTATGTTATTAAAAATATTTATTGATTTAGCTGGCGGTCCCGCATAAATAAATCATTTTGAATTGAATTTCCCGTACAGCAACGCAACCGCAACCCCACATACACGGGTTATACGCGCCTGCGCAAGTATCAAATCAACTCTACGGAGTACTCAGACAGGATGAAACCTGTATTGTTTTGTTTTTAATACAGTTTTTTTGTTTTAATTGTGTCTCGACTGATACGCCTCTCAAGTTAATTTACTTCAGTTCAGTTAATAATTAATAATAGACATTTATTTTGTGCCAACAACGCCCTTACTTTAAAGGTATGTAATTTATTATACTTTAACATTTTGTGGAAATAAAGTGATGGACAGTTGTTTTGCTAAATAAAATTTATCCAAATTATCTGTTTTAAACGTTAACTTTTGAAGGAGTTGAGTTACCAAATTGAAAGAGAGGGTTGAAATAAATATATTCTAACAGCGAAAAAAATGAGTAATATATTTTATGAGAGTGTTAATTTCAATTTTAGGACTCACTTTGCAATTGAACAAAAAATTCAAGACATTTAACAAATTTATTTTATGAAGGGGTTTTATGATGTTGAAGTAGCTATTCCATCGACAGCGGTTTTTAGGGTTCCGTACCCAAAGGGTAAAAACGGGAACCCTATTACTAAGAGTCTGCTGTCCGTCCGTCCGTCTGTCACCAGGCTATATCTCATGAACCGTAATAGACGGACTGACCAAAAATATTGTACACTCCATTGCGCTGAGAGAATAATCTTTGTTTATTTTTTAAATGCCATAATAATTAGTAGTAGTGTCAAGCTATCAAAATCTGTAATTTAATATATTTGGTATTTTAATAAAGATTACTATATTAACTTAAATAAAGTATGCTTCAGTTGTCTACAACGCTTCATTACTCTTTCAAATTCCCACACACTTATAGTGTCAGATACTTTTAAAAACATTTCCTATTGTGTATGGCAAAACAACGTTTGCCGGGTCAGCTAGTTATCTAACTAAAATTGCTTTTGTAGTAAAGAAATTATTTGATAGTCGTAGAAAAAATATTTTACGGAACTTTGGACATTGATATATCACTGATATGTATAAATAGACATTTATCTCAATTGATGCTCAGTCGGGTAAAAATTAAAAAGTGCAGTCTAGAATGATTTAACATTTCTACTCTTATTATAAATGCAAATTTAATTTGGGCTCTTATTATCATCATCTTTTTTTTAATTCAGTTCATTCTTTACATATTACACATAACTAAAGATAAAACGGAACCAGATGTTATCTTTTCCGCGCAAAACAATGTATATTTTTGCAACACTGTGTCCAAACCGACCGACACCTATTAACACCAAGATTTGTGTACGTACCTTCCAAGAATAATATGGATCCATTTCATGTTTTTCTTCGACAAAGGGATTTATCGGTCTCAGTAAATGAAAACCCAAAACAAAACAACATATTATCACAGCGGGTATACGAGGTAAGCCGATTTCATCTGCTGACGTTTATTGACAAGAAACGAGATTATCATGCGACAATGTTTGGGTGCAGACACCTTCGAGATATCCGTTAAGCTGACATTTCATTTACTATTAAGACTCTTCAAGGCTGATGGGGTTAGATCTGGTTGACCGGCGAGGAAGAACTTAATTTAGTTTCGATAACAAAAGGTGGTGTTAAGTTGTCAATATTTAATCGACTTTTTTTGTTGGTATATGCAGTTTTGACTAGTACCGATCACTTGAGTGACAGCTATCTCACTAATCGCCACCAAAATAAGTTCTAAAATGTAAGCATACTGTTAGTTATTAGTCCTCTTTAAGAGCTCTTTTGAACTATCCAAAGGAATTTTACACATCTAACCACTTACAAGTGCAAATAAAAATCCGTTTTTTACTTCTCTTGTAAAGGGAAGTGTCGTAATCGTGAACTATTTTAGAAGAAAGGGATTTCTAACCTCGGGATGGTTTTTTAATTTTACAGAATTAATAACCGTAGACTGAATAATTTTGTTTATTGTTTAAACTTAACTTTAATTATTTTCTTTTAAATTATCAATTCTGGGCACTTCTAAGTAAAGTTATACCCAGTTGAGTATCGTTTTATCAGTAGGTCTTCATATACCGAGCGTCCAAAAAATACATACCTAATTATAAAACCTTTATACAAGGTAGGGCACCCCTTACCCGTTAGTCTCTAACTACTGAACGGTACCTTCTTTTTAAATTAATTTTCAGGATAAAAGTAGATCAGATAGAGCTACGATTTTAAATATCTAGAATTTAAAAATTGTTTTCAGGTATACAGGGTACGTCAAATATACATGACATATTAAAGTTATATTTTTTTATAAGAACATAACTGTACTTACTAAAGAATACGAAAATTACTAAAAAACTGTTGCCCTTATATATATATATATATATATATATATATATATATATATATATATATATATATATATATATGTATATAAATATATATATATATATATATATATATATATATATATATATATATGTATATAAATATCAAGTACTTTCTTGGGATTAGGTTCGTGGATTGAAACAAAAAAACTTTAATTGACGTTTCGCCCGTCAAGCTTTTTCAAAATATTTATTTCTGAACATCTAAAAATTAAATACAGAAAGTCTATTGTTTTTTTATATAAAATAAAAACAATTAGGTATAACTATATATATATAATATATATATATAATATATATATATAGTTAAAATATTGCAGTATATATATATATATATATATATATATTATTGTCTTATATATATATATATATATATATATATATATATATATATATATATATATATATATATATATTATATATATATATATATATATATATATTTTTTTGATTATATTTATATATATATATATATATATATATATATATATATATATATATATATATATATATATATTATATATTTCGATTTTTTGAAAGGAACATTCTGCATACTTTTACATTTTTGGATTCCTGAGACAATTCTGAATCAGAATGCGGCATTTTAAAAACTTTTTACGCCCACTTGATTTTTTTATAGCCATTTTTAAAATTGCATCTAGATGGCCATGACCGGACGCAAATTAATTAAGGACTTGAAATGATGACAAAATAATACAATCGCCAAATTTTAGTGATTAGTCTGATAGCTAGGAACAAAGGATTTTTGTGTCTAACTATTTTTTTTCAAATGGCGACCATTTTTAGACAAGCGCTTTTTGAAAAGAGGATTTTTTTGCGAATCTAACGGTACTTGCTATTGGAGTAAAAATAAGCTCAAAAATTAAATATTACTAAGAAAGTGCCATCGATAGCTATGCTGGATGTTAAGTAGGATTTTTTGTTTTGACAGTGACACTTAGCTATTCTTTCTGAGTAGACATAATATTTCCTTATTTTTCTTGATTTGCAGTATTATTTTTGTTTTCAAAAGTCAAAATAATCTGTACTCAAAGTGAAAAAGTCGATATGTTATTAGTATTTGGAGAATGTCATAAAAATTTAAGGAATGCTGCTGAGTTGTGTACTCAAAAGAAGAATCGTTTTAGGTATATATATATATATATATATATATATATATATATATATATAAATAAATATATAAATATATATATATATATATATATATATATATATATATATATATATATATCAATATATATAGAAACTAGTAAACTAGTAAGTAGTGGAAAACTTCCACTACTTACCAGTTCTATCTATTTAGTAACTAAGTTGTAAGAAATATACTTAGTTGTAACAGTTTAATTTTGTTATAAGTGCATTTCATTGTATGATTAATTTAATATTATAATCTACTACTTTAGTATTAAGTTTAGTGATTAATATGTACGCCTTGTTGGTTTGATTTACTTAGATTTTAGTAGTTTTCTTATTAGAAGCGGTTACATTGTTCATATTTAAGCGAAATATAAATTCAACACCTTTTGCAGCAAATTTCGGTACACACAGTGTCACCTCTCGATAAGTAGTTAATTTTGTACCTATATCTGAACTCAAGATATAAAGGAATAATTTTCAGTAAATGGTATAAGTTTAGCGTTCGTTCATAGATGTCGCCAAAAAAAAATCAGTTCAAATATAATTGTTGGATTTATTTAATTTTGCCAAATTTAATAATTATATACTGTATAAGAAAAACTTCAAATAGCATTTTAGACAAACTATTTATTTCCCATATATTTTACAGAGTAGATATAAATTAAATTTTATTAATTTTAATTTAGTCCTTTATACAAGTCTTGGGATTTTCGTTTTCCTTGGCTAGATATGCTGCATCTTTAGATTCGAGCGTGTATTTTGTATAACTCTTCTGTCGCTGTAAAAAAAACCAAATCGATATTATGTATTAATATTGAACTGTAAATACTTGTATTGGTTGCCTTGATAAATATTTCTTTTCAGATATACATAAGATTATTTTTAGACTATAGATACTATATATACACCACTTCATACTTTCTCTTAAATCTACATTTTATTATTCATGTTTCCTTTTGCTGTGAATATGTAACATATAAAGGTATTTTCATTTAAGTTAGACATAAATAAACCAAAGGTATTTCTCGATTCAATATTAATATTCTTACCTTTTTTTTTCTGAGACTATATAAACTACAGCCTTCTTATAATTTCTATCAATGTTTGATGTTCCGAAATTCAGATCGACTTTTGTTTTGTCCATAGTTGCATAATTACTTGGAGCCTATTATAAACTGAAATTTCGTTACGTCTGCGTCTGATGCATTTCCTAAAATAAATAGTTAATAATTGTGTGAATAAATTCCTGTTTTATGGTTAAATAATGAGTTTATACAGTTAAGAAAATTCTATTAAATTAAACTCAACTTACGTTTCATTTTTATGGCATTTAACTACTGCTGCATTAGCACATCATTTTTTTGACTCTTTGGTACTCTACTCCGGACTAATATTTGGCTTTTCTGAGTGGTCCTTTTCCATTAGTACTAGAGTAATTAATTAAATAGTATTTGTTTATTTACATTTCCATTTCGCCCTGGCGTTGCTTTTAAATTTCAGGTTAGTTGTTTCTGTCAATGTTATTATTGCGTCGTCTCGAAACCCTCCATCTGGTACTTCCTCCTATCAAGAGCGCAGGCATCTTTTTCGCTGTTGCCAAGTGTATTCCTGCATTATTTTCTGTATCTTTCGCAACCAATGGAGAGTCGTTTTTCTTGTCTAACATGTTAATCATATCCTTGTTAACCAAAGTTCTAGATGGAAAGGAAGCTGGGGGAACACATTTTTCACTTTTCTGGTCACCTGCAGATAAACCACAGGTCTTCAGCGCGGGTCTGAGGAAACAATCCAGGAAAATCTTGGAAATCATTTAGCGGGATTTTTCCTCAACACCGCATTAGTTTTTCGGGCACATTATAGTTTGCACTGTGAGTGTTATTTTTTGTGCTAGAAAATCTCTCTAAGAGAGGATTTGACATGAAGATTGGACCAGATCGCCATTTTCCATGCCCTTGTACTTGGCACGTGAAACCACCTTTTGACTAGAACTGAGTGACCCTATTGGATAGGTAATTTGCTTTAATATCTTATCCTGAAAAGGGTATCTTTTTTTCTTAAATTTTGCTTTTCGTAATTTGGTATTTTTTCTCTTTTTTTTTTTTGAATTAACTTTTGCTCGGGTGAGACGATTATTTTTTTTTTTTGATGCAACAGGGGCTAGTTTTTATACATTTTTTTTGAAATCTTAAATATTAAATGCAAGTGTAACGAATTCATACGAAGATACATTTTTAGTTTGAATTTCGTCGAACATGTTTTACCTCAGTAATTTGATTCATTTTCCTATTATATTAACCATATTTTGTGGATCGTAAATTGGCTCTATTTTATTTTAAAATAAAACCACAATATTTAAGCAGCTTGCATAGTGTGATTTGATTACGGCATTCGTTCTTTTTAATAGATAATAAGCAGATTAATAAATGGCTTGCAGAGGTTTTCAGTAACAATTAAGTATAACGTAAATTGTTTTTCTTTTAGTTTATGGTATTTTTTTGCATTTTGATTTGCCGCTGGAAAATAATTAGTTAAATAAAACCCTTTTTTTTTAAGCTGGTTATATTAAAATTTAAATATATTTGTGCTTTTTGATTTTTCTTATTGCTGCCTTATATCTATATTTTTGTAAGTATTCTCACAACGTTTCGCTTAAATATTTGCTATTCTTCAGGTCTATACATACCTTCTTTTGTTAAGATTTTGCTTTTTTATTTTATTCTCATTTCTATTTAAATTGGCCGAGGTCAGTCTAAATTTTCTATTTATTTTATACGGGAAATTTTATAGTAATCCATTTTCTTACAAATTTATTTATTGTAAATTAAATTTAGTTATTGGAGTCAGTTATAATAATGTGCTTATATTTTTCTTACCCAACGTTTCGATTCATTTTAGGTCATCATCGGGCCCTAATTTTTTTTTTTAAGTATTAGAATTATTTCTACTTTATTACATATTGCTAATTTAAATCATTCGAATTCAGTCGAAACCTTGTATTTATTTTAGTGTTAACGCTGGTTATTGAGATTGTATTTCATAAAGTAAATTTTAGAATTTTCCTTTTCGATCTTAGTTTGTATTTGTTGGATTTATTGACACAACGTTTCGACTGAATTTTCGATACCCATCAGGGTATTTTGTGCTTATTGATGGTATCTTTAGTGACTTCATTTTAAATTATTTAATTGTATTTTTTTTTATTTAGTTGCTTGCGGTTTTAATTTATTTAAAAAAAGTTCTGATTAGTGTCTTTAAATTAATTAAATATTTTTTTATACTTTTCAGTAGTACTAAATTTTTAAAATTAAATTATATTTCTGACTCTTCAGTTAATTTTTAATCAGTAGAAACCTTTTGGGGATTTTTTTGAATTAATTAAAAGTATTTGGGTTTTCGTTATAGACTTTGAATCACTATGAAAAATTCTAGAAAATTTTTGTTTGTCAGGGGCCAACTGTTAGTCACGGTCCTAATTTCAAGTCAGGGGCCAACTGAAAGTCACCGTCCTAATTTCAGTCAGGGGCTAATTGCAACTGCAAGTCACAGACAATTTCAAGCCACAAACTTAACTTCAGGACTCAGGACTAATCCCATGTCACGGGCCTATTTTGAAGTTAGGAGCGCTGGATTTGGTGACACTTATTGTTTACTTTTTTTCTTTATACCATAACTGATAACATACTTATTGTTTATATATTTTTTTTCTTTTATACAGTAACAGATAAATGTGTGTGTTTTATTTAGCTCACTCTTTTTCTTTTAAAGTATCAACTGTGTGGAATTTGTGCCCTGCGGCCCGGGCCTAAGAATTTGGTCGCGGCGGGAAACTGTCAGTGGTAAAAGCCCACTAAATGTCCACACCGTTAAAAGCTTCGACTTCCCATCAACCAAGATCATCGATGGGATATTTCTGGAATTTGTGCCCTGCGGCCCGGGCCTAAGAATTTGGTCGCGGCGGGAAACTGTCAGTGGTAAAAGCCCACTAAATGTCCACACCGTTAAAAGCTTCGGCTCCCCATCAACCAAGATCATCGATGGGATATTTCTGGGATTTGTGCCCCGCGGCCTGAGCTTTAGAATTCGGTTGCGGCGGGAAACTGTCAGTGGTAAAAGCCCACTAAATGTCCACACCGTTAAAACCTTCGGCTTCCTATCAACCAAGATCATCGATGGGTTATTTTTTTTGAATCTGGTCGCGACGATGACGAGTTCCACTCCCTGATTTTGACCAATGTTTTGCTTTTATTATTGGCTTATGATTATTATTGGTTTAGCTTTTCTACCTTTTGGCTTTATTTTGGTGTAGCTATATTATCTTAGTTAATTGCCCCTAATTTTAGTTATGTTTTATTTTCTTAAGTTATTGCCGCTAGAATCGGTTTTTTTAGTAAATTTCCATATTATTTGGGATTTGATATATGCATTTTGTTGTTTCAGTATTCATTTTGCTAAGTTATTGCCGATAGGTCGGTTTTCTTAGCTAATTACCTTATTATTTGGGATTTAAGATATTGGAACTTATGCAAATTTGCATTTCATAACTAAATTGTTGGACGCTTAGCGACGCCAAACTTAGCTTTCTTTATTTTGATTATGACATATTTATTTATGCTAGTTACGTTTATTATTACCCATTTAAGTTTTTTTGGTTTTGATATTTGATATTTTGGCTTTTATATTTTTGTGCTTGCGCAAGTTTGCACATCATGATTATGACTTTTGACCCTATTGTGACTTTTGAAGTTTTTAATATCTGATAAATTTCAGAATTTATTTTTTTCTTTAAAATATGCATTTTTTCCTCCTAATTTAATCACAGTTTTTAAAAAAACTAACTTTTCATGGACAAATTCAATTAAAGGAATTAAAATTATGATTTTCCAAAGGTCATTATTACTTCGAGGCGTACTAATTAACTTTTTCAGAGAGTATTATCCCTTTTTTTATTTGCTTAAGTCAGACTTTCTGTAGAGGGTATTTTTGCTTTTCTTTACAAGTTTTAAAAATGCGACTTTAAAGTTTAAATTTTAATAAAACGTAAGCCTAAAAAATGTAAAAAAGCGTTTGCAAGCAAACCATTTAAACATTTAAACGATTTTTAGGAAATTGCAATTTGGGGTTCTGTATACCTAAATGCAATAGTTTCTTAGTAATTTTTTGTATTTTTAGTAAGTGTAGATATATCTTCATTAAGTAGGAAACCCTTAATAAATGTAATATAATAAATTAAAATTTAATCTAACATTTGTTGAAGGTATGAGGTGCAGCTCCACCCTGTGTTAATTTGTATGGCTTTTTTATTCACTATTACCTACTTATTTCTTACCTACGGCCCTCGACCTAATTAAGTCCTGAAAGGGGTACTATAAGTAGTTGTTAGGCAAGTGATAATAATGTATACAGGGTGGTGTGGAAAAATGCTGCGAAGAAGATTGTTTTTTTTTCTTATGGAACACCCTGTATCTTGTAAGCCTAGTTGATACACCTCGTTTTTCTGATTACGAATATGTATATATATATATATATATATATATATATATATATATATATATATATATTAAAATGAATAGATGACTAATAATTTTTGAGAATTGTTTTAATGCTATGAACTTATAACCCAAGAAAAATCTAGTATATATATACGGATGTTCAAGAAAAACTAACTCAAAACTATAGATCAGCATGGGTGAAAATATGCTTTCCTACCAAAATATTAGAGCCACATATGGAAATGATGCTGTTTCCCACATGAAATTATACTCTAAACTCCAGACAAAATACGTAACTCAAAAAAATAGAAGAATTTTTTTATTAAGATGTAAAAATGACAATATCACACCTGTCTTTTTAAATATTAACCTTAAACACATCTCTTTTAATAATGTAAACATGGAACGTAAATTTAAAACATCTATTATAGAGCAGTTTCGTAAAAAAACACTTAATTTATTGATTACAGACACGTCTCTAAATATAAACAATATCGAAAAGGAAATATCAAAATACGAACAAAAACTTAATGAACTAATTAACACTAATATTTTAACCAAGTTTAAAAATATAACAAAGAAAAAAACCGAAGGCTTATTCTTAAAAATAAGGGAGAAAAACATTAAAAAAATCAATAGACTCGTAAATAACAATATCGAACCCACCATTAACAACAATTGGGTTGAAAACTTAACAAATACTACAATTCCCGATTACGCCAACGAAATATTGAGCTTAGGCCCCAACTTTGCAGCACCGTTAGAAAATTCCAATCAAATACCAATAAATGATATCATATGTAACGTTGAAAATTCTATTACTAAATTAAGCAATACCACTAAGGATGAAATAAGAACAAAAACATGCAATATATTAACAAACTATAAAAATAAAAATATCTTTGAAAATAAAAATAAAACTCTAACTAAAAATATAAAAAAAACTCAAACGTTTCTTAAACAAAACCCAAATTTAATCGTATTGAAGCCAGACAAATCAAATAAAACAGTTATTATGGACACGCATAATTATGATACCAAAATGAACAACCTCCTTAAAGACAACACAACTTACCTACAAATAAAAAATGACCCAACCAAACAGTTACAAAAACAAAACAACGAACTAATAGACCAATGGAATAAAAAAGGATATATTTCCCCAGATACTGCCAAAAAACTAAAAATAAATAATGCAATTGCACCAAAAATTTACGGATTACCAAAACTCCATAAAGAGGGTATACCTTTACGACCTATAGTATCATGTATTCAGTCCCCTTTAAACTCTTTATCAAAATTTTTAAAAAACATTCTATCAAATATTATAAATAAAAACAACTACTATATTAAAGATTCATTTGACTTTAAAAACAAAATTAAAGATATTAAGTTGCCAGATGACCACATACTAATCTCTTTAGACGTTATATCTCTTTATACAAATATTCCTATAAATCTTGCAACTAACATTATCGAAAAAAAGTGGAATGAAATTAAAAAATATACTGATTTGCCGTTAAACGAATTCCTAAAAGCCGTAGAATTAACTCTAAACTCAACATATTTCCTTTACAAGGATGATATCTTTAAACAACTTGATGGTTGTGCCATGGGTTCAAGTATTTCAAGCGCAATTGCCCAATTAGTTTTAGAGGATTTAGAAGAAACCATAATACCGCAGCTAAATTTTAATTTACCCTTTTTTTACCGTTATGTTGATGATTGCATTGCTGCGATTCCGCAAAATAATGCAGATCAAGCTCTAAATAAATTTAATAGCTATCACGATAAATTGCAATTCACCATCGAAGTCGAAAAACAAAATCAAATAAACTTTTTAGATGTCACCTTACATAAAACAAAGGATACCATCAGAACAGAATGGTACACAAAAAAGACTTGGTCCTCAAGGTATACCAACTATAATTCCCAACATCCACTTTCTCAAAAAAAATCAGTTATTATAGCATTAGCCGATAGGGCAATTCATCTATCAGATGTCGAGTTTAGGGAAAACTCAATTAATAAAGCCAAACAAGTTCTTTTCGAAAATAAATATCCCCAACAATTAGTAAATAAAGTATTTAAACAAAGAATTAATAAATTTTACAATAAAACGAACAACTCAAAAGCCAACACAAACAAAACTAATAACTATTTAACACTACCATACATAAAAGGTTTATCTGAGCAACTTAAACATCTATTTAACAAATATAATATAAATGTTGCACACAAAGGCTTCCATTTATTAAATCAAAATTTCACTTCTCTAAAAACCAAGACACCTAAAATGAAAAAAAGCAATGTTATATATGAGATCCCGTGTGGAGATTGCGCTGGAGTTTATATTGGACAAACCAGCCAATATTTAGGTTCGAGAATTAACTCTCATAAATATGATAAAAGGAATCCCACTGCCCTTTCTAAACACGAAATCCAAAAAAAACATAAATTTAGTTTTAGTGAAACTAAAATTCTAAAAACCGAAAACAACAAACGCAAGCGGGAAGTTTACGAGTCTATTGAAATTAAGAAAAATAAAAACTCAGTAAACGACAAAAAAGATATCAACCTTGTAAGCAAAATTTATTTTGACATTATTTAATTATTTTCTCACATACATTTGAAAAACTTAAAAATAATAATCTTAGACAAAATAAAATTACTTTCTGAACCGCCCGGTAAAAACTTAAAAAATGTCAAAAAACAAAAAAACCATAACATCCTACCTATCACACGTATCTGCTCTTCAGTCAATAACTGTTCGTCGTCCTTCATATGTTTAGTGTTAAAAATGTTTGTCCAAATAACGCGATCAGAGTCGTGTCTTTTGTGATTTTAAACACCTTTGGATAATTTAATTACGTTTCATGGTAAGTCTGTCTTGTTTTACTAAAGTGTGTAGGTTCTCTAATTTAAATTATTTTAGAAAGTATTTTTGAGAAAGGCACGGAGCCACCTGCCGAAACGTCAAATTTTAAAATGAATAGATGACTAATAATTTTTGAGAATTGTTTTAATGCTATGAACTTATAACCCAAGAAAAATCTAGTAACTATATATACACGGATGTTCAAGTAAAACTAACTCAAAACTATATATATATATATATATATATATATATATATATATATATATATATATATATATATATATAGATTATTACATTTATTTTAGGTATTAACATCAGAAAAAGTATTTTTACAATAAACTCGGCTGGCGCGGCAGTAGGTCATGAATCGTCGACACGCTTGTTTTGAATGCCACGTATTATCTGACAACACTATTGTCAAACGTGTCTTTAGAAGTTTAAAGTGAGTTATTCGGAGATAAAAATTATAAAGCGCAGCAGAACATGGCGCAAAGATCGTGTTTACGATCATTTGGATTAATGTAAAATTTATTATACGAGGAAATTATTGAATTTAGCCATTGGCTTTTTAGCAAAACATGTTAAATAATAAAATTTGTGCTCTTTCAAATTTATTATACATAAAATAAAAACTCATATTTCGTTAACGAATGGAAAGTTTTATTTATAACAGTAATGTTCAAAAATTAGAATAATATATTATTATAGTAATATTTATAAATAAGAAGAAACTAACATTCAATTATTCAAATGATTTGAGCTGCTGGAATTGGCCACCGTTCTTTTCTATGCAAAGACGATACGCTTTTTTCAATTTATCAATCGCTTTTACTATCCAAAATGGATTATGATTTATAGTTCTTATGCCATTTTGGATATTTTCCTGAAGTATATTTTTGCTGTCGTGTTCTTTAAAGTAAATATTATTTTTCAAACAACCCCATAAAAAAGTAGCAAGGGGAGTTAAATCGGGGCTGTTCGGTGGCCATTTAATCGTTCCATGCTTGCCAATCCAGGTTTCATAGCATTCATTTAAAAAAATTGTTACCTAAACAATATTATGAGCTCATCTTGCTGAAATATCATGCGTCGTATATCCGTAAGAGGAAAACTGTTAATAATGTTGTCAATGTCATTACGAAGCATGTTAAGATAAGTATTACCCGTCAGACTGTGACTGTAAAACACTGGGCCCAAAACTCTATTATTTTTTATTCCACACCACACATTTACTGAACGCCTTCCAGAATGTTTGACTTCAAAAAAAGTTTCAGGATTTTCCACGGACCAGAAATGTATGTTTTTCCTGTTTGGAATACCTGCAGTGCTGAAACAGGACTGATCAGTCCACAGAATTCTGTTAAAGATGTTTGGATCCGTTTCTGATTGTTCCAATATATCTCTACAGAATTGGAAACGTTCTAGTTTTTTTGCTTCGGTTAAATGTTGAACTTTTCTCGGCTTGGTTGGATATTTCTATAAATAGTTATATATTCCCGTCTAGCTGTACAGGGTGGTCCACTTAAGATGCTCCTATAATTTATCTCAATAAATAAGACACTGAGAAAAAAAGGTTAAATACAAAAAGTATTTGCCCCTAATTTGATTTTTTTTATAATATTTTTATGTATACAGGGTGTTCCATTGTGCCAGGACAGTAACCAACTTTTTTCTTTTTAATGAAATGATATGAATATTTTTAGAAATTCTAATTCTACGCTTGATTTTAAATATTTTTTGTCATTACGTAGCATACGGAATTTGGAGTAGTTTTTGAGAAAAATGAACTTTTCTAATTTTTTTCGGAAAACAGGTTTTTGGAAAAATGTGATTTTTTCACACTTGAAGACTAAAATTGTGAATTTTGGTTATGGATCCCTGGGAGTGGTTAATATTTAATACTCTGACCTATCAAGAGCGAGAATCCATTATACAGGGTGGTCACAAATGACCATCAAAAAAAATGTTTTTGTAACTAAAAAAACTGTATTTAGCACTTTTATTGTGTTTAGGATTTAATTCTGCATTATTCCATATATATAGTTTATATTCCAAAAATTAGTAGTTTAGAAGTTATGACCAATTTTCTATAATAATTCGGGTATTTTTGTTAAAAATCTAACTAAACCTAAATAATATCCTATTCTAAGTTTTTTTTTAACATTATAGTTAAATTTAACCCCCGTCTTTGGCAATACAAGTAATATAATATTACGGTTACGGTTTTAATTTTCGCAATAAGAGCATTTCTAAACGCGTCTTAATTTTACAAGATATCCATGGAAAAACAAAACTAGTAAAATTGTTGCCTGGACACCAATAAATACACATTTTTTATTTGACATTTAATTGCCTCTAACTCTTTTTAAAGGAAAAATGGCTTTATACAGTGTCGAAGAGCGCTTAAATCTTCATGAATGTTACATAAGAAATAATAAGAGTCCAGCATTAGCCCTGAGCGAGTATCGGTTGTTGTACCCTGCAAGACGGGTACCCACGAAACATATTTTTTCACGAATTGTTCGTGATCTTGAACGTGGAGTGGTAATCAATAAACAAAAACGGCGCCCAAAAATTGTCCTAACAGAAGAAAAGCAATTGGAAATTCTCCTGTATTTTGAAGAAAACAACGAAAATTCGCAAAGACATGCATTCCGAGATCTACCGGGAATTAGTAAGACTAGTGTTCAAAGGACTTTAACTGATAATAACTACCATCCGTTCAAATTTTTGCCAGTTCAGGAATTATCCCAACAGGACTTTCAAACAAGGCTTTTTTATTGTTCTCTCATGATGGGCCACCATTTTGAAATTGACATTTTTAAAAATATTTTATTTACCGATGAGGCAATTTTCAATACGGCCGGCATGTTCAACCGAAAAAATACTCATTACTGGTGTAACTCAAATATACATCCTGTAAAAGAAATGAAAAAACAGGGTCGGAGAAGTGTTTATGTGTGGTGTGGTATTATCCGTGATCGAATAATAGGTCCAGTATTTTATGACTTTGTTCTGAATGGTGAGAGGTATTTAAATTTATTGTAGAACGAAATATTTCCGTTAATTGTCAATCTGCCGAACGATATTAAAGAAGGGCTTGTTTATCAACAAGATAGTGCTCCATATCACACTGTAGTGCCTGTTAGAAATTGTTTGAATCAACGGTTTCCATTTTGGATTGGTCGGTACGAGACCATAGATGGGCCAGCGAGGAGCCCCGACTTAACACCCCTGGATTTTTTTTTATGGGTCAATCTAAAAAACTAGGTGTATAAAAATAGGTGTAATACTGTTCAAGATTTAAAAAGGAGAATTAGGCAAGAGGTAGAAATACTTAATGCAACAGACGCGGTTAGAAATGCTATTGCCAGAATTGAAACCATGTATACTACTTGTATTGCCAAAGACGGGGCTTATGTCGAAAATGTTTTGTAATAAGTAATTAGTTACTTTCTTTCTTGCATTACTTGCTGATTTAATGTTAAATTTAATTATAATGTTAAAAAAAACTAGAATAGGATATTATTTAAGTTTAGTTAGATTTTTAACAAAAATACCCGAATTATTATAGAAAATTGGTCATAACTTCTAAACTACTAATTTTTGAAATATAAACTATATATATATGGAATGATGCAGAATTAAATCCTAAACACAATAAAAGTGCTAAATACAGGGTGCTCCATTTAAAAAAATTAAGTTTTTTCAGTTAGAAAAACATTTTTTTTGATGGTCATTTGTGGCCACCCTGTATAATGGATATTCGCTCTTGATAGGTCAGAGTATTCAATATTAACCACTCCCATGGATCCATAACCAAAATTCAAAATGTTAGTCTTCAGGTGTGAAAAAATTTTCACATTTTTCTAAAAACCTGTTTTTCCGAAAAAAATTAGAAAAGTTAATTTCTCTCAAAAACTACTCAAAATTTCGTATGCAATGTAATGACAAAAAATACTCAAAATCAAGCGTAGAATTAGAATTTCTAAAAATATTTATACCATTTCATTAAAAAGAAAAAAGTTGGTTACTGTCCTGGCACAATGGAACACCCTGTATACATAAAAATATTATAAAAAAAATTAAAATAGGGTCAAATACTTTTTGTATTTAACTTTTTTTTCTCAGTGTATTATTTATCGAGATAAAGTATAGGAGCATCTTAAGTGGACCACCCTGTACATCTATTTTTGTTATTTTTAAGGTATAAACATAATATATTAAATTTCTTGCTCCGAATGACTCATTTTAAACTCCTAAGGAAGCGTTTGTCAAAAGTTTTGCCAGATATACTTATTATGTGTCATTCAAAACAAGCGCGTCGACGATCCATGGCCTACTGCCGCGCCAGCCGAGTTTATTGTAAAAAATCGGTTTTCTGATGGCAATATTTAAAATAAATGTTACAAATTATATACATTCGTAATCAGGAAGACGAGGTCTATCCCTTAAGCCTACAAGATATAGGGTGGTCCGTAAGGAAAAAACAATCTTCTTCGCAGCGCTTTTCCACACCACCTTGTATACATATTACAATATTACTTGCCTAAAAACGACTTATAGTGCCCTTTAACTTTTATATAAGACATTTGTCTCTATATAGTATCAGACAAACAAGTTAAATGGGGGTTCCGTATATAATGGAACACCCTGTACACCATCGACCTAGGGGAGGGATAATCCTTTTTTCGTCAGGCAATTTCGGTATTTATCAGTCCTAATGAATGTTAATAGTATTAAATGACTTTATTCTGGACACAAAATAAATTTCAATAATAACTGAGGTGGATGGTTGGGAAGGGGTTGATATTGAGGTAAATTCAAATTCAAATTCAAAACTATTTTATTAGTCAGTTAAGTACAATAAATAACATGTAAATTATAATTTAAAATAAGATTAGTTCTGACGAATAAGGCGGAGTTCACGAACAGGCAAAGCAGCGATACACAAATACGAGAGGTGCAGAACGGGCGCAAAACAAGGAACAACAAAAAATGAGATTTTAATTGAAAAGTCGGGGCACACCAGGGGATTAAATCAAAAAATTATTTATATATAGTTTTATTTAACTGACTGTATGAGTTTGGTTTAAAAGCAGATCGAGGAGGAAAAGAAAAAAAATAACCAGCTATTACTAAATGTTCCCGTTACCGCAATTATTCAAACGAAGACTTTCGTTGCTCATTTAAAAGTAAATTCTTAATGTATTCATTGAATTTAAAAATTGAAAAATCTCTAATGTGATTAGCATAATTGGATTGCTACAAAACTAAACGATTTTTGAAAATTTTCTGTTTTGTGGGGTGGTATAGTAAAATTATTTACCGTCAAACGGGGCTACTTTGACACCACGGGGTAACTTTGACACAAAAGTTGCGGGAACGCGGAGTTACCGCAATTATTCGAACGAAGACTTAAGAAATGCACTTGAAGCTATTGAAAGAGGCATGCCTGTCCAAAGTGCGGCAATAGTTTATAAAATTCCTCGTATAACACTTCGTAATAAGTCCCTTGTTATACACAACCAGTCGGTAGGTCATCCAAGTGTCCTTAGTAGCGGTGAACAGGAAGTGGGGTTTTCCATTAACGAAGTGTGATATTCGTGCCGTGGTGAAGAAATTCTTGGATAAACAGTGCATGAATTCAAAGACAATTATCCCGGACCTGATTTTGTCGAAAACTTTATTAAGAAACACAACCTCTCCACACGAATCGCAACAAATATTAAAAAATCGCGATCGTCCGTAGATAGAAACGACATTATTCAGTTTTTTGACAACATAAAAGAAGCATTAGGTGATGTTGATAATAAAAACTTATACAATTACGACGAAACTAACATCGCTGATGATCCTGGGGCGAAGAAAGTTATTGTTCCCAGAAACTTCCGTAGAGTAGAACGAGTACAAAACTATTCGCGGTCCTGTGTGAGCATAATGGTCTGTGGTAATGCAGCTGGAGAACTCCTGCCCCCTATGGTAGTGTACAAGAGCTCCAATTTATATGAAAACTGGTGTACTGGAGGAACCCCCGGCACTGTTTATGGGAACAGCCCTTCCGGATGGTTCGACATGAACCTTTTTGAGCAATGGTTTTTTAAAGTTCTTTTACCCCACATAATAGCAACCAAGGAACCAGAAACACGAGCAGTTGTAGTTGGCGATAATCTGGCTAGCCATTTTTCACCACAGGTTACAAAAGCAAGCCTAGAAAATAATATATACATGTGCCCTTTTCCAGCCAACGCCACACATTTGATGCAGCCACTAGATGTGTCTGTATTTGCACCCTTCAAGAGGAAGTGGCGCGAAATATTAGAAAAATGGCGAAAGGAGAGCAGATATTCTGGGACCTTCCCCAAAGAACACTTCCCGTCCTTACTTTTACTTCTGTGGAACAAAGTTTCAGATACTGTAGAGACAAATTTAAAATCAGGATTTAGAACCACCGGACTGTACCCAATGAATGTTGATTAAGTCTTAAGTAAGATTCCTGGAGGATTGCTTGAAAACTTGGAAGAAACTGAGCGAGTTCTTGATTCATCATTGGTAGAGTTTTTCAAAGAAATGAGGGGAACAAGCGAAGACCAAAAAAAAAGAAAAAGGGGAAAGAAGTTTGAAGCTGGAAAACAGATGACTATCAAAGACCAAGCAATTTCCAGTGAGCAAATCGAAAATGAAGCAGGATCTCCACCCCAGACAATTCCATACAACAGCGACCAAGATTTGCCTTGTTTCTCCGACACCCTTCCAGGACCATCAGGAATACGAACGAAAAAGGTCAAAGTCAAAGCCAAGAAACCCGAGAATAAACCTAAAGTGCGTCCTTCTATTAATATAACAAAAGGAAGTTTAAGGGGTGAGAACGATTCAAATTCAAAATGTGCCTTATGCCGCATGCTTTTTGAAAACTACAGAGGAAGGGCCGAATGGATTGAATGTGTTCAGTGCAAGAAGTGGATTTGCGGACTTTGTAATTCAGAAAGCACTGATGCATTTTATATGTGCCCAGTTTGCGAAGACTCAGATAACGAACCGGAGGAACCATTTGCCGATGACAGCGATGAGGATAGAACCTTTAACCCTGAAACTGAGACCGAAAATTAAAAAAGCTTAGATTTAAGTTTTAATTTTTTATGCTTATGCCAAAAGATTTTAGGTTAAGACATGTTTTCTTAGTTTTTTATGTTTATTCTTTCGTTCCTACATGCCAAAGAATTTTTTGTTGCTGTTTTAGACTGAAATGTTTTTTATTTTATTTTTATAGGTAATGTAAACCGTAGATTATCATGTTTTCTCGAGTTTTTTGCTTAAGTTTGAAACTAATAATAAAATATTATAATTAAAAGGTTTTATTTTAATAAAGTGCCTTAAATAATCGTTTTTTAGCAAAAAAAACTGTTTTTCTTAACAAAAAAAACAAACAAAAAATTAGGAGTGGTTTTTAATTCTACATCCATTACCGGGGCTTCTTTGACACTGTGGTGCTTTAAAATGCATTTTATATTGAAATTAAAATGTGTGTCAAAGTAGCCCCAAACTCAGGGTAACATTGACATACCCTTTTTCATTTTTTATTTTGGTTTCTATTGTGTTTAGAGCAATTTGGAGTGCATCAATCGATTCAGCAGGCTAGATTTGTTATAATCCAACTTATTTCACAAAGCTAAATTGATAAATAACAACGTGATATTGAAAAACGTCCTAAAAACATGTCAAAGTAGCCCCGTTTGACGATACATTTCTAGTAAGATATATATATATATATATATATATATATATATATATATATATATATATATATCTTATATTAAATAAGGCTCTTAAATACGGGGGCTAACCAGTTTTCAAGACTTTATAAATTAGAGACAGTAAATGACATTTACGTCGGTTTAGCATTGATAAAATTGAATTATCGTTAAGATATGGAGTAATGTGATTTCTAAAAGGAATATTTAAGAAAAAATGCATACAAGCATTCTGAAGTTTTTGGATAGATCTGATAACACTTCCATTTATTGAGCTGTGATGCATATTACGTAAATAATATTTAGCCTTTTGGGATAAATACTTTTTAAAATTTGTTAATCTTTTTAAGCGCATATATGCAACGTTAAGTTTAATTATTTTACATGCGATTGAAAAGTAAGACCAATATCAAAATTAACTCTTGGTTCTTGGCTTCATCAACCACTGGTAAATACGTGTTATTTATTTGCACTTTAAAGTTAGACGTCACATGTGTTATATTAGACTTATTGTTCCCAAAAAATAGTATAGCAGATTTGGATGCATTTAATTTTAAGTTATGGACCTGGGCAAATTCATTTAATTTTCGTAAATAATTGTTAAAATTTATTAGAGACGTTTGCAGTTTATCGAGTGAAAATGACATATACAGCTGAGAATCATCAGCATATTGTTGCAGTTTAGTATATTCAAATACATTATTCATATCCGCAACATATAGTGAAAAAGGAAGTGGCCCAAGTATTGAGCCTTGTGGGACACCTGTTTTCATAAGTATATATGACGATTTAAAATTATTAGATTGCCTCTTAACGGATACACAGTGATATCTATTTGAGAGGCATGATCTAAGAAATTTAACAGCATTCTCCAAAAATCCAACATAATGAAGTTTAGCTAGTAACATTGTGTGATTCAAAGTATCAAATGCTTTACTAAAATCGAGTAAACACAAACAAGTCGCTTCCTTTTTTTCTTCGTTAATTTTTATGTCATTTATAAATTTAATAAGGCAAGTGGAGGTACTAAAGTACTTACGAAATCCAGACTGACAGTCTGGTATAATTTTCAAGGGAAGGGAAAAAAAGAAATTTGGCTGTAGATATGTTTCTCAATAATTTTTGATATAACTGACAATATACATATAGGTCTTAAATCTTTAGAACTTTTGGGAATAGCAATCTTAGGTAAAGATTTAATAATACCTTTCTTCCAAATATCTGGAAAAACATTTTCCAATATGCAATGGTTAATTATATTTAAAAAAGGTTTTATACAAAAAGGCAAACACAACTTTATATCCTTTAAAGAAATTTCATCTTCACCCACGGCATTACTACTCATCTGATTAATTATTTTATATACTGATATTTCGTCCATTAATTTAAAATTGAGGTCGTGGGTTACGTTTGGATGAATTTATTTTATCGTTTGATGTAGTATCCACTACATTACTGCTTTGGGCATAATAATTATTGATTGAGTGAGGTTTCATCTGCAAATTCACGGGGCAGTTCATGAGTTTCAGTATGTGTTAAATTTAGTTTTTTCGCACTTGCCTATTTTTTTGTATAGTTCCTAAGTTCTCGATAATATAATAGACTCCCTTGTGTCCTATATTTTAAGTATTTGCAATGAGCTTTGTCTCTTAATGTTATTAATAACTTTATATTGTCCGTTATCCAGGGGATAAAAGGTCGATCTTGAATTAATTTACTCTGCAAGGGAGCATGCTTGTTAATCAAAGATAAAATATTGTTATTAAAAATACCTAATTTTTGACTAAAATCATTAGCTAAATATAACGAATGCCATTGGAGTAAGTCCAAGTCATCATAAATAATACTATTATAATATAAGATAAGAGATAAAATATAGTATTTCATATAGTTTTCGTGATTTTAGCGGCATGGAAATTAATTCTACTAAACATTAATAAATTGTTGGCTGTTTGAATTGTTGATTTTCCATAAATGTGTACAGATGTCTCGTTTTATTTAATTTTAACGGACCTCTGTACTTGTCTATTTTATTAGAGACTTCCAACATTTTGACCCAAGTTTGTACCTCGACCACTTACAAGACGCAACAGGAACAGGCATAATATTAATCCCACGTTACACATGCATAACAATATATCGTTTTAGGCCTTCTTCTACCGAACAAATCGACCCAATAAGTCAGCAGTCAAAGTTTTAATTTTTCTTTTCTCAGCGTCGGGTTCGGATGATGAATTTATGAGACAGGATGAATTGTGGTTGTGTCTAATTTATACAGTGGCGTGCCGGGTAATTAATACGGGTCGATCGGCCCTTTTTAACGCGGAAAATTAGCATTTTATACGTTAAATTAATCGATAGGCGTGTGAGTGGTGAACCAAATGGGTTCTGGTTTTGGCCCGGCAAACAGATCGCTTCATGTATACGCAAGGAAAATATTTATTGTTCGATTGCCGGCTTTTCTCTTTTTTCTAATTTGTTTTGGCCAGGACCGTATTAAGTAGTCATTTTACCAGAGATTTTCGTGAAAAAGAAACAGCTCTTGCCCTCGGATTTTTTTTGTACAGGGTGATCAGTTAAGGGTAGCGAGCGGCCATATCTCATAAGATATTGGTCGTATAGATTTGAGAAAAAAAAATCGTAATAAAAGTCGCCAAGGGAAATTGCTGAAAATTATTTTCGAGTTTGTCAAACGTCCGCTAGAGGGCGTAACAACCAACACCAAGTAGAAAAATGGGGTTTTTATAGAATTTTGCCTAATGAAAATATATCGATGATATCATTTTCATATTTAGTGACCATTTCCCTACACTTTTTGTCTAAAATGTTTTGTTCTATATATCAAAATAAAGCGGTGGGGCAAGTTCAATTATTTTTTCAAACAAACCAAGATGTCTCCCGTTTCTTTTGACCGATTTTAGCAAACTTAGGCTCATATGAAAGAGCATAATTTGCACTACAAATCGCTTATTTGGTTTTGAATTTTTGACTTTTGCTGGCGTCGCTAGATGGCGTTAACTGAATTAGTAGCATATTTTTTAGTTTTTTTCAAAAAAAAACAAATGTAATGGTATATTCATTTTTACATATTTTAAAAGGGGATAAATTTCTCTATAATTTAATGAAAATAATTTATCATCTACCTTTTTTTTGAACCGTTGATATTGACCAAAATATTATTTTATTTTATTAAAAAATGGTTTTGTCGTAAATGTTCAAAATATTGTCCATTATTTTAAATGCATTGTTCCAATCTCTTCTGGGTGGAGTTGACAGCTGTCTCAATTTCCGCTCTTGGTATAATATTTATGGCGTTTTGAATTCGGACTCTCATGTCTTCTCGAGTAGTTGGTCGAGTTTTATATACCAAATCCTTTATTCGGCCCCACAGATAAAAATCAAGGCAGGTTAAATCGGGGGACCGTGGTGGCCAGAAAAATAGACTGCCTCTACCAATCCAACGGTTAGGAAAATGCCTGTTCAAAAAATCTTGCACATTTCGTGAATAATGTGCCGGGTATCCGTCTTGTTGAAACCACATGTTTCTTCTTACTTGTAAAGACACATTTTCTAAGAGTCCTGGTAAATCGTTAAATAAAAAGTTCAAATACATGTCACAGGTTAGATTGCCATTAAAGATGTGCGGACCGATAATAGCACCATTAATAACACCGCACCAGACGTTGACGCTCCGTCGACCCTGCTGATAATCTTCACGTAACCAGTGTGGATTAGTGTCCGACCAGTAATGCACGTTATGAAGATTTACCCTGCCATTACTGCAAAACGCTGCTTCGTCTGTCCACAATATTTGTGACAAAATATGATGGTTTTCCCTAATGAAGTCTCTAAGCCAGTAGCAGTAATCGAGCCTACGTTCAAAGTCAGTGTCATTTCTTGATGAATCACGATGTGATATGGATGCATTTTAAAATCCATTAATATTTTTTGCATTGAGCCATAGGATATTCCTAAATCTCTGGAGATCTCTCTTATGCTTAAGTGGGGGTCTGCATGAATATAAGCCAACACATTTATATTGTTATCTTCTCTTCTTACTCTACGATTTCTTCTCAAAGTTGGAGTTGGTTGCACTTGGCCATGTTGCCTTAAACGCAAGGCTAAACGATGAAAATCCATTCTCGAATAAAAATAATAGGTAATAATTTTATTATTGTGAGATGTAATATTTAAAAATAATTTTGAACCTTATAGTTATCATTGTTAAACTTCTTATTTTTTCAATCCAAAACCGTTCGTCTAACGAAAAAAAGTCAAGAGGTTCTTTTTGTTAGCAACTAATAAGTGATTACGAAAATAATTTTTATTTTTACAAAAAGCAGTGGCGTGCCATTTTTTAATAAAATAAAATAATATTTTAGTCAATATCAACGGTTCAAAAAAGGTAGATGATAAATTATTTTCATTAAATTATAGAGAAATTTATCCCCTTTTAAAATATGTAAAAATGAATATACCATTACATTTGTTTTTTTTTTGAAAAAAACTAAAAAATATGCTACTAATTCAGTTAACGCCATCTAGCGACGCCAGCAAAAATCAAAAATTCAAAACCCAATAAGCGTTTTGTAGTGCAAATTATGCTCTTTCATATGAGCCTAAGTTTGCTAAAATCGGTCAAAAGAAACGGGAGACATCTTGGTTTGTTTGAAAAAACAATTGAACTTCCCCCACCGCTTTATTTTGATATATAGAACAAAACATTTTAGACAAAAAGTGTAGGGAAATGGTCACTAAATATGAAAATGATATCATCGATATATTTTCATTAGGCAAAATTCTATAAAAACCCCATTTTTCTACTTGCTGTTGGTTGTTACGCCCTCTAGCGGACGTTTGACAAACTCGAAAATAATTTTCAGCAATTTCTCTTGGCGACTTTTATTATGATTTTTTTTTTCTCAAATCTATACGACCAATATCTTATGAGATATGGCCGCTCGCTACCCTTAACTGATCACCCTGTACAGGATGATCCAGATAACTCTTTAAATAGAAATATCTCGGTTATTGTTGAAATTTGAAAAAAAATTGGCAAACAAAAGTTGTTTGATTCAATTTGATTTTTCATTTGCTCATTTTTAAAGGCATACAGCGTGTCTCAAAAAAACAAGGCAAGTACCAACTTCGTTTTTTTTTAACATTATATGCGATATTTTTTGGTGTTTTTGAATTTCATATTAAATTCTGCATATTTTTCGTATAATAAACCATATACAAAAATTAGAATTACGAAATTCTACGATTTTTCGGATATAATAGCTTACCTATTTAGATACCCGCTGACCTGGAGATAAAGGTTTATTTTTCGAATGCAATGACATTGATGTTTGAAGTCTGGCTACAGTGGCGGCTCGCGGGTGAAAAAGCAAGTGAAGTGCAAATGAAGCAAGAAAATATCGCAATAATTTTCTTTCCAGAATTTTTTTTATATATGGAAGGGGTAGAATATTTTCTTACGACTTGCCTAAATTTTTTTATAGTAAATCAATTCTTCATAGCAGCAAATTTATTTATGACATCCTCATAAAATGGATGAGTTGCCCTAATCTCCTCCAGAAATTCCTTTTGAATTGAAATATTGCCTAGAGAAGTAAGTCTTTCTTGAGATATTGTATTTCTTAAATAAGTTTTTACACGTTTGAGGCAAGAGAAACTTCTTTCCACTGAAGCACTTGTAAACGGTATTGTCAAAATAAGGAAAAACACTTTATATGCTTTAGTAGTTATAATATGGGAGCGCCTCCTCCTCGTCTTCTTCCTCTCTCTCATGTCAAATTGTTGTTCTATAATGGTAAACAATTGTCCTGTATGTCGCACTAGATATTACTATTTGGTACAAATCTTCAAAGATGTAATTAGACATCATTTTGTTGTAGTTTTAAAAAGAGAATAATATTTTTCATAATTTGTGTTTGTGAAAACTCTGGTCAAATAAATTTGTAAAAAGTAAATGTAAATATATAATAATTGACACACAGTTTCTCCTTTTTCTATATTGACACGACGATATTCTTTAAGTGTTTTAATACATACTAATTTGTTATGGTTTAACATTTTAAAATAAACAGTGGAAATTAAAAGTTATTATTTTTTAATTATACTAACAATAATATATTAATATATTTTTTCCTTTTCCTATATTGAAACAACAATGTTCTAAACAAGTTTTTTAACTACTTGCTTTGGCTAAATTATCTTTATTTTCATTAATTTTTTTCACTTGCTCTTGTAGCGATATATTCCAATTACTGTCATTGGCTAAAATAAGACCAAGCTTATTTTTAAGTCTTTAACTTTTTGAAAATATTTCCCCATATAACTGTAACACATTTTCAATATCGGAAAATTTAGCAGAGTCTGCCAAACATAAATAGGTAAGTTTTCACAGTCTTGAAAGTTTAGTGCCATTTACATTAAAATATGGTCCGATATTTCATAAAAAAGGGTTCTATACTTAGCCCTAATTTCTTCAGGTGAAAGCTTACGTCTGTATTGATTTATTTCTGTAACAGAATTTGCTTTATCAAACATGGTATTAAAAAAATTTTCATTTCTTTTTTTACAGAGCACCTCACGGACAGCGTTTTCTATTGGATATGCAAAAATGAATTTTAAGCGATTTTTTTTGAAGAATGCAAATAGTATGTCCGTGATTCAGAAAAGACGATGCGCAAGACAATAGACAAATACTAAATAACCACCCCAAACTGAACGACACGTGGGTGTAGTGTACTGCGTTAGCAATTCACCGAGAGTGTTGTATGGCGCTGGTTAACATTAATCTTCCATGCGGTCAACGTCATCGCGAACGCGTTGCCATGGTAACGTAGTAGTTGTTATATATGGAAACATAATCTTGCATTGTAGTTGAATTAACAAAACAGGAAAAAATTGAAATTGTATTAATTGTTTGAGATCATTATAAAACATGTCGTGAAGCGGCTGAATTTTATAATAATAGACATCCAGATAAACAAATAAGCTATGTTACTGTTGCAAATGTCATGACCAAGTTTAAATCCAATGGGTCTGTTGATAATACGTTTAAAAGAAAACACCAAGGCTGGTCTACTACCGAAGAAAATCAAATGCAAGTTTTGGAAGCGGTCGTTGAAAATCATAAAGTCTCGGTGAGGAAACTATCAAAATCAATTCCGGATAACGTATCAAAGTCAACTATTCTTGCAAACCTAGATATATCCATGCACTTTTACCTAGATATTTTCAAGTTGTAGATGACTATTTCTTCGCCAGAAAAATAATATTTACTGATGAGGCGACATTGACGTCAAACGGAGTCGTATGCTCACAGAACTGCCGCTGGTAGTGTGACGAAAGTCCTAATTTTCTCATAGAGTGTCGCAATCAATACTCATTTAAAACAAATGTTTGGTGCGGTATTTTGGATAACTAAATAGTAGGGCCGTATTTCAGGCGTTCACTTTGGTGCCAACACGATGGAGCAGCATGTCATACTACACAGATTTCCAATTTTTTACAAAGGAGTTTTTCAAATCTTTGGATAGGAAGGTATTCTGCAATCCTGTGGCCAGCCAGGTGTCCTGGCCTAACCCCATTGGATTTTTTTGTTTGAGGAATGTTAAAAGAAAATATTCATCTTCAGAGGCGATTCCAAAACGTCGATCGCCTGGAAACAGTCATCAGACAGTGTGTACAAGAAATTACGCAAGCTAAGGTAAAATCGGCAATAGCAAAGTTCAGTAGAAGAACCAAAATTTGTTTGGGACAGGATGGCGCTTACGTAGAAGCATAATTTGTTCATGGTTCATACTTAGTTGATTTTTTAGACGATATTGTTAAATAAGACTCTTTGTATACCCCGTACATTGCATTCAGATTTGAATTTCTTTATGAAATTTAGTATTTTATCACACTTCGGAATACTCAGAATAATTCACTTATGAGATTTTGCTCTAAAACTAAACTTACGAGTAGTTTTCTTTTCGGGCAATTTTAGGTTTTTTAAGTTTATTTGCCGTCAGTTGTCGGTAAATATAGCACAAGTCAAAGAGTGATGTGTAAACTCATTCAAATGTTTGTCAAATACATAGAGTGATCGAGCATCTATCTATTATTTGTGAATTTGTTAAATACGCTAGTGGTTTGAGTCCGTTTTCGAGGTTTAAAAAAAAGTCATCCAAAATTAAAATATTTATCATACTTTATTAAGAAGTAAATATGGAGGAAAAACAAGTTATCCACCGTAGTATAAAAAAAGCTGCAGTAAAAAAAGGCAGTCAGTTTTTTGACAATTCCAAAACATGCAAATGCGAGAAACGATTTCACTTATGGCCACAGGGTGAAATTTAAAAGCTCCAATGAAAAGACAGCACGCAGCCTATTCAAAATATGAAAAAAAACAAATATAAAAATTTATTGTTATAAATAAATATGCTTTGGTAACAAACAACCAATCATCTAGATAAGAGATTGGATATCAAAATTTCAATAGTTTTAAAATCGATAAACAATCTACTTTAGGCATTTGCTATAAATATCCACTTATATCTGAATTACACTAGCAAGAGCAATTTTAAAATATTTTAAGAAACATCTGCCGCTATGAAGCCCGTAATTTTAATAGTTACTTTATGGGCTAATGCCGTTTTCTGCCAAAAAGATCCAAACTTTGCTGAAGGGAGAGGTACCATAGTGCACCTTTTCGAATGGAAATGGGAAGACATTGCGGCTGAGTGCGAGAATTTTCTTGGGCCAAATGGATTTGGAGGAGTTCAGGTAGGGTGATATCTTCTCGCCGTATTTTTACCCGACTGCCTTTAACAATCCATATTGTTTTTAGTGTGTTACCTTCTACAGGCTAGATGCCTGAATCAATTTTCTTAAATAATAAATCAGAAGATTCATCTATTCCCGTGTTTTAGATCAATTTGCGTATTTCCTCCCGAAAAAAAAATATATATATATATATATATATATATATATATATATATATATATATATATATATATATATACAGTGTGTCCGAAATTGGTTATGACAGTATTGGGATTCGGAAACCGTGATAGTTACAAAAACGTTTAAATGGAGAAAGTTTTAGACAATTATGTTTGTAATTTAACGCAGTTTTGCTCGCGATTCTATCTTTTTTAGTTTTTGAGATATTTTGAAAAAACCAAAAAACTGCATTTTCGAAAAAGTCCTATAATTTATTTATTTATGAATATTTTCAAAATCTGTAAGGACATTGTTAAGACAACTTTTTACGTAGAGTGCACCTATTAAGTCAGATTTTACATACAACGTTTCGATTTTCTAGAACCATCATCAATTTTGTTTTTTCTTATGGCCGCTGTGTTCGATTTTAACAGTTTTGAAAAGAGTATTTCTTTAGCTTTTCAAAGGTGTATTACATTTTGTAATTAGGTTATTACTAAATGTGCAAAAAGTGCGTAGAGGAAATATTTAAACGTTTTTTGGAATTATCAAAGTAAAAAGTTCAAAATTAATAGTGTTAAATAGCAATATATTGTAATTTAACATCCAGTTCTACAAAAAATCAGTAAAAACTACTTAATAACATAATTGATTCGTGCACAATGTTCACACATGTTCAAACTACCACCAGCATATAACACTAACATCTTTGCCCAAGTAGGCTTTGCGTTTGAAATAAGACTGTTTAAACATTTTTTCGAATTATCAATATAAATTAAAATTTAATAGTTTCAAATAGCAATATTTTTAAATTGGACATTAAATTCTGCATAAAATCAGTAAGTTCTACTCAGTAACATTAATACTATGTGCACTGCACATAATGTACCCCGAAGAACGACTGTCGACAGAACTTCTTTTCAAGCGCTGCACTGATTAGAAGCTTGCTAGGGTTAGCCAATTTTAAGAATCGCAACAGAAAGTATGCAAGTATGACAAGGAATGGAATAGGCAAATATTAGAATATTTTAATGAAAATCTAGTTTTTTCCATAAGAAGAATTGAAACAGAACTTCACATTCTGAAGTCAACCGTTCAAGGCGATTTAAAAGTACTAACCTTACAAGAATTAACAGAAAATCAGTATGAACTACCTACTCAATAAAATTAATAAAAAAATGCTACATAATACTAGGATTAAAAATGTTGACCGTTTTTTTCTATGCAGTGTCCGCATTTCCTTTCAACTGTTCTGATTACCCGTTGAATGGTATTTCTATTTATATTTTCTAGAATATTTCGGGTTCGCTGCTCAAGAACTTGCCTATTTTCTAGGGGGTCAAATTCGTATATTTCATTTTTCGCACATCCCCATAAATAAAAATCCAACGGCGTGATATCCGGGGATCTAGCTGGCCAGCGGACAGGACCACTGTTGGATATTACGTTTTCACCAAAAGTTTTTGTTAAAAAGGTTTGTACATCCCTGCTGTTATGTGCAGGACAACCGTCTTGCTGAAACCACAAGCTATTAAACTGATCATCTGGCACAGCTTCTCAAATGGCAGGAACTATTTGATTCTGTAACATGGCAAGGTATCTTGGGCCTGTCAGTGTCTGACCAAAAATAAAGGGACCAATGAGACGATTTCCTAAAAAGTAATGGAAAATATTGAATTATAAGCAATTCAATTAGGCTATGTTTATCTTACCAAGCATCCCGCACCACACATTAAAACCAAATCGCTCTTGCAGCCTGCGTGGATCGCGTAGTTGCGGATTTTCAATAGCCCAATAATGGTGATTTTTTTTATTAAAAATGCCACAGTTTGTAAAATGAGTCTCATCTGACCAAATGACTTTATTGCAAAAAGCGGGATTTTCTCGACATCTATTGATATACCAATTACAAAAAACAATTTTTCTTTCGAAATCACCTGCTTGAGGTCCTTGCACAATTGTTGGCTTGTAAGGACGATATTTAGTTACTTTTAAGACGCCATTCTTCTTGTAGATGAAGTCGGATTTTCATTAAAATATTCTAGGATTTGCCTATTGCGTTGCTCGTTGTCTTTTGCATACTTCTATGTGCGAATCTTATTAAAACTGTCAAACTCAAGCAAGTTTCTAACCAGCGTTTGAAAATAAGTTCTGCCAGGCTGCCGTCTTTCGGGGTACGTGTCAAAATACACATCCATGGCCCTGTTTGCATTTCTTTCATTTTTAATATAACACACTAACATATCAAACATTTCTTCATTAGAAAAGTTTAACGCCATTGTAATCCTTATTAAAACAGCGATGAATGTTAAATAAAACTTAAACGTTGCATTTTTGACAGATTAAAAGCATTCTATTATTACAAAACCAAAGATGTTAGTGTTATCTGCGGCTGGTCATTTGAACATTTGTGAACATTGTGCAATGTTATTGAGTAGTTTTTACTAATTTTTTGTAGAACTGGATGTTGAATTACATATTGCCTTTTAACACTATTAATTTTTAATTTTTCACTTTGATAATTCCAAAAAACGTTTAAATATTTTCTCTACGCACTTTTTGCACCTTTAGTAATAACCTAATTACAAAGTGTGATACACCGTTGAAAAGCTAAAGAAATACTCTTTTCAAAACTGTTAAAATCGAATATAGCGGCCATAAGAAAAAACAAAATTGATGATGGTTCTAGAAAATCGAAACGTCGTATGTAAAATCTAACTTAATAGGTGCACTCTACGTAAAAAGTTGCCTTAATAATGTTCTTACAGATTTTGAAAATTTTCATCAATAAATAAATTATAGGACTTTTTCGAAAATGCAGTTTTTTGGTTTTTTCGAAATATCTCAAAAACTAAAAAAGATAGAATCGCGAGCAAAACGGCGTTAAATTACAAACATAATTGTCTAAAACTTTCTCCATTTAAACGTTTTTGTAACTATCACGGTTTCCGAGATCCCAATACTGTCATAACCAATTTCGGACACACTGTATATATATATATATATATATATATATATATATATATATATATATAGGGTAGTCCAAAAGAAACCGGAATTTTGTTTTTCCCTTGTAACTTATTTGTTACTTGACCGATTTCATTTGTTTTGGGCTTGTTTAAAAGAGAAATAAATAAGCTAGAAGCTCAAGCATACATTTTAAAGAAATTCAAGATGGCGGATGCGCCTAAAATTTACATAATTTAAAAGGCGCTGGAACTTTTTTGTAACAACCTGTAGATTTCATTTTCACATAGTCCTAAATAAGTAATTTAAGGCTTTGGTGAGCAAAATCGGTCAAATAACACGTGAGATATCAGCAATTTACTAAAGGTCGTTATAACGTTCAATGCGCCAAATGAAATGTTTTTTACCGTTACCGGGATTTGGTTTTTCTTTTGAAACTTTTTTGTTACTTCACCGATTTTATTTGCTAGTTTAGAAGAGAGTTAGTAAGCTAGAGGCTCAAATGTAAATTTTTGACATTTTAAAGAAATTCAAGATGGCGGATGCGCCTAAAATTTCTCATAATTTAAAGAGCATTAGTAATTTTTGGTTCACCCTGTATATTTGATTTTCAAATAATAATAAATTCTATTCATTTTTGAGTAATAAAAGACTACGGTGAGAAAAATCGGTCAATAAACACGTGAAATATCAGCAATTTACCAAAATGAAATATTTTACATTTAATTTGACTCAACTATGTTATTGTCTTTAGAAGAAAAAGTTGTGATAAAAAACCTTTTTAACCGCGGATACAGAGTGTGTGAAATTTTAAAGCATTTTAATAAGGAGTTAAGAAAAAGTACAGTGTATGATTTTGTAGAAAAGTTAAGAGGGACGGGATCAATTGAGAGAAGACCAACTAGGGGCAGACCTAGAACTGCATGAACACAGGTACTGTATACATAGATAAATACTGTTCTCTGTAATAATAATAATCGAAAAATTAAAGAAAATATAGATCGTGCAAAAATCTTAGCAGTTAGTCTAGAAAGAGCACCTAGTACTAGCCTAACGGTTTCCCAACTAGTAAAAGAAGTACAGATTTCTAAAAGTTCAGTAAAAAGAGTTAATAACAAGGATTTAGAGCTGAAAGATGTTAAACGTGGCTACATATTTAAATTAAATGAAGATATGAAGCAAAGACGACCAGTCAGGTCTAGGCGTTTACTTAATAAATTTCGAACGCCTGACGAAATTTCGAAGATATGGTTTTCTGATGAAAAGTTCTTTACGTTATCGGGAACAAAAAATTCACAAAACGATCAGTTATGTATCTTTCCATTTTTGTGTAATATGTAACCGATATATATATATATATATATATATATATATATATATATATATATATACTGTTGCTTTGACTTACTATATATACAGGGTGATTCAAAAGTAATCCTTGCGTAAAAATAGGACAAAAATTTCCTGTTAACATGGGACTGGAAATGCTTCCTAGAGGAACTGCGCCATGTGTAGGGGGCACCCTAAAAACGATTTTTTTTGCCATATTTTTGAAACCGTTTATAGTTAAATTTCGAAAATCGGTGTGCTGTATAAACATTTAATGCTGAATTATATTCAGATTTTCAAAAGTTTTGTCAGAGGCGTCACATACCGGGAAGGTTAAGGTTGAAAACAACTCTATTTTTATGCCCTTTATTTTATAGCGATTTTATGTAGAAATTAAAATTTCAGACTTTTCTACGTAAAAAAGTCCTCTAAAAATTATCTGATTCTGATCATTTTAGCATTGTCGCTAAAGACCATTTAAATAATACTTACCGTTGGATATGTCGTGGAGGTCCATTATCATGGCCACCACGGTCTCCTAGTCTAATTCCACCTGATTTTTATTTATGGAGACACTTTAAACAACTAGTTTATTCTCGACCAATACCTCATGTTGAGGTTTTGAGACAAAGGATACAGGAATGATTTCAGACAATTAGAAACAACCCCAGGAATCTACCACGTGAGTATCGCAATTTAATAAAAAGATTAATAGCTTGTAGTGATGCTAATAGCAATAATTTTGAACATTTTCGGTAAATTGTTAATAAAATGATAGTAAAAAAGTGTGTTCTATTTGTGGTAGGTAAGTATACGGGGTATTAAATGGTAGATGCTGAATTTCAATGAGTAAACATAGGAGAATCAGATAATTTTTAGAGTCAATTTTTTCGTAAACAGTATGCTCTGTCGAATTGAACTAAGAGTACCTGTTTTACGTAGAAAAGTCTGAAATTTAACAATTTCTAGATAAAATCGCAATAAAATAGAGGGTAAACAAATAGGGTTGTTTTCACTCTTAACCTTCCCGGTATGTGAGATTTCTAATAAAATTTTTGAACGTCGGAATTCAGAATGTGATTCAGCATCAAATGCTGGTATAGCACACCGATTTTCGAAATTTAACTATAAACGTTTTAAAAATATCATTAAACATATACATCAAACTGTCAACTATTTTTATCGGAAACATAACATAATCTGTTTATTATCTAAAATCAATATTTTAAGTATTGAACTGAACTAGCCGTTACTTGATGGAAATCCATTTAACGCACATGCCTTTCCATATAATTTTTTTTTCACAAAATGGCTCTTTACCGCCTTACATTGATCCTTTGTCTACGTAACTGCAAAATTTGAAATGGTGAATCGTACTCATGTCTTTGTATTTCTGCAGCGCGTGAACCCTTTTGAACCCATTTTTAACCAAAATGTAATTTAAATGACCTATACATAACACATTTTATTGAGGTCGGACGTGCAGGAAGTTTTTTTTAATGCGTAGGTACCTTTTCATCTTACTTTCATCTCGACTAGACCTTGTCGTTGGTTTTTCACTTTTTGCTTACAGGTGGAGTGTTCTCGAATTTTAGTTATTGTTTAATAAAGATATAACAATGGGGAACTATTTAGGTCCAATTGATTATTTAATAATGTGTTGTTATCTTTATGTTTGTTTATTTGCATAATTCCTAATAAATTAAGTTTTGTACTTTTTTGTTCTACATCTAAAATTTCAAATTTCTCATTAAAAGTATGGTTTTCCTGAATTAGATGTTTAGAATAATTGGAATTATCTTTATGATTTCTGTAACTTGATTTATGTTCATTAATTCTTTTTTTAAATGTTCTTCCTGTTTGTCCTATGTAGAATTTTGAACAACTTTGTTTATCTTTTACTATTTTATTTATGAAATTTTCATTATAACCAATATTAATTGCTACTTGTTTTATTATACTTAATTCTTTAGTAAAACTTTCATTGCTTTGAGGTTTGATCAATCTATGGAAAAAATTATTATACGCTTACATTTTATGTGCAAAAGGATGATTGGATGTATTGTATATTATAATGTCTGTATGAGAGGGCTTATGAAAAATAGTTTAGTTTATCCTTCTAATAACTAGTATATATATATATATATATATATATATATATATATATATATATATATATATATATATATATATATATATATATATATATATATATATATATATATATATATATATATATATATATATATATATATATATATATATATATATATATATATATATATATATATATATATGTTGATTTTTACTCCTTCACGGATGGAAAAATACAGTTTTTGAGGCAATGCTCCGAGAGTTCTATTATATTATTATATATCTATTGTTAGTGCTGTTAATTCGCCGCTACAAAAACTGGAGAAATACCTTTCTGAATTTATGCAACCAACTGTAGAAAAAGCTGATTCATTTGTAAAAAACTCGGAGCATTTCACTCGAATTATACGAGATATCGTCCTTGAAAAAAACGATATCATAGCAAGCCTAGATGTCAAATCGTTATATCCCAGTATTCCCATCGACGAAGCATTGGACAAGATTGCTATGAACGAGGATTTCCAGGCACATATAATAGAACTCTCGGAGCATTGCCTCAAAAATACTTATTTTTCTTTCAACGGGCAAATGTATAAACAAATGGATGGTGCTCCAATGGATTCCTCGCTATCACCAGTAGTCGAGAATTTATTTATGATATACTTCGAGAAAGAAGCTCTTGAGAAAGCAAGTTTAAAACCCAAGTAATGGATTCATTATGTGGATGACATATTTATTATATGGCAACATGGTCATGCAGAGCTCGAAAAATTTCTGACTCACGTAAATTCAATCCACCCCAGAATACAATTTACTCTAGAGTTAGAGGAAAACAACAAACTACCATTCTTAGATGTTTTGGTCACAAAACTGCATAACGAACATTTCGAATACACCATGTATAGAAAACCAACACATACAGACAGATATTTAAATGCAAAATCACATCATCACCCAGCACAAATTCAAGCTGTGGCAAATACTCTAATATCTAGATCCGTGCGACTAACTGAAACACAGACGAGACAAAACGAACTTAAGGTAATATCTAGTGCTTTAAAGAAAAATGGCTACACAAATCGCACCATAGAGAAAGCTATTAATGCACAGGTTTCCCGAATAACGAACAACAAAAAATATGAACGGGGAAGGCAACGAGTAGTCTTACCATATGTAAAAGGCACAATAGACAGAATCGGAAGAATTCTGAGGAAACACAACATGCAAACAATACAAAAGCCACAAACAACTATAGGTAAACTACTCGGAAACCCAAAAGATAAAATCAAACTGGAAGACCACAGAGTGTACAGTATTCCGTGCCAGGACTGTGAGAAGTTGTACGTAGGGCAAACTAACAGGCGAATATCAGCAAGAGTGGAAGAGCATAAACCCAGCATCAGAAATAAACAAACAACCTCAGCGTTATTCCTACATCATCAGGAAACCGGCCATAAAATAAATTTCGATGGGTGTAGGGAGATTGCCAATATAGAACATTATAAGACCAGAATAATCCGAGAAGCCATAGAAATTGAAAAACAAGGTGATTTGAATAAAAGGGACGAATCATTAAAACTACCAACAGTATGGAAGACAATAATCGACAAATCTAAAATCGCAAAAACTCAAGCGCAATTAGCGCAACAACAACAGCACCATCCGGAGAACATAAATAACGACCAACGCCTGCGCAGATATAATCTTCGGCCCCGAGTGGGGGTATAAAAGTCGCAGTCACCAACACTTCAGTCTCTATTCGGAGGCAAGAAAAAAGCTTCAAAAATGCCAAATGTGATTTTGGCGAAACGTCAGCAAAACTGTTCTTTTCAGAACGACAGTAGTGAACGATGTGAAGTGTGAAGATATATGTAGAATAGCAGAAATATATAATTTCTGCAGGTGCAAAACGGCCTATAAGAAGAATTGCTTTCGATTATGTCACAGGGTACCCTCCTGCGATCATGATTTCTGGGCCTTTACCCTCATCAGGCAGGCTTGTACCCAGGGAGATCTGAAATAACAGATTGCTCGATATGACAAAATCGAAAACGAAACGTCTATCATACTGAAATAGTACTACATGCTAAGTATAACACTTAGCGCCACCTATTGGGGCTCCGGTGGTTTCCTGCTGTGACATAATCGAAAGCAATTCTTCTTGTAGGCCGTTTTGTACCTGCAGAAATTATATATTTCTGCTATTCTACGTATATCTTTTCCGGCCAAGAACTTTTGATAAAGGTGTGTGAAAGCGCATTTTTATTGATTTTAGTATCTACTCTCCGTATGATGGTGCTAGTGCATACTTGGCCAAATTCCTATGGGTTTGCAGCCGGAAACCACCGGAGCCCCAATAGGTGGCGCTAAGTGTTATACTTAACATGTAGTACTATTTCAGTATGATAGACGTTTCGTTTTCGGTTTTGTCATATCGAGCAATCTGTTATTTCAGATCTCCCTGGGTACAAGCCTGCCTGATGAGGGTAAAGGCCCAGAAATCATGATCGCAGGAGGGTACCCTGTGACATAATCGAAAGCAATTCTTCTTGTAGGCCGTTTTGCACCTGCAGAAATTATATATTTCTGCTATTCTACATATATATATATATATATATATATATATATATATATATATATATATATATATATATATATATTAAAAATTATGATTAAAGTTTTATTCATGTTTTTTAAGTGCTGTGGTATTTTTTTATCGTTTCAATATCCATTTAAAGAAGTTATAAATAGTTAACAACTCGAAACACGAGAAATTATTTTTAAAAAATCAATTTTATTTCATAAGCGTACAAAGAGAACTGACTACAAAATGCATTTTAGTTATATTTATAAGTTCAGTAATGCTTATGTTGCATGAGAACGAAAAGATAAAAGTCTAAGAATTGCAAGTGCATAAATGCAGAATTGCATTTCTCACGGGAACGTAACTCCTCCCCTCTTAGTTGAAAGCACGTTCTTAAAGACGTGTTTTCAAAAATTTCCAAAAAGGTTTAAAGATTATTAATATTTTAGAAAATTCTATTATTTTCTTCAATATCTAAAGTATTAGAGTTTGCATTTAATTGTTTTTTCTTAGACTTTTTTACAAGTTTTTTGTATATGAAAAATATAAAAATTATTGAAATGAATATGTAAAGTAAAATTGTCCAAAAACTGGTCTTCTTTACATAAATCGTTGTGGTCATTTCTTCTAGGGCCTTCTTTTGGTTTTCCAATTTGGCTTCGATTTCTTTAGTAGTTTTTAGGTTTACGTAGTTTAAGTCCATACTAGGAGGGCTGTAGAATGAATCTCGGTTTTCCTTAATTAGACTTAAATTAAGGGTAGGTAGATTAATTCCATTAAATGTTAATTGGCTTGATTTATATGTTTCAAGCGTAATTGACTTTATCCGTACTTTACATCCTGGGGATGACTCAAGAAGATAGGAACCATATAAGGGTATGTTATCTTCGGATTTTTGACAATTTATGACGGCGATTACTTGTATTGGTACTGTTATCAGCCATTTGTCGTCGATTATTTTTGTTGTCTGGATCTCGTGCATTTGAGTTTCGAATGGGTGGCAAAACGTAATATTTGGGTGATGTTTGATAAGTTGAACAGCGCAGGAGGGGCTGTCTTCGACCAACGTGGTGTGGGCTTCTTTACACAAATATTTTTGTGGTTGGATTTCGTGACATCTTTGGTCCATATGGGCATATTTTGTATTGCCTAATGCTAGGTAGGGTTTATAAGGAATATTTACAAGAAATGATCGATTATTGGGAATTGGTAAAGGAAATAACTTAAAATATTGATATATCTCCGATTCCACAAGAGGAAGTTCAAATATAAATACAATATTAAAGTTTTTTAAGAAACTTTTAATTTCTATAATTTTTTCGAAATTAAGTATATTTTTATAAGTTACTTCTAAAGGGAGTTTATCTGAGCCTAGATGATCGTGTAAGTTCTTTATTTCTATAAATAGTTCATTTGGTTCTATTATTGAATTATAAAGTACATTAATTTTTGCAAAAGTGATACCTATTTCAATCTTATTCAGAATATCGTAGATTGATTGATAAATTGTTGTTATTTGATTGATTATTGTATATATTAAATAAAATTCGTGATTACTTATTTGAACTTTATTAATTATTTTTTCTATTTGTAAAATGCGTGACTTTAGTACCATTTGGTTATGTGTGATATTAGATATAATTGTTTTAAATTTATTAATAGTGGATTCTAAAAGTGTAATTTGATTGATAGCGTCAATTTTCAATTTATTTTGATTTTCTTGTAATTTCGTGATTTTGGCATCAATTTGCTCTGCGTCATTTTGATCTAAGTTTCCAGTTATACTTTTTATGAATGAACCTAAGGGGTTAAAAAGACCTCTTTTACTACGATAATTTTCTTGATTTGGGACAATTTGTTCTAATAGAGTTTCTATTCTTTTTTCAAGTGTACATAATGTATTAAAAGAATTAAAATATTCCTTATGGTATTCGCTGTTATTTTGAATGTTTATGTATATTGATTTTGCTTGTTTTTGAATATTTTGAAATTGGTTAATTAAAGGGGTTAGGTTAATATTTTGAACGAATGTCCAGTGATTGGATTTAAGTTTAGCGGTTCCCATTTTGAATGGTAGTATTCCTGGATGTTTATTTAAATCATGGAATTTTACGTAGCCGCCGACGATGGTCCAGCATCTGGAACAAGGGGTATTATTTTAGTTTCGTTAACATGTATAATTTCTTTGTATTTATTTTTGGGATTTTCTATTTGTATTTTATTATTTTCTAATATAGCCGTTAGTATGAATGGACCTAAATATCTCTTTTTTATTTTTCCAGATCGATTATCTGATTTTTTATAAATTTGTGAGCCTATTATTAAATTAGTCGGGGTTTTATCCTTGTTTGCCCTATCTATAATTTTTTGTTTTAGTTCTCGTGATTCCTTTGTAATTTTGTCGTACAAAATTTGTGTGTTATTTTTATGATTATTGACATACTCGGTATATACATGAGCGGGTATTAAATCCATAGGATCTCTAGAGTCTGTGTGTCCGAAGACAAGTTCGTATGGGGTAAAATTCGTACTAGAATGGATCGTGTTATTATAGGCAATAATTGCGTACGGCATAAGTTTGGTAACTTCTGCATTGGGGTCCGATTCTCGAAGTAATCGAATGTGTTCGATTAATGTGGAATGTAGCCTTTCAACAGGGGAGTTTGATTCATGGTGGTAGGGGGTAGTGAAGTGTATTTTAATATTATGTGTATTTAATAAGCCTTTAACGACTTCGTTCTGAAATTCAGATCCGTTGTCTGAAACTATTTGTTTTGGAATACGTAAAAAGGAAAAGAAATTAATTAACTGTTCACAGCACGACACTGCATTTCCAGTATAAGGCAAGGCTTGTGCGTATTTGGAGAATTTATCTATAATAGTTAAGAATTTTTGTTTACCTATGATGAAAGTGTCGATATGAACAATTTCGAAAGGTTTGCTTGGCGTTTCGGTTAATATCAAAGGTTGATCTGGTGGTTTTCGATTATATTTTGATCGTTGACAGATTTCACAATTATTGATGTATTTTGTTACATCTGCCTTAAGTGATTTCCAATAATAATTTGCAAGTTTCTTCGATTCCTCTATGATTTGTTTTGCCTTCATGAGGATATTTAATTAGTAATTCTCGTTCGTCAGGTTGAGCATTATTTATTAATTTTGAACATTCTATAAGTTTTAAATTTTTAAAATGGTTATTCATTGTTTGTTGAAAATAGGTTCTTAGTTCTTTGGAAAAGAAATAAACATATGTTGTTTTATTTGTTAAATATTCTTTCAAAAATTTAGTAATTACTATAATATTAGTGGGTAATGTTGCGTGAATAATTTGATGTCCTTCGAAATTTTCACGTTTGGTTTTAACATATTTGTCATAAGGTGCTTTTTTAATAATAAGTTGATGAGCTTTATTATTAATAATTTCATCTAATATAGTCATATTGGAATGATTTTCGTTAGCATTTGTACTATGTATTGTTTCCGTTACGGGTGGTTTTATTGGAATATTAGAATGGGTTAGTTGTGTTATAGGTGGAGTTATTAGAATGTCAGAAATAATATTAATTTTGGGTGTTGTTTCAGGTTCGTGTTCTAGTCTTTCTATTGTTTGTGACACTACTTCAGAGTCAAGGATATCTGGGTTGAATTGGTCGTTTAGGAATTGCGTTACGTCGGTGTCTATATCGCCTGGGTAATTTATTAATGATTCGGATTCGATTGCGTTTAATTGAATTCGGCTAAGGGCGTCAGCGTTAGTGTTTTGTTTCCCTTTTTTGTAGATTATTTCATAATCATACTCTTCAAGTTTTAGCCTCCAACGTACTAATTTCGAATTTGGTTCTTTGAGGTTAAATAACCATACTAATGGGCGATGGTCAGTATATATTTTAAATTTTTTGCCATAAAGGTAAGGTCTAAAGTATTTACATGCCCAAACGATTCCTAAAAGTTCTTTTTCAATCGTTGAGTATTTTTGTTCTGTTTCATTTAGAGTGCGCGACGCGAATGCTACAGGGTTGTCATTTGGCGGGTTGCCTTGAGAAAGAACAGCGCCTAGGGCTACATTTGAGGCATCTGTCGTAAGGACAAAAGGTTTTTCAAAATCAGGGTATTTTAGTATTGGAGCATTAATAAGCAATTCTTTTAAATGGTTAAAGGATTGAATAAAGGCTGGTGAGTGTTCAACTTTCGCTCCTTTTTTGAGACATAGTGTAAGGGGTTTCGTGATTTTTGCAAAGTCTTTGATGAATCTACGATAATATCCGGCTAGTCCTAAAAATGACTTAATGTCTTTTTGGGTTTTTGGTATGGGGAAATTTTTAACTGCGGTGACTTTATCAGGATTAGGTTTTACACCTTCGCTTGTAATTTTGTGACCTAAATAAGCAACTTCTTTGTGTAAAAATTCTGATTTGTCTAGCTGCACTTTTAAATTGGATTCTCTAAGTCTATCAAAAACGGATTTTAATCTATCGATGTGCTCTTGAAGTGATGTAGAGAAGATTATTATGTCATCAAGATATACAGAACAGATTTCATTTTGAAGTCCCCGAAGGACGTTGTTCATTACTCGCTGAAATGTAGAGGGCGCATTTTTTAAGCCAAAAGGCATGCGTCTAAATTCATAATGACCTGTATCGGTTGAGAAGGCTGTTTTAGGGATATCATTCGGTTCCATTTCTATTTGATGAAAACCGGTTGCTAGATCCAATGTGCTGAAATATTGAGATTTTCCAAGTTTATCGAGAATATCCGATATATTTGGTAAAGGAAATTTATCATCAATACTGCGTTCATTGATTTTACGGAAATCGCAAACGATACGCCATTTACGTTTACCGGACGCGTCCATCTTTTTTGGGACAATCCAAATTGGACTACTCCACGGTGACGTTGAGTTTTGAATGATAGCGTTCTCTAACATTTTGTTAATTTGGGTTTTAACCTCTTTTTTATGAATTTCGGGATATCGATAAGTTTTTGTATATATAGGTGTGTCATCGGTTAGGTTTATTTTATGTTTAATTTGATTAGTAAATGTAAGTGGGATGCCCTCACAATAAAATATGTCACGATATTCGTAACACAAGTTTCGAATAGCTCTGTATTCTTCCTGATTACAATGTGACAGTCTTAAATTTTTTAAGTTTTGTTTTTGTGTATTATCCATATATTCATTTATTTCTGTATCGGTTTCCATTTTTTCTATGAAGTTGTTTTCTACTTCATTTATGGTTTCGATATCTATGGGATTAAATATTTTTATTTTAACTGGGTTTTCGCGACTATTCGTAATTATAGTTGTTGCGTAGGAGTCAATGACTTGTACTAAAGCTTCTGGCATCTCTGCGCAACCAAAATCTGTATATTTTAAAATACCTAAACCATTCGATTGATTTACAGGCAGTTTGATTCTTTGACATGTACGTGGGGGAATTATTATTTCGATAGTTTCAAAATTATGTAAATTTGATATATTATTTTGATAATATAAAGGCAATGTTACAAATTGAGTATCTAAAGAACAATGTTTTAAATTTATATTAGCTCCAATATGTGTTAGAAAATCAATTCCTAAAAGTCCGTCAAATTTAGGTGAAAAATCAAAAAGATAAAACTTATGATTACCTGTATGATTAAAACAAGGAAATATTGGTATATTAATTACTTCATTGTGAATGGACGTAGCGTGGGCTGTCCTTACTGAGAAAGGTTCCGAAAAAATGAAATTTGAATAAATTTTGTATGCTAAATTAGGCTTTATAAAACTTTTGCCACTACCTGTATCAATTAAAAATTTTGCTTTGATTTCGGGTATGAAAATTACTGGTAAATCTGAATTTGTATAATTATTTAAAAGTATTATGTTTGGTTGTTGGAAATTTGGTTCTCCTGAAAATTTTCTTCATTAAAATCAATTTGATTTTCATAAGGGTTATTTTCTAGACAAGAAAATTCGGTATTGGAGTCATTATACGAATATTGCGAATTATCGGTGTATTCCGGGTAATAATATTGAAATTCAGCATTGCTAGTTTGAAAATTTTCATTTTGATCATTATCGGCATTTATCGATTCGACTGATTGATTATATAGTTCTTCTACAACAATATTACGTTGTGAAGAATGTGGTTGTTGGTTTCTTCTAAGGGTTGTGTTCCCTGAAGAAGTATCCATCGGCTCAGGCTTTTGTTGGCGTGATATTCCAGAAGAAGTTGGGCGTTGATTTTGGGGGTTAAAAGATGGTCTTGGGGTAAAAGTGTTTCTTTGCATAAAATTTTGATTTGGGAAATTCGATTGTCTAAAATTATTTGCGGGTTGCCTAAATTGTCCAAAGCCCATAAATTGATTATTTCCATTATTAAAATTTGGGATTGGTTGTTTATAAGAAGGCATAAAATTTGAAAATTGCTGAACGGGGTAATTCGAAAATATTGGTCTCACATTAGCAGGATAATGTGCTTGTGTATGCAAATTTATTTTTGGTTTTTGTGAATTAAAATTTGGGTTTTTTGGTAATATGTTACTACGGTTCTTATAATACATAAAATTTTCTTCTTCCAAGGCACAGCTCATTGCCTCTTCTAAAGTAACTGGATTTTTTAATCTAACCACAAGTTGCATATGGTAGTTTAGACCGTTTATGAAGGTTTTTAATACTAAATTTCCATATTCATTAATTTTTAAAAGTTTTAGAGCTTGCGTTTCATTGCTTAAATTTACTTTGGAAAATAACAAACTGCGAGCGTCTTGCAAACGCAGGCCAAATTGTTGCGGTGTTTCATTTTTTTCTGGTTTGGACGTTATTATATCTTGAATAATACAATCAATCGATCTATGGTCTGAAAAAGTCGAAATTATTGCAGCTTTTACTGCGGGCCATGTATTTAATTCTATTCTAGAACAAATAATATCGGCTGCCCTACCTACAAGTTTACTTAATATAGTATCGTGTAAACATACATTTATAGGTGCATTATTGTCAGTTTTATTTCTATGATTATTATAAAAATTATCACAAGCATTAATAAATCTGTTTATTTGTTTTGGATTCCCATCGAATAAGGGAATATTGTCTGCCTGATATCTGACTAGTTGTAAATTAGGTTCAGTAGTCATTATTTTACTTATTTGAATTAAATTAGAAAAAGGTGTTAGATTTCCTTCACAATTTAAATTTCCAAAAGCTGATGTTAAATCTTCCAGTTTGCGGAATTACAAGAGACGTAAATATCAATATTTAAGATAGGATAAAAATAAAATGAAATAAGGAAAATTGAAAGGAAGCACTTACAGCAATGTACTGAAGATAATTCCAATTCTCATTCTTAAACTAGGGTCCAATAGGAGAGGCGATGTGGTCCTTTCCCTGGTTAGCTGCTATGAGGGTGGGACGATGTGTGTTCCCAAACTCGCACCAATAGGACGCTGGACGATGCTGTTCCAAATCCCTGGTCAATTGTGAGTTTCTTGGTACACCCTGAAGATTTTTTTTTTTTTGATTGTCCGATTTTTGCCACAAATCGTTGAGACGAAACCAGAAAATACGCACGATGCGCGACTGTTGGCAATAATCCTACCGACTGCGCCAGTTAACAACTCGAAACACGAGAAATTATTTTTAAAAAATCAATTTTATTTCATAAGCGTACAAAGAGAACTGACTACAAAATGCATTTTAGTTATATTTATAAGTTCAGTAATGCTTATGTTGCATGAGAACGAAAAGATAAAAGTCTAAGAATTGCAAGTGCATAAATGCAGAATTGCATTTCTCACGGGAACGTAACTAAATGTTATGAAGGTGTTGACCAGTTTGCCCTATATATATACAGAAGGACAATCTTTATGTGATATCTGGTATACAGTATGTGTTTTTTTTTAAATTTATTTTTAGGCATTTCACTTGTTGAATAACTAAAAATAAAAAAAACACATACTGTATACTATGTGTTTTTATTCATCAATCAATTCAATTTAAACGATTAAATTCGTTCAGAACAAAGAGTTCTGAATAGTCCCCGTATTTCCAGTGTAAGTATCTGCCTGAGCCAGCGCGACCCTCGTAAATTGAAGAAAGGGCCCTATTCCTTAGAAGACGTCGGAATGCTTGTGATCAACGATTTTCAAAGTCTCCGACTGCCAGTGTTTTTACTTCTCTTTGTTGATATACTTTGACGATGTCTATTCTGTATAATTCTTTTAGACTTCTCCCCCAAACGAAAACATCATATGGAGACTAAACAACGACCGTCCTTGGTGGGAAATATATCAACCTGTGAGCTACGTTTTGACTACCAGACATGGTGATGAAGATGATTTCAAAGATATGGTTGACAGGTGCAACAAAGTTGGAGTGAGGTACGTTGAAATTAATAACATAATGATATAAATAATTACGAAATTGTAGTGGCGGATTCATGGTTTAAAACTATTTTTTGGGTTTTTCCGCCTTAGAAAATTGAAAAAAGTAAAAAATAAAATATAATTACCCTATAAATTGAATAGATAGTCTTGAGTTCTGGGTCCACTACGAAGGTACCCGAGGAACGACACTGAAAATGCCTGCTTTCTGGACGTTTTGAGGGAAAGTCTACCCCCGTCTTCAGCAAACCTACAAATAAAATACTAAAAGCAGAATATGTCTTATGTTTCGTATCAGAAATATAACCAGAATGGCTAATCTCTGACATTTTGTCAGAGATTAGCCATTCTGTAGGTTTGCTGAAGACGGGGGTAGACTTTCCCTCGAAACGTCCAGAAAGCAGGCATTTTTCAGTGTCGTTCCTCGGGTACCTTCGTAGTGGACCCAGAACTCAAGACTATCTATTCAATTTATAGGGTAATTATATTTTATTTTTTATTTTTTTCAATTTTCTAAGGCGGAAAAACCCAAAAAATAGTGTTATAACATAGTGATATCATTAGAAAATGGGTGTCCTATACTTATGAGCAGCTGTATTTAACTAAATAGACTTTTTCTAGCGATTTTTCGTAACAGTATCTTTTTGATTGTTAATTACGTTTCGAAATGACACACTTTGACAAACTAGTGGTTGATAGCTATTTATGATATAAGTACTAAAAGTGATTTTTTATTTTTTTAGTTTTATTTTTAATTTTTTGAGTTTATATCCCCTCGAACAAATTAAAATCACGCATATCTAACACTTTTTGGGCCTTGTTGAGAGTAAGTATTTGCGATTTTACGATTCCAAATTTTTAACGAAAGCCTCTTGGAGTGTCTTATAATACATTTAAAAAAATAAAACATGCGGATAAAGCACTTTTTCTACAGAAAAAAATATAAAAAATGATCAAATTCCCTACAATTTTCAAAACTTTGCAGTAAAAAAACTCTTTAATATAGTATTAGAAATAAGAGGTCACTTGCAGTGTTGTCAAATTTCCTTACATTTCTTGATTTATGATGTAAATATTTTCAACTTAACTTTACGATGCCAATGATTGAGCTGTGTCGTTTTGTATGTTATGGCTTTAATAATGATGTCTTCGGCGCCTAACTTGGAACTAATCTGATACCATTTCACCTAGTACTTCCGCTATACCGTTTTTGTGTTTAACGACGATGCTTTCAGCTTCTAACCTTGTACTAACCCGGTGCCGATTTACCTGCTGTATCAAAGATGGCTGCCAGCTCCGCTGATAGCTTTTGTACTGTGCACATTTTTATGTCAGGTCTTTAATGATGATATCTTCAACGCCTAACCTGGTGCTAACCCTTTACTGTTTCACTTTGTACTCCTACATGCAGCGTTTCAACTACGCAATAAAGTAACTCTAATAAACAGTAAGGAATTCCTCGCAAACAAAATGAAATTAAATTTGGCAACATTGCTTCTTGAATACCAGAAAATGGCTGATTAATCATGAAATGTCAAATTTCGGTTAATTTTCTGTTTAAGAACTTTTTAACTGAATAACATCAACATATTTTGTTGATACACTTTTAACATTAGTTCTTTAAAAACTTAAATTAAAAAACAGTATATTATATAATATTATGCTCTAATTATCTATTCTGCATGCAATTTTAACAGAATTAAAGTAACAGTAGACGTTTATAACCATATATAGTGCGTTACAAAGTTATGCATTTTTGTCGCAAAAAAACTGGTTCATCCGCAAATTTTTTGCTGAAATGTGTTTACTTCGAGGTAAGCTCTACAGTGAATCCAAGAAAAGTGAGAGATTTAAAAATATACCTAATCTCTAAAAGAACCCACTTTTTTTCTACAAACACCATTAAAAGCCCAAATAAACGCATTTTTTGCGCTAATAAATTTATAAAATAATCTCAATATTATTATTTTTAAATCTAATTTATTCATGATATACCTTGCTAAGGTAAAAAAAAGAATTTGTTAATTTGTCTTTATTGAGAAGTAACGTCAAATACATAATCATGAATTCTTGCTCAATGGAAAATTATTAACAAAATTAATTCCTCACTGCTGAAATCGAAGAAGCTACCAATAAAGCTACTTTTGAATTATTGCCTAGTAAGTCAAAGCAACAGTACGAATTTTGATCCCTGAGAATGCCTCGTGCAATTGAAGGCGAAACGTCGGAAAGTGATTCTATTTTGACACGGTTCCATTCCCAAGAACTATGATTTCTTAATTGACCACAGCCGTGACAATATATTACTTTCATTAAGGCAACAGTAAAATAGACAGAAATTTTGCTCATTTCTATTTGTAGGATATATCCCGATGTCGTAGTAAATCATATGGCTGCGATTTCCACCAATGGTACCGCGGGTGACGTCTGCGATCCAGCCACCAGAGATTATCCTGCAGTTCCATACACGATCGAACACTTCCACGAAAGTTGTGGAATGGACTACAACAGCGCCACCGCTATCCGAAACTGTGAACTCGTTGGTAACAGGACCTTTACTTTTTTAATTTCCTTTAGAAAGCCCTATATTATACACTGCCTTACATTGTATCCCATTTTCGACACTTTTGCAGGACATCTCGCCTATTTTTAAATATATAGAGTTGCTATTTTCTCGACATTGCGCTACTTTTTTGTAAAACTAAACATGCCTGTAACAGAGCCCTCTTGTTTCTTGAGATTCAGGGAGAAATTGAAAAATATCACTTTTGGGCTGACCCTCGTATCTAAGTTCTCTTTTAACTTATTAAAGAGATTGAAACGCATTCTTAGAGAACTTTTTCTGTAGAATCCACCCACCATTCGTTTTTAGTTATAAAACAAACATATGTTTTTTTTAATTGAACACTCTGTATATTATTTTTAATATTTATTATGTGGGCTTCTTCTCAACAGATATTTATCCCGATGTACTTAAAAACATAATTATTATTCCTTTGTACAAATCTGGCACCAAAGAAAAACTCACAAACTATCCATCAACCGCCTTGACTAGTTCTATAAGTAAGTTAGTTTAAAAACTTCGCCTCGCCCAGTTTATTAACAAATGCAATTTAATATCAAATGAGCAATATGGTTTTAAAGAAAATTGCAGTACTGAAGAAGCATTCATAAAAGTAACCAACCATATTGTCTTCAAGCTAAATTTCAGTATGAAGTGCTTGCCAATTTTTCTTGATTTAGCTAAAGCCTTTTACACTGTGCCACACCATATTCTACTGGAACGTCTAAGTTTATAATTTGGTTACCAAATCAGTTAATCAGATCTTTTTTACTAAATAGACAGCAACAGGTAAAAATAAACGATCGTCTCGGCTCTGGACGTGTGGTGGAGTATGGTGTGCCACAGAGTACTTTACTTGGGCCACTTTTGTTTACTTTATATATTGATGGTTTATTCTCTGTTATTCCCAAAGACAGCGTAGTGTGTTTTACACATGACACATGATTAATATTTGCTAATAAGAGGGGTTAAAAGTAAAGCTGAGTTAGTTATCTCTACAGTTAAAAGGTGGCTTGATGATGCTTACCTTAAATACTTACACAGTTTTTGTGTTATACCATGAATAAATCCAGTCTGCCCAGTTACAATTCAATTACTATACATGACATTGATTGTCAGGATTACCATCAATGCCAGTGCAATACTAGGGTTAGTAGCTTAGAGTAAAAATTACCTAATATGTGATAAGTAAAATTCCTAAATTATTACACAAATTTTCAGGGGCGTGCAGTGAAATTTTAAGAAAGGGAAGCTATTTTTAGAAACTTACCTATTTGTAATGTAATTCGATTCTTCGATCACTTTTTGCAAATTCGTCAATGACGTCATCATAAAAACGTCGATGGTCCGAAATATTTTGGAGAAGTTTATTTTCAATGAACAATAGCGATGTATGCGAAAGTCTCTCCTGCCCTTTTGTACGTTTAAGTGTTGAAAAATTGCGTTCTACTGATGAACTTGTGGCAGGTATTGTCAATACTAATTCACACAATTTCGACACTTCGGTGTAGGCATCTTCCAGCTCCTTGTCTTTTAAAAATTGCATTAGTTCCTTAGCGTTATTTTTTGCGCTAATGTCATCAGTTTCGTAAATCACTCTTAGTTCAGATCGCAGTAACACTCGGTCGTAGAACTGGAGATAATGAAGAAGAAGAGATCTAAACGCATCTTCTCGAAAAGTTTTTCCTTTAAATGCATCAAAATTGCAGAGCTCGAGGAATTTAAAATCATTTAAACCGTTAAATCTATAGTTTATTTGTTGCTGAATTTGATCGATTATTTCATAAAAGAGGCGTCTGTATGATGTTTGAACATCTCCCACCTTATCTGTTCGAAGACGCTTGGCTTGTGGCTGTACATTTTACGTCATCGTTTTCTCCCAAAATAGGTCAAAGCCATCTTTTTTTTGTCTTAACATGGACTTAAAAATCATCCACTTTTTTTAGGCAAAAAGCAGTATCATTTGTTTTAGTTGGTTATATATTAAAAACATTGTCCGAGAATGGAAATTTTTCCGAAAATATGTTCAACTAATAATTAAAATTAAAATCTCGTTTCAAACAGTCCAAAAACCCCCTCGAACTATTTATTGCTTCTGAGTCCCACGTTTCATTATTTTCTATTATATTCTCAAATAGTTCGATCAGTGATTCACGATTTTCAGATACTGTTAACACAAGTCTTCCATTATAGTTCCACCTAGAAGGAGCTATTTTGGGCAATCGTTTGCGGACAATGGAGTCCAAAGCTTGTGTACGTTTTGTAGACTTGGAAAAAAAAGCAGCCATGCCACTTAAAGTAACGAAAAATACTTTACACTTTTTAATGTGATTGATGGACTGGGATAAAACTAAATTTAATTTACGAGCAAAACAATAGACAAACACAGCACTTGTGAAAGAACTTTAGCTTGCAGACCCCCTAATTGTCCTGCCATCACTGCAGCTCCATCATCGCTTTGAGCAACTAATTTTTTCTCTCCATTAATTTCTTTAGTAACGTTATAAACTACGGTATATAATGCATCTGCTGTACGATTTTCGGACACATTCTTAAAACCTAAAAATCGCTCTTGAATACTTCCGTCTGTTTTAACGTAGCGTATTACTATAGATAATTGGCTAAAATTAGTGATATCACTTGTTTCGTCCAGAACAATATCAATGAACCGCGCCTCGCCAATCTCCTGCTTAATTCTTTTTAGAATAATGGTTGCAACAGCGGAAATTAAATCATTCTGGATTCGATTCGACGTTACGCGAAAAACGCTAGACTGCTCTAAATGATTTTTTAAGCAATCATCATGTATTATTCAGCTATTAAACTAATTAAATCTTGAAAATTTCCTCTATTCTAAGAAACCCTTGTTTCGTCATGACCTCTAAATCCCAATTTGTGCTGTCCGAGAAAACAAACAACATCGATAGGTCTTCTTAGTATTTGCCTATTTTTATCGACTAGTTCATTGTGTTGGCGGTGACTAATTCCAAACTGTTTATTAAGGGCGTGTTCAGTTCTGGTTTTGCCGAGGACTTTTTCTTTTATGACGGCCTGCAAATGCGCTTTGGTCATAATGTGTCATTTACAGCTTTATGGAAATTGTTTAAATCGGAAAAACCAGTTTTATTCCAGAGACCTTTTTCATTTTCAAAAAGAAAACGTGGCCCACAAAATAATTTACTTATATTTTCACACCCTGTTAGCCATTTAAATTGTTCGTATTGTTTTTCCGGATAAAAATGTCTAATACAGTTTTTCATTTTTGTGGTTAAATTTTTTATAGGCGGTTTTGCCCTTCCTTTGGAAATTATTTGAAGCCTATCAGCGAAGTTTAATGTTGAAAATCCGTTTATTATTAAGACACACACTTCTCCAACATTTTCAACGTTATTACCGACAGCCGAAGTTGACGGTATTTGCATATCCACGTCCGTATTATTGTCTGCCATATCGCACCATGCAGGACGCGACGTACGTATCACACAACACACGGATAGCCATTCAAACAAAGAACCTACTCCAACGATAGCTTCCGCCCCCACTTAAAGCACGCGACTGAAACGCAGAAAATGCAAACAGCCGATGGAAAGTTCAATAACCTCTGGCTCGATTCACAGGAAATCAAGCATACAGGACTTAGCTGCAGAGAAGCTAGCGGCCCGCATAGGTTCTATTCGATTTTCTATTGTGGCTCGGTAGGAGTCAAGGCCGCATTTATTATGGGCTTGATAATTAAGATAATATTTTAGCGTTTTTAATATAAACTAAATGAATGGTTTCCTATTTCAAAAATTACATTTTAGAAGATGTTTTGTAATTTTTTTTGGGGAAGCACTGCTTCGCTTGTTTTCATGGGCTGCACGCCCCTGCAAATTTATCTTAAGACCTCTTAAGATGTCCAAAAGAAATATTTTGTAGATATATGAAACTTTAACGGAATATATTTTAAGTTATGGTATACTCTTAAAACTATATTAAGCCCGCTTGTTCTTGCTTAGAAAGCATTGCTGAAGGTATATTTATTTAAAGATAAACGATATCCTTTAATTAATCTGTTTAAAGTGGCAGGAGTGTAACAAATTCAACACATATATTTCACTAGTAAGACTCCTGTGTAGCAATAAAGTAGTAAAAAATCCATCCGTTACTTTATCAGCTACTAGATATCAAATGAATAACCCATTTGTTAAAACAAAAATAAATTTTTCTTTTACTAAAAGATTATTAAATTATTCTACACCAAAAAATTTTAATAAAATGCCTTTTGATTTACGAACAAACAAAATTAAATCCTGGTTCCTTCAGACTGGCTTTGAGCAACTGCTTTCATAAAAAATATATAACTACAATCAATCTGGTTTATTTATTTATAAATGACTCTTTTTACTTCTTCAGACCTTTACAAACAATTATAAGTTATTAGCTAATTTTACTGTTTATTTGTTTAAGACGTTTATAATTTGTATAAACTGGCTTCGAATGTGAACACACACAAACTTACAAAGTTAATCGTGTTCCCAATAATAATACAACCTACTGTATGTTATTTTCTTTTCTGGAAATAAACAGTATTTTATATAAAATTATATTTACAAATTTTTAAATTTTGACATTTTTCTCTAGGTCTTCCCGATCTTGACCAAAGTATCGACTACGTACGTCAAGCCATCAAAGGATACATGGATCACCTCATCGCCTTGGGTGTAGCTGGATTTAGAATTGATGCTGCCAAACATATGTGGCCCGAAGATTTGAAAGCGATTTTCGAAAGTTTAAATGACCTTAATACTGACTATTTCCCTGCAGGTTCTCGACCTTTCTTCTTTCAAGAAGTCATTGACTACGGTAAGTTGATAAAAAAATCAAAAAAGATTTTTTATTATCTTTAGTTTTTTTGTTTTTATAATATTTAGATTTTTTTGCTTGTGTTTTTTACTTTGGTATTTTTATAGGAAATGATGTAGTTTCGAAAAAGGAATACATCGATTTCGGCAGAGTATGTGAGTTTAAATATGGAAACATTCTTGGGCCGTGCTTTAGGGGAGAATGTCCATTCAATTTGTAAGTGTTATTTGAAAATGGAAATAAGTACAATTTGAAATATGACTAAAAACAAGCAAACATAATAAAATATTTTCTTGACTTGATGGCGAATTATATATTCAACTAATTTCTAGGTAGTAATTTAATTTATTTCAAATAACTTATTGGCATTATTATTAAAGTCATGTATTTTTGAACGATTTTTTTTATATTATTATTATGGGCTTTATTCTTATAAAACCAATACAATACCATATAAGTGGGGAATACATAATTTAAAGTAACTTCTTGACAATATGGTGAATCGAACGCTAAAACAACAATACTATTCTTATTTAGATCTAATAATTTATTTATAGTTTTAGGCTATGTTAGATTTTTTTTGCAACAACTTTTTCACGGGCAGGGCCGCATTACCTATTAGGCCAATGAGGCTCGGGCCTAGGGTCCGTTGAAAAGAGGGCCCGCCGCCACCTCGCTGCAACAAAAATCGTGTATACGGGGTGTTAGGGGTATGACTACAAATATTTTAACACGTGATAATATGGACCATTTTGATTAAAAAATGCTTAAATACCATAGAGTCAATTCCTGGGTCCGGTAAACTATCCTGACAAACGATTTTTGCAAATTTTATTTTTTTTCCAGAAAGTACCCATTTGCAATATTACATTTCAAAAATAAAAATTGCGGGATATGCAAGAATTTTCTTAAAAAAAATTAATTAAGGCACACTCCGTCACAATTTGACAGCCTTAAAACGAAAAATTTAGCAATGTTGCCAGATTTTAGATTTACCAATTTGTTAAAGGAAATGAAATGACCAATTGAAAACTATTTGGACAACAGAATTGTAATTATTTATTGTTATTATTATAGTTTTAACGTTAGCGGGACAGATTCACCTAACAATATAGTTTTTGTTACAGAAACATCCCCTTTCAATATAGACTCGGAATTCGGTTGACGCGCTACCGCACGCTTTCTTTACAGAAAACCTAACCTTAACTAATCCGCATTTTTATTAATTATAAGTTTTGTTATAAAAAAATTTAGTTTTACGTGTATCATAACTTATAGTTATGGTATTTCTTTAATTATGAATATGGCAACGTCGCACATCAAATTAAAAACAAGCATGGCGATGGGAACAATCCCAAAGATGTTGGATAGAAAAATAGAATGGTGGATAAAAACAAAAAGAAACAAAAATAAACGAGATTTAAGAGTGTTGTTTTTACTAATTTTTAAGCACATCATTAACACATTTATTCATTTTGTTATGTAAAACAATTAAGTTGTATTTTCTATTTTACAAATTTTTTCATAGTAAAATCATTAACACATTATTCAAAAAAACAATTAATTATGTGATTTTCTATAAAATGCCAACACATATTTTCATAGTAAAATATTGAATATGCAGACGTGTTACATATTTATACAGGAGGTGTCCTAACGACAGGTCATCTGTGGTGTGTGTTTACAAAATATAGAGTTTGCGATACGGCACACAAAAAATGGTGATAAACGTGATCTATTACACAAATTAATCGGGATATTTAGATAACATGAAAGGCATTTTAATACCAAGAAATACTTAGGAACATTTTTTTTGTTTTAAGCTCCAGAAGCAAATCCTGGTTGGTGTGTGTTATATGTTCCCAAAATATAAATATTTAGGATACATTTCGATGCACACAAAAAATGGAGATACAAGTGATCTATTACACATTTATTATAACTTAGGGATTATTTAGATAACATGTATTAAGAGCATTTTTATACCAAGATGTATCTTATACCATTCTTTTGTTAATAAAAGTTACCTCTTCGTTTACTGTCATTTTAAAAATCGTATGTTTTTTTTTTGATATGTCGTTATGATTAACCCTGTATAATTAATTTTTCTCTAATGTAATAGATTTAAATAAAGCCCAAAAATTTTCAGTTTTATATTGTCTGCTAACTCTTTCACTTTTGAAAATTAATACAGGTCAGGGAGTCCAGAATCCGATACCCTGCCCCCCTCTCCTAAATACACCCATTATATTGGTGATATACTACAAATAACACATTATAAAATCAGTGGCGTAATTAAGGGTGGGAAGGTTTGGGGGTCGAAACATACGCCACTGGTAAAATTATCCCACAATAAAAAACTCAAAATTTGACTTCCCAGAGTGATTATTTTTTCATTATCTCATAGACTTAATACTTTTGGTTTCGACGAAGACCAGTGGGGCGTTATTGCAGGAGAATACGCCCTTTGTTTCGTTACCAACCACGACACGGAAAGAAGCAACAATCAATTTTTGAACTACAAGGATGGAAGTCAATACAGAGGGGCTGTGGCGTTCATGCTGGCTCATTACTATGCTGGCGTTCCCAAAATTATGTCTGGATACGAATTCGATAATGCCGATGCTGGTAAGTTTGACGAGCAGTTAAATATCAAACCAATCAATAAATAAACATTCTTGAAAATTTTTTAAACACACTTCGTACGTATTTTATTAATAATAGTTCAGAATCTTATTCACAAAACTCTTGTTATCCTTATATTTTAAATTATTTTAAGTTCACAGGCCACAAATTTTTCCTGTAAAATTATTTTTTTTAATCATATTCAAAAGTAAACAATTTCAAAAAAAAGAAAAAAAGGTGCGTACATAAATTTTTTAAATAAACATATTTGCCCACGCGCATAGCCAGGGGCTGGTTTTAGGGGTCTGGACCCCCTCGAAACTTCGAAAATATATTGGTATAGGCGTGCGTCTTACTAAGTTTCCTGAGGTTTAACCGTTTGGATCCCCCCTGCCTCCGAAATAAATTTCTTGGAATATCTGGCTAGTTGCCTTTATTTGTCTACATCATTCAACTGAATTTGTAGCTTGAAATTCAGATTTTTATATTGTGATGTCTTATCTACCATTTTTCTTTTATTTATAAAAGTCACATCTCCTTTTACGCAATATTAGGATTCACAAATCATCTTTAAGGGTTTTTAAGTTCAGCTAGATTACTCTTAAATACATTAAAACTTATTTCTTAGTTTCTTCTTACATTAACTCTTTACTTAGAAGCGTTTAAGTGTAAATTAGAGAACGAGTAAATATACTTAAGAATGGTTTTATAAATGCTCTAAGGCCAACGTTATTAAGAGCATTTGGCTTTATGATGTTCTTCAAAATATCTGAAGATAGGGTCTTTTTAATTTTAAGACGTACTTAACAACCTTCTAAATAATCTTTAAACTTAAAGGGTTTTATGAGTAGGTTTCATCATCATCATTCAGATTACATTATTTCTTGGAACGACTATGTTTTAAAAACCACCGGACTGCTTTTTGCTTAGCTCTGGTTAGGCTTTTTTTTGTGTTGGAAAAAAAAGTATATTTATATAAAATAAGTGATGGGATCGTCTGACATTTAGCAACTCGTAGTTTGTTTTATTTAGGTCGTATATACGGGGGTGGTTGTGAAAATTTTTCGGGTTGGCACGCCCAAAATGGTTATTTTTTTAACCTATATCTTAAGTAATTTAGGTTCGATTCAGTTGATGCAAAACTGCTTCCGCCTCCAATGATCCGAGCACACTAATTTACATAAATTCTATAACAAGTGCCTGCAGCCTGCAGCAGCAGTTCATGCCGCTCCCATCTCTATTTGGCTAACGGATGTTCACCATTGCGTTGCTATAGCAACTGCCGTAAACAAATCTAAGCGCGAAAGCTGGCGTACGGGGGGAGTCTGATGCGGAATTTGTTGCTCAACGGGTCGCTTTTATGAAAAGGTGTTCAGCGCGCTACGTTTTTAAGTCATTATTATTTTTTGAGTATATAACGAACGCATTAGTTTTGATAGAAAATAATGGAATAATTAAGTAAATAATGTGAATTTATATAAAACATACTGCAGTTTTATAATAAAAATATAGATTATAAAATGCTTAATATTTTAAAAATATTTTTATTTTTAAGTAAATTCATTGCAAAATGTAGGTGAAGCGGCGCTTCATCAGCGTCCTCTGGCGAGCCGCCACTGATTATATACTCTCGGTTAGGTAGTATAAAACAAAACTGAGAACTTTTTTTTTGTTTGAAATTTTCAATCTCAAAATCTCCCCTCAGAAGCAATGTCTATATAAATAGGCCACTGGTCGTATTCCGTTTCCATTTATAAATATTTTACTTATAACATATATGGCTCGATCACTTATACAGTCATTTTTTAAAAACATTCGATAGAATGTCTAAAAGTTTGCTTTTATCTTAAGCTTACTGTTGATACCAAATAAAGTTGATCTGTTCAGTTATTTATAAACCTGTCAACTATTAAGGTAAATAAACGATCATTTTAGGTCACTTGTACGGTCATTTTCCAATATCAGTAAAACCGGTCACTTATAAAGGTAAATGACAAGTCATTTTAAATCATTTATGCAGTCATTTTCAAAAATTTGAGAATTTCAGGCACTTTTATAAAGGTCACTTATTCGGTAATTTTTGGGAATGCTTACAAATAATGCCCCTATTTATATTTCACAGTTACGGAATGGTTTGATATTTAGTCGTTATTATAAATTTGTGTCAGTCTGGTTGCTTCTCGTCAGTAATCCACTGAGCTGTTGACATTTCCAGTTCGTGGGTAAGGATATATAATACACAAGGATAGCAAATTGTCAGAGTTAATGACGCCATAAAAAAAGAACTGAACTGACCTGAAGGATGCACATCTCGCCAGACTTTGACGTTGCCACAGTTCTTATCCTTGGACAACAGCATTGTATTGTTATTACTTATTGTTTCAGTCGGGATTCGAACACACATACCTTACGGTGTGGGGTATGTATGCGCGTAGGGTATGTATGCTGTCGCGTACGTGCGCCTAAACTGGCGAAAACCGAGTTAATAACCACCTATTTAACAAAATACCCATAATCAACTTTTAGAAATGATTACTTTGATAAAACTTATCGGATTTCAAAATTAATATTTACTGAATTTTCTTCTTAGTTGACAATAGTCACCAACATCTAACACAACAAGAAGAAAAATAATGTATTAAATTATGTATTTTTAGCAATCGACAGATATGTTATTGAAACAATTTTTGAGTGAAATAACCTAATAAAAGCAAAATATGTATTATTTCGTCATTTCAATTGTATATTTAATCAATTGCTAGTGTACCAAAAATTGTTAAAACTGCCAGGAGTAAAGATAACTGAATATTTACCAAAATTTTTTTATATATATCATTTATTTATTAAAAGCCACATGATATTAGGTACTTTTACCGGTTATCGATCTATGTGATCTTCATCAGACTTACTTTTCATGCATTATTAAGAAAATTGTGATTCTATATTATATTTTAACTCTTTTTGCATATATAGGACCTCCACATGATGATAATGAAAACATCGCTAGCCCCGTCTTCACTGAAAATGGTTGCTCCAATGGGTGGACCTGTGAACACCGTTGGACGTCCACAGTTGGCATGGTCCAATTCAAAAACGTGGTGGCTGGGACGGATATTGTGAACTACTGGACTAATGGAGATAAGCAAATTGCTTTTGACAGAGGAGACAAAGGTAATAAAATTGACATATTATATTTTTCCGACAATATACATGGTTATGTACTATACTTTGACACATACCTACACAATTGTCACAAAAATTATAAAACCGCTTTAAGTGCAAAAAAGACAAGGGCACTGCAAATAAAGGTGTTGGAAGTGCCTTAGCGTTTACAAATTTAGAAACTTACCACGAGTTGTTTGCTTTTGCATGTGAGGAATTAGGAAATATCTTACGCAAAATAGTAGCTAATCCTTCTGCAAAAGCTCCTTTACACATTTAATGTGTGCTGCTGACACTCCACTTCACTTCTAAAGTAGAAGCTACATTTTTTGCAAAACAAATTACTTCTAGAGTTAAACATATTCGGTGTATTTTCAAAAACAATCAACAACAAACAGTCTCCAAGCTTTAACTTTATTCTAAATATAGTTGTGAAAAGTACGCCTTTGAGCTATATCTTGTCCTTAGGACTAATTTCAAGTGGCATATGACAAAAGCATTTTTTTGAACAGGTGGACAAACAGCTCCGCTCTAACTGCAGACCCATATTCCTACCTTAAATCATCAATAAGCAAGACAATAGGGAAGTGTATTAATACTGATCTCTTAAATTAACTTTAAAGGTGTAAGCTAATTTACAATTGAAAATATTTTCGGCCACCAAAGCTCTGCAGATTTTACAATTACCTTCGTAACTCATAAGTAGAACAAATCCATGGTAATGTATAGATTATTGCCATTGATATATTTAAAAAATAAACAAAAACAATGCGTTGTTTCACAAAGTTTAGTGCTGGCAAGATTTATTCTTCCAGTAGTTACTCCTATTATACTAATTCCGCTGCAGCATAAAATTTCGCAACCTTTTTTCAAAATTGAAATGGATGATAGGCATAGGTAGTTATTTTTTAAACCATCATCTCCAAACATTCGTAAAAGAAGGAGCAAACAGCTTTATCCAGTTTAATGCCACTTGGACACAATAACGTCATCATCTTAACTCTCTCCCAATAACCACAAGAAGTGAATTTCAATTCAAATCATTGAAACAAAAGATTCCTTTAATTTAGCTGCAATCTCCACCGCTGCTGCCATGAACACATTACATCAATTGGTACGAAAAATTCTAAAAAATCGGGTACCTTTTTCAAGAAAAAAAATATATTTCTCCTGATAACTGGTATTTTCTTTAGAGATCACAAATTAGATCCAGCCTTTAGTTTTGTTTTCATGTATGAGCAGTTGTCCCTTCTTCAATTCTTATGGCCCGAATGGATACACCACTGGAACAGCGTTACGTTGGTTCTGTCGGTAATACAGAGTTTTGTACAAGAGTTCCAATATATTATGTTCCGATTTTTATGTCTTTTCCCAGCTCTATGTGGAAACTTTTACGCTAGAAAATTCCAGGTAACAAGATGAATGCAAAGATTTCTAGATTTTTCGGGAATTGTCTCTGTTTGTGCCCGCTAGAAACACATAAAATTTTCTCGAAAAAAAAAAGTAAAAAAATACTTATGCGCCTGACCTTAAATAGATGACTTAAAAAAGGGGAGAAATAATAGAAAATATTTAATACTCTATATAAGGTTTAGAGCTCGACAATATACTAATACATTACTACATACATTAATCACAATACGTATGTTCAATGTTCTTCTATTGGTACGTTGTTATCACGGAATATATTGGAGATGAGATCAGAAATACGCCGCACTCTAAAGTGTTGTGATTGGTGGAGGTAGTATGGGATTTAAGATCTTGTCAGGGTTAGCATAATTTCTAAACATACTAGACTTGCAAATATCAGGGCTTCTATGGGTCAGAAACCGGTGAATTATTTTAGTTGGATGGAGTATATAGAGAGTAAATTATAATAATATAGCCGATTATTATAGTTTGCAAGATTCAAACACATTTCACTCCTCGACAGTTTTCGAGTTTAAAAATGTTGATGCTAACTAAAAATTATATTTAGTAAATTGTTTTTGGTTATATAGTATCAATTTGTGACATTTGCGACTTACTTATGTATTTATTTTTAGGGTTCTTTGCTGTGTCTGCGAGCGGAGACATATACGAAAGTATTCCAACGAGTCTGGCAGATGGCACTTACTGTGATATGATGACTGGAAAACTAGAAAATGGCCAGTGTACTGGAAAATCTGTGACGGTTTCAGGTGGAAACGTCCAACTTGAGTTGTCAACCAGTGACGAAATTGCTTTGGCCATTCATATCGAAGCTAAACTGTAAAATATTGTGACACTTTTCAAATAAATTGTATTGATCTGACTGTTTTTGCCGTTCTATAGTTTCTTAAAGCTGCAGGGAACCCCTCATAAAGGGGAATGTGAGAAGAGCATTCTAGTTTTATATTTTTGTTTTAAGATTCCGAAATCAAACTTATCCAAGTGTTGGTTCGGGACTTAGCTGTTCCACTTATCTTCATGCCCATTGCCTAGTACAGTACCTTTTCGAGGTAGAATCATAAGTCGGAGTAATAAATTAATGATTTTATTTGTAGGTAATTTTTTTTTATTGTTTATTTACAAACCGCTAACTTAATTTTTTAACACGTAACACCCTCCAGATTAAATATTTACTCAATAGATCTCTTCTTGCTGATTAAACATCTGATAAAAATTGAGATACAAGATGCTTTTAATGTGATGTAGGGTTGCCGATCTTGAATCGTTCTTTTTTAAGATCGATTCTTAGGTCCAAAAAAATCGATTTTTTGCTGAGCGATTTAATCGAAAATCGATTCTTATTTTACCAAATTTGCATTACAAAATAATAAAATAAAGTATGGTTTTTATTCTCAATTGAGTTTAGGAATAATTACAAATTAATTTAGCCAAAATTGGCATTGGTTCATTGAAACACTTTTCGATAGTATTGTAATATCTTATGAATAGGGCTTGAATAAGGTATCTCTTAGGGTGGTTCATTTGCTCTTCTGTCCAGGTTGTTGGATAAAGAAAGACGCTTACTAACAACACCTTCTATTGACTCTTACTATGACTACAATAGTACAGCCCAAGGGCCGGACCAACAAGGTCCGCCCTTGCCCTTACTACCACTCTCGTCTATAGCTAGTTACAATATCCCTGTATCTCGGACTGCATACAGTACATTGCCATTAGCACGATGCCTCGTCAGCGTGCTCATTTCGCAATTACATATTAAACAATTGCAATATACTAATAATAACAATCCGCTATACAGGGTGATACTTTTCCATACTACACCTTCCCCCTTTTTTGGGAAGAATGATTTAACTATCTGTTGAATCATTCTTATGATAACAACAATTTAATAACAGCTATACTTTAGGAAAAAACTACTTAGACATTGAAACTTTATAAGTTGAAACGTGCATTTTAATTAATTCTAAAATATTTTGGAAAAACATTATGTAGCATTTAATAAATCTACAGAAATTTACAATGATATTTGGCAATGTAAAAATTTACACATCACATTAGCAAAAGTAACTTTGTACAAAGCTATCTTATGTGATGGTATTTTAATATATAATAATTTACTAGCTCATTAAGAAGTGTTAGAAATATTTTTATATAAAAAAAAACAAAAATATTTTCTGGAAAAATTGCTAAAATTTTTAGGAATTAATTTCATATTTTACGTTAGTTTTTTTTTCATTATCTGTTAATTAATTAAATACTTATTTTTTTTTTTTTTTTTATGTATATCATATTAAGTGCATTTGTAATTGTTTAATGTTAGCTTATTTATTTACTTTCCGTATAATAAACGAAACAGTTGGTTGAGAATAAATTGAAAAAAAGTCTTAATACTAGCCTATTATAAAAGTAATAGCAACTGTTGACTGAGCTCATGCAATTAGCATTCTAGCTAATGGCTTTCACTATGGCCACTTGTGAAAGACATCGCTGTTTGGATAGAGTTAGCTAAATGCTCATTTGAGTTATTTGGTTTTAGGATAGGTATATATTTTAACAGCTTTTTGCATAGTTTTGTCAACAAATTAATAAAATATAAATTTAAATAAATATAAAATGATATAAATTCAAATAGTCAATATCTTGCACATCAACATAGTCGTAACACTTTTTCGGACTTTATACACATAATAGGGCGTACGCTAATATAATATAATATTGTAAGTTTTATTTCCATTAAGTAAATTTTATTGTCTTATGAGTTTATAAGTGATTAAACTCGACATGTATTGATATGGATTATATATATTTATTTATTAAGATTGTAACTGAAGACCTAGAAATAGTATATGTGTTGTTCAGACTCATATTATGACGTACTAATAGATTGAGATTATTATATGTATTATTAGATTGGGACCATCAGATGTTAATTTTTATTGCGTCATAGGTAGCTTCTTCAAAAAAAAAATTCTTATTATAAATATTTATTTTTATTTAGCTCATTTTAATTCCTTTCTCCGACATTTTTACCATTCTTACTCCTTACCTTATACTTTAATTTCTTGTCTATTTTCCCACTTTACATATTTTGTATTTTGCATGCATTTTATCAATATAATTTCTATAATGTCGACATTTTCTAATAATATACAATTTATTCCGAAATTTTATTTTCTACTCATATTTCCTCTTTCCAGTTACCTCAACGATGTACCTAAGTCTTACGCCGATCGGTGATTCTGGTCGAAATATTACTCGTGAATTCACATTATATTTTATGGGTACCCTGTGGGATTTCTGCAATAGGCACTATTTTCATAATTATTTTTCATTTAATAAGCAACGCTTCCTTCCATCAGCCCATCTAGCTTAGATAATGGCGCATATAAACGCCTAACTTACCATTAATGAATAGGAACGTGCCCTTATTTCTTTTCTCAATACTTTCTGTGCAGACCAGCTAATATCTATACGCGGTAGGACTTTCATACATTTGAGGTTGATCACTTCCTTTCCTGTATGGTTCCTATCTTATTTAAGTATGATATTGACTGTTGCACATTCCAATTTAAATACTCATACATTCTCCAATCTTTCTAATTTTCTCTACCATTCCTAACTCCAACTTTGTGATCATCAGCCACCGATTAAGGCTAAAGCAATATTTGCTCTAAAAAATATCACCATTAATGATCTAAGTTTTCCTTTTCATTAGCGCTAGTATTTCTTTCATTCTCGTTAATACCCGGAGAAAACTTACTACTACCTACTGACTTATATCATTGTATAATAATAATAATACTGCTACTGTCTAAGCTTCGCAAATTTTAATAAAATAGGCTTTTCATTGCGAGAGAGTTACTATTTTTTTTTTTTTTATAAATGTATCAGGGACTTTAATAAGGTTCAGCTAAAAATTTGATGCAATATAATTAATGTCTAAGTAAGTTATAACACAGGAGGTTATTTTTTTTTTTCTTATTATTATAACGATGAAGTTAATACTCTAGCATACACACACCTTCTCTTACAAAAAAAATACATTATACTTCTAAATATAAATAATAATTAGATAATATTGTTATCCAAGATATTATTTTAAAGAAATAATTACGTACATTATTGCTTGAACTCAAAGTAATCCTAATAAATTTAAATAAATATGACCTAAAAGCTTATTCTGCATATTATATAATATACTGTTGAACTCTAGGTATCTTTATTCTTAGACAAGATTCCTTGTCTAAGTATTTAATGGTATTATATAGTAGTCAGTTTACCATGATAAGAAAAAGGAGTATATTATTTATTCGATATATGTTTATCAGAATCTTTAGGTTAAATTTATTGTTCGTGTATTTTTTAGTCAACAATCATAAATTAGAATGAAAAACTGCAGCAATAAATAAGCATATTAATTTTTGTTGCAATTGCAATGTTCCAATTTGAACATACTAGATATTCTACGAAATATCATTGTCAGCATTATTACTAGGTCGCAGTCGGTCCTTGCATGTTTATTATAACAATTAGTCAATGAACTAATGATTTCAAAATTTTATACATGTGATAGAAGGAAATTATAAAAATTATTTAGCTATCCTGAAAGTTTATTAATGCTTATACTTTGAATTTTATTTAACTTTGTAATGTTAGTATTAAAATCATATTTTATCTGACATTTCAGGAAAGCGTGTATAATTTCCCTTGTCTTTAGCAAAATTTTATTTTGAAAAAAAAATAGATGAATGAACATAGGTCACATTAGAAAAAAATTTAGCATAAAAGATATTAAGTTGCAAAAATACCAAAATTAACGAGGTCGATACTTCATGATTTATAAAACTGAAAAAGTTTATTTCACAAGTGATTTTTTTTTTTTATCAAATTTAATTATCGAAATTACAATATAATTTTAGTCCAAGAAACGGTTAGATTTTATATTAAGTATGACAAGACAATTTTCATTTTTGTTATAATATATTGTAGCAGCTGTTTTTACGTACTTTCTTGATTCGATATTTATATTTAAAAGTTGAAGCTAAAGTTCAGGGAACACGGGACTCATGTTAAATCTATCCATGCTTCCAATTCAGCCAACCCTTATTAAACATCAACCATACGTTTTTAAGCCAGCCTAAAATTTCATACTATACTTCCAACAAATCGCTAGCTGGCCACTTTATTTTAATCTTTCCTGTTTACTTATACATACATGCATATTTACTATTTAATATAGTCAAAAAAATATCATTGTACCTACCCTATAAAATGATTGTGTAAAGCAGTTTTTCAATTATCAGGATTCTCTAAAAAATTATTTACTTATTTTGATTTTTTTTCATAAATTCAGTATAAAATCATGATTTATCAATAAAACAAAAATAATCTGTTTAGCAGCCTCAAATTATTCCACCACAAAACAAAATTGATGGCTATTAAGAATGATACTATCAAAAATCAAATTAAAAGCAGTGTGTTTGTACGACTGTGTGTGTTTTAAAGTATTGAATACTTAAATAAATTAGAAAATTAACTAATTTTTTTTTGAGATACTAAAAAAATAACTAAATTGTAGATATTCTTCAACAAAATGTTTTGTACTTAATCCATCCGAAATGCTCAGATTGTGTAAAATGTGTGACGTATTTACTCATTTAATAACGTTAGCAAAATTCAATATTAAAAATTACAACCCGTAGTGACTTTGCAGAACGATAATTTTCTTGTTTGAAATACTTTTTTGAAACACACAAAAGCATTTAAAGAATTTGAATATTATTTCCACTAAAAAGCGATACTTTAAGGGTTATGAAGCGAACAACGAACTTTGATATTGTGTTATATTAGTTTAAAAAAAGTCAATACAAAGAACTAATAATATTTTTTGTGAGGATCTCAATTTATCGCTTAATTTAATTCCTTAATGAATTCTAATATAAAACTGAGAAATTTATTGCTTTAGTATTTTTATGTTTGTTAAAATTAAACAGTTCAGTAAAATGACGCCACATCTTTTTAGAATGCATGGTTTTGGTAACAACAAAATAAGTAGGTTAGCATGAATTTGCTTTGTTAATCAAACTTTTAAAATGTTGTTTGCTTATTAGTCTCAATTGATCCGATTGATACATAAAAATATCATTCTCTAAGGTTTTAATGAATACTATTAATAATTATATTGAATACCTATAATAAATTAAAATTAATAAATAGCAAAACTCTCAGCCCAAGTCGTCTTGGCATAATATTACGAAGTTTAGAATAATATCTACGTCAATCAACATCTGATGTCCACTATGAGTATTTTTTTTTATTTAAATTTGTTTTTTCTTATTTTAATATATTACCTATTTTTAAATGTGCATCTTTTCCTTTTGCGAGAGATAAGAGATTAAAAAAAATCATTATTAATTGACATTTGTTTCTAAGACGAGAATTCATTTGTTACGTAGGTAGTGCTTAACGGTTTTAATAATTTTGCTCCCTAAATTAATATACACTTACTTACAATTTTATACTAAATATCAACAAAATTTTATAAAAATACACCCTATTTAAATTAAAACGACATATTGTCCGATAATAATCTTAAATTCTATTCTAAAATGACTTATTGCCTGTTAATAATTCTATTACCTTAAGTTTATTGATAGTTCTAGTACCTTAAGCCTACAATTTATGTCTTATACACCAATTTTTCGTTCTTTCCAAACCCCATTTCCATATCTTATTTTCGTTCTCTCTTGAACCTAAAATAAAACCTAAAAAAAAATGTCCTTCTGGTCCATCTGGTTTCTTGGATAATCATGTTCTTAATTTATACAGCTCTTTGACGCAGGATCTTTAAGGCAAGGATCGCCATGTAATATCTTATGAATAGGGCTTGAATAAGGTATCTCTTAGGGTGGTTCATTTGCTCTTCTGTCCAGGTTGTTGGATAAAGAAAGACGCTTACTAACAACACCTTCTATTGACTCTTACTATGACTACAATAGTACAGCCCAAGGGCCGGACCAACAAGGTCCGCCCTTGCCCTTACTACCACTCTCGTCTATAGCTAGTTACAATATCCCTGTATCTCGGACTGCATACAGTACATTGCCATTAGCACGATGCCTCGTCAGCGTGCTCATTTCGCAATTACATATTAAACAATTGCAATATACTAATAATAACAATCCGCTATACAGGGTGATACTTTTCCATACTACAGTATCCACATCTGTGTCATCAAAGAATGGAAATATTCTAGAGCACTCTGGTAATCGGCTAGCTAGTGAAAGACTTCAAAAATTGTTTTTTTGAGTCTTTATATTTTTCAAATTGGAACTTATATTGTTTTCGTTTTCTTTTTCATTTTGACGACCCACCAAGAATCATAATTATAAAAAATAGAATAAATCTTTAAATATGAAATTTGAGGGATTTCTCCATACTTATTACCTACCTTTTGGACTTTGGTGAAAATAGGAAACAAAATCACTTTCTCTATTTTTAAATGGAATTCCCTGTCTCATTTATGGTCACTAATAAGCTCTTGTTTATCTGATTATAAATAAGATAATATAGAAAAACCTTTTTTATATTTAAGGCTTTTTTCGGTTTTTTTCTGTTTTATTAATAACCCTCTAGGTGGGCGCCATAATATAAATGAAAACCTTGTACAAACAAATATTTTTTCTCTCTAATTACACAAAAAACCAAAGTATTTTTATTTTATTATTTAAAGAATATGTTTGATGTTCTGACTGTCTTCTTTATGCTTTGTGTTTGCGTCAGTAGTAGTCTTCTAAAGTGTAATATTTAGTTTTTTTTTTTTTGCCTTAAATGTTTTGGTTTTATTTTATGGAGATTAAAATACGTTTTTATTTTTATCATGTTCTCTGCGTATTTATTGTCTTTTCAAACATAAAATATAAAGGTAAACTCTGTTTAACTTAAAAAAGTGCAATTCTATTTAGAACTCTGAATAAGATGTGCAATTGATCATGTAATAATATGTATACTATTTTAAGCAAAAGATCGATTTTTTGAGAATCGATTCTTCCGCAACCGATCTAATCGAAGATCGATTACTTTAGTTCCGATCTAGATCGATCCGGAAAATCGATTCTTTTTAGAAAGATCGGCAACCCTAATGTGATGAACTGAACATACCTAACATTAAATAACTGCTGTAAATAGGTTTTAATACATATATTACTACCTAGAAATGTTCTATAAGTAATGTGCTCAAACACTAGCATATATAAAAAACCCCAAAAATGCTAACTAGTTAATACATTGTGTTAAATTTTTATTTTAGATTTTTGCCTTTTAAGGGTAATAACAACAACAAAAAAACATATTTTCATATATTTCGAGTTAATTGTATATTATGTAAATATAATAGGTAATAATGACAAATTATTTAGAAACTAATGATTTAGAAAAAGATATGCATTTGTATATTCAACAAATATTCTTAAAATAAGAAATATGAAAGGATAGCTTGAATGTCTTCAAATCCATCAGCGCCACGGAATTCCAATTCAAGTTCAATAACTGTATCTATGATAGTAGATACAAACAACAAATTAAATAAGAAGTCAATAAGGAAAAATACCACATGGAAAGCCATTGCTTCGACTGCAGGACACCTGTTTTTATTTAGCTGAGCTCCTATCCAGGGAGGTCTTTCTTCCTTCACGTCTCAGCCATCTTTCAACATACCTTAAAACAAAATACACTTTTTTAAATTTGTACTGATTATATGGATTTCTTTTTTTTGTTTCTGTCAAACAAAACGACAAATCGGTTTGTTTCTATTAGTAATTTTTTTATGATTGGCGTACTGAACGTTACAAGCTAGTTATTTTCCAATTTAGTATTAATTTTCAGTCCCCACAAGATGACAACTGCTATGTGTTTAAAAAAACCTAAATTCTTATTTCTGCTTAAAATATATTCTTACTTCCCTCGTAAGAGGTCCCTGGACCTCGGAAAACATCTTCTTTCCGTCAGTCTGCCGCTCTGTTAACTGTTATTCTCTAAGACACAATTTAGTATTTATGAAGGCCTTCTGGCTGATAAAAACTTTTGATAAACCTCTCATACAACCTTTTTACCTTTAAAGAATCTTCAAGAGGCTGTCAAGTACGTCCTAAAGCTAAAAGGCCCTACCTTGATAGATCTTTAGTTATATTTTTTAATTGAGTCATAAAGCCAGTGATTCTTAAGAACTCTAGCTTTATGGATTTCTTCCAGGCATTAATAAAACCATTCTTAATTACATTTATCCTTTCCTAAAACTCAGACTTACCGCTTCTAAATAGTATATGCCAAAAATCCGGCGTAAGCTTTAATGTATTTAAAAGTTATTCAGTAGAGCTCAGAAATTTTGTGAAATCTAGTATTGAGAAAAGGAAGATGTATATCCCTAAGTTATAATAATGACTTAAAAGGCCATTAGAATCATAATTTTTTCTGCGCATCGAAATTTATCGTAAATACGGTTATTTTAGGAATATATAACAGCCGCGCCTCTAAAATTAGTACTAAATTGGAAAAAAACTAGCTTGTAATGTTAAAAGTTTTCGTTTTTCACCAATATTTTTTTTTATCAAAATTAATGTTTAATTTAGCTAAGAGAAGTTAAAATTTTGCAGATCCGAGTTCAGAATTTTTGTTGGAACAAAAATCCCCACTATACGCCGGTAAGATTACGCTTTTCCTTAATATACTGGGGGGGGGTCCAGCAGTGACGGCTCCTCAGGTGCGGCAGGGCCGTCCCAGAAAATATACAGGGAAAAAAAGTAGGTAAATATTAAATTAAAAATAATAAAAAACATCCTAAAAACGCACAAAATCAAAATGTAGTTTATTATTTCCAGGGCACATAGCAAAATAGGTAGGTAACCCTATTATCGTTGCTTGACTAACATACAATAACGCCATTAACAGCAGTTCGTGAGCCACCGTCCACAGATATTCTAATATATTTATTATAGACGGTGGATCGGCCAGCCGATTCTATCATCTCACATGCTAAACTTCAGAGACTAATTCACGTTGTACTTCGCTCGTTTGCATACATCCTCGTGCTATAACGTCCGTCGTAGCTTATATCACCCAACACCGGCCCGTCACGACGTGGCCGTATCCCCGGAATTTTTCTCAATTGAATACTATCATTTTTCGGGTATTAATTCTAACTATTATAAAATGATATTTACTTATTTTTAAATTGATTTGTTAGTTCTTTATATTAGTCATGACTAATGATGGTTAATATATTATATTAGCGGTTTTCACTCCCTGTTACATGTTTAAATGTTGTGACCAAATGTGAAGCAAATATTTTAAAATATCATTTGCAATTTGTTTTATAATTCGGCCGGCCGCATCGTGGTTCTAGCTGGACAATATATTTTTTGACTGCGTATGTGGCTTTCACTTTGGCATCTATTTTATTTTCCTCTTGAGGCAAGATACATTGAAATATCAAAAAATTAAACTGACTGACTAGAGCGTTTTACTAACATTTTTTTCTTATTTATTAAATGTAAACTCTAGCCAAGATCTGCTATATATAGGGTGGTGCCTACCTAATTAACATTGAAGAAATAAACGGTAAATAATAAGACTAGTATTTGACAATATTTGGACGCGGCACCCATTAACACTACATTGGTCTCAAGGGTGATTTTAGAAAACTTTTCTGGCAGGGGGGTCCTTAATAGCGTCTTCCGTCAAAGTACCCGGGGGGGAGGTGCGGACTCCCCTACATAGCCCACTTACCAGATAGGGTTTTAGGGTCATAGGAATAATATAATTGTAAACTTATTTTTTCGTTAATAGTACCCCTCTTACCAGATAGGGTTTTAGGGTCATAGGAATAATATAATTGTAAACTTTTTTTTTCGTTAATAGTACCCCTCGAGGGGCTGCTTAGGGATGTGCAGTGCTCTCATACGTAGGTCTCTAATTCATTCAAAAAATATAAAAAAAAAAAGGAAAGCCGATATCGCAGAATACCGCAGATAGAGCAAAAAGATTATTTCCTAAAAAAAGGTATTTGCAGTTCTCATAGTCTTGCGAAAATTGAGTTTGAAAAAAATTGCTTTTTGAGGTAGGGCTGCATGATCCGCTCGTAAGTATCGATATTTCGGATCGATGACTAAAATATCGGTACAGCAAAAAATCGTTTTAAAAAGAATCGATACTCTAAATATCGATACATTTCCGATCCGTAGTATTATAATTTTCCAAAAAAAATTAAGCTGTGGTTATACAGGCAATAAAATAAGAAATAAGGATTCAGAGGTGAATTTAAACCGAAAATAAATAATTTATAAGAACAACTGCTGGCAAACCCAGTAGCACAAGATTTTTTTGCTGGCTATTTAACCATACCCTATCTCACAACTCATCCAAATACAAAAATATTTAGTGAAATTGTCAATATTAATAATAAGAGGGGTGAAAGTTGTCCGTCTCTTTTTTCATTTCGCTGCAGATACGCCTTATGGGATTAGCATGTATTGATCTCCTTATTTTTTTTTTTCGAATTTTATATTATTTTATTTCATTTCCTATATAAACCCACCTTTAGAAATTTTGCGTACAGAGGCGGTTAAATGTATTGTTTTTAAGAAATCTCAAATAATGGAATCTCCTCGATTTTAAAAGAAGGAAGCAGAGTGTACTTATATCAGAAGATATTCTTTTCACAAAAGATATGAATACCAAAAGTTTTTTTATTTTTATATTAGAGATTTTCAAATGTTTTTTTTTCGGAAGCATGTTTATATCCAATTTATTTTTAATGGTTAATCCCAACATTTACGTCATTATTAATAATAATAAGTCAGGAAACTTCAAACAGCAACTTTTCCCGTCATTTTTTAACTATTTACAGGGTTTTTGGTTGTAAATGTACCCCCTTACTAACTTTCATATTTTTCTAAATCAAAAAAAGTTAAATACAAAAGTTTCTTTAAATTATAGGATGTTTTTTAGTGTGGCTTACAGATACACATAGTTACTAGTTTTTCTGGAATCAACATCAACTTTGATTTTTTAAATACTACATCCTGTTATTACACATTCATCAAAATGGCCTCTTCTTGTCGATAATAAATATAGGGGGTTTGACACCTTGATCTTTAAAGACATCTGAGCAATTTGCGAAAACCAGACCATAAGAAGCAATGTATTCTCAGTAACTCCACTATGTAGAGGAACTTTTTCCGTCTCTCTCTAACACATTGCCACTTATGGCAGGATTTTTGTCAAATTTCTCGGGTGTCTTTAAAGGTAAAGGTATCAAACCGTAATCAAAATCGTACGGTTTGAAAAAAATTGTGTTTAAACTTTTTTTGATATCTATACAAATAAAAACGTCATAAGGGTGCATTTATACCCAAAAATATTATTCAAAATATTCCCAGACATCAACTCAATTGTCTGATAATCCCCCTATTAACTATAATTTCAAAATTCTGGGCACCTGTTACTCTTATAGAAATCTGTAATTAGCAACTTAATATTAGAATTTTTAATGCCCAGCTAGAATTTTAATTTTACGCTAGACGACATCAGTTTTTTCAATAACTCGATAAGATGACGTTCCTCTACATAGTGGAGTTACTGAGAATACGTTGCTTCTTATGGCTATGATTTTTGCAAATTGCTCAGATAAAGGTGTCAAACCCCCTATATTTATTATCGGCAAGAAGAGGTCATTTTGATGAATGTGTAATATACAGGATGTAGTATTAAACGCCACGACTAATATATTAGCCAAATATTACGGATCGAATGGTATCGATATACAGCCATATGTATCGATACATGGTGCTTATCGTTTAAAAAATATCGATACCAAATTTAGAGTATCGGAAGAAAAAGTATCGATATCATAGAATATCGGATCGTATAATGCATCCCTATTTTGAGGTTATGTTATGTTCTGTAGTCATGGTTGTGTTTATCCAATTATTTTAAATTACAAATAAAAAAACCATTTTTACACGAGTTATTGAAAAATTTGCCCGCATGCGTATTAACAAATTTAAGCATTTTTCTCTTGGCCCGAAAAGAGAGAACAGGAAAATCAATGAGAAGTTTAAATTAATGTATTTATTATTAATTTTTTTTGTACATAATGATCTGGTCTACATTTTTTAGTAAAATAATTTTTCTCTGTCTGCAATATTTTGGAAGATATTAGACAAAAACAGCTATTTTCGCAATTTTTTTGTGATCCAGACTTCTTACGTGTGAGATTTTGCACATTCTCAAACAGCCCCTAAGGAGATACCATTTGCAAAAAAAAATTAGTGCACTTTAGTATTTTGCACGTCCCCAACCCACTGATTTCTGGACTAAAGACGCAATTTTTAAAAGTTATTATTAAAAATCGATTTTAATATAGGAATGAACTGATAACATGGTGTCATTATAACGGATGCAAAATGAACGTCCTATGAATTCCATAGTTTTTTTGAAATATTTTATTATTATTATTATTTATTATTCAATGCAAACACCGCTCATAATAATAAAAATAATAATAGTAATAAAATTGTCAAGCATTAATTCAAATTAACCAAATTTTAAAACAAACCCTAGCATTAAAAAAATTAATTATATTCAATAATATACATGGGGTTATATTTATAAAACAAAAATTAATGTTGAATTCAAAAAACGTTCCACTCTCTATATTTGCAGTGGAAAAAAAATTAAGATACTTATTTATCTAGCATCTTTTTATATATAGAAACATAAAAGTGTTTCTATAAATATAAGATGCATAACCAAAAATGCTGTGCCTATACTAAGTATAACTAACGGGAATACTTATATAATAATCTTATATCTATCTATACAAGTAAAAAAAATATCTTTTATAGCGCACAAGTTTTAAACACACCTACCTTTCTCCCAACAATTGAATCTTTAACTTGGTCTTTATCTACATTGTTTTTCTTAGTAAATCACGTGAAAAATCCTTTGTTGATAACCGCGAATCAAAAATAAGACATACGGAGAGAATATTACTTCAGTAACATGTACCTACGAACTAAGGAAAGGGCTTGTTTCTCCTCTAATATTATTTTAAAGGACCATTTATTGACCCTTTAGAGATTTATATTTAATGTTGCAGGTAGTCAGTCGTTTTGTTCGGTCGTGTCAGCCTGTCTATAGTGTGAAAAGAAAAAGGGTATTTCTCCTTAACTATTTTGACGCCATTTAATCAACTTTAGCCAAGGCGGTAACTAAACGATCTCTAATTATTGCAAACAGTTATTTGCTAACGCAACGAGAACAACAATTAACCTTTGGAATCGTCAAATATTGGAAACTCTGGACATTGAAAAAATATTTTAAGAGAATCCCTTGGCGTCAGTTTTTAGTCTGTTTAAGCATTAATCTCATGGGTACTACTTGCATGAGGCTACCTTAATTTCTATTGTTGCTACATTATGAAGAAAGATGTCGCCAAAAAGAAATTTTCTATTGGCTTTTCTAAACAGTTAAAACTTTAGTAAGAGGCAATAGAGAAAATTGTAAATAAATTACTGAGTGAACGTATAAAAAGGCAAGAATTGTTATCAGTGGTACAATTTTCTATCTATGCCCTGATAACATATTGCCAAAAAACTAAGTACGACTGTTGTGACGTCAAAATATGGTAAAAATTAAAATAAGTCGCCAGCAGCAACCTTACTAGTATTGCGAATATGACAACTGAAATGTTATACGTCAATGTAATGAATGACATTCAATTTTTAATTTCTCGAATTATTTCTCCATTCTCCAAATGTTCAAACAAATCAAACAATTAATTGTATTTCATTGAATTGGAAGTACGAGGGATTTGTCTTTCGAATTACCGACAAAATTAATCTACTTCTACGTCTACCACAAGATTTCTTCAGTTGTAATAGATAGTCTACAAGAAAAATCCAAAGTTAATGGGTTATTACTTCAGAAAGTTGAGAAAGTACAGTATTAATTCTCTGGACAATTAAACATATTTCAATTTTTTTCAAGAAATTAACTATGTCTAGATTTGAATATTATTAAATAACTGAATAGACAAATGAGATATTGATGGCATAAAAAGGCACAGAGTTATTGTGTTATTTCTTAATTCCTATAGGTACCTCTAAAAAGGTGAGTTATATCTTAGACTGATCTGTTCTTTTATCTTAAAACTGTCCTAGAACTAAACTATCTAAAGTGAGTATTGTATCGAATCATGATTTTTATGTAAGAAGCATTGTCATATATGTCAAATCTGAAAATGATTTGGTGTTCTTCCATCTGTAGACATTTTACATAAACTGGCTCAATATTATTAATTAAAACCTAAAAATGTTTGACATCTGAACTTGGGGGTTGTTCTGAACTGAGTAGGGGCAGCTGTTAACCCAGTTGGGATTCAGACATTGTAGGGACATACAGAATGTAACAATCCGTACTTGTTTAATTGGATAACCAAATAAACTTCCAAAATAGAAGATGTCAAAGATGGAAAAAACCTCGGAAAAAACAAAGTCAAAGTTTGTATAAAAGATAAGTGCCCAAAGAGTAAAGTAAATTTTATTTGTATTCAAAAATGTCAAATTTTTTTACATCATCAGAAGCACTTATAAAGTAAGAACAAAGAGTTTCTAGTACAAAAATGTTCAAAAATATGTCCAAATATCTAATTTTTAAAGCGAACAGAATTGACACCTTTTGGCTTGTTCTAGCCATAATTTTTTTTGTTGCTGACCTGTTAACATATTGAATTAAATTTGAAATATCTACATGAAGCTATAAAAAATTTAGTTGTTAGATATGTCCTGCAGTTAATAATGCCATTATTTAATCATTTATCTTTATTTAATATACCTATATATTTTTTAATTATGAGAGGATGTAGGAGATGCAAGTATTTGAAAAGTGGCCCTTATGAAATGCACAGTACAGAATGTTAAGTATTGTATACAGGGTTGCGACGATTTAAATCAAATGATTTAAATCATGATTTAAATCATGATTTAAATCAACTGATTTTTTCAATTTTAATCGTGATTTAAATCAAATTATAAATTCGTGTAAAAACAAGTCGCCGAAGCAAGAATCTCATCAGGAAATTCAAACCAAAAAAAGATAGATACTTTATTCAAAAACCATGTGCCAAGTGTACAATTTTGGATCACATTTCACACTTACATTATGTAATCAATCAAAGTCCAACGTAAATATTCCTAAATCAAAAAACTTAAGCAAACAAACAGTTTACAACAAAAAACAGCTTGTAGATTAAATATACATCTACATAATATTAGGAATGAATAATAAAAACAAACAAGAATTATTAAAGAATTCATAAATATAATAAAATACCTATGTATTTAGGAATTGTAATACTTATACAGGAAAACTAATTTAGCAGCTTTGTCGGTCCCCAAGCGATTTCTAAGTTTGGAATGTACTAAACCAAATGTCGAAAACACTCTTTCGACAGATGCTGAAGAAGCTGTAGCAGACAACAATTGCTTAATGACAGGCAATACCTTTTGAATAGCATCGACATTCTGTTGGGATTTCCACCAATCTAAAGCTTTAGAAGTTTTGAGAATTTCTTCATCAAACATTATGTAGGTGAAAGGATCTGATTTTGCCAAAAACTTAATTATTAGTGGCAAGAACCCATTGGGAAGTAATTCTTTTGCAACTTTCAGAGCACAACTCTTTTCGTTTTCTGTTAGACCTAACAGATGTTGCGGTTTTGTGGGATCTAGAAGATACGCTAGCAGATGATATGGAGTGATGCATTGTTCGTATCGGTTTCTAAATTTTTTTATTTGAATTAAGGTGAAATTTCTCTCCTCAAACTCCGATTCGAGGTTTTTAAATTCTTGCACGACATCAGAAAGGGTCGCATCTGTTCTTTGAAGTCTATCAATGGCCACCGAAATAGGCTTCAGAATCTCTAAATAGTGTTCGGCAGATCTTTTCAAATAGATATTTGAAATTTTTTCCCTCACTATGGCATCGATTTCTTCCTTATGCTCTTCGCTAATTTTCAGAAGTGTTGGCCACGATTCAATGAAAACTTGTAAGCAGTCAGCCAGTGAATTCCACCTCACGTCATTAGGTAGAACAAATTTTTTTCCACCTTCTTTTGCGTATGTCGCAGAAGCAAAGTGATTGTTTCGGAAATACTTCACTATAAACACAACATGCTCCTTAATCTTGAACCTCCAAATCTTTACAAAGTAAATTTAAAATGTGAGCAGCGCAACCATATGTAATAACGCTCATTTCAATGGATTCTTGTATTTTATTTCTCATGGCGTTCATATTGGCTGCATTATCGGTAACAATGCTACTCACAACACAGTTTTGGTCCGTTTTCAGGGCTTGAATCAAACTTATGACAAGTTCTGTCAAATACACAGAAGTATGAGGCTTTCCAGACGTATCTATTGTGTCTATTAAAAAAGATTTCCCATTTTCTGTAGTAACTGTAGCACAAATTATTGGTTCATTATGCACATTTGACCAACCATCCAATGACAAACAAACTGAACTTCCTGATAAAGATTTAAAACATTGACTTCTTTCTTCATTATATACTTCAGTGAGCAGGCGGTTGGACACATAGAAGGAGGCACATATCCAGGGCGTAAACACGCTATTGCTTTTTTAACTTCTGGTTGTTCAATGCATGTGAAACTACTGTTCGTAGCATAAATAGCCCTAGCAATTTGTTTATCTATTTCTTCTTTATCGGACTTGCTTGTCCGTATAACAAAAGAAGATAAAGTTCCAGCAGTCAAGTTAGATGTTCCTTTTCTTTTTTTACTGAATGGTTTTGGAGATAAGAGCGATTGGGACATATTTCGTCAACTTGTGAGTCTTGTAGCAAGTTCATATATGAGGTAGAGCTGCTACTCATACTTGGCTGTTGTACCTGCAATAACATAACATAATATAGTTCCTCGTTTCAAAAATTAAAAATAAACTAAACACTAAACACTCTAAACAGTTACGATAAATATTTTTCAACAAAATATATTTGTTTTTTAAGCATATTCATTATTTACTTATCGCATTTATAGTAAAAAAATTAGAAAATTAATTATTTTCTCTATCACACATTACGCAAATAATGAGCCCGCAATTACCACCCTTCCACTAAAGGACATATATTTATTTTGGTCTAACATATTTAAAATTCCCAATATCCTTAACTTTTTTCGATCAGTTTATATGAAATTCAATTAGATATAGAAACAAAAATGAAACAGGACGCCCATGACAAAATGACTTACGATATAATAAATCAAATAATACTGGTAAACTGTACTTACATTTAAATCTAGTCCTGAACAAGTACTAGCAGTACTGGCACTATCACTAACAATACTAACATCAGTAACATCCGTATCTACTAGAACTGCTCCCGTTTTCTGACATGCCTCAAAGTGTCTCTTCATCCGTTCAGCTATTCCTTGTAATTCAAATTTGCATTTTTTACAGGTCGCTCTGCTTCCCGTTTTTCCGTCTGATTTATTAGATTTCTCGATAAAATATTGCCAAATAGGGTCTTTTTTTCTACCACCACTTCGGGACATTTTGAAAACATAATACAATAAAAAAATTTCTTATGGGCCGACTTGCCGACTATAAGAAGAATGAATTCGTCTCCCGTGAACCGCACATTATAAAGACGAAGAATTTTCTTGTGACAGGAATATTTTCTTGTTTCGACAGGGAAATTTTCACGTTAACACAAGTTTTTTGGTACGTCACGTCACCGAGACGAGTTTCTAATTGTCTGAACAGCAAATTAATATACAAATACAGGAAAATAATAACATTATTGCCATATTTAAGGAAAAAATCAGTACAAACTGATTTAAATCAAAAAAATCAAGATTTAATCAAAAAAATCTGATTTTTTGATTTTTTCAAAAAAATCGTGATTTTTTCCAACTCTGATTGTATATACTCAGAAAATATCACAAAACCAATACTTTTATCATCTTCTAAGCTGCAAAATGCTGAGACTAAAATGCCATATTTTTAAAAGTGACAATGTAATTGCACATTGTTGGGTCAACAAATATGCTATGCCCATAATTTGTATGGTGGTAACATTTATTTAGTTTCTCAGAAAATACTCCTTAAGATGTATCGCTAGAGAGAAAGTCTTTCAGTCTCTTTTGGAATACTCTCATACACTCATGATCTCCTTCAGGTTGTCTGACAGATTCTTGAATATTTTAACGCAGGTGTAGTGTGGGGATTTCTTTACTGTGAGGTTTTGTGTTTTGATATAACTAATCAGCAGCTTTTCTTGTAGGGTAATCATGTACATTCTGTTTCTGCAGAAATTTATTTCTGTTTCTAAATACATACATCGCACATTTTAAACTATATATACAGGTCACTGTTAATATCCAAGATTTTTTGATGGCATCTCTGCAAGACTGAAGATTTTATTCTCATGGGGTATAAAACTTTGGTTGAACCAGGTGAAAAACTGTGGTTCTTCCATCTATCCATTGTTTGAAACAGTGTATAATGTACCAGTAAACATAGATGGGAAGCCCGACAAGAACAGCACTTAGGCTCATTGGGGCCTATTGTGCTATTCCCCCAAGTAGGCATGTCAGGCCAAGAGCCCACTCCTTTTTAGAATTGAAAGGATCCTTTCAGGTTGAGCAAGAACCACGTTAGGTTTCACACAAGCAAAGCAGTCTGGTGTTGATTAAAGAGTCACTATTAGGCGACATCGACAGACTAGATGCTCAGAAGTTTCATTTACCTCTGCACAAAACCTGGAGTATAGATTGTTGTCGAGCCAATTTTATGCAGATAATATTTCACCAGGCAGTGTCCAGTTAGGACCCCATTAATGGTTCTTGGACTCTGTTTAGTTTTAGAAGCCTATTACACTCAGAACGACTAAAAAGGCCTAATATGTATAATGTACCAGGATATGCTTTCTCTGATGTCCATCTTGCTCGTATTCCAGTACCCTTAAACACAATTAATGGTGGCAAAACTGAAGCATCTGCCCTTTCACGTGCTAATACAATGGTAGATTCCCTACCTCATCCCCCCCAAAACTCTATTTGAAGGTTTGCCCTTTTCGCCTATTGGCCCTAAATGGCTTAGATCATCATAAAACTTATAAATTACATCAAGTTTTCTTGCTTTTTTCCTACATTTTTGTAGATGTTCCTGTTTTTCCAAAGACAAAAAGTCATTATGCCTTTGAAGGAATAGATAATACCAATCTTTTCCAGGTCTACCATTACAAAAAGGTGTTGTCATATGGTGGTTCTGTAGTTCTCTATATTCTGTTCATCTCTTTTCTTATATATTGGTATTACTTTTAGTGGAGATGGAAAGTTGTTGCTATTTACACAATACCAGTAGACTTTTTGTTTTTTAGGTCTGGAATGATACTTATAAAAAGCCCTGTAATCAAAAACATTTCCACTCTAGGGAAAAAGACCAGTGCATTCCATAAATCTGGGTTATGTTACTTTTGTACTGCTGATTTAGTAAATTAGTTTCACTAATTGTCAAGCAACTTATTAGTTTCAAATAGCATATGCAAACCTCGATACTCTAACAGTTTAGAACCAGTTTCAGCAAGAAAAAATAATTGATGGTATCTTGAATATGTTCACCTAAATATTATTTTGGAGCAGCTTTGTATGAGAAACTTATCTTTTTGTATATTCCCTTAATAATAAAATTAATAATAATAATTCTAACAGAAAAATATACAGAATACAAATGAATATGATAATGTTTATGATCTTAACCGTCTTCAATTGTTTGTTAAATAGATTAAATTTTAATATTGTACTGAGGTGTTTTATATCAATTTTCTTTGTAATTCTTTGCCCTTCCTAGTGATATTTTTGGCTTTCTGCATCCTAGCATTCATACTCTTTTCATTCTTTGGACCATTCTAGAATACGAAAGGCATAATTTTTATAGGCATAAATTACCTAAATAAAACTAATGAATTTTGTCATCTAGTAATGCATATTTCGATGCAATCATTCTGTTCATTTATATTTTTTTTTAACATTGACAAGTGGCTCTTATGAAATATACCCTGCAGAATGCTTAATGTTCCAAATAGTAAAATCAACTCGAATGTCAAATAACTCTGCGAAAAACTATGTCATATACATAAAAAAAGTGATATGCAATAATAAAGATTTCCAATTATAGAAAATAATACATGAATTGTAACAGAAGTTCACATAACTATGTGAATAAGAATAGACATCAGATGTATACAGACAGAAAACATTACAAAACCAATAATTTCTTTAATTGCCTCTTCAGCTTCAAATTGGTGATACAACAAATGATCTAAGCCTAAAATTTATATGGTTGTATCTTTCTAAAAATAGTTGAGAATGTCTTGTTCTCCTAATACCTTTTTGTACTTTTTCGATTCTGTTGATGTGACAATATTATAAATTTCTGATTGTAGACAGTATTCTGAAATGCTCCGAATGAATGGGTTATAAAAACACCCAATTAATGATACTTATGGCTCAGCTTTGTATATGAATCTTATCTTTTCGTATGTTCCCTTAATAATAATAGTAATAATTATAATAGAAAAATATGCATAGGATAAAGTTTGTGATCTTAAAAAGTTGAAAAAGTTATCACGGTGTTCAAGGCATGGGTTACATATTTTTTTGACATGCTCTCAACATATTGGTATTCTGCACTCTCAACACATTTAAAAAAGTCTTTCTTTTCTTTACAGTCAGGCACATGTAACATATTTTTTTTGGTAGCCATGCCTTCATCGTTAACATTTTGCAGGTGGTTTTGAGTAGTGTCTTCTATTTGCAGTATGCTACAAATTCTCAGTCGAAGTTCTTTTGGCAATTTATTGTTCTTGGTAATTCTCATTTGCATATATGGGTTAGAGATAATTGTGGAGCAAACATGCAAAACCCGATAAATCCATATTTATTAGTTTTGAGATATTGGACAAAAACGTGTACAGCTGAATCAGCTGAACACATTCAGACAAAAATATTTTTATTAAAATATTCACACAGCAAAATAAAAGCATATTTCCAAACTGTATATAAACTAAATAAAAAAGAAATAAAATATTTTTATGAAAACTAAATATGGATAGCCGCTTCCTCTTCCAAAGTTCCATGCAGTAATGCCCGGTACCACTGAAGATCCTCTAATGTCTCCCAATTTATACCAAACTGCTGATTTAGTAAATTTTGTAGAGACTTTTTTTTCCTTTCTGGAATGCCTCGCTTTATTGGATTTTCAATTATGTTTAAATCTGTATCAGAAAATTTAGGTTTTAGCAATTTTTCAAGCTTTTCGGCCTCTGAAGTAAAGAAAAAATTTTCGTAGGTGCATATCTTAACTACTCTGCCATCACCAAATTTTTGAAAAACTACCCTCTTAATTTCTGAAAGCCCCTTAACTTTTTTCAAAGCAACCTGTAATTCTTTTATATCAAACAATCTCCAATCGATGCCCATTCGTATAACGACTCCTACTTTTTCTTAAATTTTTTCATACTCTTCTCTTGATATAATAGTGCTTTTAGGTCTAAGAAGTTTTTCCACCCTCCCAAATACTCGGTCGGCTGGTAAAAACGAATGGGCCCTTACAGGAAAAACTATGAGCAATTTTGTTACTTGTAGGGGAGCTTTGAATCTCAGCCAGAAATAAAAAGTGTGCGTAATATGGGTATTTTTATTTTGCCCTCCGCATCCATCGCAAAAGAGCCGCACGGAAGTAATATTCTCATAATCCAAGGAATCTAAATAATTTAGCAGCGCGGATCCTACCTCGATTGATCCCCTTCCTGCTTGAACTTCAGTCCATGTAAAAAAAGTTGGACTTTTTGACTGACTTTCAACGCAGCAAAAAACGTACATGCTGACTTGTTGAGCGTAAAACGCATCATTAATAGGCGTTTTTGGTAACGGCTGAATTTGCTGTAAGTCAAAACAAAACGTTATTGCAATATCGGGGTTCTCTTTCAATAGACTATAAAAAGCATTGCTTCTATTTTTGTGCACTCTAACTTCAGTACGTAACTCTGATTTCTTTTCTATATCGGATTCCTTCTTAATCATATATTTAAGTCTAGTACATTTTGAACAAACGTCGGTGGCTGGACTGGAGAACCCAATATTAAACTCGTTTAGAAACACCCTTCTAAACATGGCAAAGTTTACTCTGTGCTCAATATTACATTGACTTGAATACATGCTATGTAACAGTTTTATATTTAAGTCGGCAGCTAAATAAATTCTTTTGGACTTAGCCCTATTATAGTGACTTTCTTTTCCTTTTAGTTCCTCAGTAAACTCTCTAACTTTGACTTTTTTCTCACAAGATCTGCCAGATACATGATCCTCGCCTCGTTTTTCTTTCGGAATATTCCCTTGAGACATAACCTGAGCTACGTGATTAATTCTATCTTTTTTCATATTCACGCATTTCAAAAAGAAAGCTTGGCATACCTGAATTTTTTTTCTAGTCACTCTTTTTGGCAGAAAATAATGGACAGAAAAATTGCGACACCTGGGCTGCCTTCCCTTCGTAGGCCTTTGCCTAATAATTGGTACTACAGACATGTAGTGGCACAGTTTGATATCTTGATCTATTTTTTTTTTTCATCGTTTACTTATTGTACATCGGACAAGTGGCCCTTCTGAAACGTACACTACAGAATGCTAAACATTCCAAATGGTACGAATTCGCATGCAAGGTCAAATAGATAAAGTAAAAAGTATAATAGCCCTAAGAGGCATGTCGAATAGAAATAAAGAAAAAAAAAGAACACACAATAGTTCGTCAAAAAAGCAACACAATACATAAATAATTAAAATACAAGTGAATAAAAATAGATACAAAGTATACATAGATATAAAACAATCATAAAAGCAATTCGTTTAATCGCCTTTTAAGCTGTAAAGTGCTTAAACTGAAAATGTCATAATTAGGGAAGTGACGATTGTAATTGCGTACCAGTCCATCGACAAATGCGCTAAGCCCATAATTTGTACGATGGTATCCTTCAAAAAAGAGTTCAGATTGCCTTGTTCTCCTAATAGGATCCAGAAATGCGACCGACTCAAGCAACATCGGACAGTCAATATCTCCACTGAGCAGTTTGTGAAGAAAAACTAGAAGTGCCTTCTTTCTTCGAAACTCAAGTGTTTGAAGGCCACACAGAAGAGCCCTGGTATTATATGATAAACCCTGGTACGGAAAATTAAACTTGTACAAAAGGTATTTGGCAAATCTATTTTGGACTTTTTCGATTTTATCGATATGGCACTGACACGATGGACTCCAAACTGTAGAACAATACTCCAGAACGCTGCGAACAAGTGAGTTATAAAGACATCCAATTGCTTTAGTATCTGTGACATGTTTTGTTTGCCGCTTTATAAAGCCCAACAGCCTGAAACCCTTCAGCACAATACTATCAATGTGCAGACCAAAAGTTAAAGTCTCATCAAAAATAACGCCCAGGTCTGTAAAGGAACTAACAACTTCAAGACTCATGTTATCTATGAAGTAGGAGGAGATTATGGGTTTAATGCGTTTATGAAAACGGAGCACTTTACATTTAGAGACATTAAGAAGATGGTTAATGTTGCACCATTTGATAAGCTTTTGCAAGTCTGATTGCAGTGGATTAGATTCAGAGGAAACTGGTGAAAAGAATTTTAAATCGTCTGCGTATAAGAGACACTTAGACGCTTTAAAGCATGATACTATACTATACTATACTATTTTGTGGTTGTTTGCAAAAATTTTGCCTCGAATATCTCTGACGTCACTTATTGCGATGCTTTCACAGTAATATGTAGGACCATTATGTTTAAATCCTTTCAAAGTTATTTAAATCAGGATCGTTATCATGGTATCTAAAAAAGAGGACGCAGTGTAATAAAATGGATATCCAAAAAATACCTATGTTTTACCTCTGTTTTCTCTGCTCCTGCCTTATTTCTTCATTTTTCTTTCTTTTTCTACTTCCTATGCTGATGTCTGATACACTAACTTCTCCTTCTTCCATTGTGCTTAACAAATAATACAAATTTAAACAAAATGTTTTGAGTGCAAAGTAAAACGTACTCTGCCGGCTGTGCGCGTCTACTACTCAGTCTAAAAACATCTCTGTGGAAAGGAAACAATAACACTCTTCCTCATCGAACCCTTTAATTACATATCATAAACACTTATTTCGCAAAAAAGAAATCTATAGTTGCCTTGTTAGTTCTGTATGAACTTCCATGATATGGAAATAGATGGCGGAAGTATACAAAATGGCCAAAATGCTAATTTATTTTTTATCGGTTTTTGCTTAAAATTTGAATTTATCGGGATTGCTTGAAATCTAAAGTTCTGGAGCGAAAGATGGCAACAAAATTAGTAGGATTCTGTACTTAAGTAAAAAAATTGAAAAAGTGGATTTATCAGCTTTTGCATGTTTGCTCCACAATTGTTTGCACTTTTTAGTAGAAACCTGGTTTCTATATGAAAGATTATAGGTAGAAGGAATACATTTTTTGTCTTGTTTTGAATCTAAATGAACATTGGTCACAAATCTTGCTAAAAACTTCATTCTAATTTATCTTCTCCAGTAATTAATACTATAAATTTTAATTTTGTTTTATGGTGCAGTTTTGTATCTGAATCTTATCTTTTGGTATGCTCCCTTAATAAGAGCAATTGAATCTCTTATTATTTTTTAAATATATTTAATGTTCGAAGAATCATTATTAATATATTTGCCCTCTGTAGTACCAAAAATGATTAATTTGTACTTGAATTTGTATCATTTACCAAAACAGTTAAAAATCTTCATACAGGGTCCGGCAAAATGATCTCCCACATTTTAATCTTTAATAAAAACGCCATTGTAAATGTTATTTAATTTTTTTTATTATTAAATGGAAATCTACACTATGCCATTTGTTTTCATTAAGTTTTGAAAATTACAGAGTCCAAGTGGCGACCATTTTTTTCGATGCACATTCGAAGCTGATTTCTAAAGGTTTCCATCACTTGAGCAGTTATTTGAGGCGATATTCCTGCAATTTCTTGGCGTATTGCTGCTTTCAGTTCGTCAATGGTTCGGGGATGGTGTTCAAAGACCTTCGCTTTCAGGTAGCCTCAAAGAAAAAAGTCGCATGGGGCAAGATCGGGAGAACGCGCAGGCCACCCAACATCTCCACGTAACGAGATTACGTGTCCTGGAAACATTTCCCTTAAAACGTCCATTGACCTTCTCGCCGTATGAGCTGTAGCTCCATCCTGTTGGAACCACACATCCGGATGTTCAAGTTCTCTAAGTTTTGGTTCCAAAAAATTACGTAGCGTGTCGATATATCGATCAGCAGTTACGGTAAACCCGGCCACCCTCTTCAAAAAAGTAGGGATTCCAAACGCCAAATGATCCAACAGCACACCAAACAGTAACACGTGGGCTGTGAAGTGGCTTTTCATGCAGCTGCCGCGGATTTTCTGGTGCCCAGTAGCGAAAATTCTGCTTGTTCACACTGCCAGATAAGTGGAAATGCGCTTCGTCGCTCGTAATTAAGACAGCGTTTTGTGGGACGTTTTGAAGAATGTCGTTAGAACATACTCTGCGATTTTCCCAGTCTCGTTCACTAAGTTCTTGCACGATCATAATTTTGTATGGGTGAAACTTCAGTTCTGGGTGTAAAATTCTTCTCACAGAACTATCTGACAAACGCAAAGCAGAAGCATGTTTACCAGCTGAACGGGTAGGAGATCGTTCCACTGCTTCTCTCACAGCTGCAATATTTTCAGGTGTCCTAGCACTTCTGGGTCTGCCAGTTGATTTTCTTTTTAAGGCTGAACCTGTGGCTGTAAAGTTTGAAACCCACAACAGTATTGTTTTGCGATCTGGAACCGGAGCATGTCTACCAAGCGCGAAGTGAGTACGAAAATTTCTTTGCGACGTCGTCACAGATTCGTTATTTTTCATAAACGATTCGATAATGAATGCACGATGCTCGCCCGTCCAATTCATGGCGACAACTGAAATGGCAGTCATGGTTTGTTTTGACTTCGTGTTAGTTCTTTGCGAGAACTCTTACACGGTTATGTATGGGTGTGCCGTACAGCTTTTTTGATTTTCGCCCTCATGGGTGGTTTTTGAAGTATAGGATTAAAGGGAGGGGGTGTGGGGTTGGTGGGAACAGGGGGAGTGGTTGTGAAGATTTATTGTTTTTTTTTTTTTTTTTTTTTTTTTTAAGTAATCACTGTTTTAATGTTTTTGTATGGCGAATTAATGTTTGTTGGTCTGTCAAATAGTTCTCGTATAATGGGGTTTGTGTGGTTGTTGAGTTTGTCTATGAAGATGGTATGTTTTTGTACAAGGTGTTCATGTATAGTGTCCATGTTAGTTGCTTGTCTGATTTCTGTGTTACGGATGTACCAAGGGGCTCCTGTGATATTTCTGAGTATTTTGTTTTGTAGTCGTTCTAGTTTGTTTTTGTTTGTTTTGGAGGCGTGACAGAATGCCATGGCTCCGTAGAGTATTTTCGGTCTAATTATTTGTTTGTAGATAAGTAGTTTGTTTTGTCTTGTCATTTTACTTTTTTTGCCAATCATGGGATAAAGTTGGTTGTAAAGTGCTTTGCCTTCTTGTATTTTTGTTTGCAAGTGTTTGTTGAATGTAAGTCTGTTGTCTAGATGGATGCCAAGGTATTTAATGTGTGTTTCCCAGGGGATGTCGTTGTTTAGTAGAGTTAGGTTTGGTATGTGTACGTTTCTTTTTCTTGTGATGAGTATTGCTTGTGTTTTGTTTGTGTTTATTCGGATTTTCCATTGGGTTGCCCATTCTAGGATGTTGTCGAGGTGGTTTTGTAGACTTCTATGAATTTGGTTGTGATTTTTGGAGGTTGAGAATAGGCAAGTGTCGTCGGCGTAAATTGATAGTTTGGAGAATTGTGGTTTTGGTATGTCTGCGGTGTATAGGTTGTAGAGTATAGGAGATAATGGCGAGCCTTGTGGGACTCCTGCTTCCATGGTTTTAAATGTTGAGTGTTCGTAGTTAATTGTAGTGTAGAAAAGTCTGTTAGTTAAAAAGTGTCCTATAATTTTTGTGAAGGGTAGTGGAATGTTGAGTGTGTCGTTCATTTTTGTTATTAGTCCGTCGTGCCAGACTCTATCGAAGGCTTTTTCGACATCCAGGACTACTATTCCCGTGGAGGCACGGCGTTGTAGTCCTAGAGTTGTTTCTTCGATTAGTCTAGTTAGTTGTAGTTCTGTCGAGTGTTCCTGTCTGAATCCGAATTGTTCGTCTGGTATTGTGTTATTTGTGTTTAGGTGCGTTTGTAGTCGGGTGAGTAGTATTTTTTCAAAGATTTTTGCAAAAGATGATAGGAGGCTGATAGGTCTCCAGTTTTGAGGGAATTTTAGGTCTTTGTTGGGTTTGGGAATTAGTATGATTGCTGCAGTTTTCCATGCTGTGGGGTAGTAGTTGTTTCGTAGGCAATTGTTTATTATTAGCGCGAGGTGGTTTAGTATTTTGTCTGGTACGTTTTTTAGAGTTCTGTTTGTGATTTTGTCGGGTCCTGGTGCTTTTTTGCTGTTTGAGTTTTTAATAATGTCTCTTATTTCTGCTGCTGATGTTTGTTGTAGCGTTTCGTTTGTTTGTGTGTTGAGTATTGTGTGAGCTCTGTGTGTTATGTTTTCTTCGTGGTCTATGTCATCGTCTTCGTGTTCGTTTAGTGTGAATTGGTTTTCGAGCGAGTTTGCGAATGTTTCTGCTATGTCTGAGTGAGTGTAGACTATTCCTGTTGGTCCGTGCATGGGGGGTATTTTGTGCGTGTTTTTCCTTTTAGTGTTTTGCTGAGTTTCCACATAGAATTATCTTGTGGGGAAAGCCCTTCTAGGAAGGATTGCCATTTGGTGTTTTTGTGTTCTTTTATGAGTTTTTTGATATTGTTTGTGATTCTGTTTGCTTGTGTGTTTAGTCTGTGGTCTCCTGTAATTCTTGCTTGTCTTTTTAGTCTGTTGCGTTCTGTTATTTGTTGTCTTATTTCTGGCGGAAGTGAATATGGGTTGTTTTGTTTTGTGTGCACTGTGGTTTTTGCGTGTTCTGTGGCATCGTTTATTTTGTTAGTTAGGTATTCTATGGCGCTATCTGTTTGTTCGTTAGTATGTATGTTTTGTGGGTCTGCTGTGTTTAGTGTGATGTGGTCTTTAAGTTTATTCCAATTTATAAATGTTTGTGTGTGGGATTCTAGTTTTTCGTATAGGTCCCCTATTTTTAGGGCGATAGGTGTGTGATCTGAGGATCCTAGGTCTTGTAGGTTGTCTATTTGTGTGTTGTAAGGGAAGTTTTTTGTGAGTGCTATGTCTAGTATGTCTGGGGATAAAAAGTGGAAGTGTGTAGGTTCTAAAGGTGCGTGTACGGAGATTAGTTCCTTGTTTGTGTAGTTGTATAACATTGTTCCTGCTCGGTTTGTGGACTTGCAACCCCAGCGTCGTGATTTGCTGTTTAAGTCACCTGCTACTATTGTTGGGTAGTTTGTGTTGAATATTGCGTCGAGTTCGTCTGTGTCTAGTTGTGCAGTGGGTGGTTTGTATACAGAGTGAATTTTTATTGTGTTGTCGTGCATATGTATGTATATTCCGGTGTGTTCTAAGTTTTCTGTGTGAGTGTGATGGAAGAGTTCGTGTTTTATGTTGTTTTTTATTATAATTGCTGTGCCTCCCCCTATTCTGTTAGGTCTGTCTGTCCTGTATATTGTGTAGTTATTGATTGAGTATGTTGTTTGTGGTTTAAGGTAAGTTTCTTGTATTAGAGCTACGTCTACTTTGTTGTCTGTTAGAAAGTTTGCAAACTCGTGTCTTTTAGGGTAGAGCGAGTTTGCATTCCAGCTGATTATGTATAGTTCTTTGGGTTTAGTTGTTCTGTCCATTTGTTAGGTTTAGGAGAGTTTTGAATATTGGTCTGTTTTGTATGAGTTGTTCTAGGTGGGTGAGTCTTGTGTTTATTTCTTCGTCGTTTAGGGTGAGGAGAAGCAGTAGGGGGTTGCTGCTATTTTGCCCTATTTGTGTGTTAGTCTCGTTGTTTGCTGTGTTGTTCTTTTTTGTGAGTTGTGCAAAAGTTAAGTTTTGGGATACTTGTCTAGATGGGGGTTTGGGAGTGATGTTGGTGGTTTGTGGTTGTTGGCTCGTGTTTGATTGTTTATTGTTTGGGTTTTTGGGATATCTTGAATCGCTGGCGGGGTGGTCTCCATTACAATTGCAACATTTTGGGGGGGATGTGGTGTCTGGTTTATTACAGTTTTTGTAGAAGTGGTCACCTGCGCAACGATGGCATTTTGGGGCTGCGTTACAGTTTGAGAGTGAGTGTCCAAATTGCTGACATCTGTGACATTGGGGGATGTGTCTTGTTTGTGAGCTTTTTTGCGGTTCTATTGTTACTGTCATATGACAGAGTCTGTTCACGTCGTAAATGTGCGTTTGTTCTTTTGGGATGAGACATTTAACCATGCTGGTTTCGTAATTTTTCCTGGTGCCTAGTTTAAACCAAGCGACTTCGCTTGGGGTAAATCCTAGGTTTTCAATGTCTTTTTGTATGTCAGTTATTGGTATTTTTTTGTCTAGTCCTTTGATGATTATGTTATGTTGTTTATCTTCGGGCAGGAAGTATGTGTGGTATTCTACATTGTTATTTTTGAGGAATGTCGTTATTTGTCTATGGTCGTTGGGTGTATCGGGGGTGAGAGATATCCCTAGTTTGTCCTTCTTGGGGGGGGGTAATTTTAGGTTTTTTTCTTTTAGGGCTTGATGGATTTTAATCCAATTTGGTGTACTTCTGATTATTATGGGAACAGTTTTGGGTTTGTGCTGTTGGGGAGTGTTGTTCGTGGAGTTGTTTGTGTTTTGTATCTGCTTGTTGAAGATTGAGATAGGTTTGTTAGATTTTGGTATGTTGAGGGGAGTTTTGTCTAGTGTGTTTTTTGGTTTTAAAGCTGGGAAGTCGTCGTGATTTTCGTCGACTTCCATACTGTTGTAGGTGGGTGTTGTAGATGTGGTTACGGGTATGTTGGGGTTTGTTGTATTGCTAGGTGAGTTTGTGGTTTTCGGTTTTTTGATTTCCTCTATGAGTTCGTCGATTTTTTTGTTTAATGAGATGTTTGTGTCTGTTAGTATTGTTAACTTTTGAGTTAGGGTGTTGTTTTGTGATTGTAGGTTAAGTATTAGTGATTCGAAATTTCTTATTTTGTTTTTTAGTTCCTTGTTCTCTTCGAGAAGGTCACTGTTTTCTTTTTTTGATGTTTTTTCAAGGTTTTTTGAGTGTGGTGTTTTGGTTGTGGTGGATGTTTTGTAGGGAAGGATTAGTGGGGCAAGGATTGAGGGGGATCTGTTAGGCTCACCCATTTTTTTAAGTAGTCTTCTTTTCCTGTATGCTGGGATATAGATTCTTCTGGGCGGGCTAGGCGCAGGCTCCGAGGGTCCTGGCGCTGTGTCTTGATTTTGATCTTTTTCTTCTTTGTCTATTGTTTTTATTGTGAGACTATTGCACTTTTTTTTGATTGGTGCCGTTTTGACGGTTTACTATGCACTGGTTTCACTTATAACTATGGACCGAATTCACTGATGCTGCTCGCTTGGCTGACGCACTATTATCTGAAATGGCAAGGCGCGAGCTACCGGCTAAATACACTAAGCTCCCCTTCTCTTCAGTGATTCGTGCGCAGCGGCGGTACAAAATGTGGGAGACCATTTTGCCGGACCCTGTATCTTGCTCTTTTGTACATTTAATATTAATAGAAGGTTTTTAAAGTTGCTTAAAATATGTTTGATTTTAATTAAAATTCTTGCCACTTGGGTACATTTTTATATGTGAATCTTGTTTGGCATGTTTTTGTCCTTAATATGAACAATATTTAATTACACATTCTGCTGAACCACTTTTTACTTCTCTGTATGATACTGTTTTATGAAATATTTAGATTAATATTTTTAAAAGCTTTAGCATTTAAAAATTTTGCAGGTTCATTTGAAAACATTTTTTTTCTTTTTTATGACAACACTGAGATGGTGGTTTAAATTTGTATAACTGGATTCTAATTTAAGTTACTAAATATAAAAATCTTCTTTAATATTGTTCATTTAAAATTCTCTTATTCCTTAGCAACATTTTATATGTTAATCTTATCTTTTTCTTAGTTCCCTTATTAAAAATATCTTAAATATTGGACCCTCTATAAATCTTATTTACCTATGTTTCCAATTTTTCTGTTTAATAATAATTGTCATTGGTCGTGCATAGCTTAGTATTAAAGTTTACTCTTCATAACAAAATAATATTGCAGCATATTGTTGCAGGTTATAATTTCTATTTAGTCCTGTGACAGTTTTGTTTATAGCCAAGAGATCTCTCTATTATCAGCATCTTAAATCATCTTACAATCTACTTTAAAGCTGTCATCAGTCAAGAGTAAAAAATATTGCAAAGTGATATGGCTAGTCTTGAGGATATAGTGCATTTCTTGTGGCAGATCTTTTTTTGAGTTCTCTACCAGCTCTTCTTCCACTGGATGGTATAGTGGTAATCTGTGGCAGCAGTCTAGTTATTCTGGCAAGGCTGTGTGTCTTTTTATTTGTATTTGATATTATCTTGTTAGCTGTGTCATATGCATTTGTGCATCATGTCTGATGATCAATTTTGTCTTAATTTTAATACAGTTTTCATTGTGAATCTTCCTTTTTTATATTTCTTTATTATTGAAATCAACTTAAATGTGTAATAATAAACGTTTTGCAATAATACTGAATAACTTAACTGTAGGTTTGGACAAATAAACAATTTTTGGTGTGTATGATTATTATCTGTTCTTTTTTAAATTTCCACTTGAAATACAGTTCTCTCAAAGCCTTCATTTGACACTGTACCATTTACCTTGACGCATTTGTTCTTCATTACCTGAAGTATATTAATCTCAGGTTTCTGACAAATGTTTTTTTTTAAAGTGAAGTTAACTGAAAACAATCCTCTATTGTTGACCATTGAGTAATGGGAAATTAGTAAAATTTTTTGGGGTGTTGGGGTTACGAAGTAGGGATGGTACCTCTCATACTGAACAGTCGCATTGTATCAAGAGATATAGTGGTTCAGTGTGTTTGGTTCCCACTTGGTACCCAGCTCTCATCTATGGCTCCAAGTAGCTACCAAGAAGTAGCGGCCACACCCTGGTAAACCGTGTCGACTCACGGGCTAAACTAGATGAGGGTAAACCAATGTCAATTTATTGTTAAAAATGCCACTTATTTTTCTTAAGAAATAATGGGCCTTAGATTTAAAGTGTCGATTATAGCAAGTTAAGTGGGGTAAATGATGATGGGTCAGTTGAGGAGTAGAATTTCCAAACACATTTTTTACCAATGTTTTTGTTTTGAGTGTTAAATGGCACTACACAATCTATGCTAGCTTAGGCATGCAAAACACAGTAGTTCACTTCTTTTCTCAACCGACATCCTTTCCAAACAGGAGAGAACATAAGTCTGATAGGTGTATGTTGATTGCACACCAGTACAATATGCATACTCCTGTTTTGTGATTTTTGCAGTGATGCCTTACTATTATTATCAAAAAGAAAAAGTAAACTGGGACAATAGTCAAAATGCGGCTGTATTATAGTATTATATACCATAATCCTGGAGTTTATGCTTAAATGTTTTGCTACCCTTGAAAAAAAGAATAATTTTTTTGAAATTTTTTTATGAATGTATTCAAAGTCACTTTTAAAAGATAAAAAATTGCCTATAAAAAAACCCATATATTTAACTTCTCTCACCGGTTCTAGCCGAGATCTATATAATTCAATATTCACATTGTTTATAGTTGAATATTTATACTTTGTTGTTGAAATCATTGCCTTAGTCTTATTGATATTTATAATATTTATAACAAAATATTGCTACTTCAAATTTATCATTATCAATTAATTTACTCCATGTAGCCATTGTAAGGCGGACTCACAAGAATGATGTTTTCTAAAGCCAGATTGGTTTGAGAAAAGTAAACCGTTTCTATTAAAATAATTTATCACCTGTTTGTGAGCAGCTATTTCTATGATTTTTTCAAGAGCTGGAAGGGGTGTTTATGGGACGAAAATCAATGGCATTTATACTGTTCGATATTTAAAAAATAAAAATAATATAATAAAATAATTTTGTTCAAAATAGGACAAGTGTCAGTGCCAGCACTATATCTGCTTGTTTACAAAAAGGGTTTCTGTAAATCGATCCATTGTTAAAAGTTTTTTTGTTTAAATTCCTTTTGTGGAATTCGTTTTGTCTACACTATTTAAATAATTTTTCAAACAACCAGAACACATTTTCTGAATATAAATAAAAGTAACTATTCACTGTATAATAACCCAATCTTGATGCAAAAATCAACTTTATAATCTCAGTTTAGCCACTAAAAAATATATGGGAGCAATTATTGTGAAAAAAAAACCTAAGGGTGCTATTTAGAGAATAGATGTAGCCACCGGTTTAGGTTAGTGGCGACATCGAACAACTAAAAAGATTTTAGAAAGAAATATGTTTACCATTATATGGCCTGATCAAAGTATTCTAATCATTGATTCCCCACAGATCCTGGCACACCCTGTAACATTTTTATCTACCTCTTAAAAAATAAAATAAACTGTGGTCCATGGAGAGTGAATGGCCCTAAACTACGCAGATAAAAATAATGCAACAAAATTTCTATAAAAAGCATCAATATTTATTAACAAAAATTGTTACAGATCTAATTCTAATTAAACTTTTAAGTAAAGGTCTTGTTTTTAAACAGCTATTATTTCCTGGTTATGATTAATTAATACTTCTTCCTTCAAATCCTGCTGCAATAGCTGAAACAAGTATACAATATAAAGCCACAAACATTCACAATTTATAAGGTATAAAACCTTTATGTGTCATAGATCAACGAAAAATACTGTCACAAAAGTAAAATTACAAATTATAGTATAACTAAATTTCTCTTAAATGTTACTACTTTTGAATCGACACATTTCTAGATTTGTAAGTTCTTTTGTATATTTAATTTGATAATTAAAAATAAAATACTGCCTATAATTAACTTTTAGTATGACAATCTTTTATTGAAATGAACAAAAAAAAGTTGTGTAATACTGAACATTGTTAAGTATACCTATATATATATATATATATATATATATATATATATATATATATATATATATATATATATATATATATATATATATATATATATATATATATATATATATATATATATATATATATATATATATATATATATATATATATATATATATATATATATATATATATATATATATATATATATATATATATATATATATATATATATATATATATATATATATATATATATATATATATATATATATATATATATACAGTGTGTCTACTTAAGTTCTCTACATATGGGAAACTTTTTTATTAGTAGTTTTATGGAAAAAAGGTACTATAATAATAATATTTATTGGTCTCAGGAAAAAAATACATTTTCATAGACAAGTCAATGGTACAATTAAAAGTATAAGTAAAAGCCTTAAATAATGGTAAGATTATGACATAAGATAGATAAAAAAATATAAATTACACATATTACATAATTTGTATAGAAAAAATATTACATAACACTATAACATTACAGACTGACTTTATGAGTTTTATTTGAGTAAAATATGTAGATCTCTGCTCTCTCTCAAAGCCACCCCAAAATCATTAATTGAGTAAGGTGCTAACTGAACTATATACTTTTTAAGTCGAAACTTAAAAGAATTTAGGTTTGATTCTCGTATACTTAAAGGAAGCAAGTTAAATGCGTTTATTCCAACAGAGCTTAATTTTTGCAAACGTGAATTTGAGGTTTAACAATATTATTTTTGAAAACGTGTGTCATGATCATGGAATGTCGAGTGAAGCCTGTAGTTGTTTAGGTGTTTTTTTATATATACTAATTTTTCATATATTATTTGACCATATAGGGTGACTATTCGGAGTGATGAAAAAAAGGGTTTACAACTATACCTTGGAGATATATTTGCAATTAATCTAATTGCTCTCTCCACAAGCTAGCAAGCCATAAGACAAAAGGGAATGGAAAAGAGCATGGTACGTTATTAAGGCAGCATGTTGCCCAGCTGTAATGCGGATTTTACGTATTGCAAATAAGACTGAGGAAAGTTTCTCATTCAATCTTAAGATGTGTTCTTGCCAACCCAGAGAGGTGTCAATATAAACGCCTAGAAATTTAGGTTTACTTGTTTCATCACTACAGAGAAGCTGGAACTTTAATTGAGTTGTTTTTGCTTCATTTAAAAACAGGTAATTAGCATCAAACCATACTTTTGCTTCCTCCAATACCAACTGGAAACTGTTAGCCAATGATAGCTCCTTGCCACACCTGACCAAAAACGAAGTATCGTCTGCATATAAAACTGTAGAGGATTGTTTCAATGAAATTGTCCCAGGGAGGTCATTCACATACACGAGAAACAATATAGGTCCTAGGATAGACCCTTGTGGTACACCTCGTCTAACAGATAATACTGAGCTATATTTTTCAGAAATAAACACTTGCTGATAGCGATCCTCGAGATATGACTTGAAAATCTGTAAGCAATTGCCACGAACACCGTAATAGTGCAATTTAGCCAGAAGTAAGGAGTGGTCAACAGAATCAAAGGCTGAGGATAAGTCTGTAAACAGACACCCACACTTATCTCCCCCTTCAAATGACTCATAGACATACTCTGTTAATTGATAAATGGCATCAGTGGTAGATATTCCCTTTCTAAAACCAAATTGGCTAGATGTTAAAATTTTTTGCCATTCAAAGAATGAAAGTAGGCATTGATATAGAACCATTTCAAAAATTTTTGAGAAAGTAGGAAGGATGGAGATTGGACGATAATTCCTAACATCATGTTCATCCCCCTTTTTATAGACAGGCACGACTTTAGCCAATTTTAATTTTGTTGGAAAGTGCCCTTCAGTAATACAGGTATTGATAATGTCAGTCAATGGTTCAATTATAAACTGGAGACAAGATCTGACGACAAAAGGGCTAATAGAATATATATCCTCAGTTTTTTTGTTTTTCATTCTCTGAATTGTAATTCTTAAATCACCAGGAGTTACTGGCCCAATAAAAAGTGATTCATTGATAGAAGGAGTGTTTTTATTTAGCAATGTTAGAGGACTACATGATGGGATAGGTAAATTCTGCAAAATATTGTCAGCGTTGTTTACAAAAAAATCATTGAAGTTATTTGGGTCCAGGTTATCTGGAGTCCCAGAGACTCTTTTTCGGCCTGTTTCATACTTTATGATTTCCCATACACTTTTGCTTTTGTTGTCAGATGTTGTTATTTTATCTGTATAGTAGTTTTCTTTAGCACGCAGTAACTGCCTACAATATATTTTTTTGTATTCATTGTATATATTCTTGTTTACTTTTGTTGGTGTTTGTTTATAATATTCATAAAAAAACATGTTCGAGTCTCTTGATTTTTTTATTTCAGCAGTGAACCATGGGAAATTTTGAGGATGGGTATTTTTTATATTTTTTGGGAAAAAACAGATATCAAAGTAATGCTGAAAGATTTCGAAAAATGAGTTATACTTTTCTTCGCCAGACTTTGCCAAAAAAGTATCTGCCCAATTTTCATTAAATAAATAAAGTTCAAATGTCCTTATATTTTGATCACTGTATATTCTCTTATAACAGAATGTGTTATCTCTGTTGATGTTGGAACCAAGAGAATCAATTTCTATTAATTGTGCAAAATGGTCTGACAGTCCGATATCTAATGAGAGACCTGGATTTATGACTTTAAAATTAACAAATATATTATCAATGCAGGTGGACTTACCATCTTGAGCACGAGTTGCTGTAAAAATTGTTTGGTCGAGGCCAAAGGAATGAATAATATCTAAGAAGGTGTGTTTATTATTATGCGACCCAAAAAAATCAATGTTAAAATCACCACCAATCAAAAGATTTATGTTGCTCTTGAACCTACATGACCATTCGAGTAGATCATGTTGTACAGAAAAGAATATGTCCATGTTAGAGTTTGGAGGTCTATAGACACAAACTGCTAGGAGATTGACATTGTGAACATAGCATGCTGCTATCTCGATATTCTGCTCAACAGAGAGTTTCACTAACTCACTTATCTCTGTGACTTTGTTATATTTTTGTTTGGTGTATATGCTTACACCACCATTTTTTGCATTATCTCGACAGAAACAGCTAGCAATATTGAAACCTGCTACTGGGAAACAAGACTTTTTGTTTCCCCTGAGCCTATGCTCTGAAATGAGCAAAACATCAATATAGGGCTCATCTTTCAAGAATACTTCAATCTCCGGCAACTTATTCCTAATACACTGGACATTAATGTGTAGTACGGTACTAGTACTTCCGCCCATTATTCTTTGATCCACGAAAAAATGAATTCTTATTAGTCTTATAAGGACAAACCAATATTCCATTTGGCCAAGTAGCACTATCGAACAGTTGTTCCTTTTGACTGTCATCCGCAGTAACTTTGAATGACTTATAAGTTCTGTTGGTGTTATTTTGGTTAATCTCTTCACATTCTATGTTACTTGATTTTAATTTGTGATTCAACATTGATTCTAGATTGTGCTTGTTGGTGTTGAGAGAGAACAGAGATGCAAAGACATTACAGTATTTAGGAACAGAAACCGCAGTAATATTGCTAAAACTATTACTATCATTATCAGAATCAATAATAAAAACTTCAGTGGATTTTCTGGTTACATGCTCCTCCCTGCCAGAAGTAAGGGAGACAGGAATTGGATTAGATCGAGGCTGTTGATGTCTGCCACGCTGCTGTTGGTTTCCCAGTTGATTTTGGGTGCCCGTTTTTTGCTGTGTTTTTCGGGAAGTGGTTTTTGTTTGGCTGATCGAAGGAATTTTATTTGATGTTGCTACAGATGGTAATGACTTAGATGCCCCCACAACAGTATTTGTAACAGGAACATTCATGTCATTTATTCTTCTCTTAAGGATTTCAATTTCGTTCTTCAAGGCCCAGATGTCCTGCGAGATCTGTGCAGTAATGTTCTTATGAAGCTGACTGTAGATTTCTTCAGGATTTGATATTTTATGAACTTCTGAGTTTGATCCTTCTTTTTCCTTCATCAGCAATTTTATCAAGTTCACATTTGATTCCTTGATGGCAGCTGATACTTATTCTAGTTTGGTAGACATTTGGTCTTGCAAAAATACAATTAAATGTTGTGCCTTTTCTGGCATGGGGATTGCAAGCTGCTTTACAGTGGAAACAGCGTCATCAATCTTACATAGTGATTTTGTTAAGTGATCTTTGCTGATATTTTGAAGTGCGTCAAGGATATCAGTTTTCATGCCCAGCAATTCATCTTTGACCTGAGACATATTGAAGCCATCACTCAAGAGTCTAGCAGGCTTGGTGTTTTTCTGGGACAACTCAAGTTTCTTCCTAAGAATATTTAATTCTTCCAGGGGATCCTTTTTGAGGCGGATCATTTCTTCCCATTGCTGGTTTTTTATTATACATTCTGAGCAATAAAAGCGTACTCTTCGCTTGCCCAGATTTATACAGCGTTCTTCCAATGCTGACACACCAAAACAATCTTTACAGAGCTGACATAGGCATATATCACACGTTATTGGAATCTGCGTCTTTTGGTCATTTGATAGTTTACACTTTAAACACTGGAAGGCCATGTTATAAACAATTAAGAGGCCAAGGTCCTAAATCGCGTTTTTGCAGCAGCACAATTGATATTGGGTGCTCAAGCAGTAAATGTGTAAAATTACTCTGCAAAGTGGCTGGGTTAATTGACAAGGTAGCAGATGCCTAATGGTTAGAGTTTACCAAGTTGAAAAGAGGAAGAATGAAATGTCACTGTCAATCCTCTCTTTATAAAAAGTTCTGCTTTCTGCCAAAATAATATTAAAATATTCAAACTTCAGATAGGCATATACAGGGTGCTCAAAAATTCCAAAAAATCCAAATTGACTGAAGAGAAAAGTACCTTTAATTTTTATTTTATAGCAAAATGTAATACAAAATCTTACTTAGAATAAAAAAAACATATCTAGCACTATATTCGTTGCTTCCTATCTGAAATCACTTCTTAAGGAATGTAAAACTTTAGCTTCTTACTGAAGTTCTCTACATATGGGAAACTTTTTTACTAGTATTACGGAAAAAAGGTACTCTATAAAAAGTTCTGTTTTCTGCCAAAATAATATTAAAATATTCAAACTTGAGATAGGCATATACAGGGTGGTCAAAAATTCCAAAAAATCGAAATTGACTCAAGAGAAAAGTACCTTTAATTTTTATTTTATAGCAAAATGTAATACAAAATTTTACTTAGAATAAAAAAACATATCTAGCACTAGATTCGTTGCTTCCTATCGGAAATCACTTCTTAAGGAATGTGAAACTTTAGCTTCTTACTGGCAAGTCCAGTTTCTCACCTTTGTTCCTACCTACATACCAGCAAAATTTCCTTATTTATCGATTGTTGATAATGGCATTGTCACTGCCGTTGTCAATCACAATATTTTATTACTTTATTGAAACACCAGTTTGAATATTATAGTAAAAAGAAATGCCGCTGAAATTAAGCAAAGAAGATAAAATTGAAATAATTTTAATAGTCGAAGAAAATTATAAAACATTTCGAGAAGCTGCAGACATTTTTAACAACAGACACCCCGACACAATTATACATTTCACAACAGTGGCGAATATTCTAACTAAATTCAAGGCCTTTGGAAATGTAGAAAATAACTTCACTAATTTTAATTCTAATAAACATTACATGTAAATAACTTAATTAACAATAAAAACTAACTGTTCCGTAACTGCACATTTGCCTCAACATATCCACCATCTCTTTCCATACAGGTAACCATTCTTACAGAAAATTCTCTTAAAACGTTTCTAATCATGGCAGGCGTTATGGCCTGTATCTCTTCCCTAATTACCCTCTCCAAATGATCAACATTCTGAAATGGCCTCTTAAGATACACTCTCTATTTTAAGTAGCCCCAAAAGAAATAATCAAGAGGGTTCAAGTCCGGAGATCTAGCTGGCCAGAAAATATCAGAATACCTGTCGATTACTCGTCTATTAAAGATAAAATTTTAGTATTGTCTTATATCCCTTTCTTTCTTGTTAAAGTTATTTTCTACATTTCCAAAAATCTTGAATTTAGAATATTCCCCATTGTTGTGAAATGTATAATTTTATCGGGATGTCTGTTGTTAAAAATGTCTGCAGCTTCTCGAAATGTTTTATAATTTTCTGTGACAATTAAAATTATTTCAATTTTATCTTCTTTGCTTAATTTCGGCGGCATTTCTTTTTACTATAATATTCAAACTGATGTTTCAATAAAGTAATACAAGATTGTGGTTGACAATGGCAGTGACAATGCCATTATCAACAATCGATAAATAAGGAAATTTTGCTGGTATGTAGGTAGGAACAAAAGTAAGAAACTGGACTTGCCAGTAAGAAGCCAAAGTTTTACATTCCTTAAGAAGTGATTTCAGATAGGAAGCAACGAATCTAGTGCTAGATATGTTTTTTTATTCTAAGTAAAATTTTGTATTACATTTTGCTATAAAATAAAAATTAAAGGTACTTTTCTCTCGAGTTAATTTCGATTTTTTGGAATTTTTGACCACTCTGTATGTGCAATCTCAAGTTTGAATATTTTAATATTATTTTGGCAGAAAGCAGAACTTTTCATAGAGTAACTTTTTTCTGTAAAACTACTAATAAAAAAAGTTTCCTATATGTAGAGAATTTAAGTAGACACATATATATATATATATATATATATATATATATATATATATATATATATATATATATACAGGGTGTTTGGTACATCGATAGAAAGTTTTAAAGGGGTGAAAGAGGAGGTCATTTGGAGTCATTTGGACCAAATATGTCTATATACAAAGTCGTACCGATTTCGAGATATAGGCCTTTTTTGATATTTTTATTTATTAAGGTAATTTCGGCAAATAAAAAATATTTTTGACCCTGTCAATGATTTTATTTGTTGCAACAAATTTTTTTCATACGGTTTAATATGTATTTATTAAAAAAAAAATATGAACACGTTTTTTGAAGTCCCCAAAAAAACAGCACAGTCCAATGAAAATGATTTTATGCAATGCACTGGAATTAAGTATCATCTTTGAATGCCATTTTCTTGCAAACTGCTCAATAAAAAAAATTTCAAATATGCCTATAAATTACGCAATTTTATACCCTCTTCGGAGATACTATCAGGTTATGATCAATAATTATAATTATCACTACAAATTTAACGGTTACACTTAATTTAAGTAGAATAATTTACAGATTTACTATCCGATTTTATAATTATGTATTTTCTTAAATATTGAAGACACAACTTGGAAAGTTTAATTATTTTTGATTTTGCAATTATGTAATGAAGTACTAGAATGATAAAATAATGTACTTAGAGAAATCATTTAATTTTCATCATTAAAAATGGTTGACCATAAACGTATCGTTTTTATTTTAATACCTTGGAATTAAAGGAATTTAAACATTAAAAAATATCATGTCAACAAAATATCCGTCGCTTGACCTAAATAATAATTCAATAAATACCTAAATCCACTATCGCTATTTTGATGGTTTTTATCAATTCTTTAGAAGATACAATAATTATTACTTTAACAATGCACTATCGGATTTCAGTTTTTAGTCGAATGGGTCCTGGCATATTTTTAGGCCAGTAGTGCGTTTAGCATTAGGCTTGCAATATTTGCCTTGAATACCTTGTGGTCTAATAGTTCGCTTTGATTTCATATTTTTCAAGTTACAATAATTACAATTTCTAAAGATGGCTGCTTTTTCTAATAGCGAATATGCAGACATTTTGTTTATGTATGGAAGAGCCGATGGCAATGCAGCGGCTGCTCAACGATTATATCGTGATCGATTCCCCGCTAGACGTGTTCCTAATGTGCAAGTTTTTATTAATACCTATCGACGAATTAGTGAAACCGGTAACATTCATCACATAGTAGAACGTGGGCATGTTGAAAGATATCATCCTGAAGTGGAAGAACAAATACTTCAAGCTTTTGAAGCAGATCCTACAACCAGCATCAGAAAAGTAGCTGATGAATTGAATTTGTCTCTATGGAAAGTGTGGTCTGTTCTCAAGACTGAAGGAAAACATCCGTTCCACTATACCCCCGTTCAGGGCCTTGAAGAAGGCGATCCTGTACGACGAATGGCTTTTAGTCGATTTTTATTGAACGCTGATATGGAGGATGGGCTTTTCTTGAAAAGTATTCTGTGGTCAGACGAATCAAAATTTACTCGTGAAGGTATTACAAACTTTCATAACCTTCACTACTGGACTGATGCGGACGAGAACCCGCATATGAAAAAACAAGTTTCTTTCCAACACAAATTTAGTGTAAATGTATGGGCAGCTGTCATTGGTCGAACTTTTATTGGTCCTTATTATCTTCCAGATAATCTAAATGGAGACAACTATTTGGAATTTTTACGCATCGAGTTGCCCAATATCTTGGATGATGTGCCTCTGAATGTACGGGACAGGATAATATTCCAAAACGACGGATGTCCAGCTCATTTTCGATTAACAGTAAGGCAGTTTCTCGATCAAACGTTTCCTAATCGGTGGATAGGAAGAAATGGACCAATTCTGTGGCCTGCAAGGTCCCCAGACTTAACACCTCTGGACTTTCATGTGTGGGGACGCATGAAAGAACTTGTTTACGAGGTCGAAATAATCAACCGCGAGCAGCTTATTCAACGAATAAATGAATCAGCTGAAAGATTAAGGGTAGAGTTGCGATACGCTGTCACTACCACCGAAATAAGAAAGAGAGCTCGAAAGTGTATTCGGAATCAGGGTTGGCATTTTGAAAATGAATAATAATAACAACATATTCGAAGTTTCTCTTTATGATTTAATTTTAGATGTGAAATTAGATAGTAAATCTGACAATTGTTTTACCTAAATAATTGTAATTGTTTCCATTTTTTTCAACAAATTATTCCAAATAGTGATAATCGATCATAACCTGATATATCCCTGAGAAGGGTATAACATAAGGTAGTTTTTAAGCATATTTGAGATTTTTTTTATTGGGTGATTTCCCATAAAATGGCGTTTTAAGTTGAGCCTTAGTTCCACTGTATAGCATAAAATCATTTTCATTGGCGTGCGGTGTTTTTTTGTGGTTTTCAAAGAAATTGTTGTTATTTTTTTTAGCTGATATACATATTAAATATTATAAAAAAAAATAGTTGCAAAAAATAAAATCAGTGACAGGGACAAAAATATTTTTTATTTGCCGAAATTACCTTAATAAATGGAAATACTAGAAAAGGCCTATATCTCGAAATCGGTACGACTTTGTATATAGACATATTTGGTCCAAATGACTCCAAATGACCTCCTCTTTCACCCCTTTAAAACTTTCTATCGATGTACCAAACACCCGGTATATATATATATATATATATATATATATATATATAGGTATATATATATATATATATATATATATATATATATATATATATATATATATATATATATATATATATATATATATATATATATATATATATATATATATATATATATATATATATATATATATATATATATATATATATATATATATATATATATATATATATATATATATATATATATATATATATATATATATATATATATATATATATATATATATATATATATATATATATATATATATATATATATATATATATATATATATATATATATATATATATATATATATATATATATATATATATATATATATATATATATATATATATATATATATATATATATAGCTAGGATGTGTTGACTGACAACTTACGTCACAGACAGCTACATGACTATCTTACCTTCTCGTTTTCTGTTACAACCTATTTTTGTGCAAATCCATAATCCAGTCTCACTGCAGAAACATTTGTTGCAATCCTGTTGTTTCTTTTCTCCAGGGTTACATTCTCTGGCCACTGTTGTGAAAGTAAAATGTTTATTAATTATCTGTTGGAAGGTTTTGTAGATAAAAGAAAAAAATTAGTAGGAATTTTTCAGTTAGGTTCCTTTACAACTCAGCCATGTCAAACCGTAAGCATTTTTCTGCGACCCAAATCAGTTTTGAAAACAGCCAGATAATGCGGCCCTGTATCCTGTATAAAGTCACTGTAATGTACAATTGTACATAGTGCTATCTATGTTTAGGAGGATGAACTACACATACTCAACCTAAAGCCAAACGTTATGTAGCTTGTTCCATGAAATTATATCGCGCAAAAACACAGATGACGCTATCTGAACATTCTGGAAAGAACTCGAGAAATCACAATCCGTATGTAAGCCGTGTTCGATTGAGTTCAGTCGTTCAGTGTTTGGTCAGTTATGAGTCAATTGCGATAGAGTTTCGAGTTGAGTTGCGCACTTATTATTACAACACTTAACAGTACTTAATATAATTTATTTCGGATACAGTTTTTAACATGTCTGTTTCAAAACCAAGTGGAAGTAAGAGGAAACTTGTATCTTTCAAGAAAAGTGGGAATTAGAGTTTTTTTGCTGTGAAGTGAAAGAAAAAATTATTTGTTTGATTTGTAATAGTACAGTCGGTGTCCCAAAATTATATAATATAAAACGTCACTATGATATTCATAAAACTATGTTTGACAAGTATACAGGCATGGTCAGAAACGAAAAGTTAAATAAGTTAAAATCACGGTTGAAAGATCAGCAGCTTATTTTTACACGTCCAAAGCAAGAAAATGAATCCTTCAAGTGAGCTACGTACTGTCGGAGTTGATCGTGAAACACTCAAAACTATTTGTTGAAGGTGAATTTATAAAAGAGTGCCTTGTAAAGGCCGCGGAAATTGTAAGTCCCGAGAGCGTGAAGGCATTTCAAAATATATCCTTGTCCCGGAATACTGTTACTGAGTTGGCTGCCAATATAAGTGATCATTTTCTATTGCCTGTGACGACAGTACGGATGTGTGTTTTCTTCGTGCGGTTGATACAGATATCAATGTGTATGAAGAATTACTGGAATTAGTACCATTGCATGATACAACTGGGAAGGATATTTTCAATGCTGTTTATGGACAAAAGTACAATTTAGATTTGTCAAAACTGTGTTCCGTTGCAACAGACGGAGCTCCTTTAATGACTGGAGTAAAAAATGGCTTCGTTAAAATATTACAGACAAAGATCAGAGCAATGAGCAGTGACAAACCAGATTTTCATCATATTCATTATATAATCCACCAAGAAGTTTTATGCTTAAAAGTGATCAAGTTGGAACGTGTTTTAAAGTCAGCGAAAAAAATTATAAACTTCATAAGGTCACGAGGCCTTAATCAGCGACAGTTTTCTGCATTTTTACGTGATTTAGAAAGTGAGTACACTGGTTGACCATATTATGCAGAGGTGCGATTTTCGTGTTCTATGGTACTCGACCGGTTTTGGAAACTCAAAGAAGAAATACGCGTTTTCATGGAAACAAAAGGAGAAGATGTCAGCTTATTATGCGATGTACCTTTTTTACAAGATCTTTCATTTATGGTAGATATCACAAAACACTTGTCGGACTTAAATACGAAATGGCAAGGACCACGTCAAGTTATAACCGAAATGCATGATCATGTGAAAGCTTTCAAGTGTAAGATGATGTTGTAGGAAAAACAGTTAGCAGAGGATAATCTGTCACATTTTCTGACTTGTAAGGCATATCAGGAAAGCACAAGTGTCCCAATATCATACAAAATATATTCAGAGAAAATGAGAAGCCTTCTGGCAGAATTTGAGAAGCGTTTTCAGAATTTTAAGACCCAAGAAACAATTTTTCTATATTTACTGGTCTTTTCACTATCGATATTGATAAAGTTCCCCCTCACTTGCAAATGGAAGTAATTAAGATTCAGTGTCAGACCCATTTAAAACAAAAATTATATAGTGTTGGGGCATTCGAATTTTATAAGTACTTGCCTGTTCAATACCAAGAAATGAGAAAATTTGCCTGTAAAATCCTGTCAATGTTTGGAAGTACCTATAAGTGTACATGGCTGCTTTACATATTGAGTTGTTTATAAAGATATTAAATCTGCGAAATTTCCAACTACCAAAAATATACCCGTTTTATGGACAAATAAAATACAGGGTAATCTGTTAAAGAGATATAAACTGTTTTTTGTTGAGTTTCACTGTTTAATTTTAAACATTCAATTGGTAGTTCGTATTCATTCGGTAAAATAAATATATAATTACACTAGTCATAAAATACAAAAAAAAATTGCGACTATTCAAATCCAAATTTTTTATTCATGTCAGTTACAATGAAAATGTATTACACACGTCAATAAATAAATAAAAATCTTTAAAAAAAGCCTAATAAAATTACTTACATTAAAAATTATTAACTATTTAGACATATTAAAGGGCTAGATATAAAAATATAATCATCCCTAGTGTCCGCCATTAAATCGTTTCCAAAATAGAACATTACACATATACAATTAAAACGTCAATAAAACATAGAATATCATCAATTAGCAACACTAGCCCATACTTAAAATATTCACACGTAATTTATTCACACGACTGCTTAGCTATAATAAAAACGTTGTTTAAAAAAGTCGAAGAATTCATCTACTGAGTAAAAACTTTGCTCTAATAACATACTCTTAATATTGTACTTAAACTTTTTCAGAGATAAATTCTTAACATCTAAAGGAAGGACAATATAAAATTTTATGGTCCAATACGCGGGACCATTTTGACACCTCTTTAAGCGCCAGTAGATACGGACAATATTCTATTTCGCGTTTGATAACCATGAACATCCTGATGAGTAGCATAGAGACTAAAGTTATCCTTAACATAAATGAGATTCTGTAAAATACACACAGATGGTAAGGTGAGAGTGTTCAGCTTTCTGAATGCAACTCTGCAGTATTTCCCAAAAGGCAGCCCTGTCAATATTCTAATTGCCTTCTATTGCAAGCGAAAGAGACCCAGCCGCGTGTCCTCATGTAAGGATAGCGTAGGAAAGATGGCAATGAAACACACCATGATATGCGGCCTTTAGCACATCGAGAGATAACGTATTCGAGAGGGAGCGCAGCAGATAAACTCCGGTTGTAAGTCTTGAAGTAACACTATATGAAAATGCCACCACTTCAGACACGGATCGAGATAAACTCCTAAAAATCTGGCACTTACATTAGGGGGATTTACCACACCCAACTCTCTCATTGAAAAGACCGCCCTTTGAGTTTTATCTTACATTGGAAGGATGTGCCACCATGGACATCCAGACTCTCGTATATTTTGATTGCTGATCAATGAGCGGTAAATCGTTGATATAAATTAAAAACAGTATAGGGCCCAGAACTGACTCTTGCGGCACTCCAATATTGATTACACTCTCCTTTGATGACACTCCAGAATACCTCACAACCTGCTAAGTTGTACGCCTCCAGTTTGCGAAGGAGAATCCTATGGTCAACACAGTCAAAGGCCTTAGTTAGGTCGCAGAGTTGATCAGTGTCATACTGAAGATCATGAAATGAAATGAGTTGGCAATATCTGATACTTGATCTATTATACCCAAGGTGGTGTTTTTATCCTTTCTGAAACCAAACTGGCATCTATAGAACAGATTATGACCCTCAAAATAGTCCCCAATTTGTTTTGAAATTATAGGATTTTTGATTTTTGAAATTATAGGAAGCAACGAAATCGGGCGACAATTTTCAGGTTCGTCCACACTGCTCTTTTTAAACATTGGAATAACTAGCGCTTTTTTTCAAAACCGATGGAAAGAGACCATCTTTAATGCATAGATTGATGAGTTTAGTTAGAGATACTAAAATTATATTAACAATAAGCTTTACATTTAAAGCAAAAATATCCCTACCGTTCTTATTTTTTTAGGTTCGAAATAATGTCTCACTTCATGTTATAATTACTGTACGGGGGAGTTTAATGCATCCTGATTAGCAATTTAATGTCCAAAATCTTCGATACATATATTTTGAGTTGTAGGATGCATGAGTTATTTTTACTTTATTCCAAAATGTTTATATATAAGTTCAAACCAAGAAAAAATATCAAGACATTCTAAGGATAACAGATTCCTTTGCGCAAATACACATAAAAATACATTTAGGTATAGTAATCTTTTGTAGAAAACTTTTTTGCAAATGCTGACTTTCTTTTATATTCCTGATCGCTTTCATCCATAAGAAACTCACAACAATCCCCCATCATTGCTGGATCCCATCTACCTTGGTAGCGTTGCTCCATTATTAGTATATCTTGGAATATTTCTCCTTGCTCGTTACTAACAATTTTTTGGGAAAAAAAATTTAAATGAGAGTGCAAGAAATTTTAATTTTAAAAGATATGCAGACAACCTTTTTTGCAGTAGTTTTCAAGTAGTTCTACAATTTGTTGGTAGTTTTCTACTTTTTTGTTTCCTAAAAACTCCTTACTGTTAATAAATATTGTAACTTTTCCAGTGATTCCAGTGGCTAGTAAATTTCATCTTTGTAATATTGAACTTGATGGTCTTAACATGCACATGGACTTTGAACTAGATCATTTAATTCAGCCTGTTCGATTCAATGGGGTGCATTTTCTTCACTTTTAAGAAAATAAGAACCGTCCTTTTTTGATACATTATCTGGTTCTGCCTTATCATCATACATTTCTAAATCTTCCTCCTAGTTGGAACCCGAATTCAAATTTTTTTATTGCAATAAACATTACCTTTTAAAATAATGCGATTAAAAAAAATACCTATTTAAAAAATCATAACTCAAAAATCTAATCTTAAGAGTTAGGAAGTTTTTACCATTATTTTCGAATTTGGCAACCAAAAATTAACAAAAAATTAGACGAAATCAGCGAAGGAAGCCTGAAAACTACAAGAGGTCCCCTGGTAATCGAAATTTTTATTGTGACTGGCAAATGGATATCTATCGATATATTGAAAAAAAAAATTCCAGACTTATTAAGAGCAGCAGTTTAGTTTAGGGTGACCAGATCATCAATCAATAACTAAAAAGAGGACTGGTCGGCCATTATGAACAAAAACAAAAGAGGACATTATAAATTTGTCTATTATAACTATTAGCGAAATAAATCTCAACAAAATAAATATAATTACAAAACCTAGTCTGCATTTTCTTACCTAAAACGTTAGAAAACATAAATATCAAATTCTAAGCTAAACTGCTTTAATGGTCTTTCACACTTTTGACAGCAAATAAGAATTCTTAATGAAAACACTTGTGAAATTAAAAAAATAATAAAAAAATGCTTTTTACAGTTTTGAGAAATATTTCTATAGTCATTTTATAACTGTGTAATCGTTAGAATTATTAATACACTTGTATAAAATTTTAAAATCATTTTCTTGTGTTGCTAAAGAACATATTAATAAAATAAATACAAAACACATGTAACAAAAACGATACATAGCTTTAAGTTTTAAAGAACCTGGTGCCCGGTATCTTTTCTTAATAACTAGTCATTTTTCAGAACTGCCGATGGTTACCAATAATTCTTTTTTATCAATGACGAAATCAAAAAAGGCCTTGAAGTTCATTTTATAATTCACTGTTGCTATTAACAGATTCTTTACCGACCGAACTTCTAACCTGTTGCGTTCGTCAGTTTTTGCATTCGGCAACCGGATTTTGAAAAAAGTCATCGCTACTTTTAGAAGCTGAAGATGCCTGATTTTCCAAAAATCCTGGGAAATTGGTCGATTCATTTGGACCCGTCCACAGAGATATTTTTTTAGTGTTAAAATTCAAAAGTTCTTGATACATCCTCCCCCGATAGCTTATTTTATGTAATTAAACGCATCGATTTGAATATCTTATATTCTGAAAAATGTAATGTCCATAGTAACAAACATTTTTAGGCCTTATCATGAATTTGCAAGATGTTTTTTTAAAGCTAGGCTTTCGTTTTTCCACTCACTATTTTTTGATAATATTGTTCTAGTAGCTATTGGTATGATTTTCCAATCGATTGATAAGATTATTTTGGACATTTTCTAACAAGTCATACAATTAAAGGTGCGCGAGTTATCATGTTTCTCCATTTTTTAAATATTACCATGAAATATATGGGCCAAACAATGAAGAAAATAAAGATACTTTCATTCAAAGGGTTTTCAAAAAACAACTTTATGATAACTTCACTTGTATTGACGACCTAGGCGTTCTTTTCGATAGTGAGCTCAGATTCATCCAACATATTAATAATATCGTCGCAAAAGCCTACAGAATGGCTGGTTTTGTTATGAAGCAGTGTTGGGACTATTGGCCACCCTATTATAATCTTCATATCAAGAGGATGGAACGGGTACAGTTCAAGTTTATTTCAGACTGAACGTGGACAAATCTCTCCTGACCTACAAACGCCTGATTTTGGTTGGCATATGGATAGTCTGGAACTGCGTAGAACAAGGCTAACATTATCTTTTGGACATAGGCTGCTCAATAATTTCATAGATTGCCCTAGAAGTTCACATAACTTTCGGGTACCGTCTCGTTTGTAGTCCACTTCGACAAACTCGCAGACATCTTTTAGTTTTTCGGTTCTCACCGTAAACATTGAAAAATGGCTAAGTATATATTTTTAAAATGACAAACTTTATATCTATTCGATAACTATAAACAGCATGCTGAATACAGTTATTTAGTATACGAGCTGGACATTTGACGCCCACGGTACGATTAAGAGATTTCTCAGAGTTCTGCAATAATTTGAAAACGTTGTTTTCGCCCTTCCATTCCAGTCCTCCGACTTGGTATTTATCGCCACAATATGCCAAGCACTTTGCTCATAGATTAAAGTATGTTAAGGTTTTTAAAAGTAATGCACTTATCGATATTTTTGCCGTCATCCGTCTAAGTTTCAGCTAGCTGTCGAAAAGATGGCGATCTTTAACTTTAACGGAAGCGGCGACTTTTGCGTTAAGCTGCAGCCAATAAAATTGCTGGATTTTAGAGGCCCTTTCAAAACGTTCGTCCTTCGTAATAAATATGACATTATCATGTACACATAACATCCTTGTCCATTAAAAAAACTGCTTAGGTCATTGTCTTTAATTTAACAAAATAATGGTAGGAGTATTTCTATCCCAATTAACAAACCGAATTCGCCACCTTTGTCGCCTTCTCTTCAACATCTTTACAGCTGCGGCACACATTAATATGTCCAAAATGCCTAGTCTTTACTAGGCATCGTTACTATGATTTTGATTAGAGAAGTATTTAGGGACGTAGGCGCTGCGTGACGTAAAAAATCGCGTAGTCATAATTTCCTTAGTTTTTCGTAGTTTAAGTGTTTTTTAATTTAAGAAAAGGAGTTATTATTTCCTATTGAATTTAAGAAGGAAATGAGTTATTTTACACCCTGAAAACCCACGAAAAATAACGATTTACAAGGCTTTCATGATTGGGGTTAAGCTTTTGTTTACATTTTATAGTTCCAGCTGCGTTCCAAATTCCACTTTATTTTCCAACTTGAAGTGGTGGTGAAAAAGGAAAAAAAAATCAACGGAGGATTGGAAGGCATTCTGCGTCTAACGTAAAAATAACAGTACCGTTATAATGATGAAGACATTCAAATGTTGTCAGAAGAAAGAATTTACAAACTATTGTTGCATCTATTGTCATGCAGTCTTTCATCCCAGCTGTATGGAGAGAAACATTTCTACGGTTGTGAAGACTGGAGGATATCTAATACTGTGCTCTGCCGAATGTCAATCAAAATATAATGATGATGATAGTCAGAAAAGAATACTCGAAGAAAAATTAGCTAAACTGGAAAAAGAGGCGATCGAGAGAGAGAAACACATAAATCGATTAAGAAGAAGCAGTGTAACTTTTGAACAGACAGTTTATGAGGCTGAAAATGAATTTACTGCTAAACTAGAAAGTTTGAACAGGCGCAACGAAGAACTTAATAAAGAAATTCAAACACTAAAAACCCGAGAACAACAGTATATCTCCCAATCTAAAGACCTCTTGGAGGAGAAAAAAATCTTGAACAACAAATCGCCGATCTCAATGCAATAACCAGAAGTATGCAAACGACTATTCAAACTCTTGAAATCGACAATAACACCTACATCAATGATCTGAAACAACTGAGGCAAAGTTTGTGGGATCTTGAATTTGGAAAAGAAAATTCGTCAGTTCAAATATCATCGCAAACGAGTAGTGTCGTTAATAAAGTCCTAATTAAAAGAAGGCGCATTTTAATAATGGGAGACAAAAATGTAAAAATATGTATAAATCAGTTCAAACAGATGACAGATAGAAAATTTGATATAAACTGTCAAATGAGAAATGATTCTTTCATTCATGATTTCCTACATGAATGTAAGGTTCTTTGCAAAAACCTAGACAAAGATGACTTTGTTTTAATCTTCATTCCCTCACACAATGCAATTAAAGGTAAGCCTATCTCTAAGGAAGAATTAATTGAATTAAACAAGATGACATCCAATACAAACCTGATATCAGTAGTGTTTATCATAGTTTTAGGCCAGTTCTGAATAATCTCTTACACATGCAAAACACTTTACTCAAGTCATTCTATGATAGAAATCCTGGTGTGTTTATACCTTTACATTGTTCTCAAGAGGATGGCATTTTAGATTTTCAAAGTAAGAAAGAACTAGTAACTTATATTGTTCGAAGTCACGTCATTGATGGCTTAAGCAGTCATTTTTTATCGTCGAAACAGAGATACAGGGGCAGTCATCACTGGTGATCATTCTCATTCAGTATCTGTTCTCGATAGCACTCAAAACGCAAGGGACAACGACAACTATAACCCACCGGCAAATATATTAGGTGTGCAACCGGTATGTGAAACCTTACATTTATACTATCAGAACGTACGAGGCTTAAGAACAAAAACCGTGGAGACATTATGTTCTGTAAGTGCTACGAACTATGACTTCATTGTTTTTACCGAGTCCTGGCTGACCAAGGACATCGAAAGCAGTGAAATATTTCCACCAAACTACCAGGTCTATCGCCAAGACAGAGACTATGAAGGGACCAATCGTACCAGAGGAGGAGGTGTTTTAATTGCCGCAGCATGTGAATTCAAATCCGAAATACTACAAACGACTACAACGTGTTATCATGAGGAATTATGGGTTAAGATTAAAGGCAAAGGGAATAACATAATTCTGGGTGCAATTTATTTCTGTCCATGTTCTCCACCTGAAGTTTATAGGTCACTTGTTGAATCTATTGAAGTGATCAAGAATAGCCACCCTAAAACAAGATTACTTATCGCTGGGGACTTTAACCTTCCAACAATTGAATGGGAATTGGATGATGGTGTACTAGTTGCATCGGACTATCGAGGTGAAGCTGCCGAAGTTCTTCTTGACCATATTTTCTACTTAGAACTCAAACAAATTAATACTATCCAAAATCACCTTGGCAAAACACTTGACCTGGTTCTCGCAGATGATGTCAATGGCTTCAACGAACTGTCAGTCGCCAGAACTTCTGAGCTATGTGGGTTGGATGAATTTCATCCAGCTTTACGGGTCCAGTTCCGTGGCGACTGTCCAGCACTATTATCCATAAAAACAAATTTGAAAGTTCATGTTTTTCACAAAGCTAACTATGAAAGAATTAATGAGTTTCTGGGACAACAGGATTGGAATTTTGTGGACACTGTGATGGAAATTGACATGTTGGTTGATAGACTTTATGACATTCTGTATACTGCTGTCGATAGGTTTGTTCCAACGAACTATATCTGTGATAGTAAATTTCCTAGTTGGTATAGTCCAGAACTAAAGAGGCTGATAAACAGGAAAAACAGGCTTCACAAAACTTTCAAAAGAACTGGTGATCAGAAAGATTATGAACGATACTCTATCATACGTCGTGAATGCAAGTACCTTATTGATTTATGTTACTTGCTATATGTGTCTAACACGGAACATATGATACCGAGCAATATAAAGTACTTTTGGTCATATTTAAACAGCCTGAACAAGAATAACGGAATCCCTGTTAACATGAAGTATCAGGGAGAGGAACTGCATTCGCCAGAGGAAATAGCATGTGCTTTTGCAAGGCATTTCCAGTCATGTTACTGCGACCACGATGATGTTAACATCTTACCAATGGAACATATCTATCCTGTGGTGCATCTGTTTCAATATACTTTCACAATCGACAAAGTCGCAACTAAGTTGGGAAGTCTTGACTGTAGTAAGAGTGCAGGACCAGATGGTTTGTCTCCGTTGTTCCTTAAGTCCTGTGCCATTTCTCTTTCTAGGCCTCTCTGCAGCATATTTCAGAGATCTTTTTCAACTGGAGTATTCCCAACTAAATGGAAACAATCCACCATTTTTCCAATATACAAATCTGGCGATCGAGACCACATTGAGAACTATAGAGGGATTTCTCTGCTCTGAATCTTGGGAAAGATATTTGAATCCATGGTAACGGAGGACCTATTTTATGCCTTTAAACGGCACATCGCTCTACAACAGCACGGATTTTTTGAGAACAGATCTACGACGTCCAATCTGGCAGCATATCAGGACTTCCTCGTGCGTGCCTTAGAGGAGGGTAATCAAGTAGATACCATTTATACAGACTTTTCAAAAGCGTTTGACAGTGTGTGTCACAAACTTTTATTGTGTAAGCTTGAATGCTTAGGGGTGTGTGGACCCTACCTGGCGTGGATCGCTTCCTACCTTTTTTCTAGAAAACAGACAATTAAATTGTTTGGTGCTGTTTCTGGTGAAATTGATGTTACTTCGGGAGTTCCCCAAGGATCTCATCTGGGCCCAATATTGTTTTTATTGTTTGTGAACGACATTACTTGTAATTTTGTGTTCTGTAAATGTCTACTATATGCTGACGATTTGAAATTGTTTGCAAGAGTAAAAACTATCAGTGACTCTGAAATGTTACAAAATGATCTCAATAGACTGGATAATTGGTGTGAACGTAATTATTTGAAGCTCAATGTTAATAAATGTAAAATCATGAGATTCTACAAAGTACAAATGCCTGTGATATTTCATTATACTCTCTGTGATAATGCTCTGCAATCTGCAATAACATTTAACGACCTAGGTGTGATTTTTGACCGTGAGCTGAGTTTTAATCAACATATTGATAGGATAGTTGCTAGAAGTTTTAGAATGTTAGGCTTTTTAAAAAGAAATTGTAGATATATAGAGGACATCAAAGCTCTAAAGACACTGTACAATTCATTGGTTAGAAGTATATTGGAATATGCGTCTATTGTTTGGTCACCAATTTATCAAGTTCACATAAATCGTTTAGAAAGAGTACAGTCAAAATTTGTGAAGTTTATTCTATTTAAGCAACATATACCATACACTGACATATCACACGAAACTCGTTTATTATTAGTTAAAAGGCTGTTGTCGACAGAATGTGTAATATATTTAATGAAAACTTTACAGATATTGACATCTTTAATATGTCGATAAATCAAATAAAACGCATTGTATTTTAAATTGTTCTTTAGTTTATACTTTAAATTGTTTAGTTTATAGAATTGTAGTGTATTTGTGTTCTATTTGGAAATTTTATTTTTTACATTTTCTGACATAACATTGGCTCCGCTAAAAATTGACTAGCTATTATTTTAAGGTTTACCTATCAGTTTGATAGTTTTTAATTTGATTTTTGTCTGAACATTTAAGTGTGGTGTTTCTTTTTCTTATATACTCCTGGCTATTTTTAAATGATATCACTGACATGTAATTTTATTCTAATTTTTGGTAGTGCCATTTGGAAGTATTATTCTGTAGTGTACTGATTGAAATAAATAAATAAATAAATTATCCATCTCAGTAAATTAAAAACATGCAAGATAAAATTGCATTACAGCGTTTTCAATCTATAAGATGGGCTAAAAATCAAAGTAAACTATTAGCTCAAACGGACCACGTAAGACGCAAACTTTTTCTATCTATAACCCAGGCTTTACACTGCTTTTGGTCACTTGTCACGGATTTCACAACCACGTTGTACTTTTACCTACAGATTCTCTACTTAAACTACGGCAATACTCAATACAAATTACAATAAAAGTTTTCACCATGCTCCGGTTCGGCTGACCGCTTTGAACCGCAAGAATTCACGATGTAAGTAGTGACGTCACCAGCTGAATGGTTCGATAACTGGTTTGTCAAATTGCTAACCATGTCGGGGATATGGTCCCGATCGCGGTTCCAGAAACAAACAAAATATAGCAGTCTTCCGGTTCGTCTCGTCGAATGCAGACCTCTGTGTTGATAACATAAGTGGTGCCACGTGTTCGGTTTTGCTGCTTTATTTCGGGGGAAAACGGGAGACTCAACCGCTCAGAGTGGAAACTAACGACCCCTCTAGAAAGGGAGCAGACGCTGTGAACGTGTGAGGCCTAGTTGTTCCTGTATTCTATCCCGTTCGTCTGCCGCAGTTCTACATAGAATATTAGCGTAATGTCCGCTATGTGGCGGGAGTGGGAGGGGTAAGGGGATAGCTTGAAAGATAAGGTTATCTCGTGAGACCAGTAGTACTCTCAAGGGGCATCTAGTGGAAGCCAAGATGCATTAGAAAAGTTTTTAAAGAAAGTCAAATTTAAAGATTTTGAAATACACGGGGTGATCGGGAGCTCAGAGCTCGCCATCCGGACATCCCACGGATAACGTTCCCAAACCGGAATAAAGTGTATCTCGCTCCGAGGGTCGCCGGATAAAGCGAGTAAGCTCCAGACGGGGAGCAATCTGGCAAGTTGCGAAGTGCAGTGCCAAAAACATATATTGGAAAGGAAAGGAAAGGAACAAAATATAGCAGTTTATTTAGAAATTGGAAACAGCTAAATTATTTATTTTTATCATTAAATAAATGATTTTTATCATTAAATAAATGATTTTTATCGTCTTCTAGTGTTACCTCTGGTTTTGTGTTTGATATTATTTGGGTTTTTGCATATTTGAAGGCTGATGTTAAAAATTTCATGAAAAATGACAAATTGCTTATTACAGGTACATTATTGCTATTAAAAAATTAACTTTTAGACATAAATTGCTAATTGTTTCCTCATATTTGTTACTATTTTTTTGCAAAATCAAAACACAATTAATCATTTACTTTAGCTGTTATTTGAAATCAGTAACCACACGTGTTCACTATGTTCTACACATGACGTAATCAAAACGTCATTATCTGACAGACCAGTGCTAAAAGTTTGAGACCAACGGTTAGTGAAATGATGAAAACACTTAATATGTTTTGAAAATGATAGACATTTTAACAAGGCAAAAATGCGGTTTTGTAAACTATAAACCTAAATATTAAAAATTCGTTATCTTAAGCCGTCACAGTCGTAAAATTTAGCAAGGACTTATTTTTAGGTTTAACTTTTAAAACAAAAACAATTTTTAATTTGATAAAAATAATAAAAGGACATGATTAAAATAAGAGTGGACCTTAAAAAGAGGACATGTCCTCTAAAACAAGGACGTCTGGTCACCCTAGTTTAGTTTGGAGTTTAAAGAAATGTTGAGTATTCTGTAATACCTTCACGTCGTTGCTTGGGGCAGGCTTTCTTCGTACAAATCCAGATTCCAGTTTCAGTACACCAACAGTTGTTGCAAGCCTCTTGTTTCGTTTCACGGGGTTCACATTCCTTGGTGACTACAAAATACCAAAATTTTAATATAAAAAATATTTTAGGAAGAAATATATGTTTGATAAAATAAGCATTATTTTTATTGTGATGAATACATGCTTTGATGCAATACCAGAACTCTCATTAGGGATGTGAAATCTAATTTCATTGCCTGTCATGCATACAGGGCATGTCCGAAAGTAGATTATTATTTAGACAACTTTTATCACTTGTGTAAATGCTCCTTTGCACAACCTCTCTCCCACCCCAAGGTACGCCGCTGACTTTTATTTTTACAGTACGGGACCTGCTAAACTTGTTTTGCAAACAGGCTGCACACATTGCAATTATACATATGTAACAATTTTATTGAATATTCCGCAACTAACACACAATGAGCAATAAACTCTGCTGGGTAACCAGCCACTGAATGTTTGCTGGAATTTCGCTTTAATGTATGCCCTATGTTAAAAATTAAAAAAAAAATTCAGGGTAGGTGTCGCTCTGTATGAGTTATAAAGCTAACTAAAATTTAGTTTTGTAGTTGAGGATGTATTCCCTATTTTATATTTGTACTGTTTTGTACTGAAAGATAGCGGCACAGCGAGAGTAATTAGCTGAAAATGAAGTTGTAGACTTTGTTGAGAATAGAAAATCAGATAATGTTTTTTATTAGAGTAAATAGTAAAATTAAAAAACCAGTTCAATTCATCACCCTACGGCTATTTTTGGCTGCAAAATGTCATTTGTAGCTACAGTTTAAGTAAAAATTAATTTTCGGAAACTTAATTCATTAAGGTCATAGTTTTCAGCACTGGCAATACAAAGCGCTTCGAAAAACGAAAGTTTTAATGCAGTAAGTATGATATAATAATTTTCATATTTCTCACATAGATACTTGGAAGAATAAATTACTATTTCACTAAAAAAAAATGCGTTTTTACTGGATAACATTTATAGCAAATATTATAGATGTTTTGATTACAGTGGCGGCTCGTGGACTTAAGAGCGGGCGAAGTGCAGCGTAGCCAAGTGCACCGTGCCGTAGGTAAAAAGAGCACCGCAGACTAAAGTAAACGACCACCCCAAACTGAACGACACGGGGGTATAGTGTACTGCGTTAGCAATTCACCGAGAGCGTTGTATGTATTAAGGTTGATTCTCACTATACGTTCCATTTCCGTTCCGTAACATTTCCTTTCCTTTTACATAAAATATTATTAAATGAAAAGTTAATGTGTGTATACACATATTCCGTTCCATATACATTCCTTTTCCAATGCTTTACGTTTAATATCATTCGAAACGTATTTTTACCGGACAGGCTGAAACGTGCAGGAAACGGTATCGATAGAGTGAACATAAATGCGTATCAGTTCTATACAATTTATTATAGAGGAGTGATTTAAATATGAATGACGAGAAGCTGATTGAACTTCTTAGGCAAAATACGGCCCTTTATGATTTTGAAAATAGTAAATATAGTGACAATAACTTTAAAGACAAGATCTGGGCAGCAATTGCGAAAGAACTAAACGTTGCATTGGGTAAGTAAAAAAGTATTTAGACATATTTAAATATTTATTTATTTCATTTGAGAAATATTATTATGATACAAAAAAGTACTTATAAAATTAATATGGGTTCGTTATAATAATACAGGCTAAACTTTTTAAACTGCATCCATTTGCCAGTCAACAGCTCCTATTGGAAAATTGAAATAATCTTTGTAAATATCTCTAACTTGAAATGCAGTAGCTGTCGCATTTCCTCCTTGTTGCGGTAAAGTTCCGAGGCCAGAGTTAGTATCTGTGATAAAATTGTCCGAACGAATGGTAAAATCTTTGATAAAATTATGCAATATACAAGTTGTTAGGACAATCTTATCTGCATATTCTGGCGAGGATTTTAATCTCCGATTATACAATTGAAACTTTTGACTGAGAATACCAAAAGAATTTTCGGAACATCTTCGAGCACGTGATAGTCTATAATTAAAAATTTTTTTTGTTATGTCGTCTCGTTGTTGATTTGAAGAGTAGGGTCTTAATAAATTTGTCTTCAGGGGAAAAGCCTCATCACCCACTATAACAAAAGGCGCCTCCTGGTTGGTACCCGGAAGTACTGTTGGATTAGGAATATTTAAGGCACTTCTTTCTAAAGCTTTTCCTAAATTTGAATGCGCAAAAATACCGCCATCACTATTTTTTCCATATGATCCTACGTCAACAGTAATGAAATTATATTGCGCATCTACAAGTGCTAGGAGAACGATCGAGAAAGTTTTTTTGTAATTAAAAAATTGAGAGCCATAATTAGCTGGAGCTGTTATCACCACATGTTTCCCGTCCAGAGCTCCCAAGCAATTAGGAAAATTCCAAATATTTTCAAAATCTTTGGCAATTCTTCTCCAGTCTTCCTCTGTGGGTGGGGGCATTGTCTTTCCTAACATTTTCTCAATAATTGCATCACAAACTTCTTTGACAATAGCACATACTGTTGAATGACCCAGTCTGTAGCTAAAGGCTATTGTGCGGAAAGAATCACCTGTTGCCAAAAACCTGAAAAGAAAAAGTATAAATGCAGATTTTTTTTTATTACAGGTTCAACATGCAAAAGTAGATGGAATCAGCTAAGAGACCAGTGGCGAAAAAATAAAAAAATTCAGGTAACGAAATCGGGACAAGCCAATAAGCCAGTAAGGAAGTGGCGATATGAAGAACAAATGTCTTTTTTGGAACCATTTGTGCGCCAAAGGGAAACAATTAGCAATCTTAACGACCCTGATGATAGGGAGGAAGATGAACCTGAGACACAGGAGAATACCGCTGTTACTGAGACCCAAGAAAATACCATTGTTACTGAAAGTGATGAAAACACATCAGAAGCTACAAGGATACTTGTTACTGGAACCGAAGTTACGCCTACTCGAAAAAAGCAGCGATTTTCTTCAAATATAAAACAATTACCGAAACCAAAAAGAGATGACCCTGCTTCTTCACAATTAATGACATACCTTATTGAGAAGCAAAAAAAAGAAGAAACTGGCCGCTCTGCAACAAAAGACCCAACAGATTTCTTTTGTGCCAGTATTGCTGAAAAAATTAAGCGATTCACGCCATATTATCGAAATATCGCTGAAAGTAGAATCTTTACTTTAGTGCAAAAGCTGGAATTAGAACAGCTTTTACAAACGCAATATCGGCCACAAGGACATTCCAAACAGCAATATCCTAATAACAATTACCCAAATGACGTTCCTTCTAATCAGATTACATATGTGGGTTCGCCTTCGCCTTCTCCTGCTTCTACAGCTTCCACAGCTGCTTCATACTTAGCAACATTTTCTTATAATGATGGACATTATGACAACAATTAAGTTCTCATGTTTTAGACTACTTATGTTTGTTTGCTATATATTTCAACTTTGTTTATAAAAAATAAACTACTTACCTTAAACAGACGCACAGTTTATGTTTCGCTGATATTGATTCCCTAAATTTGGTATTTTATTTCTTTTTTTCGATGTTTATTACAGGTTGAAAAAACTTGGTGTCATCATCTATGAGTTCTTTATATAACGTAATATATTCTCCTTCAATATTTCTTTTTTTTAACATGTCATGTACCCAAAATCGTCGTTTTCTTTTTTTCGAGTGAGCTTCTTCATCCAATATAATAGCCGCTATAATTAGGTTTTCCTCAGACCACATTTGAAACTAATTTTTATATCAAAATAATCACACACTATTAATTTACATCAGTAACTGACTAGTTATTACGGACGGAAAAGTGTGCATACGAACGAATTTGCTGGAACGTCGATTTAATGGTTACGGAACGGAAATGGAACGTATAGTGAGAATCAACCTTTATTCTTCTATGCTCTCGACGTCATCGCGTACGCGTTGTCATGGCAACGTAGTAGGAAAATCGTAAACTAAACATAGCACCTCCAGCAAAGTCGAAGCGGTTTGCGCCACTGTTATAGTTGTTATAATGAAGTTAGATTGAAAGTTTTAAAAAGACAAGCCGCCAACGGTCATGTAAAATATTTATTCAAGATGTACAGGGTGTCCTATTTTGGTTGTAAATGCAAGGTATCTCCGTTATTTGCAAATATTTAAGGTTGAAGTTTTCGCGACACCGTGTCACTTTTTTGTCAAACTCAAGCTGCCGTAATCCGATTTTCCATAGCCCGCCTCGTTTCGGAGATACAGGGCCAAATTGAAAAAGTTGCATTTTGGGACGCCCCTCGTATCTCGGTTATCTTTTAACTTATCGAAAAGGTAAAAACTGGCTCTTATAGAGTTTTTTACGTAGAATCCAGTAGCATAGACAGATTTTTACTCGGGGCCGTCGTTTTTGATACATGACCCAAAGTCACGTTTTTTTAAATGGGACACCCTGTATATTTTTACGGAGTCCCATTCGTCTTATGAAATTTTCAAAAATATATGGTTATCTATACTTATTTTAAAAAATAAGGCTACAATTTAGGTTTGTAATAATATCTATATTTTTCATAGTAAGCCATGGACTGATTGTCAAAAATAGCTTTGTCACTGCTTTGTCATAAAGTAAATGAAGTTTTGATGTTAATACTAATAGACGTGTTAAATTAGTCGCTCTGATTATTACTTTTTAACAAATGGCTGCAAATCAATTATTTGAAAACTTTAAGCAATATGACCTGTTTCATAGAGAGTCATGAAAATATAAACGCTGCTTCTGAGCTTTATTTCATTAGGTAATGTAATGCAATCTTTTTTAAAACTTAAACTTTTATTATATAGATACCCGGAAAGGAAGCAGCCAAATAAATTAATATTCTATAGGCTGAAATCGAATTTAATAAATGTTGGCTCTTTCAGAAAGCCCAGATCAAAGAAATATAACAAACAGAATCGTGAGGCTGATGAAAGGCTTAGCAAGTGTAAATGTGACGCCTGTAACGTCCTGTAGAAAAATAGATAATGAAGTGGGTGTAATCAAGTCTCGGGTTCAAACGATTTTAAAGAAATGTAAGTATAAACCTTATAAAGTCAGAGTTGTGCAAAATCTACTTCCTGGAGATGCAGAACGACGTATGATTTTTGCCAGTGGTATTTACAAAAAATTAATACCAACCAAAATTTTGGAAGGGCGGTTATATGGTCCGATGAATCGTATATAAGTAGTGCTGGAATATTTAATAGGCACAATACGAGACACTGGTCACCTGAAAATCAACATTTGATATTTCCACGCGAGCAACAAGGAAGATTTGGCTTTAATGTCGCTTGTTTCGTACTAGGAACCAAAATAAAACTTCACATTTTTGAAGGAGGTCTCAATGCTGATCGCTACCTTGAAATATTGCAAAATATATTGCCAGAAATCATAGAAGATGTTCCTTTAGCACATGTGAATCAAATATATTTCCAACAAGACGGCGCTCCAGCACATAACTCCCAAATTGTGATGCGGTATTTAGAAGAGAACTTCCCCGAACGCTGGATTGGAACGCACGGACGTGTCCGATGGCCTCCTAGGTCGCCTGACCTGTCCATATTGGACTTCTTTTTATGGGGTCACCTAAAAAATTTAATTTTCCGTACCCTACATAACACAGTTCAAGACCTGCGTAACACCACTGAGCAGGCATTTTTGCAAATACAAGCAAGCAATGTAGTCATTTCAAATGGACTGGGTAAAATTGCAAGAGTGTGTGAGAGATGTCTAAGAGAAAATGGAAATCAGTTTGAGCAGTTCTTTTGAACATGGCTAATTACGAAAAATAGATATACTTAATATATTCTTAAAAACTTAAACTGTAGCCTTATTTTTAAAATAAGTATAGATAACTATATATTTTTGAAAAGCTCATAATAAGACGAATAGGACTACGTAAAAATATACAGGGTGTCCCATTTAAAAAAAAAACGTAACTTTGGGTCATGTATCAAGAACGACGGCCCCGAGTAAAAATCTGTCCACGCCACTGGATTCTATGAAAAAAACTCTATAAGAGCCCTTTTTACCTTCTCGATACGTTAAAAGATAACCGCGATACGAGGGGTGTCCCAAATTGCAATTTTTTTAATTTGCCCTGTATCTCCGAAACGAGGCGGGCTATGAAAAATCTGATTACGGCGGCTTGAGTTTGACAAAAAAGTGGCACGGTGTCGCAAAAACCTCAACCCTAAATATTTGCAAATAACGGGGATACCTTGCATTTACAACCAACATTGGACACCCTGTACAGTTTATTTTTTGCCAATTAGGTGAATAAATGAATGTAAAAACTTTAAGAGATATATAATAAATATAGTTAGATGTTTGCTTGTTTATTTTTCCTACTTCACCTGAATAACGGCCACTGTTCACTATGACATCCACATATAATCCTTAATTTTTACCTAAAATTTCAATCGTCTCATAAGCAGTTTTTAACCTATGCCGAGAACTGACAGACGGCTCGACTGAATTGACAAAACATATGAGAGGGTGATTTTCTTTTACGATTACAAACATTTTATTTGAATGATTTGTTGAATTCTACCACAATTAGTTATAGCACACAATTTCAAATCAATCCATTAAACAGTTTTTTCAGGCTGAATTGTTAAATATTTTTTTTAATTTGTTAAGCCGCCATTTTGGTACTCCATCTTGGATTCGTACCAATATTTTAACAGTTGATTTCTACATAAAACTTAATAGTTTTTTAATAATAATTTTTGTAACATTTCACTAGTCCGCGATTTTGTTTCGTCATATTGAATTTTTACCAAAATATTACCAGGACATCCCTAAGTGACTTAAGTTTTGATCAAAATTCACGTCAATTACGTAAGTAGTCTTTAAACTATGTCTCGAATTGATAGACAGACAGACCGATAGACGTACCGGCGGGATTAATAAAAACATATTTTTAGTGCGTCTAGAGACGCTAAAACGTGAAATTGTGTAAAACCTGATAGGCTGACTTTTTCACGATTACAAACATTTTTTGAGCGCCATTTGATTCGGCGATCTTGAATTAGTACCACAAATTTACTAGTCGATCCCTATAGGACCATTAGTTGTGGCACACAATTTGAAATCAAACCATTAAGCAGTTTTTTAAACTGAATTTCTAAATATTTTATTAAGCCACCATTTTGTTTCGCTGTCTTGGATTCATACCAAAATGTTACCAGTTGAACGTAATACTTGATATTTTTGCAAAATTTGAGATTAATTGGAGTAGTAGTACTTTTTTAATCTAAAAATCGATAAAAATGTGCTCTCACACATCTTTACCAAAAGTTCTTGGCCGGAAAACATATATGTATAATAGCAGAAATATAATTATGTCACAGGGTACACCCTCCCGCGATCATGATTTCTGGGCCGGAAAACATACGGGTTTGCAGCCGGAAATCACCGGAGCCCCGATAGGTGGTGCTAAATGTTACGTTTAACTTGTATAGTTGGCGCATTACCTTTCTGGAATGACGTCATTTTTGGTTATTTTTGTTTGATTTATGTTAACTGACAGTGACAAAAACATTTTGAAAAAACTCATTGTCGTTTCTTTACAACAGTCAATGCCGGTTTTGGTTATGTGTCTTTCAGAATATATTCGTCAAAATTGACATTGATTTGTTGTGATTCTTTTTAAACTTTTGCAAGATGCCGCGAAGATATAATCAGCAATCACAGCTAATAGTTTTGAATATCTTGGCTTTTTTTCAATTGGAAAAAGAGCAAGCTAAAAATGGAATCCTTCCGCAAACTGATAATATAATTGAACGAGCTTCAAATGCAACAAAACTTAGCCATACAACAATCATAAATATTAAGAAAAGAGGAATAACGAGCGATGAATCCTTTACCTCCAGAATGTCTCAAAAGCAAAAAGAGGTAAAAACAAAAATTACAGATTACTTAAAGAACAAAATAAGAGATACGATCTACTGCATGTATGCGAAAAATGAATATGTTACAATGCAGACTTTGCTTAAAAAACTAAAAGAGATAAATGAATATTTTAATTTTTCCATCACCTCGCTAAGAAAATACGTAAAAAGTATTGGTTTTAAGTGGAAGAAATCAAATAATAGAAAATACCTGATGGATTTGCCCCACATCGTCCACAAGAGAATCAATTTCTTGAGGGAATATGTCAAAAATCAAAATCTAGGACAAGATGCTTATACCACCGTATTTATTGATGAGACTTGGATTTTTAGTAAAGGTTCGTTAAGAAACAGCTGGCAGGATAACACTATGTCTACAAGTTCTAAAAAAGCTAGTGAAGGTCATCGATATATTGTAGTTCACGCTGGATCAAAGGAAGGATTTATTAAGGAGGCCAGTTTAATATTTAAAAGTGGACTAAAAAGCGGAATTATCATGACAATATGAACAAGCAAAATTTTGAAAATTGGTTTAAAAATCAGCTGGTACCAAATCTTCCTCCAAAAAGTTTGATAGTGATGGACAACGCAAGCTATCATTCCGGCCTTTTAGAGGATATTCCAAGAAAATCATGGACAAAGCAGAGATTGATTGGATGGTTAAAAGAAAAGAACATTGACTTCCCAGAGAGGGCCATGAAGGATGAAATATGGAGCATTGTAGAAAAAAATTGTAACATTGAAAAAACATTCTACCTTGACGAATATGTGAAACCTTTGGGCCACAAAATACTAAGACTTCCTCCATACCATTGTCAATTTAATGCTAATGAAATGGTATGGTCTGAGTGTAAGAGGAAATACGACCAATACATTGCTAGTCTGAAGGGGACACCATCGGAAGTTTTGGCCATGTGGGAAAAAGCGATAAATGAAGTATTTTCAGAGCATTGGAAAAATTATGTCAGCCACACAGAAAGGGTAATCCAAGAAGCTTGGAAGACAATACAGATATGTGATGCTTCAGACATTGCGCCACTTGTAATTAGTACCGACGAAGACAGCAGTGACGATGAAGAATTTAGTTCTGATTCTGAAGACAGTGAAGGGGAGTAGTTTTTATTTTTAAAGTTAGTTAGTTATACATTAATTTATCTCTTTTAGTTTTTAAAGCAAAGTCTGCATTGTAACATATTCATTTTTAGCAAACACGCAATAGATCATATCTCTTATTTTGTTCTTTAAGTAATCTGTGATTTTTGTTTTTACCTCTTTTTGTTTTTGAAACATTCTGGAGGTAAAGGATTCATCGTTCGTTATTCCCCTTTTCTTAATATTTTTTCAGTATTGTCTGTAATTGAGAATTAAAATAATTTTGATGAAAATGGGTAACTGGCGTCAATTTATTACATTGCAAACAAAGAATAAGACTAAGATGAAAGAATTTATATTAGTAAAGTCTTATTTGCAAAATAATTTTAGTTTTTGAAGTTATAATAGTTATTTTTGTATTAAGTGTGCAAAATGAGGGTTTTTTTATGGCAATGAGAGTGTTAATTTTTTGCCAGCCATTTTCGACAAGTTGCAGCGCTTTCTGTACAGAAAATGCCAATTTTAAATTCGCTTTAGCCAGTGCTGAACGCACCCCTCCTATCTACATCACTGCATACGTTTAGGTTAGGAATCATCGCTGAAATATAAATAATATAAGAAATACGTTATTTGAAACCAGCGTGACGTCATTCCAGAAAGGTAATGCGCCAACTATAGTACTGTTTCAGTATGATAGACGTTTCGTTTTCGATTTTGTCATATCGAGCAATCTGTTATTTCAGATCTCTCCGGGTACAAGTCTGCCTGATGAGGGTAGAGGCCCAGAAATCATGATCGCAGGAAGGTACCCTGTGACATAATCGAAAGCAATTCTTTTAGGCCGTTTTTGCACCTGCAGAAATTATATATTTCTGCTATTATACATATATGTTTTCCGGCCAAGAACTTTTGGTAAAGATGTGTGAGAGCACATTTTTATCGATTTTTAGTATCTACTCTCCGCATGATGGTGCTAGTGCATGCTTTTTAAATTGCTTATGGGTTTGCAGCCGGAAATCACCGGAGCCCCGATAGGTGGTGCTAAATGTTACGTTTAACTTGTAGTACTGTTTCAGTATGATAGACGTTTCGATTTTGTCATATCGAGCAATCTGTTATTTCAGATCTCTCCGGGTACAAGTCTGCCTGATGAGGATAGAGGCCCAGAAATCATGATCGCAGGAGGGTACCCTGTGACATAATCGAAAGCAATTCTCCTTTTAGGCCGTTTTTGCACCTGCAGAAATTATATATTTCTGCTATTATACATATATCTTTTCCGGCCAAGAACTTTTGGTAAAGATGTGTGAGAGCACATTTTTATCGATTTTTAGTATCTACTCTCCGCATGATGGTGCTAGTGCATGCTTTTTAAATTACCTATGGGTTTGCAGCCGGAAATCACCGGAGCCCCGATAGGTGGTGCTAAATGTTACGTTTAACTTGTAGTACTGTTTCAGTATGATAGACGTTTCGTTTTCGATTTTGTCATATCGAGCAGTCTGTTATTTCAGATCTCCCTGGGTACAAGCCTGCCTGATGAGGGTAGAGCCCCAGAAATCATGATCGCAGGAGGGTACCCTGTGACATAATCGGAAGCAATTCTTTTGGGCCGTTTTTGCACCTGCAGAAATTATATATTTCTGCTATTATACATACTTTTTTAATCATAATTTTTTTTAACATATCACTAGATCGCCATATTGGATTTTTACCAAAATGTTACCCGGTCATCCCCATATGATCTCTAATTTTTGACCAAAATTTGAAGTAAATCAGGTAACTAGTTTTTTAGCTATACCGCGAACAGACAGACAGACCGACGGAATTGAGAAAACATGTTTTTCGGATTTAGGGACCCTGAAACTTGAAGATCTGGGAAAATCTCGGAGGGTGATCACAGTACTTTCCTTTTACGAGGGAAATAAAAAGGATAAGAGGCTACAAAAAATATTTGAAATACGAAATGGCACTTTTGGGAAGTGAGAACACCATTAGACCTAAGGAGAATGAACGATGTGGTTTGAGCTAATTATAATAAGGGAACATTTAAGAGTGTTCTAAAATTTTACCATTTACAGTCGTATTCTACCATCGGCAATTTAATTCAAGACAAAATACACGCACAAGTCAGATAAAAAAGACCCATTAAAATTCTGGAAACTTTACCCTCTCTCTTAGTTACTATGGTTGAGAAGCCTTCATCCAGGCACAGTTTGAGCGTACAAGCCCATTGACCATTGAAACAGGCACATGTGTTGCAACCATGGTCAAAAGAGGTGGTATCTCCGTCTCTACATCCTGGTAACTCAGAGGGAACTGAAATTACAATAAAAAAAACTGATATTTAAGATCCGACGGCATGCTATATTTCCTTTACAGATCTATAGCAAAGCTGGGTTCGTATACACATAAAATGTATATAAAATATATATATATTAATAAAATATTTTAGAGAATTGGTAAACTAGCTTTACCCAAAACTTCCTTCGCTATGAATCCTTCCGTTTATAAATAAAGAATGACCAAGTTGAGTTAGCCTTTTTATTAACATTTACTACAGGTTTTAAAAAAGCCATCCGCCTCAACGGGGATTCGTACAAGAGTCTGGGGAACAGATTTGTAGAAGCTCCGAGTTTACACGATTGGTATCGTCAACGCATGTAACGCTTTTCTGTTGTTCGACCGTGATTCGTGAAGCGTACTAGAATATTTAAATTTTAGTGTTTTAAACCTGTTTTCAAATAGATCACAGAACACTGTTAAGTATTAGGTTCAAATAGATTTGCTTTTATAAACTAGTTTTGAGTAAAATGATTAACCATTCAGAGGTTCGTATTATTATTATACCTAAAATGCTTTATATCCTTTATATTTTATTATTTCTAAAAGTTAAAGAAGTTAGACAAGAAAAAACAAGCTTCGCAGAGGAAATTATAGTCTAGCTAGGGTGACAAGATATGTACTCTTTTTAAGAGTAAAGTTCTTTTTTTCAGGTCCATGAACTTTGTATTGTAACTATTGCAATATGTACGGCAAATATTCTCTATTTTGAGAAACATGGTCGTGTTTTCTAAGTTATTATAGACGTTAATTTTTTTTAGTTATCACTTGGTTCATACCTTGAGGTACACAGAGTTAAATTCAATAAAGTATATTTTTCTTAATTAAAGAAAAGAAAAAAGCCTTATTTTTGTAGTTTAAAATTTTTAGTGTTCATACAGGTAGTGTAAAAAATATTCGTTAAAATTTGTGACTCTGGAAAAAAAGGTGTAATTATTTATTTATAAAGGCTATTCATAGAATGGGCCCATGGGGCAAACATTTACAGAATGTATATCTCGATGTATACAGGAAATATCAAAAAGAAAAATATATTATCATGCAAAAATTGAAACAGTAAAAAAATTCAAAATAATTTATAAACCGATTGTTACAAATGTACAAGTTAGGAAAAATAAAAGCTAATACGTTTACCCCGAACTCTCAACAATTTCTGGTAGCGCAGCGGCCAGACATACTAGAAGCAATGAATTTATGTGAAATACTTTTTCATTTTCTCTGCGTGTGTTGGATTTGGGATGATTTGTGGCTGATTTTTAAATGTGCATTTTAGCCTACTCCAAACGTTTTCAATAATATTTTTACCCGAAGATCGTGGCTACTCTGCTTACCAGTCAGGTTTATCCCGTTATTTTGATAATATTCGGTAATGATGGCTGCTTGAAGAGGTTTTGCAATACCATCAATGAGTGTAAAATCCTGGCCAAAATTTAAAAGCGCAACTATAGGTAAAATACGGTCTTTGTACAGAGTGGCCATTTTATGGTGATACAGTACCTTATCTAGAAAACGGTAATAGTTACGACAAAAAGTTGAATACAAAAGTTGTTTAAATTCAATTAAATTTTTATTTTATTTCAATTTTGCTTATACAGGGTGTTTCGTTTTGACGTGACACATGTCAACTTTCATAATTTAAGTGGGATACCCTATATATTATTACATATTTCGATTCTACTGTTAATTTGCGAAAGTTTTTATTATAACATCTATATTTGAATTCTTTATAGTTTTTGAGTAAATTGAGTTTTTAGAATTTAAAAAAAAACATTTTTTAAAAAAAAATTTTTTACCTATAAAACTTTAATGGAACTGACTAATATCCTAAACATACATTACTAAGGGTTCAATTCAACGAGTTTCCATGCTGGTCTTACCAATTAATATACAGGGTGTTAAAAATGGAGAGCAAAACAAACAGAACTTTAAACGTAAAAATCTCCTGTTTTTCAAATGGAACACCCTGTATATTTTTCATCTGATTCAGCGTTCAATTACCTATTATTACTCATATATATGTCCTTTACCTAAAATGAACAGTTTCGATTTTATTAGCCGTTTTCTGATTTGACTATTTTTTTTTAATATAAGTAAACAGATGAAGTGGGCTAAAATAAAAATGTCGTAAACTAAGCCTTATTCTCATTTCCTTAACGCAGATAGCGACTATAAATAATGTTAGAAAATACAAATAAAAGTGAAATATTACGTAATTTATGTTCTTATTATTTAATGTTTACGAAAATAAGGGAGAGACAAAAAAAATATCTTGTGCCACACGGTATAACTAATAACTAACTGAGTATTAAACATGATTAAAACAGATTATAAAAAATTTTCAATATGGCCACCGTCCATTGCGATACATGAAGTGTAAATAGACTCCATTTTTCGAATAGCGTTCCTTACCGAATTAGATGCGTTAAAATTATTGATCTCTTCCCTGATTTTTATTTTTAACTCATTTCTATTAATAGATCTATTTTTATAAACTTTATTTTTTAGTGCACCCCACAAAAAGTAGTCTAAATGGCTTAAATCAGAGTTTCGTGGTGGCCAGGATATTGAACCATGTCTTCCTATCCACATTATTATTACTACTAGTAGTACCAGTGCAACCGTGTGGTAAGGGGCGCTATCCTGCTGAAAAATGATATTTTCTCGAATATTTGCTGGCAAGTCGTTGATAAATGGCATGATTTCATTCCTAAGGAGCAAAAAGTATCTTTCGCCATTTAACGACCTGAATTGGTCCGATAATACGGTCGCAAATAATTCCGCACCACACATTTACGGTTTGGCGGCCTTGTTTTTTAATTGCTTTTATTAGATGTTTATTAGTTTGAGACCAGTAATGAGTGTTTTTCCGATTAAAAATAAAAATAAAATGAATAAGGGCCTCGTCAGTCCAAAGCACTTTTGAAAAAAACACATTTTCGAACTGCCGGTCCATAATATCACAACAAAAAGTCAATCTTTCATTAAAGTCTAATTGTGATAATAATTGAGTTGGAAGAAATTTATAAGGATGATAACCATTCACCTGCAGTGTTTTTTGAATACTTCCTCTACTGACACCTGCAATGTCTCTGTCAGCATCTCTTTGGGATCTTTCATCATCTTCCTTGAAATAAAGTAAAATCTCCAGTTGGTTTTCCTCATTGAGGACAAAATTGGGACGATTTTTCTTAGAGTTTTTAAGGACACCATTTTCCAAATCACGCACAATTCGAAAAAATATAGTCCTGGAGGGAACTCGATTATTAGGATATTCCCTCGAATATTCTCTAAGGGCTAACCCTGCACTTTTATTATTTTTTATGAAACAGTTGTATAATTTCAAACGTTCATCTAAACTATATAAAGCCATTTTTTAACAAATTTCGCAGCAACAATTTGACAAAAACGACAAACAGAGCAAATGTCAACTTAAGTCCATAATTGCATTAGGTTATTATTATAACGTGTCATTCAGCATTTTTCCAATTCTAAAAAACGAAGAGTAGCCCTGAATTTCAAGAGAATTTAAAGCTCAATTTAAAGATAAGATATTTATTTTTATTTTAAGTATGCCTATTTTTAAAGTTGTTATTGACCTCCCAATATAATTCACCACGAGCCGCCACTGGTACTTACAAGTGTATCGTGAATATTACAAGGGGCCTTTATTGGGATCTTATGGGAAACATTTCGCCCGTGCGATTTACATTATCAGATTCAGTTTCAGTTTGAATATTGTTTTTGGTGTCGAAAATCTGACCGCTGTTGTTGATGTAGATAGTTAAAAAAAACTCTTAGAAATTTCAGATGCTGCCCGCTGCATATCTGTTCATTTTTTGATTTGCCGGTATTTGTGGCGAGATTTTTGAAGTTTGGTTTGCGAAAATTTGAATAATTCCACTTTCCACCAGTGAACAGCGAAGCGAATAGACAAGGAAAAGTTAAGATTCGCGACGTGGCAGGTACAAGATTCCAGAAAGTTTATGAAAGAGCAAATAGGCGAATTGTTAGGTAAAATATAAATTCGAATATTTTTAAAACGAGACGAGATACTGAGATGGAGTTTTATCTTTTCCGAAAATTTACAAATACGATTTTTAAGTTTTCCTGATTTTTTTTGAGAAATTTTGATTTTTCTTACATATTAAACTGTAACTTTTTATTATCCGTTTGATGTGAAGTTTTTTTGCTAGAGAGCCTTGAAGTCTTATTTTTTTACAATCTTTAGAGTCTGCACTACGCAGAAAATATACAAGGTGTGCAAAAGTTTTAAAGAGTATTGAACATTTTTTCCAAATGCCTTTTCTATTTTTTCTCTAACTTTATTGTCTAAAAAATGTAACAGGCTGTCATTTTTTTAGTTTTAAAATTGTCAATTTGAGATTTGAGATATTTCTCCACTCCATAAAGTCATACGGTGAAAATTAAGGTGAAAAAATATACAAGGTGCCATTAAAAATATTGTACTAAAATATTTCCTCGATTAAACGAGAAATGAAAAAAAAAATTAAAAAATCTTTTAGTTCCCAAAACGATTTTTAAAAGAAAGTATTCTAATAAATCGGTAAGTCTCCTTTACCCGGAACTTCAATTATGATTTTTTTTTCTATTTGTTGGGAATAGTGAAGTGTCACTCAATTTAGTTCAGTACATCGTCACAGTATGTATGTGTTACACATACCGTCTTTTGAAATATTTTTATTGGGCGCCATTTTGTTGGAATACTGGATTCGTATAGTCGAATGCGGTCTTATCGTGCGGGTCCAAAAGTCACCAACATTATAAATCAAATCAGAAAACACAGTGAATACCAAAATGTTGTGTGATTCTTTTATCGAGCTATTTACAAATATACAGGGAGAAAGAAAATAGTTTTTTTTATTACATTACTCAATGTTATTAAGATAGCCACTTAATATTATTTTATATATTAAATGCGGAAGGACTAAATAAGAAAATTCGCTAAATATGTAGTCGTAAAACCTCATGTCCATTTTCCCGTAATATTTCATCTACGGCATGTGTTGTTGGTTTTTTAATAGATTTTGCCAATAAAAGAAGTTCTGGTTTCAGCATATTGAGTAAAGGATTTTGTTTTTGTTTTATTAGGCAGTCATAAATATCACTTTTCTTCCAGGATGAAGTAGGTTGTTTATTTAAGATTTTTTAATGATAGGATGCATTGTCCAGAATGATTAAAGATGGAGCATCTAAACTTGGAATCAGTTGTTCTTTTAACCACTTTTCAAATAGTTCACAGTTCATATTATCATGGTAGTCCATACTTTCCAATGTTGAAGAAAACAGTAAACTTGCATCTGGGAGAAATCCCGTTGAAGAACCTGCATGCAAAATGATGAACCATTTTCCCGTCCCACATCCCTTTTTTCTCTCGACACTTTTTACAGACTCGTCCTGTCAAGATTTCGAACCACTTCTATTAGAAAATATCCAAGTCTCGTCTAAAAATACTACTTTTCTAAATTTTGAATTAACGTTTTCCGTGTATTTCTTTAAAAACTAGATACGCTGACTTGCTATATGTGGCAACTCGCATAAACATCTTCGATTACAGTCCTTTTTATATCGAAAACCCAACATTTTTATTAATTTTGACAACGATTTTAGTCCAATTTCCAATATGCCTCGATTTTTTAAAGCTTCTTTTAAAACTTGAAGGGTTATATTAGTTGCTGATGTGTATAAATCGTAAATTGCATTACGAACATCCATTTTTACATTGTCACTTAAGTCTTCTGTCTTCGGCTTTTTTCGTGTACATTTTTTAATCTTCTTCGGTAGTAAATTATGCTTTTTTTCATGCACAATTTTCTGCACAGTCCTTATACCGATTGCCAGAGCTTTTGCTACTGTCTCCTGGATATTGGCCGGTGAATTTTCATTTTCGTAATATTTTATTAGATGTAATACCACTTTTTTCGCTTGTGGATGCAAAAACCTCGAAAATGGTTTTCTATTACTCATTTTGTCACTGACTTGTCAATCTGACTTTGAAGTGACATCGCTCAAAGATTTTTGCAACTGCTGGTATTTATATGTTTATCCTCTTTTTTCATATGAAAATATCATGGGTCTATCTAATTCATCTTTCGGATTTAATTCGGAGGATATGATTACACGTATTAAAAGAAAAACAAACTTAAAAAATTTGTCGTTGATAAATCGTATGACCCGCACGATAACACTGCTTTTGACTTTACCAATACCTTACCAATTTATTTCTACCTATGCCACACTCGACGTAATTTAGAATAACTTTTTGTTCGGCCATCTTGAATTAGTACCACCGTTTTACTAGTTGATCTCTATAACACAATTAGTTATGGCACACAATTTGAAATCAATCTATTAAGCAGTTTTTCAGGCTGAATATTTAAATATTTTATTAAGCCGTCATTTTGTTCCGCCATCTTGGATTTGTATCAAAATGTTATCAGTTGATTCCAACATAATACTTGATGTTTGTGCGAAATTGTTTAGCTGTGCCGCGAAAAGAGCGACAGACCGACGGAATTGAGAAAACATGTTTTTCGGCATCTAGGGACCCTGAAACGTGAAGTTCTGAAAAAATTTCGGAGGGTGATTTTTTCACGATTACAATACTTCCTTTGTCCGAGGGAAGTAAAAATGAAGAAATAAGTTTAATTTGTATTGTTTAAACCATTTCATAAATAGTGACAGTAATTTTTGTATAAAGTGGCAATGTTGAATTTTCAAAAAAATGACAGTCCAGCCGCCATTTTGAACACAAAAGTTGACTTGTGATATATCATTGAAAAGCTATTTTTAGGCCGAATACGACAACTCAAAAAAATTAAGGTCCTGTTTATTAGGGTTCAGTAACTTTTAATTGTTTTTTTATAGACAAGTATTGCCTCTTATGGCGTTAGAGAAATTAAGTTGATCTGGCAAACTAAAGTCGTTTTAGTAAAATTTCGGAAGAAATAAAATATTTGAAAATTTGCAGAGTCTGTTGAGCACCTTATAATAACATTTTTTGCATAAATAAATTTCACGCTTAAAATAAGTATTATGTAAAAAAAAATTGCAAGACCCAGCCGAAAACCGCATTCCAGTACCTGTTCTTGTTTTAAAAATATTCTAATTTAATTTTTTCCTAAAAATTCGCTCGTATTTATATTCCAGTTTCATTAATTTTTGGACGTTGTTCCTTCCACGCTAACGTGAACGAATTGTCGGAAACTCGGTTCACGTTAAACAAGAAAAACGTGTGAATGATTGTTTTTTTTAACAAACTTGTTCTAATCTAACGAGGGGATTCACTAAACAGTATAGATTTTGTTACAAAAAATCCCTGTTTTAATATAGACCGGAATTCGGTTGGCGCGCTACCGTGCGCTTTTTTTACAGTAAACTTAACCAGTCCTAACCTAAGCTAACCTTAAAAAAATAAATAAGCCAAGTTTTTATTAAGTATAAATTTTGTTAAAAAAAATGAAAAAAAAAGTTTTCGTTTCTGCCCGGATTCGAACCTACAAGCTATTCGACGCGGGCTGAGAAGCCTACCACTGCGCCACCAAACTTCTCGACGAAAAACATATAAATAGTCTATATTAGTTAGCGTGAATGCTAATGACGTCACATCTGGTTTCGCGTGAACCAAAATTTAGAGAGTTCTTTTACGTTAGCGTGGAAGGAGATATAGTGTTAATTTTTTTTTCATTTCTAAAAACAAGGGAAAAGGGCATAATTGGTTAGATAATTTGCTATAGTTTGAACATTTTTGTGCCCAACAAAACTCTACGGCTACATGTTAGATAATTAAAAAGTTCTCAAAATATTTAAATAAATTGGATATTTTGAGATACTTACCGCTTCTCTTATTTCTAGCCTCTTCTACTCCTGGGAGACAGTATTTTTGAGTACATGCCCAGTTACCGTTGCCACAGACGCAACTATTGCAACCATTATCGAACGATGTCACCTCTCCGTCTTTACATGATTTGGTTTGTGGGCTTCCTGAAACTGAAAGCCATACGTCATAAATGCGGGTAGTTATTTTTTTTTATTTAAACTGGGTAATATACATCCTATATAGTCAAAAGCAGTGTTATCGTGCGGGTCATACGATTTATCAACGACAAACTTTTTAAGTTTGTTTTTCTTTTATTACGTCTAATCATATCCTCCGCATAAAATTCAGAAGATGAATTAGATAGACCGATGATATTTTCATACGAAAAAAGAGGATAAACATATAAATACCAGCAGTTGCAAAAATATTTGAGCGATGTCACTTCAAAGGCAGATTGACAAGTCAGTGACAAAATGAGTAATAGAAAACAATTTTCGGGTTTTTTGCATCCACAAGCGAAAAAAATGGTATTCAACCTAATAAAATATTACGAAAATGAAAATTCACCGGCCAATATTCAGGAGACAGTAGCAAAAGCTCTGGGAATCGGTACAAGGACTGTGCAGAAAATTGTGCATGAAAAAAACATAATTTACTACCGAAGAAGATTAAGAAATGTACACGAAAAAAGCCAAAGACAGAAAACTTAAGTGACAACGTAAAAATGTATGTTCGTAATGCAATTTACAATTTATACACATCAGAAACTAATATAACCCTTCAAGTTTTAAAAGAAGCTTTAAAAAATCGAGGCATATTGGAAATTGGACTAAAATCGTTGTCAAAATTAACAAAAATGTTGGGTTTTCGATATAAAAAGGGCTGTAATCGAAGATTTTTATGCGAGTTGCCACATATAGCAAGTCAGCGCATCCAGTTTTTAAAAAAATACACGGAAAATGTTAATTCAAAATTTAGAAAAGTGGTATTTTTAGACGAGATTTAGATATTTTCTAATGGAAGTGGTTGGAAATCTTGGCAGGGCGAGTCTGTAAAAAGTGTCAAGAGAAAAAAGGGATGTGTGACGGGAAAACGGTTCATCATTTTGCATTCAGGTTCTTCAACAGGATTTCTCCCAGGTGCAAGTTTACTGTTTTCTTCAGTATCCAAAAGTATGGACTGCCATGATAATATGAACTGTGAACTGTTTGAAAAGTGGTTAAAAGAACAACTGATTCCAAATTTAGATGCTCCATCTTTAATCATTCTGGACAATGCATCTTATCATTCAAGAATCTTAAATAAACAACCTACTTCATCCTGGAAGAAAAGTGATATCTATGACTGGCTAATAAAACAAAAACAAAATCCTTTACGCAATACGCTGAAACTAGAACTTCTTTTAATGGCAAAATCTATTAAAAAACGAACAATATATGCCGTAGATGAAATATTACTTATTAATCAATAGAATTAATATGAGCTGGGGCAAAATCATATTACGAAAACACGTGAACGACGGTCTTACATCAGATGAAGTGCAAATTGTTTGGCAAGATTCATTAAATTATATTACGCCGGAGTACTGGAAGAAATCTGTGGAACATACGGAGAAATTAATATGTGATTGGTGCAATCGAGAACGAGTTCTAGATGTCGAATAGCACCAACGATCATTGCGCCATTTGAGGACGACTCAGAAGATGAGGACTTTTTAAGTGATGATGATATTTTTTAGTCTATAATTTTAAAAAGTTTCTGAAGGATTATATTAGTCTTTGACGTGTATAAATCATAAATTGCATTATAAATATCCATTTTTTCATTGTAACTTTAGTCTTTTGCCTTTCGATTTTTTCGTGTACATTTCTTAATCTTCTTCGGAAGTAAATTATGCCTTTTTTTCATGCACAAGTTTCTGTACATTCCTTATACCGATTCTCAGAGCTTTTACCTCTGGCTCCTGGATATTAGCCAGTGAATTTTAATTTAAAATTTTTTTTATTAGATTTGACACCATTTTTTGCTTACTTTTTTAATACACTTGTAATTTTGTAGGCAATAAATAAATAATTATAGAATACTTGTTCCAATTTTAAAGCGTGTTTAAAATAAGTAAATTTTTTTATTAATTATAAGACAAAATTTGATATATAAAAATCGGTAAAATCGCTTTACCAGAAACTCGGGACTAACGAAAAATACAGGCTATATATATATATATATATATATATATATATATATATATATATATATATATGCCTGTATTTTTCGCATGCATGGCCCTTAATTTTAGACTGAAATTTGAAAAAATCAGGTAAATAGTTTTTTTGTGTATTTTTGTTTTTGCCAACCAAAAAATTTTAACCTAATCCATATTTAGCAAATTTTCTTATTTAGTACCTCGGCATTTAATATATAAAATGATATTAAGTGGCTATCTTAATAATATTGCGTAATATAATAACAAAAACTATTTTCTTTCTCCCTGCATATTTGTAAATAGCCTATCGAGATTTAATAGCTTGATAAAAGAATCGCACAACATTTTGGTATTCACTGTGTTTTCTGATTTAATTCATAATGTTCGTGACCTTTGGACCCGCACGATAAGACCGCATTCGACTTTACCCCGAAAATCCTGGACCAAAAAAGATTAATTTTATGGCTTTCCGAAAAAAAAAGATTGTCAGAGGCAGCAATGAAGGACTAAATCTGGGGATTTGGTAGAGAAAAAAAATATTCAGAAATAAAATATTTTCTCGACGAATATGTAAACCATTTTGGTCATATGGTTCTCCGCCTCCCACCGTACCATTGTCAATATAACCCCATCCATAAACGGTTTGAAAAAATGGCCAATATATTTTTGCCTTAAAAGGAATATCCTCTGAAGTTTTGGCAACGTGGGACAAGGTTCTTGGCGAATTAAGCGCTTATCATTGGCAGAATACATACGGCACCCCCGAAAAGAGATTCAAGATGCTTGAAAAGTAGTCAGAGTATGCGATACTTTAGATATAAACTCAGTCATAGTGACCGATTCGGATTGACGAAGATGAGAGGGACGATCTGCTTTCTGACATTGACGATATTTGATTTATATCGTTTAATATTTTATTTAAACGTATTTTTATAGTTTTTGTTATTACTTTTAATAATTTTGCTCCATATTAAGTTTTCTATTGTTACACTATTTCCTTCTAAAATTAATTTATATTGCATTTAAAATATTGTCCTTTTGCCCTCGTTAATGGTTCTTCTTTGAATTTTTTGTCCGTTTTTAGTCAATTTTTACTTAAATTAACTATCCATCTTGAACTTCTTTTTCAAACTCATTTTCAATGTACAAGAAATTCATGCAGCTTTTTGTTGTTTTTTTTAGCAAAAAAAAAGGATATTTAGAATAATAAGCTCTTTGCGTTTAAATATGTTGCTAAAAAGGCATTTTTACCAACAGAAAGTTTAGGCTTTGTTAATATAAAATTTTAGAATAAAAACATATTTTGTAAATTTTTTAATGTATAAATCACATTTAATACTGTTTTTCTTTTTTTTTATTTAATTATATAGTAATATATAGTTTTTCTTAAATGCATGCATAGCTTGGTAAAATGTAAAGTTATTAAATTTAGCATGCATCCTTCTTAATGCACACCAGCACGATCTCGGACGAGATCACTGCCACGTTGGCTGTCAAATGACAGCATAGGATTGTCACCGTGATTGCCGCCGAGAACGCTTTAGTGTGTGCATTCCTTCAATAACTTAGTATATTAGCCGTTAACAGCTAAGAAATACGTTCTTTTTGTGTTGTCGTTACGTCAATGCATATCCGAAATAATTCTACTATACTAGGGCTAGTCCTAGCCAAAGTCAATGAGTGGTTTACAGGTTACATCAGGTGAAATAAATCTTAGCCTCTACCAATAGGAATCAAATTCTTGCAACTTCTGTGTTTTCTATTACCAATTATTAGTCCAAATTTTATTTTTTACATGAGTTTGCGTTGGGTCGCTGCGCAACTCAAAAATTCGCCCACTGGTTGTTTTAGCAGCCCTATAGTCGGCGTATACAGTTCTTAAAGTCAAAACCAGTACGTCACTAAATAATTTAATTAGGAAATTTAAAAAAGGCGCTTCCAAAAAAACCGGTGCGATATAGTTGAGGAAGTCCTTTGAATAAAAAAATAACAAAAGCACTCTGGCTTGAAACACCTTTTTTTTTAAACTCAATTGTTTAGCCTTCTTTGGAAAATGTGCCAATTTAGTAAAAAATAAAATACGCCTTTTAACTTATAGCCATAGATTTGTGCCGATACTAAAAACAAACATAATTTGGAATATCTAGATTGCATACAGGTTGACCCAAATAGACTGGATAAATTTTATAAACTACCGGAAAGATTTTTTTGAAATTACGTGTTTATCAGATTCTCAAAAATTAATTTTCATGGTATTTTTTACAAATGTTTCGCTATAAGTTAAAAGATGCATTTTATGCCTTACCAAATTGGCACATTTTCCGAAGAAGGTTCAACAATTGGGTTTTTGGAAAAAAAGGGTTTTCAAGTCAAACGGCTTTTATTGAAGAACCGCCGAAAATGTTGCGATATATTACTTTAGTACAGCCATGTCAAACCCAAAGTCACTGGTGGGCCAAAAGCATGAAGACCATCGACTAGGTGGGCCGCAAAACCTTATCTTAAAGAAGACAAACTACTGGAAATCTTGAGAAAAAGTACTATTATAGGACAAGTGTGTTTATTAAATTTCCAATAAAAAGCACATTACAAAAAACTACACACATTAAATTCTTTTGCCAGATATTTGACATCTTTTGTCTTTAGTTAAGTTGTTTATTGGTGCCGCGAGTTTATCGGCGGAAATAACTTTTAAAACTGCGTCCAAGTGTGCATCCATCAATCGCGACCTTGCGGGAGATGTGTTTCCTTTCATCAAAGAAAATAGTTGTTCACACTTATAGGTACTTCCAAACATTGACAGGATTTTACAGGCAAATTTTCTCATTTCTTGGTATTGAACAGGCAAGTACTTATAAAATTCGAATGTACCAACACTATCAAATTTTTGTTTTAAATGGGTCTGACACTGAATCTCAATTACTTCCATTTGCAAGTGAGGGGGAACTTTATCAATATCGATAGTGAAAAGACCAGTAAAACGCTTCTCAAATTCTGCCAGAAGGCTTCTCATTTTCTCTGAATATATTTTGTATGATATTGGGACACTTGTGCTTTCATGATATGCCTTACAAGTCAGAAAATGTGACAGATTATCCTCTGCTAACTGTTTTTCCCACAACATCATCTTACACTTGAAAGCTTTCACATGATCATGCATATCTGTAATAACTTGACGTGGTCCTTGCAATTTCGTATTTAAGTCCGACAAGTGTTTTGTGATATCTACCATAAATGAAGGATCTTGTAAAAAAGGTACATCATATAATAAGCTGACATCTCCTTTTGTTTCCATGAAAACGAAAGCCATCGCACCTCTGCATAATATGGTAAACCAGTGTACTCACTTTCTAAAACACATAAAAATGCAGAAAACCGTCGCTGTTTAAGGCCTCGTGACCTTATGAAATTTATCATTTTTTTCACTAGCTTTAAAACACTTTCCAACTTGATCACTTTTGAGCATAAAACTTCTTGGTGGATTATACAATGAATATGATGAAAATCTGGTTTGTCACTGCCCGTTTCTCTGATCTTTGTCTGTAATATTTTAACAAAACCATTTTTTACTCCAGTCATTGAAGGAGCTCCGTCTGTTGCAACGGAACACAGTTTTGACCAATCTAAATTGTACTTTTGCAGAAGTCCATAAACAGCATTGAAAATATCCTTCCCTAGTTGTTGTATCATCCAGTAATTCTTCATACACATTGATATCTGCATCAACCGCACGAAGAAAAACAGCGAGTTGCGCCACACCACACACATCCGTACTTTCGTCACAGGCAATAAAAATGCAATGAAAGAGTCTGATTTTGTTTTTATCTGACCACTTATATTGGCAGCCAACTCAGTGACTCTTTCAGCGACAGTATTCCAGGACGAGGATATATTTTGAAATGCCTTCACGCTCCCGGGACTTTACAAGGCACTTTTTTATAAATTCATCTTCAACAAATGGTTTTGAGTGTTTCGCGATCAACTCTGACAGTACGTAGCTCGCTTAAAGGACAGATTCATTTTCTTGCTTTGGACGTGTAAACATAAGCTGCTGATCTTTCAACTGTGATTTTAACTTATTTAGCTTTTCGTTTCTGACCATGCCTGTATACTTGTCAAACATAGTTTTATGAATATCATAGTGACGTTTTATATTATATAATTTTGGGACACAGACTGTACTATTACAAATCAAACAAATAATTTTTTCTTTCATTTCACAGCAAAAAAACTCTAATTCCCACTTTTCTTGAAAGATACGATGCTCATCTACAAGTTTCCTTTACTTCCACTTGGTTTTGTTAAAAACTGTACGAAATAAATTATAGTAATACTGTTAAGTAAACAATGTTCCTCTCTCTATCTATCGCAACTGATAAATTATAATAAGTACTGTTAAGCTTATATACCGATTGTGATTTTGTTCTTTCCAGAACAGATAGCGTCATGTGTTTTTGCGCGATAGAATTTCATGGAACAAGCCAGATAACGTTTGGCTTTAGGTTCTAGGTTGAGTATGTGTAGTTCATCCTCATCAATTGTACGTTTTATTATACCAATCGTTGTTGCAGCGGCGCGCGCTTTTAAAAAAACTTGTTCGCGGGCCGCATTGTCTGGCTGTTTTCAAAACTTTTTGCAGTGAGCACGTGAAAAAAAATGCACGGATTGTCAGCTGCCAGAAAGTTTTGGATTTTTGCACCATCTTATTCAACACCATGTATAATAGTGACAAGAGTCGCTAACGTCAAAATAATTTGGAAATAGAATTTTCATGAAACGATCTTTCAAAGTTCGAAAAGCTCGTCAAAATTCGTTGACTCGTTTTCAAACCGCAGCAGGTACTAAAAAAATCGGTAAATTTTCTTTACCCGGAATTTCCCTCGTTACGATTTTTTCTATTTATTAGGAATAGTGAAGGGTGACCCAATTTAGTTCAGTACACAGTCATGTAGTAATTCATATATTCGTCGCCATTTTGTTAATTGGGGAATAGCAGAATCGAGTAGATGTATCTTCAAGGATGAATGTCGTTTTAATTTGTTTCAATCGGATGGGCGAATATTGGTTTGAAGAGATGGTATCGTGAGGAAATATGGATGCTAGAGAACCATTTGGAGGTGCAGGTGTGACTGTTTGGGGTGATGTTATGAGAAATGATAAGGAGATGCTATAGGGTACCGGGATAGGTGTGTAAATGAGCTTATTGTTCCCTTTGCACAAAACTTTGGGGATGATTTCATCACGGTGAATGATATTGTTCGTCCACAAAGAGCAAGAATCATCCAAAAAGTTTTTAGAGAGAATAATATTGGAAGAATTGGCCTGCTAGACCCTGCCCTGCTGGATATAAATATTACACAGGGTAACAAAATGAAAACAAAAATTTGGTGTCGGAAATCTAACATCTGATTTTAGATGTTTTTAATGTGCTGATTCCAAAAATGCCACCAGATTTTTTCTATCAGCTCTAGTTTTTGAGATACAGGTTATTGATATTTTTTTCTGATAAAGGACAACAAATAAAGAGATAAGTATGCACTTAATCGTCAAAATAGAAATTTCCCAGAATCTAATTAACCAAATGGATACCTGGAATTATCCCTGAACCAATGTTCCTATACTAGGAACTACTCAATACACTGCTCTTAATTACTTTTATACCTGTAATTGCCCATGACCTGATCCTTCTATGCCTGCTTGGCTGTACTCGATTTAATATATTACTGAGTTTTCCCAGGTAAAGTTGTGCTATCATTTTGTGTAAATTTTGGCCGTTTTGTAGTAACAAGACACTAAACTTGAAACAATGGTATCCACAAACAGACGTACCTGTGTAAATCATCCCGATGTTTTTTGTTATGTGTGTGGTGAATACACTTTGAAAGAGAGCAGAAAAACGATTTCTTACTTTGTGAAAAGAGCTTATCTTGGCTATTTTGGCGTTCATTTAGGAGATCAAGATAAATCTTGGGCCCCACATTTCATATGTAAAACATGTGTTGAACATTTGCGACAGTGGACAACTGGAAAGAGGAAGTGCCTAAAGTTTGGTGTACCAATGGTTTGGAGAGAACTGCGAAACCATCATGACGACTGCTATTTTTGTCTCGTTAATATTAAAGGCGTAAGTAGAAGTAATAGACACAAATGGACATATCCTGATCTAGATTCTGCAAGAAGGCCTGTAGCGCAGAAGACTATCATTGTACCCGAACTGACAGAAAGATGATACAGAAACATCAACGTCTGACGAAGTTCAAAGAATTCAATCAGAAAACGACAGTGAATTTGAAGCAGATTTAGAAACTCCGCAGTGTTTCAATCAAGAAGAACTAAACGATCTTATAAGAGACCTGAATCTCTCAAAGGAATCCGCTGAATTACTTGCATCCAGATTAAAAGAAAAAATCTGCTTTGTCCAGGTACTAATATTACATTTTATCGTAAAAGAGATAAGGATCTGCTGCCTTTTTTCGATCAGGAAAATGACTTGGTATTCTGTAACAATATAAAAGGGCTCTTAGAAAAAATGGGTTTGCCTGAATACACTCCAGATGATTGGCGCCTTTTTATCGACAGTTCAAAACGTAGTTTAAAATGTGTTCTTTTACATAACGGTAACAAATATGGCTCAATTTCTATTGGTCATTCTACAACCATGAAGGAAGAACATGAAACAATTGCATTAGTTTTGAGAAAAATTAAATACGAAGAACATCAGTGGGCAATTTTAGTTGATTTAAAAATGGTTAACCTCCTCCTTGGAGAGCAGAGTGGGTATACAAAATATCCTTGTTTTTTGTGTCTTTGGGACAGCAGAGCTAAAAATGAGCACTGGGTTAACAAAAATTGGCCTTCAAGAGATGTCTTGATTCAAGGAAAACAAAACGTGATCAACGAACCTTTGGTTTCAAGAGAAAAAATCTTACTTTCGCCCTCGCATATCAAGCTAGGCCTAATGAAGCAATTTGTGAAGGCTTTAAATCGAGATGGAAATTGTTTTGAGTATTTGTCACGTAAATTTCCCGGCATTAGCACGGAAAAACTAAAAGCTGGTATATTTGATGGTCCTCAAATAAGGCAACTTGTTAAAGATCCACAATTCACCACATCAATGAACGAGACTGAATCTAACGCTTGGTGTTCATTTATTCAAGTAGTACAACATTTTCTTGGCAATCATAAAGCAAAGAATTACGTAGAATTAGTGGAAACTATGTTTTCAAATTTTAATATTCTCGGCTGTAACATGAGTATAGAAGTTCACTACCTCCACAGCCACCTAGATCGTTTTCCAGAAAACTTAGATGATTGTAGTGAAGAACAGGGGGAAAGATTCCATCAGGATATTAAAACTATGGAAGATCGTTATCAAGGACGATGAGATAGCCACATGATGGCGGACTACTGCTGGAGCCTTCAGCGAGACTGCCCTAGTAAACTCCATTCTAGAAAGTCGTATAAAAGAAAATTTTTATGTTATTAGTGTAAATTAAGTTTTTGCAATAAATAATTAAATCCATGTGTCTTTGTTTTTTTAACTGGCAATAGTAATATTATATATTATAACAGTTATAACGTAAAATATATACACAATTTTTTTTTTAAACTAGATCTGATAGACAAAATCTGAGAACTTTTTTACATTCTGCATCCAAAAATTACCCAGGAACAGTTAAAAAATCGCAGGCACCAAAATGTGTGTTGGCCTGTGTTATAGAGCACGTGTGGATTAGAATGAAATTGAGATTAAATCAAAATGAGCAAGAGTTTAATAATTTGGATGAATTGGTGAATGCAATAATATTTATATATTTTTTAAATATAAAGTTATTTTCTTATTAAAACTAAAATTTGATATTTTTGAAACGAACTAAAGAATCCACGTCTGTATTAAAAAAATCGCTCATTTTTGTTCAAAATCGTTTTTGTGTTCTTTTAATTCATGTTTTTCTATAAGACGATATACAAAAAGCTGCCTAAACTAGCCCTAAAATCAAGAATTTTGAGAATCTGATCTGAACATGTAATTTTAAAAATCTATTATGCCTTTTATTAAATTGACTCAGTTTTTTGGGATAACCCGTATGTAATCTGGGTACTCCAAATTATGTTTTCTTTAATATCGACACAGAAGTATCGCTTTAAGAGGTATTTTACTCTTTACCAAATTGCCAACATCCCGAAGAAGGTCCAATAATTGGATTTATTTTGGAAAAAAATGTGCTTTTCAAGCCAGAGGGTTTTTATTAAAAACTGACGCAAAAACGCTCCAAAATGGAAATTAAATTTTTGAAAATTTCATCAACACGTAATTTGAATTGGGTAGTTTAAATTTATCCATCCTTTTTGGGACAACTTGTATGATACCTGGAACTTTCAAATTATGTTTTTTTTTTAATATCGACACAAATTTATCGTTATAAGTTACTAATTTACCAATTTTCCAAAGATGGCTAAAAAATTGGGTTTTTCTGGAAAAAAAAAGATTTTTCAAGCCAGAGGGCTTTTATTGAAAAACCGCCGAAAACGTTCTGAGATATTACTCTAAAATTTAAAATTCTTGTGAAAAATGGAGTGAAAATTAATTTTTGAGAATCTGAGAAACAAAGGTCTATTGGGCAGTTTATTAAATTAATCCAGCCTTTTTGGGACAACCTGTATGCAATCCGGATACTTTAAATTATGTTTATTTTAACATCAATACAAATGCGTCACTATAAGTTAAAAGGCGTATTTAATTTTTTACAAATTGGCACATTTTTCGAGGAAGGCTACAATTTGATTTTTTGAAAAAGAAGTGAAGGGGCTTTTATTGAAAATGTTCCGAGATATTACCTTAGTCTTTCATTTTCCAGTAGTGAGCGACGCGAAAAAAGAATATGGACGGATTGTCAGCCACCAGAAAGTTCTGAATTTTTGCACCATCTTATTCAACACCTTATATAACAGTGATAACAGTCATCTCTAACGTCAAAAGAATTTGGAAATAGATTTTTCATGAAACGATCTTTCAAAATTCGAAAAGCTCGTCAAAATTCGTTGACTCGTTTTCACACCGCAGCACCTTGAACATGGTGCTAAAAATTAGATTTGCCGATCTTTTTGTTGATACTGATATTATTTTTAGCGAAGGGGATATACCTAAAAATGTCAATATTTACAATTACTTCCTAATCAGTTTCAGCTCTAAATTGTACTAGAAGAAATTTAAATTTGTTTTGAAGAATGGCCAGTAAAAGGGTGGCAAAATAAAAATATGAGGTTTTTAAAACTTATAAACAATAGTGTACGGTGTTCTAAAATTGTTTTTAAATTATCTAGAAAAGTACGAGGTATATAGAAAAAATGAAAATGCATGATATGTTGCCATGCGTTTTTTCCATTTTAATGTGTAATTTGGCTTTGTTATTCAAAAATGCTAATATAATCACAAGTGAAATAACATATCGGACACATTCTAATAAATATTTGCTAAGTAAATATTTTCAAGGCGAATTATTATTAAGAAAAGTAATTATCTTAAGGAAACAGATGATGTGTGAAGTATTTTTATGTTGTAGTATTACTTAAAAATTCCTTGAACTTTGACATACTTAAATCGACAGTTTTATCAAAATTGTTATCGCTGCAGCATGTGATATTTGGCCAAAAACATTGACTTAAATTTGTAAATTTCAAAATATTTAATTTAGTAATAATTATTTTAAATGTGTTAAATTGGAGAATGCATCTAGGCTGAAGTGTAACGCTGGGGGGTTTGGGGGTTTAAAAAAGACCCTATTTTTTATTTTAATCAATAAAATATTTAATTTTTTAATGTACAGGTGGTCCAATAATAGAGCTGTAGCTCGGAAACCATTAATGACCGAATTTAAGAAAAAAAATGTATAGGTAAATCGGACAAAAGAAATCGCTGTAAATGATTTTCAACTTCTAAAGTTGGCCGCTAAGGGGGCGTAACACAAAAAGTGTAAAGGCTAATTTTCCTTAAAATGTCTCCACGGAAATAAATCAAGCGGAGTTAAATCTGGTAATTTTGCAGGCTATTCAATAGTTCACCGCATTCCAATTCATCTACCAGGAAGGAAAGGCTTCTTCTAAAAATTGCCAAACGGGTAATGAATAATGGGGAGGAGCAACTCCTTACTGAAAGGCGAGTTTTCGTCATGGTAACGTTGGTTATTTTTCGTAATAGCCAGATAAATGGAATTTTCCAATAGCTCCTAGTATGTGTATCGATTTAAATTTCCTGCTAAGAAATATGACCCAATTACGCGATTACCAAAAATACCAGCACAGGCGTTTAACTTTCGAGGATATTGAGTATGAACCTCGTGGAAGATTCTTGGATTCATATCGGATCATTAACGACAGTTATGTCGAGAATTCTTCTTCGAAGCAATCGTTAAAAAGGAAATTCGGATTATTAATAGTTTGGTGGTTTTTATTTCACAAAACTATTAGCAACAGTCATTATCATCTTCAGTCAGTTCTTGAAAAAGTTGAATTTTATACGGATGTCATTTGTTGTTCCAAAATTCTCTTTAGTGGTACGCGAAAGTCCAGTTATCTCGGACATCTTTCTATATGGTGGAAATTGTCCGAAATTACATCAAGTTACGCCCTAAACACGTTGATCATGGTCGTTTCTTGGTGTGCTATAACAGCGATAAATGCACAAAACAGCCAATGGGAATAAACACTTTTGTAGGTATGCCTAAGACTATTGCTTTATTTTATAGGGTTTTTAGTCACCTAGAAAAATCTGGAAAAGTCAGGTTATTCAGAAATCCGACTAAAAATCAGGGAATTTACAAAAAATAATAAAAAGTCAGGGGATTTTATACTAAACATGGAAAAATAATAAAATTAATCAGCGTTACTGGATTGTATTTACCTTAAAAACATATATGCTATATAGAACGGAAGCTTTCACGGCTTTGGTCAATTAAGAAATCATGGTTCTTGGGATTAGACCGTGTCAAATTGGAATTACTATCCGACGTTTCGTCTTCGATTACACGAGGCATCTTCAGGGATCTTTACTCCACGATATCTGAACACTGAATGAGCTCGAAGAGATTCAGGCGGACTTTTATACCCAACTTGTGCTCGCCGAACCCTGACCCTGTGTTAAGATCGATTTGCACGTGTGATGTAGACCGTAACCCGTGTCTCTATTGAAAATTTTTGTATGTTTAAATATTTCAATAGATTCTCTAACTTTTCGTTTATAAAAACTTGAAACCGATGCTCGAACCTTGGTTTCCTTTACATTTATGAAATGCCAGTGTTATGCTGGTGTTCAGCTGCAGCAGATTGAACAATTTGTTTCTTTTTAATACATCGTTCATGTTCCTTAAGTCTAGTTGATATTGAGCGTCCTGTTTCTCCCACATACACTTCCCCACAAGAGCAAGACATTTTATATACTCCTTCTGTTTGGAAAGGTACAAGATCTTTAGGGGATCGCAAGCATTGTCCAATCTTCTTATGTGTATTGAAGATTGTACATATGTTGGACCGCCGAAGTAATCGTTCTATTTTGTCTGTAGTGGCATGTATGTAGGGAAGAACAACACTACCTAATGGTGGCTCTTTATCATTCTCCTTTGCCGGAGTTGCTTTACTATATCTTTTAATTTAACGCGTAATATCTTCGGTGCAATAGCCATTCCCTCTGAGAGCTTCGGTCAGTTTCGATGTTTCCGATGTTAAAGAATCTTGATCAGAAATCGGAATAGCTCTGAATACTAGTGAGTTAATAACCGATTTCTTTTGTGCTGGATGGTGATGAGAATTTGCATTTAAGTATCTATTTGTATGCGTCGGTTTTCTATACGCAGAATGTCCTAAGGTAGCATTTTCCTTCCTTTGAACACATACATCTAGAAAGGGAATTGTTCCATTAGATTCAATTTCTATCGTGAACTTGATATTATGATGTTGCTGATTAAGGTGGTCCAGAAATATGAGGGGATTATCCTGTCCATGAGACCAAACCACAAAAGTCATCTACATATCTAAACCAGCGCTTTGGTTTTAGTGGAGCGGATGTTAGAGCAATATCCTCAAAGGCTTCCATAAAGATATTCGCTACCACAGGTGATAGATGAGATCCCATAGCTGCCCCTGAAGTTTGCCTATAAAAAGTTCCTTGAAAAAAGTCGAACCTCTCCGCAGCTGAAAAAACAGCAATGAAGACCTTAAACGAAGACGCAAACATTCTGGTACTTCCAGCAGATAAAGGCAACGCCACAGTCGTCATGGACAGAACAGAATATGTGGAAAAGGTTACTCAACTTTTGGACAACAACACCTATAAGTTTATGCAGGCAGACCCCACAAGTAGAATAGAAAGACGCATTACCAATTCGATCAACACGTCCAGTCTACCACCAGCGGAGAAAAAATCATTAAAACCAAGCAGCTCCAAAATTCCCAGGTCCTATGGTCTTCCGAAGATACGCGAGGACAACGTACCACTTCGACCGATCGTCAGTGCAATAGACTCGCCCACATACAAACTAGGTAAATATCTTTCAAATTTTCTTAATCCATTTACTGGAAAAACAGATTCTTTTATTAAAAACTCAGCACATTTCGTGGAAAAACTTAAGACAATCCAGTTAAATCCCGAAGAAATTTTGGTCAGTTTCGATGTAGAATCACTTTGCACAAATGTTCCTGTCAACGACTCAATTTCCATTATATCAGACATACTGGATAATAATAATCTTGATAAGAATTTAATAGACCTAGTGGAAGCTTGCCTTACATCTACTTATTTCATTTTTCAAGGAACTTTTTATAAGCAAACTTCAGGGACAGCTATGGGATCTCCTCTATCACCTGTGGTAGCGAATATCTTTATGGAAGCCTTTGATGATATTGCTCTAACATCCGCTCCTCGTATTTCTGGACCACCTTAATAAGCAACATGATAATATTAAGCTCACGATGGAAATTGAATCTAATGGAATAATTCCCTATCTAGATGTATGTGTTCAAATGAAGGAAAATGGTACCTTAGGACATTCTGTGTATAGAAAACCGACGCATACAAACAGATACTTAGATGCAATAAATCGGTTATTAACTCACTAGCATTCAGAGCTATTTCGATTTCTGATCATGATTCTTTAACATCGGAAACATCGAAACTGACCGAAGCTCTCAGAGGGAATGGCTATTACACCGAAGATATTACGCGTTCAATTAAAAGATATAGTAAACCAACTCCGGCAAAGGAGAATGATAAAGAGCCACCATTAGGTAGTGTTGCTCTTCCCTACATACAGGGCACTACAGACAAAATAGGACGATTACTTCGGCCGTCCAACATACGTACAATCTTCAATACACATAAGAAGATTGGACAATGCTTGCGATCCCCTAAAGATCTTGTACCTTTCCAAACAGAAGGAGTATATAAAAACTCTTGCTCCTGTGGGGAAGTGTATGTGGGAGAAACAGGACGCTCAATATCAACTAGACTTAAGGAACATGAACGATGTATTAAAAAGAACCAAATTGTTCAATCTGCTGTAGCTGAACAACAGCATAACACTGGCCATTTCATAAATGTAAAGGAAACCAAGGTTCTAGCATCGGTTCCAGGTTTTTATAAACGAAAAGTTAGAGAATCTATTGAAATATATAAATATACAAAAATTTTCAATAGAGACACGGGTTACGGTCTACATCACACGTGGAAATCGATCTTAACACAGGATCACGGTTCGGCGAGCACAAGTTGGGTATAAATGTCCGCCTGAATCTGTTCGAGCTCATTCAGTGTTCAGATATCGTGGAGTAAAGATCCCTGAAGATGCCTCGTGCAATCGAAGACGAAACGTCGGATAGTAATTCCAATTTGACACGGTCTAATCCCAAGAACCATGATTTCTTAATATATACTATATAACTATAATTTATTTAACATCCCCCTTATATTCAAAATCGGCTTAAGTAGTGTGACTTTCTAGTGGGAGCATATTATATTTTGAAAGATTCACCTGCCAGGCGAGCTAGTTTTACGGCTACAAATTATAACAAATTCCCCTATACATTTTGTAAAATTAGATGAGTAGAAAATTCTGTGAAACGGCTTTGGACATTTTATCTCCCCATAAAATTTAGATGAAAGATAAAGCCAATAAGCTTCTATCAAATATTTCAGTTACTAAGACAAAAATGGCTTTAAAAGATAGCTTTTTAAGACCAAGACTCTAACAAATTTTAAGAATAAATTTTGATAATGATATTTTTTTACCAACTAATAAGACTGATGATGATTTTGCCACCTAAAAAAGCATTAAAAGATTTAAATGTTCCCGAAAAGGACAAACTTATTTTTGTCGGAATGTCATTTTTAATAAATAAAATAAAGAAATTAATTAATTACCTAATAATTCTTTAATATTTTGTATTTCTTGTACTATTACATTTAAGTTTAGTTTCATTAGTTTTATTGGCTTTTTTTTTTGAGAAATATATATTCTCAAAATATAACCTAGAATTTCCGTGAAATTGTCAGGGAAAACCTGGAAAATGCATTGAATTTGATAATTTAAAACTGGTAAGAACCCTGTTTTAAAATTATCCAATCCTGAACAATATACCGGCCACTGCTTTAGAATGTCTTCTATATCACTAATAGCCCACAACGGAGTATGGATATTTTGATCGTAAAGAGGCACGGCGGTCAAGTATAGTTGCAGAAGGATACATTGAGGCTTCGGAAGAAAACAAAAAGAAGATTGCTTTGAGTATACTCAGAAATATAGAAAATGAAGCAATTAGTATCTAAAAACTGAACATATTTAATGCAAGTTCATCGCAAATTAAGTCAAGTTCATCAACTACATCTAGTAATAATTTAAATATGCAATAATTTTGTAATTAATATTTACAATAAATAGTTTGTAATGCTTAACATTTAAATTTATAATTTAAACAAAAATAAACGTATTTTCTTTAATTCTGTTATAATATCAGTAGATATCCTTACTGCACTAGTGCAGCAATATCTAACATTACCTAACTAAAATCGGTGCGTTAATGGCTTCTTATCTCATGATCGTAGATAAATACATTTTTATACCTACAGCCTTCAATCAGTTTTTATAAATAACCTAATAGTAATTATATGGACTTGCAAAAATGTTTACACTGGAGAAAATGATAATTCCAAAGCAACATAATTAGACCCGTACTTTTCCTTATCTATAGAAAAATAGTAGTATGGGCTGTTTTTATTTAATTTGAACATATTAATGATAACCTAAATAAATAATAAACTAAAATCAATACTCTAAGAAATAATTTATTAAAACATATAAAACACTTTAAACATAAATGGAGGTATCTATACGAGTAGCATAGAAAAAAAAAAACGAAAAATTTTCTAATATTAATTACTCAGAAAATGTTATTTCTGACAAGCAAAATTTTAACAAAAAATTGAAATCATCAAAACTGTTTTTGTTACATCAAATTCTAACTCAGCTAGGCATATATGGTCTTTAAAAGACTCGAATGTGTAGGTTTAAATTTCAAAAATCTAGAATTATTTCAACGTGAAAATTATACAACCTAAATATCTAAATATATATATATATATATATATATATATATATATATATATATATATATATATATATATATATATATATATATATATATATATATATATATATATATATATATATATATATATAATATATATATATATATATATATATATATATATATATATATAAATAAATATATATATATATATATATATATATATATATATATATATATATATATATATATATATATATATAAACTCATGGACAAAATTATCGAATATTTTTTGTAATCATTATTTTTTCAAAATAAATTTTAAATAATCGCCGTAAACGTACATGAGCTGAATATTAGGATCTAGTAGGCTGAGTACTCGCTTGTTTTAATATATTTTGACGTTTAATTAACATTAATGGCGCATGTCATTTTCTTTTGTGCATTTTATCAAAAACAAATAATAACATATTTTGTGAATTAAGCTTGAACTTAAGTTACTGTAGGTTAATTAACTAAGTAATAGCAAAAAGTGTTTCTGTTTGTTGCTAAAAAACATCAGTATGCCACCAGTTAGACACTGCACTGAAGTTGAAGCGGTGCAAATTGTAACTCTATATAACGAAGGATATAAACAGAAGGATATCGCACGACGTCTAAGGAGAGGTCAATCTACAGTATCGAATATTTTAAAAAGGTATGAAGAGACTGGAAATTACGTACGTAGACCTGGTCAAGGGCGCAAGAGATGTACAACAGCAATTGATGATCGATTTTTGATACTTAATTCTACACGAAATCGCACATTGACATCGTCGCATCTCAAAAATGAATTACTTAATGTAAGACAAGTTAATGTAAGTTCAAAAACAGTTAGGCGAAGATTAAAAGAAGCAGGTTTGAAGCCAAGACGGCCCGCCAAAGTTCCACGTCTTCTCCAAAATCACAAAGTTCAACGATTAGAATTTGCTAGAAGGCATATTCAGTGGGATAATGAAATATGGAAGAATGTTCTCTTTACGGATGAGACCAGAATACAATTATGGAAGCCCGATGGTCGAAACCACGTCTACAGAAGAGTTGGAGAACGGTTTGCTCCCTGCAATCTCGTAGAGACCGTTAGTTTTGGCGGTGGCGGTATAATGTTCTGGGGCGGTATTTCTTGGGAGGGACGCACCGAACTTGTAGAAGTGATTGGACGAATGACAGGTGACTTGTATATTGAAAACATTCTTCAAGAACATGTTTTGCCTTATGTCGGCCATATTGGATATGAAGAATTCATATTAATGCACGATAATGCTCGACCGCATGCAGCTGATATAGTGACTAATTACCTAGATGCGGTCCACATTCAAAGATTAGATTGGCCACCATATAGCCCCGACTTAAATCCAGTAGAACGTGCATGGGACTATCTTAAACGCCGCATACGACGAAGAAATCCCGTTCCAAATACAATAGACCAGCTTCGGATTGCTGCACAAGAAGAGTGGAATGCAATTCCTCAAGAATATATCCAGAACCTCCTTAGCAGCATGCCGAGAAGAATGGAAGCAGTAATTAGATCTCGAGGCGGGAATACTCGTTACTAACTGTGCTTTAATTTTAATCAAAAAACTTGTAATTGCCTTCCAATTATTATTTAAATAAGATGTAAATATCCTTAATTTTTATAACGTTTAGCATTAATTTTTTTCACGATCTTCTTCTGGTAAAAACTTACCATTGTTCACTTAAATATTTTAAAATAAACAGTTTCTTGCAAATGGTAGCATTTAAATAACTTGATTCATCAGTTTTTTTTTAAAGAATGAAAAATTAAAAATATTCGATAATTTTGTCCATGAGTGTATATATATATATATATATATATATATATATATATATATATATATATATATATATATATATATATATATATATATATATATATATATATATATATATATATATATATATATATATATTATATATATATATATATATATATATATATATATATATATATATATATATATATATATATATATATATATATATATTTTTCTTTTCTTTTTTTCGTTGCGTTTTTTTAAAGCATGTCTAATATTTTTTTGTTAAAAAATCTTGGGAACTGGTTTATTTTCTTATACCTATTCTTCGTATAGCAATGTATTTTAACATGATTTTAACATTAATTTCAAACTGGAGTTTTAAAAATTGTAACGTCCTATTTTAACATTTTTATTATAACAGTTTTTAGTGCGTCAATCGATGTTTTATAGCTTTGTATTTATTGTAGGCCAATAATATCCTTTTGAAAAAGCTCTCTATAAAGCGCGCAACGTTAAGGAAATAAATAATTTTTTTAAGAAAATAAACCAGTTAAAACAAATTTAACAAGATAATAATATTTTAATTCTCTCAGTGGAATTGATCGCCCTTAAAAACATTGTAAATATTGCAATCAAGGTTAACGATTTTTGGCCCTGAACGACGGAATAATCACTCTGCAGTAGACATTTAAACCTATATATTAATTTCTGTTTCGTGTGTCCAAACCCTGTAACTTCGTCTTTTTATATAGTCTTGTATATGTGTTTTAATATTTGATGAAAATGAGTTCTGTCTTAGGTAAGTTACAACAAATTTTATATATTTTTTTTTTAATTTTTTATTTGTTTACTACTTCTTTCAAAGATCAGCATTAATGTCATTTTACATTTTTTTAGCTATAAGTACCATACTGTCATTGAAAAGGCTAAAAATTAGCCGAAACTTATGATTTTGGAATAAAATAAAACATAAATGCACAGGAAATAAAATACGTTGATTTATTCCCTGTATGAACCTTATCCCAAGAAAAGTTTTCCTCTAAAAATATATTAAACAAAGGTTCAAGAAACATTCTACCAATATATATATATATATATATATATATATATATATATATATACAAATTTTTTTAAAAACCCAGACAGGGTGTCCCTGGGGCTGAAACCACCCCTTTAGTATTATATTTTTTATTTAAAAAAACGGTTAGTTATTATACACAACACATGAACACGTGCTTTTTATTTTATTTTATTACATATTTTAAGATTTTCTTTAATTCATACAGCGTTTTTGAAAAAATCGGGTCATTGATTAATTCTTGCGATCTTTCTCAAAACGTTTGCCATTGAGAGCTGAGCTCTACTAAAAGATTGCGCTTGAGCTTTTTTAATTGTCATGTCGAAACAAAGCTTTAAAGGAAACTGTACTCGTTTGAATTGAAAAGGACAGTCTGACGGAATTTGGTTTGATTAGATTCGATATGTTTTGTGTATTAAAAAAAAACAAACTAACCGTTTTTTAAATAAAATGATTGTAATATTTAAGGGATAGTTTCACACCCTTGGAAACTGAGTTTCGGAGAATCCCTTCTTATCGAGCCTCTGCACCCTAAAATTACTGTTTGCACATACTCAACTCTCAGTGGCAAACGGTTTGAGAAAGATCGCAAACATTAATCAATGACCCGATTTTTTCAAAAACCCTGTATGAATTAAAGAAAACCTTAAAATATGTAACAATTCATATGTTTTTCCCAATAACTAACCGTTTTTTTAATAAAAAATATACTAAAGGGGTGGTTTCAGCCCAAGGGACACCCTGTCTGGGCTTTTAAAAAATATGTAAAAAAATAAAATATAAAGCATATTATAATCAAGCGTTTTCCGAATAACTAACGGTTTTTTAAATAAAATATATTATAATATTTAAGGGATGGTTTTACCCCTTTGGACACATTGTATGATTTTTTTTAAATCCTAAAATTTTTAAACAAATAAATTAAAAAACACGTGTTTAAGCGTTTTTCCGAAAAACTGACTGGTTTTTAAATAAAAAAATATTGTATTATTTAAGTGGTGGTTTCACCCCTTTGAACACCCTGTATGAACTTTTAAAAAATCCTAAAATAGGTGAAAAAATATTTATAATTATTTATATTATATATATATATATTTATAATGTTATATTTTTTCCGAAAAATTGACCGTTTTTTAAAAAAAAAATATTGTAATATTAAAGGGGTGGTTTCACCCCCTTGAAATTCGAGTTTTGAAAAATCCCTTCTTATCGAACCTCTACACCCTTCAATTCAACCTGTGTGCCAAAATTCAGCCTTTACCTCAAGCGGTTTGAGGTGGAGCGTAATGAGTGAGTTAGTCAACTAAGTCAAACAAATCATATATATATATATATATATATATATATATATATATATATATATATATATATATATATATGTATATATATTCAGAGCTACTAATCTTTTTAATTTTTCTGAATAATTATCTTTAAATTTTCCCTAAGAAATCGACTGTCCCGATCACGATGTCCATACAGCAGTTTATGTCCTTTTTTTGGAAACTCCATAGTGCAATGACAATGCAAGGGAAAGCGACCAGAAATCCAATTACTCACTTTTAAAAATTGAATTTGAGGAATTTAGTTACTTGCGAAATTAATGCAAATTACTTATAAAGTAATTCAATCGGTTATTAAAAAAATCATTACCCGCTAAGTAATTGAAGTACCAAAAAAAACACTAAAATCCAATAAGAATTACTTTGAAAAGGTAAGCTCTGGCTGGATGCTACTTTACAAACATTTTAGTAAAATGTTCCCTATTTCGGTTTTCTCATCCCCTGTAGCCTTAACGCTGTTAAAAACAAAAATAATATAAAGTAAGTAAACTCACCTGAGTGGACCGAAACTACGGCAATCAATAAAAATAAACTTAAATTTAAATAATTAAGCATGGTGCCTTTTAATAAGTACAAATTTTGGATATATCTTTGTTGCTGTCACTCGAATGGTCGGATAACTTATACTGCTCAAGAACAAGGGATCCTCGTTTTCGTATGCATGAGTGAACAAACGATAAGAATTAGAAATAAAATTAACATCACTAAACAAACATGTATAATTTTATATGTATATACCGCGTTCTTGGAAAATATCAACGGAATTATTTTTGTTTGTAACGAATTACGTCCTCGTTAATTCAATATTTGTTCATCTGCTGAATTTTTCCTGTCCGCAATATTTCTTACCTTTTACTTCCCTCGTAAAAAGGAAGTATTATAATCGTGAAAAATCACCCTCCGAGACTTTTTCAGATCTTCACGTTTTGGGGTCCCCTAGATGCCGAAAAAATATGTTTTCTCAATTCCATGGGTCTGTCTGTTCGCGGCATAGCTAAAAAACTACTTATCCTATAGACTTCAAATTTTGGTCAAACATTAAGGGTCATATAGGGATGACCTGGTAAAGTGCGGGACACGAAAGAAAACCAGGCGGAGTCAATCGGTTTAGGAAGATCGGCCAAAAAATCTCTTTAAACCAGTGGTGTCCCGTCGTTCTTTAAATAATATGGCACTCATTCAGATAATTAAAATTAATGTCATTTAATTAAAATGTAACTATGCTTAATGAACTTTTATCTATATTTGTCTGTTTCTTTCCTGTACCGCACTTCTATATTTCTTTTGTGTTGCAAAAACGGCGAACTTTCGAATTTTAAAATGATTTAATTTTGATTTTTCTTGATCGATTTACCTATAAATTTATTTTTTCTTGAGTTCTGTCATTAACGGTTCCCGGGCTACTACCGCCTACGTCAACTATTATTGGACCACCCAGTATAGTGATAGACGATTTACAAGTCCAGATTTTACAAGGGCTACTCGGGTATGCCAAAAGTGGCCGTCTGTCTTCGTTTGTCATATTACTTTATACAGGGGCCGTCATTGTGAAGTACTATACAGGGCGTTTCCTAATTGCGTGCTGATGTTAAAGAGGGTGTTTTTATGTCCTAAAAGTCTTAACTTTTGTGATACAGGATGGTAAAGTTTACAAAGAAAACATTCTCTTTCACCCCAATTCTGATGCTATTGTAGATAACTGCATGAAATTTGATACACGTCTTCTATCCGTTAAGGAGCATACGGATTTACCCAGGTTAATTACATATGCACACCACTGGTAGAAATTTCAAAAATTGATTGTTAATAAAAAATGCCCTTTTATGCATAAAAGACGTGTATCAAATTTCACACAATTATTTATCTATAATAGCATCAGAATTAAGATTTAAAAACAATGTTTTTTTTTAAAACCCTGTATCTCCAAAGTTAAGACTTTTACGTTCATATTAAACTTTTTTCTTAAAAAGGTCCAAGAATCACCCCCCTTTAACATTAGCACGCAATTAGGAAACGCCCTGTATAGTACTTCACAATGACGCCCCCTGTACAAAGTAATATGACAGACGGAAACAAACGGTCACTCTTGGCATACCCGAATAGCCCAAAGTCGAACTGCATAAGTTAAAATTTTGATAAATCTTGTTCACTGAAATCAGTGCTGGCTCCCCTACTATAAGTACATTGATGTGCTAATTTTGGAAAAATATGAGTTCTGTAGTTTTTCAAATATTAATTGCATTATTAGATATTTTTGACACCCGTCATTGAACAGAAAATTAATTATTTTGAAGCAGTTTATTGACAGCTACTTTATGAACAATTTTACAAAATATATGAAAAAAAAACTAAGCCATTTTTGAGGTTGACGGCTGTGATTCTAATGGTTCGATTCCTTTTAAATCGCTGTCTTCCTCTAAAAATGATGAGGTTTCGTCGTTACTATTTGAAGATCCTAGTGTGATAACTAAATCATCAATAACCGTTTCAATTTTGCCATCTACTTCCCAGTATTTATCTTCAATAGAACGAACATGTTTAACATACGATTTCTAATTTTCACCCGATAGTGAGTCAATCGCTTCTAATGTTATTTTATTTAAATCTTTAATTGAAAGTTCATCGGTGTTGCGCTCTCGAATATATTTTTTACTCCTGCCCATGCAAGTTCAATAGGTTTGAGGTCGCATATGTATGGAGGCAGCCTTAAAGGTGTATGACCGAGGTGACGTAAAAGACCGTCAATTTTATATTTTTTTCTCTAGGTTTGTTGGCTGATATTACTTCATATAATTGATATTTTTTCCATGTTGGATGATACACAAGATTGATCGATTTAAGCCACGATATCATATAACCTTTTGTAGAGTATTTAGTTGGCACCTTATCTTCTACGTGAGAATGATAAGACGCATTATTCATTACCACGACTGATTTGGGAGGAATGTGAGGTAAAAGCTTCTCCAGCAACCACTTTTCGAAATTATCTCTATTATCTGTCCACGATAGTTTCCAATTGTTAGTCCCAAGCGAAAAACTAAGGCAGCACCTGGAACAAATCCGGCTTCTGAACCAGCATGAATTATAATAAAACGACTACTAGAGCGGATTCCCTGAACAACACCTATAACACTTTCACTTTGCCAGCATTTGTTCAATGTCATATCATTATCTACCCAGGTTTCGTCTAGATACACAATATTGCGTCCTTCTTGCCTATATTGCCTTACAGTTGATAGATATTTCACCCGCCAGTGAAAAATATTTGGTCTCTGAATGAGCAATTTTCCTTTATTTTGACACTTGCGTCAAACAAAACCATTTGATCGTAAAAGCCGATTTAAGGTTTTATACCCGTACGGAAAATCTATTTTGTTCTTTATAGCACGAAGTAGGGTTTGTAGGTCGGAACCTTCTTCAAGTTTATATAAAAGATGGATATCCAATTAAATACTAGGTACCCGATTGAGACAAAAACTTATAGGTTGTTAGAAAATGTTGATTCAGAAATAAGATTTCAATTAGTTTGCCGCTTAAAAATGTAGTGTTCTTCTAATTTTGTAATTAATAATAAATTATTATTTAAACTTAATAAGGTTATTTAATGCGATAATAATAGATGTACACCCTAATAGTAGCAACAATGATTATAATATTCGAAATATCTTAAAGCAATTTCTTACTAGCAACGGTTTAGATTTTCGTAGGGTATCGTTTCCAATTATTTTGCCGTCAGTGTACGTACAGAGTAAATGAACGAAACAAAAGCTATCACGGAAGTTATAGGGCTTATTTTATGCCTCTGAACCAACTATATTTTATGTTTTTTTATGTAACAATTTACATTTTTTAGTAGAAAACCTCGTATATTATATGTTCTTGAAACAGTCCTCTTTTTAATACCTTTGTCGTAAAAAAACAATTAACAAAAATCGTGCCTTATGTGCTAGAAAGAAAAATCTCGAAAAAATGTATGCAAAAAAACATCCCTGAGTATCTGATATGACAGAGAAAGTTCTAATACTTATTTCTGAGTTAATTGAAAAACGCATTGCCTTTATTTTTCCGGTTGCCTTTAATTATAAAAGTATCAGATTAAGTAAATATCGTTAGTCGGAGATAAAATACTCATTCAAGTTTTAATAACTATTTGTAATTTTTTCTGTCTCATAAATAAAAAATGTAAAGAAAGCACATTTTTAACAAAACACTCGATCCGTTTCCTCGTTTAGTTTCGTTTTTTCGTTAAGGAAAAGCAGGTAAATAAATATAAAAGGAAATAAACAAATATATATTTTTCACCTATAAACACTTGTAAACTCGTGCAAAGTCGTCCAAATTTCTTCGTCTAGAAATTGTTTCTGTTCATTATTGTGGATCAGGTTTCCTTGTTTCTTGAACAGCCTGAAATGTGTCAAAATATAAGCAGATACCCCCAAATAACACAATTAGACTAGGCACAGGGGCGTGCAGTCTATGGAAGCAAGGGAAGCAGGGCTTCCCCAAAAAAAATTACAAAACATCTTCTAAAATGTAATTTTTGAAATAGGAAACTATTAATTTAGTTTATATTAAAAATGCTAAATTATTATCTTAATTATCAAGCCTATAATAAATGCTGCCTTGACTCCGAGCCAGCCACAATAGAATATCGAATAGAACCTATGCGGGCCGCTAGCTTCTCTGCAGACAAGTCCTGTATGCTTGATTTCCTCTGAATCAAGCAAGATGTTATTGAACTCTCCACCGGCTGTTTGCAATTTTTGCATTTCAGTCGCGTGCTTTAGGTGGAGGCGGAAGCTATCGTTAGAGTAGGTTCTTTGTTTGAACGGCTATCCGTGTGTTGTGTGATACGTACGTCGGCGTCGCGTCGTGCATGGTTCGTTATGGAAGACAATAATACGGACGTGGATATGCAAATACCGTCAACTTCGGCTGTCGGTAATAACGTTAAAAATAATGGAGAATTTGGTAAGAAGAGTGTGTGTGAATGTGTGGTGTGTGTCTTAATAATAAAGGGATTTTCAACATTAAACTTCGCTGATAAGCTTCAAATAATTTCCAAAGGAAGGGCAAAACCGCCTATGAAAAATTTAACCACAAAAATGAAAAACTGTATTAGACATTTTTATCCGGAAAAACAATACGAACAATTTAAATGGCTAACAGGGTGTGAAAATATAAGTAAATTATTTTATTGGCCATGTTTACTTTTTGAAAATGAAAAACGGTCTCTGGAATAAAACTGGTTTTTCCGGTTTATACAATTTCCAAAGCGCATAAAATAAAAAGTCTTCGGCAAAACCAGAATTGAACATGCACTTAATAAACAGTTAGAAATTAGTCACCGCAAACACAATGAACTAGTCGATAAAAATAGGCAAATATTAAGAAGACTTGCCGATGTTGCTAGAGGTCATAGGGTTTCTTCAAATAGAGGAAAATTTACTTAGTTTAATGGCTAAATATGATGATTACTTAAAAAATCATTTGGAGCAGTCTAGCGTTTTTCGCGGAACGTCGAATCGAATCCAGAATGATTTAATTTCCGCTGTTGCAACAATTATTCTAAAAAGAATTAAGCAGGAGGCTGGCGAGGCGCGGTTCATTGCTACTGTTCTGGACGAAACAACTGATATCACTAATTTTACCCAATTATCTATAGTAATACGCTACATTAAAACAGACGGAAGTATTCAAGAGCAATTTTTAGGTTTTAAGAATGTGTCCGAAAATCGTACAGCATATGCATTATATCGGTATAGTTTATAAAATTACTAAAGAAATTAATGGAGAGAAAAAATTAGTTGCTCAAAGCTATGATGGAGCTGCAATGATGGCAGAACAATTAGGGGGTCTGCAAGCTACAGTTTGAGAAACTTTCCCAAGTGCTGTGTTTGTCCATTGTTTTGCTCATACATTAAATTTAGTTTTATCCCAGTCCATCAATCACATTAAAGAGTGTAAAGTATTTTTCGTTACTTTAAGTGACATGGCTGCTTTTTTTCCAAGTCAACAAAATGTACACAAGCTTTTGACTCCATTGTCCACAAACGATTGCCCCAAAGTAGCTCCTACTAGGTGGAACTATAATGGAAGACTTGTGTTAACAGTATCTGAAAATCGTGAATCACTGATTGAACTATTTGAGAATATAATAGAAAATAATAAAACGTGGGACTCAGAAGCAATAAATAGTTCCAGGGGGTTTTTGGACTGTTTGAAACGAGATTTTAATTTTAATTATTTGTTGAACATATTTTCAGAAATATTTCCATTCTCGGACAGTGTTTTTAATATATTACAAACTAAAACAAATGATATTGCTTTTGCCTAAAAAAAGTGGATGATTTTAAGTCCATGTTAAGCCAAAAAAGAGATGACTTTGACCTATTTTGGGAGAAAACGATGACGTTAAATGTAGAGCCACAAGCCGTTTTCGAACAGACAAGGTGGGAGATGTTCAAACATCATACAGACGCCTCTTTTATGAAATAATCGATTAAATTCAGCAACAAATAACGGTTTTAACGGTTTAAATGATTTTAAATTCCTCGAGCTCTGCAATTTTGATGCATTTAAAGGAAAAACTTTTCTAGAAGATGTGTTTAAATCTCTTCTTCTTCATTATGGCCAGTTCTTCGACCGAGTGTTACTGGGAACTGAACTAAAAGTAATTTACGAAACTGATGACATTAGCGCAAAAAATAACGCTAAGGAACTAATGCAAATTTTGTATTGACAATACCTGCCACAAGTTTATCAGTAGAACGCAATTTTTCAACACTTAAACGAATAAAAAATTTCGTGAGAAATTCAACGGGGCAGGAGAGACTTTCGCATACATCGCTGTTGTCCATTGAAAATAAACTTCTCCAGAATAGGTCGGAGCATCGACGTTTTTATGATGACGTCATTGACGAATTTGCAAAAATTGATCGAAAAATCGAATTACATTACAAATAGGTAAGTTTCCAAAAATTGCTTCCCTTTCTTAAAATTTCACCGCACGCTCCTGACTAGGCATCTATTTTAACTAAAATTAGGCCACACATTTAATGGTCTAATTAAGCCTATGTTTTTTGATGATTAGCATGTTGGCGTTTTTATTTTATATACAGCTTGGGAATGAAATGGCTGACCATATTAGTCATATTTTTAATAGAACTAGAGCTTTACAGCTAATTGTAAGTAATTACCCAATTAAAATTGCAATGAAATAATTTCAAATCATTTCATTTACTGTGAAAATGAAATTCGCTGGGATAGTGTTTACTAGGGCTTATTTTGAACTGATTCATAGACCTATGAACTTAAAACGATTTTTGTGTGGAATTTCAGTCGGATTTTTATGATCAATTTATTATTAAAAATCTTGGCGGGAGATCAAAGGCCACTACAAAAAACTAACTTTGGTGCTACATTTGTGAATTGTTATGTTCGTTGAGTGAGCCCGGCTTTATCAGCGAGGTTGCCGTTTTTAAGTAGGAATTTTGAAAATCAAATAGAAGATCCGATTTTTCTTTCTAAATTTAGATTGTTTGGTTATTTTAATAGGAAAGAAAGGTAGCAATTTTGTAAAAAATGATTGACAGTGGCTCGATTAACGAATTTAATTTTTACTTTAATTCCATTGAAATAAACTTCACTCGGGTCGATGTGGAGGGTGACTTTGAACAATTGTTTGATGCATTCAATGGGTACTTTCAAGTAAGCTGTCCAAATAAATAAGTTAAGGGAAAAAATCCTCAAATAACGAGCTTCTTGACGATCTTAATAACTTAAAAAAATTACATTGGCTACAAAAGCGTACTGAGGACTAACAACTAAAAAATAAATATAAACTCCTTAAAAAAGAAATAAACGTAAAAATTAAAAAAGAAAAGAAAACTATTACAACAGAAAAATAAATAAATTCGAAGAACAAAACAAAGACCATTTGGAATATAGTTAATTCTTTAAATGGCAAAAACCTAAGCAATTAATGTAATGTAATAAATGTAATGTTAACTAATGCAGAAGATATAGCAAATAGTTTCATTATTTATCTAAAAAAATTGCCTAATAAAAAATCATCAGGGCCAGATGTGGTACCTGTTGCTTTGTTAAAGAAGTGTTTTCCTAAAGTAAATGCTTGTTTGGTTTATTTGATAAATATGTCGGTTTATGAAGGTATTTGCCCCGAAGTTAATATCTTTACCTGTGTTATATAGGGTTTAATTTTAATTGAAAATTATAAACCTGTATCTTTACTTAGCTATTTTTCAAAGGTTTTCGAAACTTATATTTACAACAAGCTAACTCCCTTTTTTTAGATAAGATTTAGATAAGTTCTAGCCTCACACCAGCATAGTTTTAGAGAAAAACACTCTACTGAAACCGCAGCGATTGACCTTATACAGAATATATATTGTTCTATAAGATGTTGTTTTGTTTCTAAAAAATAATTAACATCATGTCCTGTAGCTGAATTTAATTTTGAAATTTTACTTAATCCGGATCTGCGGCCCTGTCAAAGTCTGAATCTCCATCGCAAATGGAGCTGAGGTCAATATATCTTTCCCTAACCTGACTCTGTCGAGGAGGGGATAAATTAGAATTAATTAAAGAAATTGGAGACTGAAGGTCTCTTGCTGGTTTACGCAATCCCAAAGAACTATCATTAAATAAAGTTCGCAGAGATTCGCGCTGACGGCTAGCATTATCGAGCAACAGATTTATCAGAGTCTTCTAATGTTTCTTTTTCATAATTAACGTGTTTAATTTTGGGATTAAATTTATTGCTAACTGGTGACGTGAACATTGGATGTTCTCTTACTCGGGGTGCCTCCATGGAGAGGTCCTCCATGTAAGTAGCTCCCGAGAAGGTGTCGTTCATATAAGTCTTATAGAATTTGTCACGATTTTTGTCCAGGTGCTTTCTTTAACAAGCTTGACAAGCTTGTCAGGCACCCACCACTCACCCGAGGAACATTAGGATGGTCGTTCCTCGCCAGATGAAAGAGTGAGCTGATGCTAAAAGAGTGCCGTCCAGATATCTCCTACTAGGACATAAATCAAGAGAACCTGATTTAATTCCCGAGGACGACCTTCACAATCTAAGCCCTACTCGGAACCTAAGTGCAATGGAACCTTTCAGTACCAAGACCCGGCGAATTCCAACGGTGGGAACAATAGTGCAAGATTCCTCTAGTTGTCTTCGGCTGTATTACTAAGAAGGACTAATATACTGCAACCGGTGCTTAGGAGGGCTAATTAAATCAAGTGTCACTAACGAGTTTGCTTCGCGATCTGCTAAAGATTCAAATTTCGGTTTATTTTTATATGTTTTCTGTGTGGACGACACGGTTACACCCTTTTGACAGCTCTAGACTAATCGCGGCCATTTTGGGCGGAGTTCCGTGAACGAAACTGTCGACAATTTTCTTCAGTTTCTGGCAACTTATTTTAGTGATAACATCTCCCGGGAAACTTTGAAGTCCCGTGGGAACGTTGTTTTTGATTATTGACTATTTCCTATTTTTCCGTAAAACGTTGTCTTTTACTTGTATTATTATGCCTTTAAAATTTGGGATTTTTATTATCAGTGGTTATTGAGATATTGGAACTTTCCACCAGGACCTGGTGCTCTTCCCCCAAGACCTGTTTTTTCAGTTGCTATTAGTTTTTCCGCACAATGTTATATTATATAAAATGTTTCCTTTTTATGGGGCTATCATCCTATGAAGGTCCCATTTCGATATTCAAAAATCTAATTTTTTTTTGTAAAAATCGAAAATTGAACTTCCGTAGTTTTTTAGATATTAAGATGGATATTGTGTAGTTTAGGCCATTCTGAACATTTTATGCAGAGTGACTTTTGTTGATATCCCCACGCGTTTAGGAGTTATGGACGTGGCGTCCTTTTGGAAGTCTGCCGTTCACAACGTTTGCCCTTTTTCGTCCATAAGTCGGTGGTGTCTTGAGATATCTTCTCGAAATTTACAAACAAGGTAGCCCTAATGGATCCCTTTCGAATGGTCCTTACGGTCCTTGATAATCTTTTGTAGAAAAAATTTTATTAAGGTTTGAAATTGAAAAAATTACATTTAACGAACTTGCTTTTTGAAAAATTAAATTAGTTTTATTTCTATATGAATTAATTGAGATATCGTAAAGATTTTTATACAGGCGTGAAGCGCTTGAAAAATTAATCATTTTTACCAAGTTTCACAGTTCTATCTTAATCAGAAGTATACGGCGTGGTCGTTCCTGATTGGTTGGAAGGTGCGCGTTCTGTAATTTTATTGGTTGAATTTAAATCATCGAATTTTCAAGATCAAGGCGTGGTTATTCGTTTACATTCGACTAATTCCTATTCTAGAAGATGCTTTCTAGGCCGAATATCCATTGTCTATTACGTGCATTATTATAGGAATATGTTTTCTTTACTTTGGCCTTGTTTTTACGTGTATTTCTTAATTTATTTAGTAAAAAATGTGATATTACGACTATATATAATAATCAACTTGAAAAGAATGATAAATTGTAGCTCTGCTATTTGGGCATTGATGCCATAGACCCTAACTCTGTTGTTAAAAAATTTGAAAGGTTAGCTATTACAGGATCATTAAGTAAATGGATAAATTTTTCTTGAAGAGTAGAAAATTTAAAATAAAATTTTTTTACAAACGACAAATTGTGACTTAGGGACCTATCAATAAGGCAGTGACCTAGGTCTTCTTTTTCTTTTTATTCATAACCGACTTACCAGAATACATTTCATGTGGAATCGATTTTATGTTCGCTGATGTTACGACCATAGTCATGTCCGCCAAAAATGAGATCCTTTTGGAGGAGAAAATTAAGATAACACTGTCTGAGTTCTTAAATTGATGTAAAAAAATCTTATAATAAATCTATCAAAGACTGTGCCTATGGAATTTAAGACATAAATGCGCAAACCAATAAATCTAAATATTCTATTTAATAATATGACTTTGCCTGTTAGCTAAAGTTCAAGGTTTTTAGGAACCTTAATAGATTCTAACCTTGATTGGAGTCTGTATGAGGTTTGTTCGAGACTAAATAAATGTTTTTCTATGATAAAATCTTTAAAAATCTCATTAAGTGCTTTTAATCTGGTAACCGTCTACTACGCTAATGCATACCCAGTCATGTCCTATGGTTTGGCAGTATGGGGAAGCGAACATGACCTGAACAGAGTGCTGGTTATATAAAAAAAATCATGAGACTGATCTTTAACTAGCCATATAAGGCATCATGTAGGAAACTCTTAGTGAAAATATATATATATATATATATATATATATATATATACAGGGTGGTGCAACCAAGATAGGGTGGACGACGATTGTGGGCAAACGGAGAGAAATTTGAAAAAACATTTTTGGGATATGATTGATAGTCAAGAACGCTGTGTTTTAAAATTATACCCATTATACAGGGTGGTCTGAAAAGTTCGTGGTGAACCAAACTTGTGTTTTTTTAAATGGGACACCCGGTATATTATTATTTTAGTTGATTCTCCTATTCGTTACGATCATTTTGATATGAGGTTTGTTGGGTCTAAAATTTATACCAAGGGAATGGGACGAGGTTAAAGTGGAAAAGAGGGTTATACTCCGGCCATTTTTTGAAAACAATTGAAGCAGGTATGGAAAAACCAAATATTCTATAAAATGTATTGTATCTAGGATTATATAATCGCTTGTAAGTCGTTCAAAATTATTCACTGTTATACAGGGTGGTCAAGTTTTGCAAATTTACCTTGGATTGAATTTTTTTAAATGGAACACCCCATATATTTTACTGTCATATTAAAGATAACATCGCCAGCTTTCAGAAAATACCCTATTTGATATCTTTCTAACCAACAGTTTTTTAGTAAATTAACCGTGAAACTAAAATTTACTCATTCTAACAGAAACGGTATTATTTACGTTGCTTAATTTGACTACCTATAATATAAGGAGGCCATGATATAATCATAAATGAAAAGAAAGATTGACATTCTTGTCAAAACCGCAAAGTGTCAGAGAATTTTCATCAATTACCATTGTTTTTTGACGATAAGCCGAGAAATTGTTAAGTAACAATGAGTTTGAGTACTCCAGAGTTGATAAGCATGACTTTTATGTTGGGCGAGTGTCAAAAAAACCTTTTACTAGCAAGCAGGGTTTATGCGGTACGATATCCCGATGCCGAAAAAAACCAAGACCTGAAGCTTTTGCAAGTATATTAGAGAGGTTTCAAGAAACAGGCAATGTTGCTTTTAAGAAACGTAAAGTAATTAATAAACCAGTTACCAATGAAGATAATGCTTTGACAGTGTTATTAACAGTTCAAGAAAATCCACACACAAGTACCAGGGAAATTGAGAGAGCTACTGATATTGAACGCACTAGTATTAAACGGATTCTGAAACAACATAAATATCATGCCTACCACATTGAATTACACCAAGAACTGTATGATTGCGATTACGTCCAACGACAAGAGTTTTCAATTTGGTTTTTAAATACAATTTGGGATAATCCAGGTTTTGTAGATAGGGTGCTGTTTTCAGATGAAGCAACTTTTAAAAGCAACGGCTTGGTTAACAAACATAATATGCACTATTATTCAACCGAAAATCCACATTGGATTCGTCAGGTGGACCATCAAAATAAATGGTCAATTAATGTTTGGGGAGGTATAATTGGCTCTCGTGTTATAGGACCATATTTCTTTGAAGAGCATTTAACGGGAGAAGTCTATTTAAATTTTTTGAGAAATGAGTTGCCCGTATTGCTCGAAGACTTACCTTTAATGTTAAGAAATTCCTTATGGTTCCAACATGATGGAGCACCCTCGCATTACCATAGGCATGTAAGACATTTTCTCAATAATTGGAAAGGAGAGCATTGGATTGGGCGAGGTGGACCAGTTAAGTGGCCTGCGAGGTCACCCGATTTAACGCCAAGATTTCTTTTTATGGAGACATGTTAAAGAAGAAGTTTATAAAGAGGTTCCAACCACAGTGGAAGATTTGAAGTTGAGAATAATAAGCAGTTTTCGCAACATTTCAGACCTGACTTTGAGAAAAGTGAAACTTTCATTTATGGATAGACTCGAAATGTGCCTTCAGCAAAACGGTGGTTTAGTTGAACATCTTTTATAAGTTTTAATTACATTGTTTTTGTTGATTTATATTAAATTTATTTTTTTTGTAAAAAAAGATCTGTTATTAATACTGTCAAAGCATTATCTTCATTGGTAACTGGTTTATTAATTACTTTACGTTTTTTTGAAAGCAACATTTCCTGTTTCTTGAAATCTCTATGATAAACTTGCAAAAGCTTCTATATTGTTTTTATTTCGGCATCGCATCATCAAAGAACAATATTTATTTATTTACTGATGACAATATTCTGACACTTTGCTGTTTTGACAGGACTGTCAATCCTTTGTTCAATTTATGATGACATCATGGCCTCCTAATATTAAATTGTCAATTTTAACAACGTGAATTCAGAGTAATTCGTGTTAAAATGAAGAAATTTTGATTTCACAGCTAATTTACTGAAAAACTGTTGGTCGGAAAGGTATCAAATATGGTATTTTCTGAAGGCTAGTAGTGTTATCTTTAACATGAAAGTAATATATACAGGGTGTTCCATTTAAAAAAATTAAATCCAAGGTAAATTTGCAAAACTTGACCACCCTGTATAACAGTGAATAATTTTGAACGACTTACAAGCGATTATTGTAGTCCTAGATACAATACATTTTATAGAATATTTGGTTTTTCCATACCTGCTTCAATTGTTTTCAAAAAATGGCCGGAGTATAACCCTTTTTTCCACTTTAACCTCGTCCCATTCCCTTGGTATAAATTTTAGACCCAACTAACCTTATATCAAAATGATCGCAACGAATAGGAGAATCAACTAAAATAATAATATATCGGGTATCCCATTTAAAAAAACACAAGTTTGGTTCACCACGAACTTTTCAGACCACCCTGTATAATGGGTATAATTTTAAAACACAGCGTTCTTGACTATTAATCATACCCCATTTTTTTTTTTCAAATTCCTCTCCGTTTGCCCACAATCGTCCACCCCATCTTGGTTGCAGCACCCAGTATATATATAAACTGGCCCACAAAAATGTGGCGAGCCTAAAATTTGTATCAATTTCAACCCCTAATAATTTTTGAATGGATTCTTAGATTCTGTTAATTTTTTTTTGCAATTTGTTTCGATACCTTTTCACAATGATTTTCTGATATAAATTTAAACTTCGGAATAATACTAGATAATATACAGGGTGAAACTTAAACTTCTGTTTTTTCACTAATTTTTGAGACGCTCTATAGAATGACCTAGCTTAAATATCACTATCGCCTATGAGTCATTTTTTTACCTGTTTCTTTAGAATCATTTTGTTTTTTAAATGATCGTTTTATCTTTTTTTTTAGAAAAAGTGCAGCTCTATATGTAAAGTGCTGTTTTTACTAAATAAAAACATAAAAAGATTGAATATCTATAGACAACATTTATTTTAAGCAATAATCAAACTTTTAATTTAAATTTTATAGACAAGAACTTAAATTAATAAAGTTTTATAAACAAGAACTTAAATTAATAACGAATGTCTCCCCCTCTGGCCCTTATTACACTTTGTAAACTCCTTGGCATGCTTTCAATCAGTCGTGCAATTGAATTTAGGGAGATGTGATCCCATTCTTGAACCAGTGCTTCTCCAAGTTCCTCTTAATTGGCGGGTACATGTGGACGACTACGAATACGCTTACCAAGCTGATCCCAAACATGCTCAATCGGATTTAAATCCGGGCTCCTAGCTGGCCATGGCAAAAGATGTATGCCCACTTCGTCCAAATATTGCCTCACAGTACGAGCAGTGCAAGGTCGGGAATTATCATACATAAAAAGAAACTCCTGTCCTATGAAATGAGCAAACGGTACGACGTGTTCAGCCAGTACATCAATATAACGCTCGTCATTGAACGAATTTCTTGGTAATATGCAAAGTTCTGTGCGCGCTGCGTGAGAAAACCCAGCTCATACCATCACAGAACCACCTCCAAAAGGTTGCTTTTCTACAAACATACCCTCAGCGTACCTTTGGCCTTCCTGCCTCCAATTCGTTGACGTCCATCGGAAGAATGTAAGCAAAACCGTGACTCGTCGGAATACTTGGGATCACTGTCGTACGTTCCACTGATTTTTTTCACGTACAAAATTAAGTCCAGATAAACGATGTTCTGGTAGCAATCTTGGACCATTCGCTGGTACTCTTGACTTTAATCTTCTCTCTTTAAGCCGACGACGCACTGTCTCATCACATATATTTTTATTATGAACCTCAAGTAAATGTCTCTTTACAATCACGGCATTCTCAAAAGGTCTTCTTAAGGTTTTCAGGGTAATAAACCTGTCGTCTAAATTTGATGTAACTCTGGGACGACCCTATCCTATTCTTCTCACAAACTGCCCAGTTTCTAGAAAGCTGTTTCTTGCCCTTCTAGCTGTGGTTTCTGGCCTACTATTCGTGCCGCGTGCGCAACGCTCCTTTCATCGTTTATTAATGTTACAATCTGAGCCCCTTGCTCTGGACTAATTTGTGGTGCCATTACTAATGAAAACCACGCTACCAAACTGGCTAAAGTCTTTTCAAGGCTTGACATTTCAAAGACATTTTAAATTTCAAAGGACTCTACGCTTTTAAAATTCCATTTTTATTTAGTGTAAGGGAAACTACATTCAAAAAACAAAATGTTGCTAAAGAAACAGGCAACAAAATGACTCATAGACGATAGTGATATTTAAGCCAGGTCATTCTATAGAGCGTCTGAAAAAATTGGTGAAAAAACACAAGTTTGCATTTGACCCTGTATATTACCCAGTATTATTCCGAAGTTTAAACTTATATCACAAAATCATTGTGAAAAAGTATCGAAATAATCGGCACTAGTTGTAGGGTTGCCACCTGTCCTTTTTTGAAAAGGACAGTCCTTTTTTCAGACAAATTGTCCTTGTGACTTTTTTTGCCACAAAATGTCCTTTTTACTTACTTATAAACTATTGACAACAGCACGGCACTGCTGTGACTCGTAAATTCTTCCGGCAACCGCGGCTAACAATCGACAACAGCGCAGCACCCCAACCTGCGAATAGTCGTTATTTTCTAGGCTGAAAATTCGCGCGTCGGGAGAGCTCGATGATATCGGGATATCGCTGTCTTTATTTACCCAATGTGAAAAAGGAAGAACAGTAACATAACATCGCCCACATTTCCCTGTCGTCCGTGCGACATTTGACATTTATTTGTTCCCGTTCCCGCTTTTTTCGCGGTTTGTAGTTGATCGTTGATATTGAAAAGTAAAAAATCCTATTTTTAATTATTTTATTGTGGTTTTTCCTTATTATACTTCATCGTCTTTATGAAGTTTACCTACTGGCGGTAAGTCTATATTTTTAATCATTAAAGTGGTTGCAAGTTGCAATTTTTGTATCTAGTTAGCTTTATTTCCCTGTTGTTTGTTGTTGCATGAGTTTTTGGTTTTATTTCAAGTTTCTATTACTTAATTAATCTGGTCCTGGTTTGACTTTAGTTTGGTTTTGGTGAATTAACAAAATTAACAACCCAGTCCGCCAGTCCCAGTGATAAAATGGATGTAGATAACGTAGATGATGTGACTGAAGTAGCAGAAAGGTTTGTCAATAACGGTGATGGTGATTGTACTGAAAATGGTGGAAGTAGCTCTACAGGGGCGGCGAAGGTTTTTAGTTTTTCAGCTAATATGTTTGAATATTAAAATTAAAATATATTTTTTATTTAGGATTGTCAATCTAAAGCCAGAACTGGAACCAGTACCTGTACTATCCCTCCTCCTCCTCCTAAAAAAAAGAGAGCAACTTATTACAACAAAGAGTGGGAAACTAAATACGGCTGGCTAAAGCAAGGCGCAACCAATACCGAAGCATTTTGTAAAAGTTGCCTGCTTTCATTCACAGTTGGAAACATGGGACTGTCTGCAATAAAGCAACACAATGAAAGTAAGATGCACAAGCAAAAAATTTCTGCAGCGAAAAGCTCACATTCCATGGAAACATTTTTTGTCAAAAAAAATTCTCAGGAAGAATCTCATGTAATTTTAACAGAAATATGTAAAATTTTCCACTGTGTGAAGCATAACCAGTCATATAATTCTTTGGATTGCTCATTTAAATTGGACACAAAAATATATGTTGATTCAAAAATAGCATCCAAACTTTCATGTGGAAGAACCAAAAGTGAATCAATTGTGAAAAATGTTCTAGGTCCAATTGCACTGCAAAAAGTGATTGAACTTTTGAAAAACCATGTTCCAAAACTTTTCTTTAGTATTCAGTTGGATGCTTCTAACAGAAAAAATGTTAAATTTTTTCCAATTTCAGTACAATTTTTTACAATTCAATACGGACTTCAAAATTTCTTGCTGCCCTTTTGTGAAAATAGTGATGAAAGTGCTGATGGGATGTTTACCATGGTAAATGATAGTTTAAACGAACTTAAATTAGACTGGAGTCAAGTTTCTGCATTAAGTGCCGATAACACCAATTCAAATTTCGGTGCCAATCCAATGTGCTCCAATGTATCCACAAAAAATCAACACCTGCTAAAAGGAAATTGCCATGCTCATGTTATACATAACTGCGTGAAGTTTTCAATGGATGCTTTGAGTTTAGATGTTGAAAACCTTATTCTTAAAATTTACTCCCATTTTTCAGTATCTGCCAAACGCCGGGAAGAACTTAAATCTTTTCACGAATTTACAGATTGTCAATGGCGGGAATTACTAAGACACGTTGGTACTCGTTGGTTGTCTCTAAATCCGTGTGTAGAACGGATATTAAGCAATTATGTAGCTCTTTGTAGTTACTTTTTAAGTACAGAAAACAGCCCTTCACACATCAAAAAGCTGCTGAGAATAGATGAGAATAGTGGTACTGTTTCGCCTGAAGTTGAGATTTATCTTCTTTTTTGTAATCATATACTTACTGTTTTCGAAACTTTTATTAAAAAAATTGAATCTAACGAAACAACTGCGCTCGACTTATTCAGTATAATGACTGACTTAAGAAAGACCCTAATCAATAGGCTAGAAAATAATTTTTATGGCTTTGAAACCAAGGTTAAGTTAAACTCTCTTGACGCGACTAGTAAGAAAAAACTACAAAATGATTTTAATGCGTTTTATCAAAGATCTATCCAATACATTGAAAAATGGTACGACTTTTCTGAAGATAGTTGGCACAGTGTCGTCAGTAAATTAAACATAAAATTAAAATTTCCATCATTTTCAGATTTTGAGCTAATTATCGAAAAAATTAATAGTCCAAATCTAAAAATTGATATGAACCAGCTTTTTGATGAGGTGATGCAGATTTCAGAAAGTTACCAAGCAAATGAAAACGAGCTTTTAAATTTAAGCACACCAAAAAAATGGCAATTTCTTTTTAAACGTTTCAATAATACTGAAAATATTTTTTCATTGATTTCATTTTTGTTAAGTGTTCCGGCCAGTTCAGCATTTTCTGAAAGAATTTTTTCTGTAATGGCCACCAAATGGCGAGACGAAAGAAATCGTTGCTCGACAGAATTAATTCCCTCAGAATTATTGATTTATTTTAATTTTAAAGAAAATTGCCAGGAATTTTACGATTCCATTAAAAGCAATGAAGTTGTTTTGAAGGCAGCAAAATCTAATTCCAAATATTCTTTTAAATTTAATTAGATAGACAGTTTTATTTTAATAATATCGGCTAATTTGAAATATACTAACTTAATTTGTACTCGTTTTTTTCCAAACACCCCCCCCCACCCCCCATCCAGGATCCAGGTCCAATGTCCTTTTTTCACTTTTCAAAAAGGTGGCAACCCTAACTAGTTGTACTCGTCTTTCAACTAGTTGACTTTACTGATGAAGACCTTAAGTCAGAAACACGTGTCTATGGTTAGCCAAATTCCATTGCTTTAGCGGTCATCCCAAAGTATCCATTTTCTGCTATATACTAGTTCTAACCGCGTTATATATTTTCTACTTTTGATTTACTACTCGGGGATCATGAGTTTCGCCACAGGTGGCTATATGCTGCTCCGTGGTAAATAGAGTATCAAGTCCGGCGAAGATTTCGGATGTTCTCTTGGTAATCACAAATGTCGGTTTTGCTCTTGTTGGTGACTCTGGTATTGTTATACAATATATATATATATATATATATATATATATATATATATATATATATATATATATATATATATATATATACCGTGTGTCCAAGATAAAGAGTGGATAACATTGGTAGATTGGAAACCATAAGAGCTACAGCTTGGGTTAAATTAGAGAAAAGGTGCTCAATTTAGTTTCCAAATCAATGCCGTTTACAAACCTAAAAAATTCCAAACCGTTCCGAAGAAATCCGACAAAAACCGAAGAGGTGCATTTTTGTTTTTATTTTTTTACAGCCCTATTTTTAAAGTTGGATCAAATTTGAAAACACATTCTTATAGCAGTTTTTTCTCGCCTACAAGATGCCACTGTCACAATTTTTGTCTGACGTTTCGTCTCCTGTCAACCATCATCAACTTTGTTTTTTCATACGGCCGCCATATTGGATTTTTACATTTTTAAAATGACCATTTGAGTCCCATTTCAACGATGTGTCACTTCATCAACTTTATTTTTCCTACGGCCGCCATATTGATTTTTTTAATTTTTCAAATGCTGCCTTATTTACGAACTTTGTTTTTTCTTATGGGCGCCATATTGGATTTTTGCAATTTCAAATTTCTCGTTCAATTCTTATTTCAACGAAGGTTGATAGGTGTTAGGTACGCCTCGTAGGTACCCACCAATTTAAAAAACAAAACTAGAAACCTTTAAGTAGACAACACAAAACGATTTATTTCAAACTTAACTACTACTAACTACTTAACAGACAAAAAAGAATTTAAATTAACTATCTTACTTTACAGAAGGTGTTCAAATAAAAAACCATTGTTTTCTAAACACAAGTATGCGCGTCGGATAGTTGCATTTAATACATTTTGCAGGACATCTGGTGTTATGGTTTGAAATGCCTCCAAAACCAGTTGACGTTTATTTTAAAAAAAATCTAGTAGCCTTTTAAAAACAAATTAATGACTTATGTCAAAATCAACAATGTAAAAATTTGTTGATTCTGACATTTTGTTTACAGAATACAGATTTTGCTTATCGAGTTTTTTAAATTATTGCATTTTTTATTGTTATTTATTAGTTTTTGTTTGCTTTAAAAAATGTTTACAAAGTTTTCTTTTGAAGAGAAGTACGACATGCTAAAATGCTACATTTTATGTCATAGCAACACTCAAAGGGCGAAAGATATGTACGAAAATGATTATCCAGAAAGAACTCAACCAAACAGACAGATATTTGGAAAGATTTTTAGAAATTTACATACGTATGGTTCTTTTGATAAAAATCTAGGCAACCGAAATAAGAACTCTAATGAGGAAACAGAAAATAATGTTTTGTTGGCAGCAGTCGAAAACCCGACAACGTCTGTTAGACAAATTGAGCGCCAAACTGGAATCCCAAAATCAACTGCGCATTTTGTTTTAAAGAAAAATAAATTCACACCTTATAAGTTTAGAATTTGTCAGGGACTGCGACCGGGTGATGATTTAAGAAGAAGAACCTTTTGTGAGTGGTATACCAGAAGATGTCAGGAAGAAGAAAACTTGCCGAACCGAATTTTGTGGTCGGATGAAAGCATAGTGACAAATAATGGTATCTTCAACAGAAGAAATACTCATTTTTGGGCCAAAGAAAATCCTCGACGATTTAAGCAGTCGAAATTTCAGCACCGATTTGGTTTCAGCATGTGGGTCGGAATTTTGGGAATGCAAATTATCGGACCCTTCATTTACAATGGAACCCTAACTTCCCAGCGCTATCGCCATTTGCTACAGAACGACCTAGAGAATTGGTTTGACGAAAATCTTCCTCTAGCAGAACTAAATAATTTTTGGTTCCAGCAGGATGGAGCACCTGCGCATAATGCCAGGATTGTTCAAAACTATCTAGCAGAGAGGTTTCCCGAAAGATGGATAGGGACGCATTCAGTAGTGGCGTGGCCCCCTAGATCGCCGGACTTGACACCGCTAGATTTTTATCTGTGGGGTTATTTAAAAAACTGGGTGTACGAGCGAAGTTTTGAAACGGAAGAGCAGCTACGTCAACTGGTTTTGGAGGCATTTCAAACCATAACACCTGATGTCCTGCAAAATGTATTAAATGCAACTATCCGACGCGCATACTTGTGTTTAGAAAACAATGGTTTTTTATTTGAACACCTTCTGTAAAGTAAGATAGTTAATTTAAATTCTTTTTTGTCTGTTAAGTAGTTAGTAGTAGTTAAGTTTGAAATAAATCGTTTTGTGTTGTCTACTTAAAGGTTTCTAGTTTTGTTTTTTAAATTGGTGGGTACCTACGAGGCGTACCTAACACCTATCAGTACTTCGTTGAAATAAGAATTGAACGAGAAATTTGAAATTGCAAAAATCCAATATGGCGCCCATAAGAAAAAACAAAGTTCGTAAATAAGGCAGCATTTGAAAAATTAAAAAAATCAATATGGCGGCCGTAGGAAAAATAAAGTTGATGAAGTGACACATCGTTGAAATGGGACTCAAATGGTCATTTTAAAAATGTAAAAATCCAATATGGCGGCCGTATGAAAAAACAAAGTTGATGATGGTTGACAGGAGACGAAACGTCAGACAAAAATTGTGACAGTGGCATCTTGTAGGCGAGAAAAAACTGCTATAAGAATGTGTTTTCAAATTTGATCCAACTTTAAAAATAGGGCTGTAAAAAAATAAAAACAAAAATGCACCTCTTCGGTTTTTGTCGGATTTCTTCGGAACGGTTTGGAATTTTTTAGGTTTGTAAACGGCATTGATTTGGAAACTAAATTGAGCAACTTTTCTCTAATTTAACCCAAGCTGTAGCTTTTATGGTTTCCAATCTAACAATGTTATCCACTCTTTATCTTGGACACACTGTATATATATATATATATATATATATATATATATATATATATATATATATATATATATATATATATATATAGGTATATACAGGGTCCTGCAGCTCACCTCCCGTCTTTTATTATACCTTAACCATTTATTTTAGAAAAAATATTTAAAAGCCACTATATGCTGTTGATTAGAGAGCACATTTTAAAAATATTCTTGATTATACAGGGTGTTACAAAAAATAGTGGCGCATAAGAGTTGTATTTTTTTAAATGGAACACCCTATATTTTTTTACATTTTTGAAACACTCTTTACCTAGTCTACAGACTCCTAGAATACTATCTCTCTTTTTTTAATAGTTTCGGAGAAAAAAGGTAAAATCGAAGAAAAAAAAAATTATAGTCTACATTTAAAATATTTATAAAAATTAGATAAAACATCTTAAAAGCTAAGGTAACCTAGTAGCTTACTGCAAAAGGTTTATAGTTATTCTGCTATGAGTATTATAAGTCTTACTTATACAGGGTGACCCAAATTCCATGTCAAACGTTGCAAAATAAAAAATAATTTTTCTCCATTTTTTCAAATGGAACACCCTATATATATTTTTTTTCTGTCCCATACAGAATTAACAGATCAACATTTTTCATTATTACACTTATCTCAAAATTCCTGAAGGTTTTTGAAATATTCTTAAAAAACTAATGTTGTACTTTGTTTTTCAGTACGATAATTGAATAAACTCAATAGTAATGTGGAAAAATGGAACACCCTATATATATTTTTTTTCTGTCCGATACAAAATTAACAGATCAACATTTTTTATTATTACACTTATCTCAAAATTCCTGAAGGTTTTTGAAATATTCTTAAAAAACTAATGTTGTACTTTGTTTTTCAGTACGGTAATTGAATAACCTCACTAGTAATGTTCATAAGTAAGCACCTTCGCGATTTTGAATAATAAATAGGTCAGCGTAGTTATAGCTATGGGAAAAAATCTAAAATCCCAACATTTTTTGTAATTACGTTTACCGCATAAAATTTGAATTACTGCCAAGAGTTAAGCCGTAAAGACGTTTTACATGCTGCAGGTCTTCCTACAAGTTGCAAGAGACTTGCACAAAGGCATACGCTGACACTTGCAATTGAAATACAACTGCCGCTTTACAGTCTGCAAGACAAATTGCGCGCAATATCTTGCAGGTGCAACCCCTTGCTGCAAGAACTATGCAGCATGTAAAACGGCCTTAACCTTTATTTAATATTATTGACAAGTGTTGCCCAAATTATTAACTAGAATTTAAGTAGGCCATGAAAAACAAATTGTCTAGAAACTGTCAAACAACTAAAACATATCGGCAATTTACTTATTCGTTTTTTAAGTTTTACAAATTGAAATAATTATCGGATTTTTCATATAGTGGTCTTTACCTTCTACGTAGTTCATTTTTCGTTTATTTGCGTCACTGTTTAGAAGTTTTATTTGAACGTTCTATCGTTATGGAGTACACCCGCGAAGAACTGGTTGATATGGTTTTTGTGTTAGGAGAATCGCATAGAAATGCCTTTTTGGCCAGTAGGATTTATGCGCAAAATTATCCAGAACGAAGGCACCCAGACAGAAGGAGCATGACGAACTTATTAGAGAGATTTATGGCAACGGGAAATGTAAATTATACAAGACCAGTTAGAAATAGGCCGGTTCGAACGGAAGAAAATGAATTAGCTGTGCTATTAGCTGTCACGGAAAATCCTTCTGTTAGCCAAAAAGCAGTCGGGGATGCCGTAGGAGTAAGCGAAAGAACTGTTCAGCGAATTTTAAAGAGCCATAAATTTCATGCATATCATATTCAGTTGCATCAAGAACTCCTTCCAGCAGATTTTGGGAAACGTGTTGACTTTTGTAATTGGGCACAAGCTAAAATTAGGTTAAGCTTTGATTTTTTTGATAAAGTTTTATTCTCTGATCAGGCCACATTTCATAAGAATGGATTTGTAAATCGTCATAACTACCATTACTACGCCGACCATAATCCAAGAATTTTTAGGCAGCTTGATCTACAACACAGATGGTCAGTTAATGTGTGGGGGGGAATTATTGGTGAACATGTTATTGGTCCCCATTTTTTTAATGGACATTTAACTGGAGCCATGTATCTCGACTTCCTAGAAAATCACTTGCCAAATTTGTGCGAAAATTTGCCGGTTAATCTGAGAAATACAATGTGGTTGCAACAAGATGGTGCTCCAGCACATTTTTCGTTGCCAGTTAGGGATCATTTAAATAATAATTTTCCAGATCGATGGATTGGAAGACAGGGAGCAAGTGCGTGGCCGCCCCGGTCGCCTGATCTAACGAAATTAGATTTTTTTCTATGGGGCTACGTTAAGGAAATTGTTTACAACAAACCTCCAACAGCTCCCGAAAATATGCAGCAACGGATTAGAACCGCATTTCAAAGTATTACGCCCGAAGTATTAAGAATAGTAGGAAGATCTTTTCATACCCGTCTTCGTTTATGCCTCGAAGAGAATGGAAGACATATCGAACATATGTTCTAAGTAAAAATTAATTTTAGCAATAATTAGATATTTGTTAATAATGTTAAATAAAGCTGTTACACCTTAAGTCGAGCCTTAACTCTTGGCAGTAATTTAAATTTTATGCAGCAAACGTAATTAGAAAAAATGTTAGGATTTTAGGTTTTTCCCCATAGCTAGAACTACGCTGACCTATCTAATATTTAAAATCGCGAAGGTATGAACATTACTAGTGAGGTTATTCAATTATCGTACTGAAAAACAAAGTACAACATTAGTTTTTTAAGAATATTTCAAAAACCTTCAGGAATTTTGAGATAAGTAATAATAATAAATGTTGATCTGTTAATTCTGTATCGGACAGAAAAAAAATATATATAGGGTGTTCCATTTTTCCACATTACTAGTGAGTTTATTCAATTATCGTACTGAAAAACAAAGTACAACATTAGTTTTTTAAGAATATTTCAAAAACCTTCAGGAATTTTGAGATAAGTGTAATAATAAAAAATGTTGATCTGTTAATTCTGTACCTGACAGAAAAAAAATATATAGGGTGTTCCATTTGAAAAAATGGAGAAAAACAATTTTTTATTTTGCAACGTTTGACATGGAATTTGGGTCACCCTGTATAAGTAAGACTTATAATACTCCTAGCAGAATAACTATAAACCTTTTGCAGTAAGCTACTAGGTTACCTTAGCTTTTAAGATGTTTTATCTAATTTTTATAAATATTTTAAATGTAGACTATAATTTTTTTTTCTTCGATTTTACCTTTTTTCTTCGAAACTATTAAAAAAAGAGAGATAATATTCTAGGAGTCTGTAGACTAGGCAAAGAGTGTTCCAAAAATGTAAAAAGATATAGGGTGTTCCATTTTAAAAAATTCAACTTTTATGCGCCGCTATTTTTTGTAACACCCTGTATAATCAAGAATATTTTTAAAATGTGCTCTCTAATCAACAGCATATAGTGGCTTTTAAATATTTTTTCTAAAATAAATGGTTTAGGTACAATAAAAGACGGGAGGTGAGCTGCAGGACCCTGTATATAAATATATATATATATATATATATATATATATATATATATATATATATATATATATATATATATATAATGTATTTTCATTCCGGGTGTACATCCGTTCACTACTGTCGTTCTGAAAAGAACAGTTTTGCTGACGTTTCGCCAAAATCGCATTTGGCATTTTCAAAGCTTTCTTTCTCGCGTCCGAATAGAGACTTTCAGTCTATATATATATATATATATATATATATATATATATATATATATATATATATATATATATATAGATAAATAAGAAAATATGAAATAAAGATCAAGTTTCATAAAAATAAGTCTTATACAATTACCATAGTAATAGGATGCACATTCTCTTCACTCGAAAAAAACCCAGCCGTTTAACGTAGCCCCTTTTAATATTACTAGATAATTACAGGACAAGTATTGGAAAGGAGTACCCCTTAATCTTATGAGAGCCTGATGGGCTTTAGATAATTACCATTCGCTTGTTAAACCTTAAGGGTTGTAATTTAGAAGGTAGGGTGCTTTCTCCAGACGAGGAGGTTCGCTAGGCCTTAGATGTTGTAATTTAGAAGGGTAGGGTGCTTTTTCCAGAGGAGGTGGTACGCTAGCCCTTAGGTTGAGACCAGATCAAGTCTGCCGCTGCAATGATTTGCACCGATATTTATATTAGAAAAAGTGCTTACAATCTGCAGTTTCCAGCTCAGGTTCAAGTTTAATTAGTTTGTTTAAAATAAACTGTTTATAATTTCTAGTAAACATTAGTAGTATAAGCGAATAATCAATTGAATTTACTATAGTCTGGGCTGGTAAAAATATATATATATATATATATATATATATATATATATATATATATATATATATATATATATATATATATATATATATATATATATATATATAAAAATCAAGACTTCATTTTGCATAGCTTCTTTCACAGTTATCCGATACGAAATAAAAAATATTTTTGTATTGGAAAACACAATCATGAATATGTTAAAAAAACTAGTCAAAACTTAAAATGTAGACTACTTATCTTACCGTCCGAAAGTATAAAAAGGATTGAAACAATAACACCTTTTAAAAAACAAATAAAAACGCTTCTACTAAATGAAATTCTTTAATCGGTAACTGAAATTGTTGAAACTGATATGTTTCAACTGAAATTGAAACATATCTGCTGGGCAGAGGCTAATTAAAGTATATTCCGCATGTACAGGGTGCCCCATTTTGGGTTCTTTTGCGGGGCATCTCCGTTATTTTTATAGATAGAAAGCTGCGGTTCTCGCGATTGCGAGTAGTTTTTAAGATACAGGGCTAAATTGAAAATGATGCATTTTCAGGCACCCCTCGTATCTCAACTCTCAGATAACTTATCGAAAACGTGAAAACCGTTTCTGATATAACTTTTCCCGTAGAACCCAATTCCGCATTCGGAATTAGTATACAGGGTTAGATCAAAAAGTTATCAGATCCTACTTTATTTTTTTAATGGAACGCCCTGTATATTTATAGGCTATAAAATTTACCATTTCGAAAATATATAATAGCATGCACTTTTTCTCCGAAACATTATGAATAAATGACAATTTTCTGAAATTAAATGCATAATTTAATAGTAGGCCATGAATAACAATATTAAAGAATTGAAAGTTACATCCCAAGTAGCAGATATAACCATATATGGGCTAAAATGCTGTGATATTGGTTAATATCCCTGGCTAATTAGCTAAAATTGCTAGCCAAAATACAGTATAAAGACGGAAATATGGCTAAAGTGGGGAATAATAATTTGGCCATAATGGGGTAAAAATGGCCAGTTGGCAATTATACGACCCTCTCTTTTGATTTTATGGTTGGGTTTTTGACTTTAAAATCGAGCTTTTTTAGCTGATTTCTGACTGGTTTTTTAGCCGAAATTTGAGTAACATTTTTTTCCGAAATTTACCTAAATAATATCTAATTTTTTGCCTTTTCTTCATTTATATGATAAATCATCAATTGTTTCAAATTATTTAGAAATAGTATTAACAGAGCCAATCAGTGTGAATGTATGAGCCAAGAGGAAATGCAAGGATAAATCATAGTTTGACAGTTGGTAGGTACAAAAAACATTTACGCAGGAACTTTGACTGTTAAAAAAATCTAAGATAAGCATGTAAAACACGCGCCCCTTCTTGAAACTAAAAATTTCGATTTCTACATTTTTTTTTAGTTTGGAAACGTATTTTACTAAGAAAATTGATTAAATGGTTCATAACGTAAAAAAAATGCATGAAAATAGGAATTTATAGGTAGAAAGAGTATGTTTGCTTAAAGTGGTCAAGTAATGGCTGCTAGTTTAGTTTAATTTTAGTTTCAATCATGGCGGATTATAAAAATCTTTGGGCTATTTTTTAAGCTAATATTCCTTGAAATTGGCCACTTTGTAAGCAAATATTTATCAAATGGCAATAATTTTCAAATGTAGCCAGAATGTAGCAACATTTACTAAAATTTTCCAATAAAAATGCCTACTTGGTTTGCCTTTAATACTCGCCAAAAAATGGCTAATTTAAGACTTGTTTAAGACGCGTTTTTCTATAAATGTGGTGAAATATTTAATCTTTTTATTATACATGTGGTATGGTAAATAATTTATATTTCGTTTTTCTAAATATATCTTCAGTTTGGTTAAGTATTGTTTTATAAGTTATAAACTTAAATTTGAAAGTATGGCATATTTTGGCAATACTATAGCAAAAATAAGCGAAATAAAAGTACCCAATTTACTTTAATTTTGAAACAAAAATATGATAATAAAAACCAAATTTTTTCTTCTCAATTTTAAGATCATTTTTCTCAAAATTGGCAAAAAATAGGCCCCAACCGTATATAGTGGTATAGTCAAAGTATTAATCTATACTTACTGTTACTTTTTAGTATCAATATTATAATCTCTGAAAACAACGAACAACAGCAGAAGAACAAAACAATCATAGTGATGGTCAACGTATGATCCAGATATTTCATTTTAGATATTCTAATGGGTAAAAATGATGTTTTAAGTTAAAGACATAAACAATAGCTTGACGTAAGTACTAGACATTTCATGACACTGTCGTTAAGTATAAATAATTAAAATAAAAACAAAAAACAGGATTGCTTAAAACTAGATTATTCAAATAGATAAAGAAACCATAAAACACACTAAAATAAGCGACACTTCGCTGACTCAATATAAAGCAAGAAATAAAACTCCAATGTCATATTTGATACCCCTAACCTATTGAATATTTAAAAAAAAACCTAACATCGACAAAAAAAATAAAAAACACCCCATTTAAACGTCAGCAGCATGCAACTCGTGGATTGTTGGTCAATTGTGCCTTGTTTCAAAGCCATCTGAGATTTCTTTGTGTGATATACCCACAGATGACGGGTCCTCGATTAATATAACCTATATATATATATATATATATATATATATATATATATATATATATATATATATATATATATATATATATATATATATACAGGATGTCCCGGATAAGAATGAACTCTACAGGAATCTCGTAAACTAGCAGAGATGCAGAGATGTTTAAATTAAAAAAAAGTTGCGCTCCACTGAACTCTGCAAGATGACGTTTTCAGATTTGGAAAATTCCGAGTACTTCCGAGGAAATTAAGAAAAAACCGAAAACTCGCGATTTCGTTTTTATTTATTTCTGGTTCTATTTTCAAAAATATTGGAAAACAAATTTTACATTTTCATTGTCACTTTTTCTCCTCTACAAGATGGCATCACCACCATCAACTTTATTTTTTCAAATAGTCCCAAAGGGAAATGTCCAGGGGTGTAAGGTCTGATGGCCAAGGAGGCCAGCTAATTGGACCACGAGTAGCAATTAAATTATTTCCGAATCGATTTCTTAAATAATCCATGTTGAGTGTCTTGAATTGTGAGGGGGAGCCTCATCTTGTTGGAACCACATGTAATGGGTTAGGTTTAAAGGCAAGTCATCCAGTGCGTCTTCAATTTCGTTTCTTAGGAACTGTCCATACCTTACGGAATTGAGGGTTCCTTCAAAAAATAATGGTCCAATGATGCGGTTTCCCAAAATAGCACATCAAACATTTATTCCAAACCAATTCTGGTGTTTGGATGTGCGGAATCGGTTTTCATTTTTTGTTGACTAATAATGTCTATTTTTTCTATTAAATAAACCATTGTTAGATAAATAAATTTCATCGGTCCAAGGAATCTGGTGGGGAAATTGGGGATTTTCATCGCATTTTCGTGTGAACCACTCACAGAAAGTAGTTCTACGTTCTTCATCTCCAGGATGCAAAGCATGACAGATACGGTATTTATAAGGATGGTATTTCTCTTTACGCAGGATTCTATGTGCAATGGTTTTTGGCACTTCTTGCTCTTTCTCGATAGTACAGTATTGAACCCAAACAGAGAAATAAAAATAAATTTCTTGTTTCTATAGCAACTTTTTCTTCTCGACAAGATAAACTAATCAGATTTTTGTTCCGGCGTTTCGTTTTTGCGGAATCATCATCGAATATCACTCATGATAGTTTTTTGAGTCCGAAACGTCGAATAAAGGCAAAGTGCGATATGTCATTGAATTTAGAATTAAAAGTAGAGCTTATTAAGCACACAACAATTTTTTTCGACTATTTAAAAAAATAATGTTGATGGTGATTGTGAAGAAACGAAACGTCTGATTCGAAATCCAATGATGCCATCTTGTAGAGGAGAAAAAGTGACAATAAAATGCAAAATTTGTTTTCCAATATTTTTGAAAATAGAACCAGAAAAAAAAACGAAATCGCGAGTTTTCGGTTTTTTTCTTAATTTCTTCGGAAGTACTCGGATTGTTCCAAATCTGAAAACGTCATCTTGCAGAGTTCAGTGGAGCGCAACTTTTTTCTAACTTAAACATCTCTGCATTTCTGCTAGTTTACGAGATTCCTGTAGAGTTCATTCTTATCCGGGACTTTGTATATATATATATATATATATATATATATATATATATATATATATATATATATATATATATATATATATATATATATATATATATATATATATATATATATATATATATATATATATATATCTATATAGGTGACATATTTCAGCGGACGATAGTACTCGACAAAATAGGAAAAAAATAGCAATATTTATACATGGTCAAAAACGCATCAATTTCGTTATACAGGGTGTCAAAGTTTCATTTTTTTTCTCGTTTTTTGCGTTTTTTTTCCAGTTCCTTCGGAGGCAATTAGTTCAAATTTAGAACATGTATTACTTTTAAGAACCTCTACGATAAAATATCAAAATCATGGATGGTAGTATACAGGGTGTTACATTTTTTTGCACCACCTACAAGTTTATCTTGCGGAACTTTTTTTTGGAGAACCCTGTATGAGTTCTGATATAAAATTTAAACTCTTTGTTCATGTCTTTAGCTCTTTCGTATTTTGCATTATTCTCGTATCTATCACAGTTTTCGACTTATTTGTAATAATCGATGCATGTACCGACATGATAATGAACAATCAGATAAAATTATTACAGTTAAATTAAAAATAAAACAAAGTTATAAAAGTTGTTGAAAAGGTCCGCCTCTTGCTAGAATGCAAGAATCAAGTCCTCGCCTCATGGACTGACGGACTCTATCAAATATTCCAAGAGTATTGCGAATGGTGTCGCATGAAGCTATTATTCTGTTTCTTAAATCTTCTTCTGTCTGGATTGGGGTCTGATACACCAATGTTTTCAGGTGTTCCCAGAAAAAGAAATCTAGGCTATTCAGATCTGGAGATCTAGGGGGCCATGGCTGAGGTCCCCCTGGCCCTATCCAACGGTTGTTAAAATTATTATTTATGAACTCCCTCACCTTTGTGCTGAAATGTGCTGGTGCACCATCGTGCATGAACCACGTTTGATTTCTAAGAAGAATTGGCACGTCTTCTAGCAATACCGGGAGTTCGTCTTCGAGAATTTGACGATAATACCGTCCGTTTAGCCTTACTGGCAGGAAAAATGGACCTATCAAATAATCTCCAATAATGCCGTCCCACACATTTTCTGAAAATTGTTGCTGGAAATTATTTTCGTGTATCGAATGCGGATTCTCTTTTGCCCAAAAACGATTGTTATGAAAATTACGTATGGCATTCCTAGAAAAATTTGCCTCATCGCTAAATAAAATCGTGTTTCTAAATAATGGATTTTGGGCTAGCATTTGTAAGAACCACTGGCAAAAATTTAAACGGAGTGGAAAGTCACGTGGGAGAAGAGCTTGAACCCTTTGGATGTGGTAAGGATAGATTAAGTTGTTTAATAAAATTTTCCATACAAGCACAAGTGAAATGTTAAGTGTCGCTGCAATTTTCCTCGTACTGGTAGCAGGATCATTTTCTACTGCATTCAGGATTGCTTCCTCGACTTTAGGAGTCCTAACCGTTCTATTTGTTCCTACTAAATGAGTGGATTTCTTGAATGATCCATTTTCACATAGCCGTTTATGTACCTTTGCAAATGTTTGTCTATTGGGCACCATGCGATTTGGATATTTCAACCGTCGAAGAGGTAAAAAATGCTTTATTCTCAATTAAGACGGAGGCTGTTGGTTGTGATGGTATTGGGTTAGTAATGTTGATTCATTGTTGCCCTCACATCATTCCAGTAATTGTTCTTTTAATTAATTTTTGCATTGAAAATAACACATTTCCTAAAACTTGGAAAATCTCACATATTCTGCCGCATCCCAAGGTCAATTACCCAAGTGAGCTTAAGGACTTAAGACCGATAAGTATTCTGCCCACTCTTTTGAAAGTAATCGATGATGGATATCCAAGTAGAGAATATGTCGCCCAATTTAACATATTTTTCACAGTCCAGTCAGGATTCCGTAAAGACTACAGTTGTACTACTGCTCTACTTAAGGTGACAGACGATATCTTGGAGGCAGCAGAACGTGATGAGCTAACAGCGTTGGTCTTTTTGGACTACTCAAAAGCTTTTGACCGTCTAAACCATACCCTTCTCCTAGGCATTCTTAATTATATTGGTTTCAGTGACAGCGCTCAGCTTCTTATTAAAGCATATCTTCATGGTAGAAGCCAGATGGTAAGCTTTCTGGATCTTTGGACGTTCTCTGTGGTGTGCCCCAAGGTTCGATACTGGGTCCGTTGCTTTTTACTCTTTACACATCACAACTTATAACATATTTACGGTATTGTTATGCGCATTTCTATGCAGATGACACTCAATTGTATTTTTCTTTTAAACCTAGTGGGATCTTGGAGGCTAATGATAAATTGATGCAAAATCACAAATTTTGTTGTTTGGTCGGACACAGTCACGAGATCAAAACCAGAGTCTTCTTAAAATTAGGTCTCCTAATGGCAGTGGCGGCTCCTCAATAAGTGCACATGTGCACGTGCACTCCCAAATTTTTAAACATATTTAAATGTTAATTTTCTTTAAACAATATTATCATAAAATAATAATTTAAAAACCATGCCGTCAAAGAACATGACCCAAAGACCAGACATTAAAATATGCGATGTAAATTGATCGGCGAATTTCTTAACTAGCGGCAATGTTATGAATCATCAATAATAAGCACTAAACAAAACCAAAGTTTGCAGAATAAATATTTCTGTAGACTTTGACGCTGGACCTGGACGCCTATGCGTACGTATTAAATATCGAAGCGGGCCTTTCATCGGATCCATCCATCCTGCCGCAGCGACTTCGTTCACTGCTCGCCCGAATATTAAATCTAATTGGTGGAAACCTGCCCCCCGCACTCTTTGTTCCCCGCGACAATCAGGCGACGTCCGATAGCTCCCGAGCACCTGAAAGCAGTGCACATTAGAATTAGCGCTTTGCGGTACGATAAGGTTGTTTTCATTTCGCGATTGCAAAAATGACGGAATTATCAAACCTTGATTGCATTAGCGTGCAATATTTAAAGACAATTAAATTTTCCTTGTTATCTTTAAACGAAAAAATAAAAATTAAAAGTGTCGGTCGTCCAAAACCAAATTTGTTAATTACGAGTGTAACTAAATGCAAAAGTCGTGATTATAAACGAACTTTTAAAATAGAAACTTACGAAAAAACCGAGTGGTTGTGCGGGTGTATTATAAGTAATAGTCTTTACTGTTTTCCGTGTTTATTATTTGAAAGCGGTGAGGCATCAGAATGGACAAAATCCGGGGTTAAAGATTTAGTACATTTATCCGAAAAAATTAAAAAGCATCAAAATTCAAAGTCACATCTATCTGCTAAATTAGGATTTAATTTATTAGGTAAACAAGATATTCGGCAACAATTAAATAGTGAATACCGATTAAGCATTCAAAAACATAATGACGAAGTAAAGAATAATAGGTATGTCTTATCTAAAATTATAAATTGTATTAAATTTTGTGGCGCATTTGAGCTTGCTCTCCGTGGACACGATGAACAACAAGATTCATTAAACCCTGGTATATTTAGAGGCCTCATAAATTTTTCTGCCGAATTGGATTTAGCACTGAGGGATCATTTGCAGCAAGCTACCGTGTTTAAAGGCACGTCAAAAGACATTCAAAATGATTTATTAGAATGTATGCTTTCCGTGAGTCAGGCACATTTAAAAAAAGAAATTGCCGCTGCAAATTTTTTGTCTGTCATGAGTGACGAAACAAGTGACATTTCGAATATTTTTCAAATGGTTATAGTTTACCGTAATACTTTAGCAAACGGCACCCCCGTTGAACGATTTTGGACATTTGTAAAACCAAATGAACATGATGCTGTTGCCTTAGCTGGCTGCATAGAGGAGGCTCTTAATTATGTTTTAAAAAATTCTGAACAATTGATTTCCCAAAGTTATGACGGAGCAAGTGTCATGAGTGGCGCCCATGGTGGTGTGCAAAAACGTATTAAAGATAAATTTAAATATGCGCATTATATCCATTGTTATGCTCATCAACTAAATTTGATAATGTCGCAGGCAACAAGCATAAATACAAATGTACGCATATTTTTTTCCGATTTGAGTGACCTTATCAATTTTTTTTCGAATTCTCCACAAAGAGTTGCAATATTAGATGAAGTGGTTGGAAATAGGGTTCCTAGAGCATCTGCTACAAGATGGAATTTTAAAATTAGAACAGTTAACACTGTATACGAAAACAGAGAAGCACTTTTAGAGTGTATGGAAAAAATACAATCCACATCCAAACAATCTGATACCATTAGAAAGGCGGGTGCTATTTTCAGATTATTGAATAACTCTAAATTTGTTTTTTGGTTGACAGTGTTTCATCGTGTAATGCCCCATGTTGATATTTTATATTCACAGCTGCAAAAAAGGGCTACTGATTCCGTTACTGTAAAACGATGTATTACTGAGTTCGAAAAAAATATTCAAAAGGAGAGAGATAATATACATACTATTAGAGAAACCGGGTTAGTAGACATTGATGAAAGTCAAGCTAGAAAAAGAAGGAAGACGGATGAGAGAAATTCTTATGTTTCCACGACTGTGCAAGCTAAAGAAGTGTGTGACACCATAATTGCAGAGATAAAAAGAAGGTTTTCGTTCACAGGCCATTTGGAAATAGCTCACTTATTTTCGGTGGAAATTTTTGAAACATATTCAGCAAATTTTCCTATACTACATTTAGATTCAGCAATTCAAAACTTTCCATTTTTAAATAAAAATAAATTAAAGACAGAATTAGAAATAATATACAGAAGAGCAGATTTTAGAGAAGTTTCCGGAGCAGTCCACTTGCTTAAATTTTTAATTGAAAATAATTTGCAAATAGATTTCTCAGAAACATTTTCAGTGTTACAGGCGATTGTTACAATGCCAATGACAACCGCAGAAGAGGAACGTTGTTTTTCCACATTGAATCGCATAAAAACTTTTCTTAGAAGTACAATGGGCCAGAATAGACTAATTGCTCTCGCAATGTTATCTATTGAGAAACAAATGATTCAAGAAATTCCAAATTTTAATGAATTGGTTATTGAAAAATTTGTCTCAAAAGAGGATAGAAGACTTCATTTTCAATACAAAACGTGTTTGTAAAATATAAAAACAATTATTGTTTGGCCAGACCGATGTACTCAGAGAGGTAAGTTACTTAATTCTTAAATTCTTATAAGTTTATTTAATTTGTATGATTTGATAGTCCAATGAAAGTCTTTTGGGCGTGGCACCCAAAAAAACGTTTCGCTTCCGCCGATTTACCAACGGCACTCATGTTCTATTCTAAGGTTGTGCACCCCCAAGTTAACAACAACAAACAAACAAAGTTACTATGTGATTCCATCGTCTTATCGCACTTTAACTACTGCGATGTGCTGTATGGACCCTGCCTTTTGGACTGTGATGTCAAAAGAATCCAGCTTATGCAGAATTCGTGTGTACGTCACATTTGTGGTATTCGGGGTCGTGAAAGGGGTGTTAGTGCAAAATTGCGGGAAATCCACTGGTTGAGAATGAATGAAAGACGAGTGGTACATAGTCTAGTTTTATATAATAAGATAATTTGTAATAAATGTCCTTGTTGTTTATATAGCAAAGTAAAATTCAGGTACGATGCACATAACTTAGACCTGAGGCATAAAAACACCTTGACTGCACCGATACATCGTACTTCGATGTATGAGCGGTCCTTTTCTTACCAAATATCAAAGATGTACAGGGTGTCCGGATTTGGTTGCAAAAGCAGGGTATCTCGCTTATTTTTAAAGATAGAACCTTGCGGTTTTCACGAACCTGAGCTAATTTTTTGTGAAACTGATGAAGCCGTAAACAAAATTTTCATAGCCTTGTTCCTTTATGAGATACAGGGCGAAATAGAAAATTTTGCATTTTGAGACCCCCCTCGTATCTCGGTTATCCTTTAACATAACGCAAAGGGAAAAATTGCTGCTTATGCAGTTTTTTACGCTGAATCTAGTGGCGTAGTCATATTTTTCATAATGTTCGAAAGTTTGGTTTTCTTCCATAATAATACAAATATATTTTTACACAATAAATAACTACAAAAAACTAGCGCTATATTTTATATACGCGTACAAAATTGGGAAAGTCATTTGCTTCCAAGAAAACAAAAGAAAACGGCATCGTTTTGCATGGCCTACTGCAAAATTTGGGATTATAATTATAAAAATTAGGATTTTCGTTGTTTTTATTAAAATAGACCCATACTATTATATATTTTTGAGAAGCTTTTAAAAGGACAAATCAATTTTTGAACAAATATACAGGGTGTCCCATTTAAAAAACACAACTATGGGTCATATCTAAAAAATAACAACTCAAGTGAAAAATATGACTACGCCACTGGATCCAGCGTAAAAAACTGCATAAGCAGCAATTTTTCCCTTTGCGTTGAGTTAAAGGGTAACCGAGATACGAGGGGGGTCCCAAAATGGCAAAATTTTCTATATCGCCCTGTATCTCATAAACGAAGAAGGCTATGAAAATTTTGTTTACGGCTTCATGAGTTTCACAAAAAATTAGCTCAGGTTCGTGAAAACCCGCTTTTGCAACCAAATCCGGACACTCTGTACAATAAAGTACCTGCTTATTTAAAAGATGCCTCAGGTTACAGGTTTAAAAAAGCAGTTAGAACAAAATTCATAATTTCTGTTAAACTTATTTTTGAATTTCTTATTATAATTTTTGCTTTTGTTTCTCTTTCTCTGCCCTCTTAAAGGGGTTGTTTTGCAGGTTGTGAGCTAATTATATTCAATTAGAAAACCCTATTGATGGCCTGTATCTTTTATATGTTTTACATTTCAGTCACTTAGGTAAAACAATATCTTGTATAATAATTCATGTATACATGTATCTGCTGGTTGAGATAGGAAGCTTGGCTTCAACTCTGCCAATTGTAATTTAAATTTTCTTAAAATTACAATAAAGCCATATTTATTTATTTTATTTTAGTCGCCTGACTTCATAACAATTGCCACTGGAAAGTCCATAAATGAAATGAATTTCTGCATAGTCTTGATTTGTGAATTCAGCCATCATTAAACCACTCGAAACCACTACGGAAACGTCAAACAAAAAAATATTCTTACAAAATGTCAGAACAGGATTAACTAGGCCTCAGCCTACTACCTTTTTTCCAGTTTCATTATTTAGCCTACACTTAATTTGCATGTATGGCAATTATTGCAAATAAGTCGAAAACAGTGATAGATACGAGAATAATGCAAAATACGAAAGAGCTAAAGAAATAAACAAAGAGTTTAAATTTTATATCAGAATTCATACAGGGTGCTCCAAAAAAAAAGTTCCGCAAGATAAACTTGTAGGTAGTGCAAAAAATGTAACACCCTGTACACTACCATCCACGATTTTGTTATTTTATCGTAGACGTTCTTAAAAATAATATATGTTCTAAATTTGAGCTAATTGTCTCAGAAGGCTCTGGAAAAAAACGCAAAAAACGAGAAAAAATTGAAACTTTGACACCCTGTATAATAAAAATGGTGCGTTTTTGACCATGTATACATTGGCAATTTTTTCCTATTTTGTCGAGTATTATCACCCCCTGAAATATGTCCACGACCTTAATTAACAACCTGTATATCTTTTCTTTGACACCCTATAATAAAAAAAAATCAAACACACGTCTAAACTTGTTAAATCACATTTTACTATTAAGCATCAACATTTGGTTTTACAAAAATATTTTAGACGACGTAACAATTTCATCTCTATCTAAAGTGTTAAATAGTCTGCACACAAACTCTTGAACTGGGGACGTATATGCATGTTTCTTCATCTGGTCATTAGCGTAAAAGCGTCAAAAGCTTCTTCGCTATCCTTCGAAAACGTGAAGTTGGTCTTTGGATATTCTGGCCTTTTCCGCCTCTTGGATAGCCACAACATTGAAGTTGGGGGGTCCACAGATAAAGCAAAACACGTCCTACAAACAAAAAAGAAACCGAAAATTAATATTTAACAAAGGAATATTTGGTTCAAGGGGTGACTAACCCAGTTTTATATTTCAAAACCAAAACACGAGTGTTGCAGTACCTATAATTAGGCTAGTTCATAAACGCATGTAGGGGAAAGTGGGACAAGTGAGTCATGATAAGTTTATAAGCTTAAACCAGGGGTGCTCAAACGGTCGATCGCGAGTGCTTTTTGAGTAGATCTCGAGAAGAAAAATTTTTTTAATAAGTAGGTACTTAACTAAACTACAAAAATTTATTAGGTAATAAAATAACACTCTGCTAGCGGCAAAAGGCTGCTTTATCAAAGGAACCCGCGGTACTTGTCAAAGAAAAGCCGCGTTTTTTATTCTTGCCGCTTTTCTAGAAATTTCGGGCGGCGCGTTTGACGGGAACATTCGAGACTTTCGTTCACGCCGATATAAATGTTGCGCCTGCAGGAATTGGGGTCATTCTGAATTGCAACTTGAAGGCAATACTACGTTGATACAAAGTTTATTATTAAATAATACAAAATGAGTGCAGCGAAGAAATCTAAAACGTATCATTTTAATAACGATTGGGAGGAAGAATTTTTGTTTTGTAGGGTGAAGGATAAGTGCATTTGTCTTATTTGTCGTACGTCAGTTGCAATACCTAAGCGTGGTAACTTAGAGAGGCATCATAAAACTATGAAAATGATTTTCCGCCACAGAGTGAATTAAGAAAACGAAAAGTACGTGATTTGATATCTTGTTTGAAAAAAGAACAAACCATGTTCACAAGACCAGCCAAACAATCAAAAGCTGCTACGATCGCGTCATTTAAAATATCTGATATATTGGCGAAACACAAGAAACCATTCGAAGATGGATCGGTTGTGAAGGAAGCATTTATTGAAGCGGGTGAGACTTTATTTGGAGATTTTAAAAATAAAACAGAAATCATGTCTGTTATTAGAGAACTTCAGTTATCTCGTCCGACTGTCACAAGGCGTATTGAAGTCATGAGTCAGGACATGGCAGATGAACTAAAAAATGATATCATGGAATGTACATACTTTTCTTTACAGTTCGACGAATCCACCGATATGACAGACACTGTCCAGCTTTGTATTTTTATTCGGATGGTATTCAATGACATGTTGGCTAAGGAAGAATTTTTGACACTCATTCCTCTGAAGGGGAAGATCCGTGGCGAAGATATATATGATGTTTTCTTCAATTTTTTTAAAAAACTACAAGCTACCAATATATAAATTAGTGTGCATTACAACCGATGGAGCACCGGCAATGACTGGAAACAAAATCGGTTTTGTGGCTAATGAAGATTTCCCTTCATTTTTTTCAATCCATTGCATTATACATCAAAAAGTTTTGTGTTCAAAAGTTTTAAACACAGAGGAAATTATGGGCATTGCAACAAAAATTGTGAATTCCATCCGTGCACGTAGCTTGCAACGGCGGCTCTTTAAGTTGCAGTTGGAAGATAGGGAGTCAGCTAAACACACTGAGTTAGTTCTTCACACGGACGTCAGGTGGTTGAGTCGCGGAAAATTCCTAGAAAGGTTTCAAGAATTTTTGCCCGAAATAACAGCTTTTCTAGACGAAAGAGGTGATGACACTCAGATGTTGAAAAACGAAAAATGGCTGACTGATTTGGCATTTTTGACTGACATCACAATGCACTTAAACACTATTAACTTGGAGCTTCAAGGTAAAGGGAAAACTGTTATTAAGATGATTAGCGCAGCAAACGCATTCAAAAGTAAATTGCCACTTATGATAGATCAACTGAAAAGAAAGGATCTGAAACATTTTCCGTCTTTGAAAGAAGGATTCCTCAGTTGAATTGTGATACATATGAGGCTGAATTATCAAATATTTTGGGACAATTCGAAATGCGTTTTTATGATTGTAGTAAATTGGCAAATGTAGCATCATTTATGAGATAATCCTTTTTCATGTAAAAACATTGAGGAATTAGCTACTGAAATAGCAAGTCAGTTTAATATGAACTCATGTTCGTTGAAAATGAGTTGGTGCAGATTATATCAGATATACATCTCAAAGGTACAGCATCTGATACAAATTTCTGGTGTTTTATATATGAAGATAAATATCCGAATCTAAGGCAAATCGCCCTTCAACTGACAGCAATGTTTGGGTCAACTTACTTGTGCGAGTCTGCATTTTCTAAAATGAAGATAATTAAGTCAAAATATCGCAATCGACTAACTGACGATTTTATGTCATCATGCTTGCGATTAGCACTCAGTGGTTACGTACCATCTTATGAAAAGTATTCTGAGGACATGCAGTGCCACGCTTCAACATCCAAAGACACTCCATAGTTAAGTTTAACACCATATGTAACTCTTTTGTTTTGTAACAACCAATAAACTCGCAATTTTGAATAACTATGAGTTTTTTCATTGATATTGTAGAGAAGAATCTAACTAAACCTAACCCAAACCTTGACTAAAATAATGTATATTGTGCGGAAAGCTAATATCTATATATGCTACGGTACACCCTACCTAGGTATCGTGTATGTACGACAACCTTGCATCACACATACTTGAAGCCTCTCAGAGTCGATCATAAGTAGTCTGAAAATATTGAGGTAGATCGCCAGCAGTTCAAGTTTGAGCACCCCTGGCTTAAACGTTTAATAAATTTATTATGTATTGTTAACCAATAAGAATTCTGATTTTTAAAAAATTTAAAAATATCAAGAAAAAAATAATTATAGACATGTCAAATGATTCGCCTGCTCCGAGTAGAGACAAGTGAGCCAAACCATACAAATTATCGACAGAAGTCACAAATAAAATTGTCGTTTCTCATGTCCGTACATTCTTCATTGTTGATAACATAATTTGTCCCTCTTCTTCTAATGGATTTTTTATAGGAACTTCTTTACTTTGTAATTTCTACCCTTTACCTCTAGTTTTTTTTTATTTTCTGAAAATACTCACTTAACTGGGGCTTTTTTTGTTGCCTCGTCTTTCTATCTCTTCTGATTCGTCTCCTTATACGGCTATATAATTTTACAACCTTCCACTTTTGGTTTCTTAAATACTCGTTCAGCTATCTTGAAGTAATTTTTTTGCAGTGTTGCAAAGTGATAGTTTCGCACAAAAGTGAGGTAGGTGATGGTATTTTCCTTATCGAATTTCAGTTTAGCTTCTTGCTGTGAACTAATTCGCAATGGTCCTGTATAAACAGAATGGAATCTTGAACGTTTTTGCTGTCCGTGCTATCTTAGATGCCCGAACTTCTTTTATTGGTGCACCGAAGGGCTGGCTGATTGCCCCTCGCCCGTACTGGTTAGTTCATAAGGACGTTAAGCCTTACATTTTATGATAACGGTCTCTACCTAATTTCGAATTTCGGGAGAACGACTTTCTTGATTTCTAAGACCAGTGGCGGCTCGTGGGTATATTGAAGGGTGAGGCTACATGAGGTTAATTTTGTTTAAATGTGAATGAATTTCCACGTCACCCATGAGGTATTATTCTGCGACGCGTTGACCTTTTTTTTTTTAATGGAGGTCATCGCCAATAGCCCTACTAAACCATTAAAAACTAAAAAAATAAACTCTAAAAAAAGTAAATAAAAAGTAAACAAAACAAGTAAAATATGTACACCTATCACTAAAATATAGCGGTGATTGCGATAATAAAAACATAATTTAGTTTACTAAAACTTAAAATAAATAGTTGTATGAAATAAGATAAAAAAAAACTACTTTTTGTACATTAAATCTATACGTCTGTCTTTTAAGGTTGCAAATTTATCTATAATTTGGTCGTAAAAGTTTTGGTCTTCACTAAGTTCTGACAGTAATTCCTGCTCTATTGACATCATTGCTAAACCCGAAAGCCGTTCTTGTGTCATTGTGTTTCTTAGGTAGGTTTTGATCCGTTTAAGACATGAAAAATTTCGTTCGGCCGATACACTTGTTGCGGGAATAGTTAAAACTAAATTAAAAAGCTTATATGCTTCCGCAAAAATTGCTTTAAAATCTTTAAATAACAAAGCTAGACTTTTTTCGACATCTAAATTTTAAAATTGTTCATCCCTATACAATACAGAAAGTTCATTCTTTAATCTATCTCTGTCAAAAATGTTTGGATAATTTTTTAATAAATTATTTAATAAGTCGTCTGGAAAGCATTTAACATATTCAAAGAAATTTAAATTTTCAAACCGCGTCCCTAATTGAAGAAGTATACAATCTATTATTTCGAAATATAATATTTTATATTTAGTAAAAATATCAAAGTCGCTAGAACATTGCCCTCGACGTGTGTTAGTTGGCAGAATAGTGGTTTTTTTAGCAATATTGAAAAGTTCTTTGAAATGGTCCTCGTTTCTAAATTCAATAATTCGTTGCTTGGCAAGGTTTATTTGCGAAATGCAGTAATTTATGTCTAAATGCTTTAACTGTAATATTTGAAACAGTACATCAGTGCAACTAAAAATTCGTTTATAAATATGCGTTAAAAGGCAAAATTCGAAATCATTAAAATGCTTTAGAAATCCTTTTGCACCATTAATAGATTCTGTTCCAGAACTTAAGTCATTAATAATAGTTTCAAATACTATAATTAAATTGTCCCATTCATTAGCCACTAAGTTTAAAATTTTAGACCGTGTATACCATCGCGTTTCTACAGCTCGCGGAATTCTTTTACCTACTATCTGATTAAGCACAAAAGACCGTTTTGGTGATTGGTGGAAATAATTTGGTATTCCTAATAAAGTGGCAAAAAATATACGACTTTGGGTAATCAGTTTTGTTCCCTGTTGTAAAACTAGATTTAATCTGTGGGCGCAACAATGAGTAAACATAGCTAAAGGAGCAATAGATCTAACTTTTGTTTGAAGCCCATTTATTTCACCTGCCATAACACTAACCCCATCGTAACACTGCGCGACCAATTTATTTTTAAAGTCATAAGGCTCTAAGCTGTTTTGTATTAAATGAAAAAGGCTCTCTGCTGTTCTATTAGCGCTAACGTCAAAAAATCCTAAAAATCTTTCTTTTAAAGATCCGTTGGTCACATACCTAACTGTTATCGAACACTGTGATTTTTCTATTATATCAGTACTATCATCCGCAATTACGTCAAAAAAACAACAATCGGTGTCATTGATTTCTTTTTTTATATATTCTTGAATATAGTCATGTATGCAACCAATTAGTTCATTTTGTATAGTCTTAGATTGTCCCGTAAAAATATTACTAAATTTAGCACACAATGTTCAGTAAGTTCGGCATTTCTTTTTATTAAGCATGCAAATATTTCCTTAAAATTGCCACGGTTAAAAGAATCTGTTGTTTCATTATGACCTCGAAATGCCAAGTCCTGTTTACCCAAAGTAATAGTAACATCAATTAAATAATTTAATAATAAACGGTTTTTTCGAACATTTTCATTATAAACAATTTTATTAAGACTTACATTTTCTTGTAGTGCATCCGCAATAGTCGCCCTATTTTGCTCCAGTCTTGTAAGTGCTACCGAATTTTTAATATGCTCTCTTGAACTTTCATGCGATTTTACTGCTCGTGAAAAATTTTTTAAATCCGAATATCCGCCCCCTGAACTCCAATTATTTTTGACGCAACCTAATAAAATACAAGGCCAACAATATAAGCTTTCTTTATAAATACTTCCGCATAGCCACCTATAAGTTTCGTACCAAGATATTTGAAAAGTTCTTGAATATTTTTTACCTTGCCTCTTATCGTTAAATATTGCTAAAATTTTCGGCGTCGGACGGCTACCTAATATCTGTTTCTTTTCAGTTTCGCTTCTTCTTAAAAAAGGCGTTTCAATTAATGAAGCAATAATGTCGTGAATAGGATTCATTTCAAAAGCAAAAAGCAAAAAGCAAAAAATGGAACGGTCCAACTTACCAAATCAAAACAAAACAAAAACTTACTCACGCGTATTTATTCACCTTAAAAGACAGAACGCCCTCAATCAGCGATTATCGCAATCTATTTCCTATTTCTTTCGCAGGCGCACGCACCACGTAAAAAGAAGCCGTTGGAATATTTCGCTAGTCATGTGATTTAAATAACCAATAAAAGCATATCCAAGCTACAGATTTATCGCCTCAAGAATGCAATAGAAAACGCGTGCATCGGCAATCGCCATCCCGCTCTGTCGTAATCAGGTGACTCGTCGGCATCGGCACCGGCCGTTGATAAATAGGTCAGAAGTCGAAACTCTCCAAGCTAAAATTATTTCGCCTCATTCGAGAGCACTTTCTTTAGGAATGGGTTTGCACGGATTGCACGGTCGGTTTTTTGATGTGGTCAGAATTTATTTTCTAAAATATTTATTATGGGATTATATTTTGTTTTTTTTTTAATGTTATTATGTTGTAAAACTGTTAAAAAGTATATTTCTAATTGGTAATAGATAAAAAGTTATATAAAAAAATTCTCTTTTCCTTTATTTTGGGGGTGAAGCGCGGCCTCAGAGGCCTACCCTGACGAGCCGCCACTGTCTAAGACTCCCAAAGCATTACGGTTTCTGACGTCACACCACGCTATGTTGCCGGATTTTTATAGCCCTAAAAAACTTATTTTTATTAAGTTGAAAAATCATAAATAATAAAAATAAATTCCTCGTTGGTGTGCTTTCATATGATATCTACTTTCATTTTACAACAATGAAAAGATGGTTTAAAACCGGATTTAAGAGAGATGAAGTTTAATGGTGTTGGATTTAAACTCTCTAAAAAGATAACTTTTTCTGGTAACAGATCACCTATTTGTAACCTTTTGTTGTTATCTCTGGTTTATAACGAAGATGGAAATTTCTGAGCTTTTGAAGCTGAAGCTTAAAGGTAAACATGTGAGTTACTTACCTTTATCGTATAGCCAGTATCTTGTAAATGTTCTTGTAGAGCGTTTTCTATTAAACCAGCACTGACGTGTCCTCGTTGTTCTGACCAGGACTCACTGCCATCTGATAAAACATGATCCATTCTAAACCTATAATATAAATTATTAAATGATATAAAAATATAATCACTTGGAAATAAGTGTTTTGCGTTTTGGTCCCCAGGTTTGAACATAGTTAATCGTAAAGTTTGTTGTTACGTCTATCAACAAAGATTTTAAGTGCTTCTTAGCTTTTATAAGGACTGTTTGCCAATATCTGTTTTGAATGAGAAACGTCCACAATTTTTTTTTTCGCTCCTAAAAAGAAACCCTAAAAACTACCTACCAGAGCTGTGACAAGTATTGACAAATACCAAGTATCGAGTAGGTACTTTCAAAGGTTAATGGTATTTGAGAAGTCTCAAGTAAATAACAATTGTATTTAAAGTTTGTAATTAGTCAAGTAATTCAAGTACTTTAGCTAAGGTACTAAAAATAGTTTAAGTACCTACAAGTACAGGGTGGCCATTTTATGGTGATACAGTACCTTATCTAGAAAACGGTAATAGTTACGACAAAAAGTTAAATATAAACGTTATTTAGATTTAATTAAATTTTTATTTTATTTCCCTTTTGTTTATACAGGGTGTTTCGTTTTGACGTGACACATGTCAACTTTCTTAATTTAAATGGGACATCCTATATATTATTACATGTTTCGATTATACTGTTAATTTGCGAAAGTTTTTATAATAACATCTATATTTGAATTCTTTATTGTTTTTGAGTAAATTGAGTTTTTAGATTTTTTTTTTAAAAAAACATTTTTTTTTTTAATTTTTTACCTATAAAACTTTAATGGAACTGACTAATATTCTAAACATACATTACTAAGGGTTCAATTCAACGAGTTTCCATGCTGGTCTTACAAATTAATGTACAGGGTGTTAAAAATGGAGAGCAAAACAAACAGAACTTTAAATGTAAAAATCTCCTGTTTTTCAAATATATTTTTATTTCATCTGATTCAGCGTTCAATTACCTATCATTACTCATATATATGTCCTATACCTAAAATGAACAGTTTCGATTTTATTAGCCGTTTTCTGATTTATCCCGGAATTTTGCCAGTAAATGAGATCAGAAACTAAAAAAATCAAGATAGGCTTAGGAAATAACCTAATGCAATTGTTGACTTAAGTTGACATTTGCTCTTTTTGTCGTTTTTGTCAAATTTTTGCTGCGCAATTTGTTAAAAAATGTTTTTATATAGTTTAGATGAACGTTTGAAATTATACAACTGTTTCATAAAAAATAATAAAAGTCCAGGGTTAGCCCTTAGAGAATATCCTAATAATCGAGTTCCCTCCAGGACTATATGGTGTCCTTAAAACAGTGGCGGCTCGTCAGGGTAGGCAAGGTAGGCGCCGCCTACCCTTGAATAATCGTGCCTAAATACTGCCCAAAAAATCTAATATCTCATATCAATTAAACAATATTTAACCGTTTAACATCACAAAATATACAAAACTTTCGAAAAAACCCGTGCGTTTCCCTTAGAAATTCCTAACATTTAAATAAACATCGATTACATGCGAAACCTATGTACGTTTAGAGGCGATATATCCCAACCGCCTAAATTTAGATGTTCTCTACGGCAGCCAGCCAGCCCACGAAAACGCACATCGCCGACGACCAGCGACCGACATACAGAGAAAATCACGCGAAATAAACTACTACAGTAGGCGAAACGATCGTCCGCCTTCGGCAAATATTTGACGTCTTCGCATTGGATTCCAATATTGTTCATCTGGCAGTGTTGCCAAATTCTCGAATTTTCACCTGAACTGATTTACGTTTTTAGAAAATATGCATATGCATAAGGCTACCAACTTTTTCATTTACGAATGCGGGACACAACAAATTTTAGTATGCGTTGTAGGCGCATTAACCATATTCTAAAATTCTTTATTTTCAGCATTAATTTTTTAATTAATTAAATTGATTATCCGAACATTCTGTTATATACTAAAGCAAAAAAATTAAAGACATTAAACATAAATGTTAGGTTAGGTGAGGTTTTTTTAATAATAATAAAATGAAACATGTTTCTACACTTTGGTATTTTTTTTAATTAAGGCTTATTTATAACACATAATTTAGTTTAATCAAATCTTCTTAAAATGGTACTTCTCTGTATTATTAAACCGATAAACATGGGAACTTAGAATATGATTTGTTGCAATTCGGGACTTGCGGGACATAATTAGAGAATGCGGGACGATTTCTAACCTTATTTGTAACGCGGGACTTTAAAAGATAATCCGGAACTGTCCCGCAGAATGCGGGACGGTTGGCAGCCTTACATATGCAAACATTGCAAACCATAAAAAAAAATAAAATAAGCAGTTTCAATGTTGTTAGGGTGGTTTTGAAAGCGTTTTTTAAACAAAATCTAGGTACATCTCAAGAAAAATAAAGAAATTCTTCTCAGGCTTGCGAAACCGTATTTACAAATTTTGCGTTTGGCAACTTTGGCCACCTGCTACTATTCTCATTAATCTCATTTATAATTCGTAAAAATCGTAAATAGTATGCATGATGCAATATTATCGTTCGTTCGGATTTCCGGTCAAGTGATTTGAAATTTTGTCAATTACATTCTGACCGCTCTCGTTTTCTGATATCGATCAATAAATAAAAACATTGGACGGTGATACGTGTGTGTTTTTTTGACTATTATTTTACGACCGCGTCTAGTTTTTCTGTGCTTTAATTTGTGATTTTGGTTGTTTATCGGCATTGGCCAGAAGAAAAACGAAGAAATCCTGATAAACGGATAAGTATTTTTGTTTTATTTGTTTCTAATAGACATATTTAGGTATTAAATATTTTGCTTTTAAGTGTAGTTTCGCTAGTTTTAGGGGTTGGACGGTTCATATTCGATGAATTTACCGTCGCGTCGACCGTAGGTTAAGTGCGTTTTTTCCGGTTTGTTCTATTTTATATAGGTATATTACGTTGCTTTGTTTTTTTTTTAATGGATTTTTAAAAAGTCATGGCGAATAATCCGGTGCATGATATTGTTTGCTCTTTGTGCGAGACACCATTTTCGCGTCTAAACGAAAACGATCGAAAAGATGTTATTTATTTTAGCCGCCCCACGCCACTTCTCAATATTTTAAAGCTCAATGGTACGAAAGTCATCAGTGGATATGTGGTAGCTATTTTAAACAAAATTTGTTTTGTTGGCCATGTTTACTTTTGGCAAAAGGCAGAAATAATACTTGGGTGCGTCAGGGATTTTCTGATTTGAAAAATTTATCTGCGGCCATAAAAAAAACACGAATCATCGAAAGAACATTTAAGCAGTTATCTTAGTTTAAAGCGGTTAGAAAAAAACAGTGGCACTATACAGGATGCGCTACAATTACAATCTTCTTTGTCTCTTAAATTATATAATGAGGAGGTGAGAAAAAACAGAATTCTAAAGAGCTATTTGGTCGATGTTACGTGTCACCTAGCAAAGCAAGAATTATCTTTCAGAGGCCATAATGAAAAAAGCGATTCCGTTAGTGCGGAAAATTTTCGGGGAAACTTTTAATCTGTTAATTAAACGTGATAACGAAATACAACAACATTTAAAAAAAATTGGAAATATTTTTTCTGGTTTATCAAAAACTATCCAGAATGATTTGATATCCTGTATTTCCGATTACCTTGCAGATACAATTCATAGGGAGATAAGAGAGTCGTTGTTTTTTGCAGTGCAAGCTGACGATACTACGGATATTTCTGAGAAGTCCCAATGTGCGATTTCAATTCGGTACGTTAATAAATACGGTGAAATCAAAGAAAGTTTCTTGGGTTTTCATGACGTTAGCGAAGACAGAACAGCGGACGCAATGTATGGATTAATTGTTACAGTCATAGGCAATTTCGATTATAAAACAAAATTAGTTGGGCAATGCTACGATGGTGCTAGTGTGATGGCAGGTTCATTGAATGGTTTGCAAAAAAAAGTTAAAGATGATGCTCCTTTTGCTTTGTTTACGCATTGTAGTGCGCACAGATTGAATTTGGTTTTACAAACTGGTTTAAAAAATATAAAAAATTGCCGAATTATTTTCGCAAGTGCGTCCTCGATTCCCGGATTTTTTCATCAGTCTGCAAAACGGACATTTACTTTAGATTCGACGATAGGAAAGAGGATTTCTTCCAGTTCAGACACCAGGTGGGCTTCCCGTTCTAAAATCATTCAAATCTTGCACTATGAATGGGAAGGCCTAAAATTAGTTTTTTCTAAAATTATTGACGACCAATCATCATCGGCTGAGTCAATAAACGGGGCCAAGGGATATCTTAAATTTATGAACGATTTAGAATTTTCGTTTCTTACCGCTGTGTATAAACATATTTTTGACATAACTGACCCCCTTTTCAACATTCTACAGAAAAAATCATTGGACATCACCTATTGTAAAAAGCAAATATTTATGGCAAGAGATCGTATCAAGTTATTGAGAAATGAGACAATGTTTAATACAATATTTGAACAAGCCCAAACAAGGATTTTTAATAATAGGGACTCAGGGCAATTGTCAAAAAGAATTAAGTTATCGGACACCATTAAAGGCGATGAGCAAAGTTCTTTACGCATTTTATTTTATGAGATAATTGACAATATTGTGACTCAAATAGAAGTTAGGTTTGCAGATATGTCTCAGTTATTATATTTTTCTTTAGCGGATTCCTCAAAATTCGAAGAATATAGCAAAAATTTTCCGCTTGAATTTGTGACGAATGTGACCAACTTTTATAAAAATTTCTTTGACAAACAAAAATTAATTAATGAGCTTAGTGTAATATATCTCGATGAACAATTTGCATTGCTGAGCGTCGAGGCAATTTTAAAACATTTCGTAAAAAATGAACTCCAAGAAATATTTCCTGAAAGTTATAAACTTTTTGCGTTAATTGCTACCATACCTATTACAAGTACCTCAGTGGAAAGACATTTCTCTTGTTTAAAGCGAATAAAAACGTATTCTCGCAATACAATAAAAAATGAACGTTTATCGTCACTTGCGCTAATTTCAATAGAAAAAGAGTTGTTCTGCTCCTTACAGAAGGCTGATAACTTTACGGATGTCATAATAAGTAAATTCGCCCTTTTAAAAGATAGGCGGATAAATTTAATTTATAAAACTTAGTTGTCAGCTAAGTGTGTACGCGGCTTAACGTTTTCTTATAACGTCATTATTCTTGAAATTATTGTGGTTGTCGCCTACCCTAGCCTAAACACCACGAGCCGCCACTGCCTTAAAAACTCTAAGAAAAATCGTCCTAATTTTGTCCTCACAGAGGAAAAACAACTGGAGATTTTACTTTATTTCGAGGAAGATGATGAAAGATCCCAAAGAGATGCTGACAGAGACATTGCAGGTGTCAGTAGAGGAAGTATTCAAAAAACACTGCAGGTGAACGGTTATCATCCTTATAAATTTCTTCCAACTCAATTAATATCACAATTAGACTTTAATGAAAGATTGACTTTTTGTTGTGATATTATGGACCGGCAGTTTTTTGTGTGTTTTTTTTAAAGTGCTTTGGACTGATGAGGCCTAATTTAATATGGCGGGTATTTTTAATCGGAAAAACAGTCATTACTGGTCTCAAACTAATAAACATCTAATAAAAGCAATTAAAAAAAAAGGCCGTCAAACCGTAAATGTGTGGTGCGGAATTATTTGCGACCGTATTATCGGACCAATATTTTTTGACATGTCGTTAAATGGCGAAAGATACTTGGAGCTGCTTAGGAATGAAATCATGCCCCTTATCAACGACTTGCCAGCAAATATTCGAGAAAATATCATTTTTCAGCAGGATAGCGCCCCTTACCACACGGTTGCACCGGTAGTAAATTTCCTTAATCAACATTTTTCATTGTGGATACGAAGACATGGTTTAATATCCTGGCCATCACGAAGCCCTGATTTAAGCCCTTTAGACTTCTTTTTGTGAGGTGCACTAAAAAATAAAGTTTATAAAAATAGTTCTAATAATATAAATGAGTTAAAAATAAAAATCAGGGAAGAGATCAATAATTTTAATGCATCTAATTCGGTAAGGAACGCTATTCGAAAAATGGAGGCTATTTACACTCCATGTATTGCAATGGACGGTGGCCATATTGAAAATTTTTTATAATCTGTTTTAATCATGTTTAATACTCAGTTAGTTATTAGTTATACCGTGTGGCACAAGATATTTTTTTTGTCTTTCCTTTATTTTCGTAAACATTAAATAATAAGAACATAAATTACATAATATTTCACTTTTATTTGTATTTTCTAACATTATTTATAGTCGCTATCTGTGTTAAGGAAATGAGAATAAGGCTTAGTTTACGACATTTTTATTTTAGCCCACTTCATCTGTTTACTTATATTAAAAAAAAAATAGTCAAATCAGAAAACGGCTAATAAAATCGAAACTGTTCATTTTAGGTATAGGACATATATATGAGTAATGATAGGTAATTGAACGCTGAATCAGATGAAATAAAAATATACAGGGTGTTCAATTTGAAAAACAGGAGATTTTTACATTTAAAATTCTGTTTGTTTTACTCTCCATTTTTAACACCCTGTATATTAATTGGTAAGACCAGCATGGAAACTCGTTGATTTGAACCCTTAGTAATGTATGTTTAGGATAATAGTCAGTTCCATTAAAGTTTTATAAGTAAAAAATTTTTTTTTTTTTAAATGTTTTAAAAAAAAAAAATCTAAAAACTCTACTTACTCGAAAACGATAAAGAATTCAAATATAGATGTTATTATAAAAACTTTCGCAAATTAACAGTAGAATCGAAATATGTAATAATATATAGGATATCCCATTTAAATTAAGAAAGTTGACATGTGTCACGTCAAAACGAAACACCATGTATAACCAAAAATGAAATAAAATAAAAATATAATTGAATCCAAACCACTTTTGTATTTAACTCTTTGTCGTAACTATTACCGTTTTCTAGATAAGGTACTGTATCACCATAAAATGGCCACCCTGTACAATAAAACAAAAGTATTTTGTCTAGTAAGTTGATCATCTTCTCTATACCCCAAAAATTAATTTAATGAAATAAAATAACAAAAAACGTTTGTATATATACCTTAATGTCTTTTTAGCAGGTAAACGTGAACACAGTCTGACCAGAAAAGTCCGCATCATAAAGGACCCTTTTTTAATAGTTGACTTAAGTTTGAGTTGGAAAAAAGTTTTTGCTTCAAAAATAATGCAAAATGACAATAAAAAGTTAATCTTGCGATTTATTTTAAAAAGCAAAACACTTATTTTTTCTCTTATTTTTAAAAATGATAAACGAAAAGGTAATTTTTTTCTTTGATTTTATAGCTATAGGCCAACATTCAGCGTTATCGGTTGAATTCATTTTTTTTACTTATTTAATTTGATGCATTTCACGCCACTATCTTTTTTATTGTCATTTTGCATTTTGCAAATTTTACTTAAGACCATTATTAAAAAAAAGTCCTATATGATGCGGACTTTACTGATCACACTGTTGGACAAGGTCAACAATAATATTATTAAAACTTTCTATAACAAAAAGCTTTCTCAAAAACCACTATCGGTAGCAGTATGCTTTCTCAAAAGTATTATTTTAGGACCAGTTTAATGAGACACCCTGTATAATACAGATTTATTAAATTAGTCTCTTCTTGCTTTTTATTTATAGCAGGTTTGATAGCTCTATCTTTAGGAACTACCAATAAAATTTAAAAAATCCTATTTAATGAAACAATATTATACAGGGTGTTAAAAAAGTACGCTGCCAAACTTCAAGGGACGATTCCTCGCATTATTCTAAGACAAAAAGTTTATATAAATATAGTTCTGAAAACGAATAGTTTTCAAGATACAGGGTGTTAAAGTTCTAAGAAAAAACTTGTTTTTCTATTATAGCTTTTATAACACTCTAGGTATGTTTATCAAATTTGGTGTGCATCTTTTACCCATTAAAGGACAGTGTTTGATGCAAAAGGTTTTTTTTTATTTCTTCCAGTGGCGTCCCTACGGGGTTTGAAATTAATATTTTTTAAGAAAAAAAAGATACGCCACTGCTTCTTTTGAAAACAAAAATTATTTTTGAAATCTCCGTTTAATTTAAAGAAAATTTGACCTCCAGACTTACTTTTGTACGACACACGGTTTTCGCGTAAAAAAATAAAAATCATTGCAATCCAAATGCAATTTTGCAATGGTAATTTTATGTAAAATCCGCTTCTGTTTATTTTTATTAAACATATTATTTGAAAGTTGGCACGCGTAATGCTGTTAGTAGTACCCATAAAAAGAAATAATTATAAATTTGGAATAATCTACTGAGTGACTCTGGGTCATGTCCCCTTTTATCTCCCAAACTTTTTTGCGCCAACACTTGTGATTTGTATTTGCCATTCGCGAGCTTAATTTTCCTTTTTTTAATTTATTACAATTAAACCCTCATTTCTAAATGTATTTTTTTTAATAGAACTAACAACTTGGTAGGAAAATTTAAGAAAAAAACTTTGACTACTGTAATTCAGTAGTCAAAGAAACCTAAATTGTCAAGGTGGGCTTTGCTTTGCTAAACGACAGTTCTTCGTTTGTTTATAACAATAACATGACAGTTGTCAAAACTATTAATAAAGGTGCACTTGTGTAATTTTTAAAAGTTTATTTAATTTTCTTTCGGTAAAAATGGTTCAGTTTACAAACCGTGAAATGGCAGACATGCATTTCGTGTATGGAATGGCTGATGGTAACGCTCGCGCCGCTAGACGGATGTATCAAGAAAGATATCCTGACCGTCCACTACCTAACAGACAATTTTTTGCAAATATTCACTCCAAACTTTGTGAAACGGGTAGTTTTAAGAAGTCTGCTGCCCTTATAGGGAGACCAAGAACAGTAAGAACGGTTCAGATAGAGGAAGCTGTCCTAAATGCAATTGATGAAAACCCAGAAACTAGTACGAGAAAAATTGCGACTGAATTAAACATTACTCACGTATTAATATGGCAAATTTTAAAGGATCAACAACTTTATCCATATCATTCGCAACGTCTCCAAGCTCTTTTGCCAAGAGATTTTCCGCTAAGAGTGGCTTTTTGTAGATGGGTAGGAAATAAGTTAATGCAAAATCCAAGGTTTTTATCTCAGGTGTTGTTTACGGACGAGGCATGTTTTTCCCGTAACGCAATCATAAACTTTCATAACAATCATGTGTGGGCCGATGAAAATCCTCACGCCATAATTGAAAATCATTTCCAAGAGCAGTTTTCTGTAAATGTTTGGATTGGAGTTGTAGGAGATTTCCTTATCGGGCCTCACTTTCTGCCTAGCAGGCTTACTGGTGAGGAGTATAGACAATTTATTGAACATGTTTTACCTGAACTTTTGGAAGATGTTCCACTAAGGCAAAGGCGTTCTATGTGGTTTATGCATGACGGTGCTCCACCGCACTTCAGTTTAGTGGCACGTCAGTACCTAGATCAAAATTATACCGATCGCTGGATTGGGCGTGCAGGACCACAATTTTGGTCACCCAGGTCACCTGATATTAATCCGATAGATTTCTTTCTCTGGGGACACCTTAAAGCATTAGTTTACACAACACCAGTTCGAAGCGAAGACGATCTATGAAATCGGATAGAAGAGTCCTGTGAAATTATTAGGAACACTCCTGGTATTTTCGAAAGGGTTCGCCAGTCGCTAATAAGGCGTACAAACGCATGTATTGAAGTCGGGGGAGGCCATTTCCAGCAGTTACTTTAAAATTAAATTCTGTGAAATTATTATTTGTAAGGTTGGTTAAGTTATGTTTGGTTTACAATTATTTTATTAATAAACGTCTTGGTGTTGTTTAGTTTTTTTTTATTTATTTAATGTTTTATTCTAACCACAGCATTACGCGTGCCCACTTCCAAATAGGTATGTTTCATAAAAATTAAACAGTAGCGGATTTTACAAAAAATTATCCTTGCAAATTGGATTCGGATTGCAGTAGATGTATGAAAATTGTTTTTATTTTTTTACATACAAATTGTGCGTCGTACGAAGGTAAGTCTAGAGACCAAATTTGCTTAAAATTAAATGGGAATTTCAAAAATAATTTTTGTTTTTAGAAAAAGCAGTGGCGTATCATTTTTTCTTAATAAACATTCTGTCCAAACTCCGTACGAACGCCACTGGTAGAAATTTAAAAAATACTTTTGCATCAAAAACTGCTCTTTAATAGGTAAAAGATGTACACCAAATTTAATAAAAATATCTAGAGTGGTATAAAAGTTATGATAGAAAAACATTTTTTTTCATAGAAATTTAACACCCTGTATCTTGAAAACTATTCGTTTTCAGAACTATGTTTATATAAACTTTTTGTCTTAGAATAATGCGAGGAATCGTCCCTTGAAGTTTGGCAGCGTACTTTTTTAACACCCTGTATATTCAAAAACTCGTTATTAAAAGTACAGTTTTGGGACAGTCTGTATAGCAGATACTGCTTAAATTAGCTCTTAAAACCAAGAACGTCTTGCCTTAATTTATTTCAAATCATTTTCAAGGGTGAAGAGTTTTGGTGTACAAATATCAAAATATCTGAATAAAAAGACAATGAAAAAATAAAAATATGTTTCCTTTAATTCAATGTTAATTAAACAAAATAATTATACCTACCTTCTATCTAATTTAGCTAGTTCCTCTAGTTGAGTTCTTAATATAATATCCTTTTCTGTCCTATTAAAAAACAGCAATCGAATAAACTGGCTGAAAATAACAAAAGTACTGTTAGTATGCGGAATAATACTGCGAAGATAAATTATTTTTATTACAATTCCTAGCGATTATAAACATTAAACAATATATTATGGTGGAGTAAAAGATGTCACAAATATCACTAAATTAGTATCGTTTACAAAATCCGGTTTTAGTTTTTAAACCTTCTAGTTTTCAATCCAGTCAAGACAAAATGGCATCTATGCGTAAAACTCTGTCAGAAGCTAAAAAAAGAGTAGAAGTTCTTAATAACTTACAAAACTGAAGTATTTAATTTAATTGCTTAAGCTTTTACTTTATTATTAATATTTACTGCCTAAAAAAGGAACAAAAAATGTGAATGAAAGTGAGCGCCACCAGTTTATGACTATCTAAAGTGGAAGTTCCTAGATTTTATAGATATGATGTCTGCCATATAGGTACCTATAAGCCTGCTCTAAAAAAAACCAAACTGCAGCAGGACAATGTACTTCGGTGGACAATAGCGGTCTGATAGAATCATCAACTGCACAAATCCGCGATTTTAGATTAAATTCCCTGGCCTGTGTTTAAGAAACAAAACTTAAAAGGCCAAGTAAATTTTGACTTGCTCTTCAAGTTCGAGCGGAAACTCTGTGAATCTTTAAAGGTGACCAAAAAGTGCTCTTACCTAAAGGTAGTCCTTTGTCCTCCGTTTCGACAGTTCAAAAAACCTAACAAGCCTAATTAAAGTTACCTTCCAGCTGATGGCATCTTTGCCATGTCGGATAGAATAACTCAAAAATAGGGAGAAAACTTAGCAATTACTAATTAATCGCCCGAGTCGTTCATTAGTTTGGAACATTTACCCGGCTATCCACGTACCGACAAACAATAAATGACAGACTAGAGGCAAGGACACTCCCACACATAACCCAAATTTATAAATGTCCACAACCCAATGGGACAAAACGAAAAAGTAAATAATCAACTATCTTCCCAAAACCTGACCTAATATATGATGAGAACCTTTATTTGAGACCAGCATTTATGGTGGGTTCAAGATATCAAAGAAAAATAAGAATACAAATTACCAAGAAGTAATGAAATAATCGGTTTGAGAACATACTACTGAATTTACTTAGATAAGTTTGATGATTGAGACGCCTATATTTTTTCCAGTTGTAAAGTATAATGTTTTAGTAAAACCTAAAAGTGCAGAATGTAGTTAACATAACAAAATTCAGCAAATAATGAAGTTGAAAATAATTTAGAGACAAAATAACAACCTAGAGATCCATTTAAAGAAATAGTGACCAATAAATAAAAGGTAAGCAGTGTTTGTGTTAGTTTATTGTCGATCCTATATAAAAGAATTTATTAGGGTAATAATATCTTCTATATATTTTAGCATCAGAGGCATATTGTTTGGGAACATAATGGATGTTAAAAGTAAAAAAACGAAGCATTACAAAAAAAATAAATCTCGATAAGTTTGAAGCAGAAAAAGTTTTCAACGGTGACATAAAAAACAACGATTTTAAATATACTATATTTAGTCTAAAAGTACATATCATTTGGTGAATGCGCCAGAACTTAAGAAATTACCCAACCACATTAAGGAAATAAAGTGAGCGCTTAAAATACTTGACTTTTGTAAGTTTTTTAGAACTCATACATTTATAAACAAATAAATTTGATCTGACCTTTACACTGAAAGTTAAATGTCTATAATAGTTATTTACGAAATCTATAATTAAGTATGTATTGTATATATTCTGTTATTGTGCCAGTATAATGCTGTTTTTATTTAATTATTAATACTAATCATTGATTGATTTGTTTTTGTATATTATCTTACCAAAGACGGATTAAATTTCGAATAGGAACTCAAAATGATCCAACAATCTAGAAAAAATAATTGAAAAAATGCATTCAACGAAATCAATCTGAATTCATAAATATAGAACAAAATCGACAGATAATGTTCCGTCGATACATATAGTGTTTGATACGCATGACAAAAATTAAAACGTCTGTGACCAATAAATAAAAGGTAAACAGTGTTTGAGTTTGGTTATTGTGACCTTATACAAATGAATTTATAAGGGTACTAATGTTACTAATGTTTTCTATATATTTTAGAATCACAAGCAAATTAGTAGCAAGAGGCAATAAACAACATATCCTGAGAAAAGAAAAGGAAAATGATTCCAGCCAGGACTTAAGTAAGATTGAAGCAGAAAAAGTTTTCAGGTTAAGTAGGTAAGTCAGCATGTGCTGTGCTGCCATCTATATGGCAGCGACCAAATTCACGTGCAGTCGGTCAAGCATAGTTAAACAAATTTTAGAGCGATGGCGTAAAGAACAGAGAGTTTATACAGTGACTTTATAAGGACAGTTGCGAACTTAGACAAGGAAAGAGAGAGGACGGGTAACAACCATTTATGCGCCGTCTCAGAAGTGAGGCCAATTTATCCATCGACGCCATTTTCTGGTGGCAGACAATTGTGGTGGCAGCGTGGTTTTGTAGTGTGATTTTTCGAGAAAAGTGAATTAAAGACATTGTGATTATTATCGAACTAAAATGGTGAAGTGTTGTGCTTTTGGTTGCAAAAGTCGTAGCGAGAGAAAAGAAGCTGGAATAACCTTTCACAGGTAAATAAAAGAAAATTGTATATTTTAGGTGTCCCTATAATTCGTGTTTTCATTATTAAAGGCGGCCTAATATCCATATTTCTATCCACACAGTTTATATTTACTGGTAGACAAATAAGTAACTCAGCATTTTGGTCATCTTTCATTCAGAATAGCTTATAAAATTATCTAATTTATGGTCTAATTAGGCGTGACGGTCGATTTATTCCAGTGGCGTAGGCCATGCTTCATAGTTATAAAGAAATAATAGTTATTCAATCTTCATGTGTGGTGGATATTATTATAATTTAATTAAATGTACTTTTCTTTTTAGGTTTCCTCTAAAAGATGTGGAAAAAACTGCTTTATGGGTAAAGCAGCTGCATATTGCAGACTGGACACCTACAAAAAATGATAGGCTATGCTCGAAACATTTTGACCCCAAACTGTTTTATCGTGTTGGCGAAAAAAAATGTCTACTAGATGAAGCAGTACCAACAGTGTTCCCTGATGTACCACAATATATGCAGCCAAGTAGTCATTATCGCAAAGTAAGTTTTATCAGCAATATTGATTTTTGTGTAAAATATAAATGACAGAATATTAATTCATCCCATCTATTTATCTTCATTCATAATTCACATATTATTTCATAAAATATTTTTTACTTTCCAACATATTGTTTGATTTTAATGTTCATTTTGCTTTTAATGTATTGTTTAAATTTAATATTAGCATTTGTTTGTATTTTATCTTAGTTGTTAAGTTTTTTTATGATACCATTTATTTAAAAGCACATTGATGTATTTTTATAAATTTTTGTCTAACTTTTTTTTGATATATTATGTATTTTATTTCAGGGGACAAAGAGACCTCATCAGGAAGAAGCATCTACTTCTTCAGTTCCAAACGAGGTTCCAGACATAGTAGTTCTAGATAATCCTAGAAAACAAAAACTGAAGCGAAAACTGCTAAGTCTAAGAAAATTAAAGTTTTGCGAAAGAAAGTAAGAAGGTTGAAAAAAAAGGTTACCTCTTTGAAACAATTGATTACTTCTTTAAAACAAAAAAATCTATTGTCATCAGAAAGTTCTTATTTATTTGAAAATATGCCAGAAATAACTAAAGAACTGCAAAAAAGAAAATTAGGAAAGAAAATTAAGTACTCTCCAGAACTTAGAAAATTTGCGATAACTTTAAGTGTTTTATCTCCAAACGCTTACCATTATGTTCGTTCTGTGTTCGATACATGTTTACCACACAGAAGTACTATAGGTAAATGGTTTAGAAATATTAATGCGGATCCTGGCTTTACAAGTGAGTCATTTGACATTCTAAAAAAACAATGTGACCTTTTCTCATAAGCCTATTTTTCTTGCTCTCATTGTAGATGAGATGTCTATCAGAAACCATATTGATTGGGACGGAGTTAAATTTCATGGTTATATAAATTAGGGCATCGACTTACAAGATGACAACAATCCTATGGCAAAAGAGGTTTTTATTTTAATGGTCAGTGGAAATTGCCAGTAGGTTACTTTTTAACTGATGGATTGAGTGGTCAACAGAAAAGTGCTCTTGTCTCCCAATGCATAAGTTTATTAACTGAGACAGGGGCACGTGTAGTATCACTTACATTTGATGGTGCGCCATCCAACATTGCAATGTCAAATATTTTGGGTTGTGATAATAATATGCCAACCTTACAAACCTTTTTTACTTCAAGAGGAAACAATATTTATAATTTTTATGACTTTTGTCATATGGTTAAATTGATACGTAATGCTTTTGGTGAAAAAAAGGTTCTTATTGATGGCAATGGACATTTAATTAAGTGGGAATATATAGAAAATTTAGAGAAATTGCAAGATTCAGGAGGTTTGCATTTAGGTAATAAACTACGAAAAGCTCACATAAATTTTTTCAAACAAAAAATGAAAGTCAGATTAGCAGTACAATTATTAAGTGAATCGGTTGCTGATTCGCTTAATTATTGTGAGGAAGAATTGCAGTTAAAAGAATTTATGGGTTGTAAGGCAACCTCTGATTTTATTAGAATAATTAATCACTGCTTTGATATTTTAAACTCCAGATCACTAATTCCTCCAGGTTTTAAAAAGGCAGTTTGTGAAAGAAATATAGACAGACAGTTTTATTGTTAACTCTATTGATTATCTTTCTTTATTAAAATTTCATGATGGGGAATTAGTAGTTCAATCCAAAAGAAAAACAGGCTTTATGGGTCTTATAATTTCTTTAAAAAGTGCATTGTTGATGTATGATGAATTAGTTACAAATAGCAAACAATTAATTTATCTTCCTCTATATAAAGTCAGTCAAGATCATTTAGAATTATATTTTTCTTCAATAAGATCAAAAGGTGGCTTCAATAATAACCCTACTGCACGGCAGTTTATGGCAGCGTATAAGAGATTATTAGTAAGAGCAGAAATAAAGGAGGGTGGTATGGGCAATTGTATACCCTTAGACGATATACCTATTTTAACAGGATCAAGTAGATTCGATTCACCTGAAGAAAATATTAATTCAAATAGGATGTATTTGAGCTGTCAAAGTGAACCATTTCCTTTGGAAAGTGTTTGGCATGATCATAATTACCTTATAAATAGTGAGATGTTGAGCAATTGTTCAAAACAAATTATTATTTATATTGCTGGTTTTGTTGCCCCTCAGCTTATTAAGGTTGTCAAATGTGAAAGCTGTGTAAAGTGAAGTAAAGTGGTAACCGAGAAAACTTTTTGCATTCGCTTATAACAAAAAAAAGTCATGGTGGATTGACGTATCCCTCAGAGGATGTGATAAAAATTTGTAATATCTGCGAGCATTTTATAAGAATAAATGAAAATGAGTTGGTAAAAGCCAATTTTAGCATTAATGTCTTAAAAAGGAGAATAATGTTTGAATGCATTGAATCCCAATGTTTTAGCAGTTTGGAACAACATGTTTTAATTTCTAATGCTAATTGTAACCATATATACTTTTTAACAGAATTTGTTGTATCAAAATATCTTAATATTCGCATACATTTTATAACTAAAAGATTGTCTGCAATAACAGATCCCGTTAGAAATCAATATACAAAACTTATTTTATTTAAGAGGACAATAAATGAATGTTAATTTTTATTGTTAAAGTTTATTTTTTTCATTGGATATTACTTTTCATTTTTACCTACTTAGGTACTTTTTTATGTAATACATTTTTAGATACTAAAAATCGATAAAAATGCGCTCTCACACATCTTTATCAAAAGTTCTTGGCCGGAAAAGATATATGTATAATAGCAGAAATATATAATTTCTGCAGGTGCAAAACCGGCCTAAAAGAAGAATTGTTTTCGATTATGTCAAAGGGTACCCTCCTGCGATCTTGATTTCTGGGCCTCTACCCTCATCAGGCAGGCTTGTACCCAGGGAGATCTGAAATAACAGATTGCTCGATATGACAAAATCGAAAACGAAACGTCTATCATAATGAAACAGTACTACAAGTTAAATGTAACATTTAGCACCACCTATCGGGGCTCCGGTGATTTCCGGCTGCAAACCCGTAGGTAATTTAAAAAGCATGCACTAGCACCATCATGCGGAGAGTAGATACTAAAAATCGATAAAAATGCGCTCACACATCTTTATCAAAAGTTCTTGGCCGGAAAAGATATATGTATAATAGCAGAAATATATAATTTCTGCAGGTGCAAAACGGCCTAAAAGAAGAATTGTTTTCGATTAAGTCACAGGGTACCCTCCTGCGATCATGATTTCGCCTCTACCTTCATCAGGCAGGCTTGTACCCAGGGAGATCTGAAATAACAGATTGCTCGATATGACAAAATCGAAAACGAAACGTCTATCATAATGAAACAGTACTACAAGTTAAATGTAACATTTAGCTCCACCTATCGGGGCTCCGGTGATTTCCGGCTGCAAACCCGTAGGTAATTTAAAAAGCATGCACTAGCACCATCATGCGGAGAGTAGATACTAAAAATCGATAAAAATGCGCTCTCACACATCTTTATCAAAAGTTCTTCCAGTGTTGCCAGAGCTAGTACAATTGTACTAATCTAGTACATTTTAGCATGCTTTATACAAAAACACAATTTGATCATTTTTAGTACATTTTCATCTACCCATCGGAGTCAATGATCGGAGTTGATAATTATTATTATTATTACAAAAAAAACGAAAAGCATATAACTTTTAACTAAATCAGAATAATACATTTGAAAAAGTAATATTACCGATCATTCCGATCAGCTCAAATAATTATAATTATTTATGACCCAAGTATCAAGTATTTATTTGGTCGGCTATGTTGTTTGGCTGCTTGTTTTCTCACGGCTCGAATTCGGGGAATCCCATAGTCGGTGCTTTTTTCAGTGTGCTGTAAACAAGCAACGCAACCGAGCCAAGATTATTAGAATCTAACTTTTGCCTGCCTTTAGGAATATAGGATATAGGGTGAATTATAACTGTTTTATTGTGGTTTTGTTCGTTTGATATAACGTGATTTACAAATATGGATAGGTAAGTACTTACAAAATTAAATTTAATATGTCGAGTTATTAAGAAAAAAATGCAAGCACAAATTTGACTATTGACTTTAATATTTATCACGGCTTCTAAATTAAGTTTAGAAAAGGTTAAAGTTAAAATCATTTACGCATTAAATTAAATTAATATGTTAATACGTATATCGTATATTATATGATTAAAACAGGACCAAATTTAAAAGTCTTAGGTTAGGTTGGCTCACTGTTCTTTTTTTTTTGGGCAAGCTCGACATGGTACAATCAAGCTGCAACATAATGTATGTACCTAACTTATTAATTTTATTTCTACTGCATACTCACATTTAATTTAATTTATTTGATGTAGAAGATTAACAGCGTTTTTTGTGTTTATACAGATTTGTCATAAGGAAAAGGAAGGCAGAAAAAGGGACAGAACCGGAACCTCAGCCATCCACGTCTTCGGCTAGTTCTTCCGGTTCTTTTCCGGCACAGACTCAAGTTAATGCTTCTTCAGAATCTGATTCTGAATCGTTTAATGTCGAAATTCAGGTAGGTTATAATTAATTACTATATTAAGCCAGCTTTTTATCGTATTTTAAAAAACTTTAAGGCTAAGAAACAAAAAATATATACGCAAAAATTTAGAGATGTATGGTTGACGCAGTTTTCTTGGCTTAAGCTTTTGGAGACTGGCCAAAAAATTTGCACATTGTGTAAAAAAAGTATTGAAGGTGGTAAGAGCCATTTAGAGCGACATGAAAGGAATACTCGTCATAAACAACTACAAAAACAAGTAGCCAATACCGATAATGTAGCAAAACTATTACAGCAAAGCTCAGAGAAAGGCAGCCTTTTAACATCTGTAAAACAGGCGGAGTACAAACTAGTTATGGGTACTATTGTCGAGCATAACAGCCCTATGCTCCTTATGGATCATCTTCCAAAGCTTTTAACTTCATGTGCTCCAGACTCCAAAATTCTAAAACATATTAACTGTGCCAGAACTAAAACTACACAGATGATTCATATGTTAAAAGCAGAAGCAGAGACTGAACTTGTTCGACAATTAAAAGTAACATCTTTTTCTATCATTATAGATGAAACGACAGACATATCTGCTAAGAAATGTTTGGCTGTATTAGTTAGATTTGTTGATAAAAAAAAACTTAATGTAAAAGAAAATTTACTTGCTTTGGTAGAAGTCGAGAAGTGTAATGCCGAAGGTCTCACAACAGTGATAGTAGATCTACTTGATAAGTTTGGCATTGATCATCAAAATGTCATAGGTTTTGCTGCGGACAACGCATCGGTAATGATGGGTGAATTCGGAGGAGTGCAGGCAAAATTAAAGGAATTAGTCAATCCACATATATTTGTTATATCCTGCACCTGTCATTCTCTTTTTTTTATGTGCATCAGAAGCCTGTAAAAAAATTCCTTCGGAAATTGAAGAGTTTGTTCAGGATGTTTATAATTATATATCTCGAAGTCCAAAGCGATTGAAAGTATATGAACAGTTTCAACAATTTCTAGAGCTAAAGCCTCACAAGCTGCTGAAAATAAGCCAAACTAGATGGTTATCATTAGAAGTAAGTTTTATTTGATATAAATCATATTTATAAAAAATAATAATAAAATGTGTTTTAGGCGGTCGTGAAGCGAGTTTTGGAGCAGTGGGATGCCCTTAAATTATTTTTCACATCAGAAGCGTTTGAGGAAAAGGATTTTGCCCGACCTAGTAATATTTTAGAAAAATTTAATAACCACGAATTTGATCTGTACCTTAATTTTTTATCACATATACTTCCAATAGTAAATAAACTAAATATTGAATTCCAGTCAGAAAAACCTAAAATTCATTTATTATTTGAAAGAATTATTTCGTTATATAAAACAATTTTAAAATTTTATTTAAAAAATGAATATGTTGATAATGAAAATAACATTTTAAAACTTAATCCTTTAAATGTTTATCAATATTTACCAAATAGTGACATTTATTTGGGAGCAAAGGTCGAAATAATAATTGGAAAATATCAATTAAAGAAGGAAAATATGACTCTTTTCTATAACAATTGTCTCAGTTTCTATGTTGAATTATGTATACAAATTCGAAAAAGATTTAGTAATTTATCAAAATATGAAAACTTAAAATTGCTTAATCCAGTTGAACTTTTGGAAAAGCCAATCTCACTTACGCCATTATTTCAACAATTTCCTCATTTTCTTTTTGACAATATAGAAGAAACGTCTGCTGAAGCAAGAGAGATATCCAGTTTGCCTACTAATATTAAGAAAAAATTAAATGAGCTCGAATTTACAGAGTTTTGGTTTGAATTATTCACATTTAAAAATTCTGCAGAGGAACCTGTTTTTAAAAATATATGTAATTTAGTTTTTAATATTATTTCTTTGCCGCACAGTAGTGCGTCGGCGGAGAGAATATTTTCGCAATTAAATTTAATGAAAAGCAAAACCCGTAATCGCTTATTACCAGAAACATGTAGGTAATTCATTGCTTATGGCCAAAACTTTGCTGGGTAATAATACATGCTTCCAATGGAAGCCACAAAAGTCTTTATTAGACAAAGCGATTACTTATCAGTAATTTTTATTTGTTCCAGTCTATAGGATGTAGTTATTTTTTTTTACAAGTGCGGAAAGAAACATTTCTGGCACAAGGGAGCGTCGTTTTGGACATTTTTCTTTCCGCAAGTTTTAGAAACTATATTGGAAAAAGCCACTATCCCAGATATTTACCTTTTGAATCATATTTTTTTAGTTCGTTTATGTTATTTTTAAAATATTGTTTATTTTACACATTTTTATTGGAAGTTAAATGTTATGATTTTATAAACTATACACCTTGGGTAAAAATAAAATATATTTCAATGTTTTTTAGTCTTTTAGTACAAAAAGGTAGAATCTAGTACATTTTCAGCCATTTTCTAGTACAATTTAACAAAGTGCTACTGGCAACAGTGGCAACACTGGTTCTTGGCCGGAAAAGATTTATGTATAATAGCAGAAATATATAATTTCTGCAGGTGCAAAACGGCCTAAAAGAAGAATTGTTTTCGATTATGTCACAGGGTAACCTCCTGCGATCACGATTTCTGGGCCTCTATCCTCATCAGGCAGGCTTGTACCCAGGTAGATCTGAAATAACAGATTGCTCGATATGACAAAATCGAAATCGAAACGTCTATCATAATGAAACTACTACAAGTTAAATGTAACATTTAGCACCACCTATCGGGGCCCCGGTGATTTCCGGCTGCAAACCCGTAGGTAATTTAAAAAGCATGCACTAGCACCATCATGCATGCATCATGATCGCAGGAGGGTACCCTGTGACATAATCGAAAACAATTCTTCTTTTAGGCCGTTTTGCACCTGCAGAAATTATATATTTCTGCTATTATACATATATCTTTTCCGGCCAAGAACTTTTGATAAAGATGTGTATAGAGCGCATTTTTATCGATTTTTAGTATCTACTCTCCGCATGATGGTGCTAGTGCATGATTTTTAAATTACCTACGGGTTTGCAGCCGGAAATCACCGGAGCCCCGATAGGTGGTGCTAAATGTTACATTTAACTTGTAGTACTGTTTCATTATGATAGACGTTTCGTTTTCGATTTTGTCATATCGAGCAATCTGTTATTTCAGATCTCCCTGGGTACAAGCTTGCCTGATGAGGGTAGAGGCCCAGAAATCATGATCGCAGGAGGGTACCCTGTGACATAATCGAAAACAATTCTTCTTTTAGGCCGTTTTGCACCTGCAGAAATTATATATTTCTGCTATTGACAAGCAAAAAACAGGTGAACCAGGCTTAAAGACATTTATCCATATGGCCAATGGATTAGAACTTATTGCTTGAATCAATATTCATTTTAATAATCAGAACAACTCATGATACAAAGAAAAAGAAGATATGACATTGCGCAGGTTCAAGGCCAATGAAGTCGAATCGTATACGTCATGTGGTTCGTAAATAGAATCTAACCGCCATTTGATTTGCATTGTGTCGTGTGTTCGTGGTCGGGTTTTTATTTTATTTTGGACGAATATTTGTTTAAAATGCGTTGTTCGGTGGCTAATTGCCATACAGACTATGAGTCTAAAGACTTTAATAGAGAGATAATGTTTTTTCGGTTTCCCAACGATGAAAATCTTTGCCGGGAATGGGTAAATGCCTGCAAACGGGAGGACAAGGTGAATACGAAAAACGCGCGAATTTGCTCAAGACATTTTCACTCTGATTCTTATGAAAGAAACTTAAGATTCGAGCTTTTGGGATATTCAGCGAGAAATCGTCGCCTTCTGAAACCGGACGCAATACCCACATTGAATTTACCAAAGAAACCTATGAAGACCTCAACTAAAAAAAATAGAGAGGATCGTGCGAATAAAAGAAACCGTACCAAATTAGTGAATAGTATTCTGGAAGCTAGGTGAGTGAAATACCAAAATGTATGAATACCAAATGTATGATATGTATGTAGATTAGTCAGGGCTAAACTAACTTAAACCTATTATTGGTGTTTTGTGGTTTGGGATACTTTTTAGTAGTTATTTTATTTTATTATTTTATATTAATAGGTGAAGGTGTTAATACATAGAGAATGTTTTGTTGTAGTGAATGTAGTAATCAAGAAGATAGTTTTGCGGGTAGCACGACTAACAATAACAGTAACGATGGTGTTGGAAACATAGTTATTGTCGATGAAACCGATATCCAGCCCAAAAAAGATATTGGGTATGTGTTTATTTTTGCAATAGTTAGACTGTATTACACATTATAATATGATGTTTTGTTTTGCCTCGTGTTTGCTATTTAAGATGTTATTTTATGTATACTATTGACTCTTATCTGCCTGTGCTATATACTCATAATTTATAATTATTTTAGTACTAACACTGACATTGATGAAAGGGATGACATCATTAGAAAATTAAGAAAAGAAAATTCAGAACTAAAAAATGAAAATGGTATATTTAAAAACTTTTTCTCACACTCCCAAGTAAATAAACTAAAATATCCCAAAAAACGAGTAACCTGGACTGTAGAGGATATTTATAAGGTCAGTATAAAAATAAATTATGAATAATTTATTAATACCAAAGAAGAGGTTTGCGGTATGCACACAAAAAAGAAAGATAATGTATTTTGTGCTGAATTTTTATGTATTTTTTTTATTTCAAAGGTGAACATGTTGACAAATAATTTCAAGAAATAATTATTTTACACAAACTATACTGTCTTCTTTCCATTTTTTTTTCATTATTACAATAACTTTTATTTTTATTTATAGGCTATTGTTATTCACTCTGCAGGTGCCCGAGCCTATAGGCTTTTATTAAAAAAAGGCTATCCATTACCCTGTGTTTCAACACTTAGAGGATGGGCCAAAAAAATAAAGGTGGAACCTGGCATTTTAAAACAGGTAAGATAATGAAATCAGGGTGTACTAGGGGTTTTAATATACTTTGTTATAAAGTTGTTTTTTTTTACAAAATCAATTTAATTTTAAAAAAATGTGTCTGATCACAGCTTTATGGACTCTAAAAAACTTGTGTAAATTAAAATGACTTTAAAGGGCTAGTTTTTGATATCCATAAAGCTACAACATATAAAAAAACTAGAAAATTGACGGAGATATATTTTACCATTGTCCAGTGCGTTGGTCCAAATGGTATTGATTAGTTTGTCATTAATTAGCTTTTAAAAAGGTAAGATAGAAAAGTTAAATGTATTTTCCCCAAACTTATCGTCTTGCCACCAGTAAATTCTTGTTATTTTTTTCTCTAAGGTTTATTAAGGACATTGAGATGGATTTCTTTGCAGGTTTTCATGATTGTCAAACAGACCGATTTAACTGACCTACAAAGAGTGTGTGTTTTATCCTTTGATGAAATTAAAACTAGAAGTGCTTACTTATATGACAAGGTAAACGACCAGACATTGAAGCCCTATAATTATATTCAAGTAGCTACTATAAGAGGTTTATTTGGTAATTGGAAGCAACCCATTTTCTACGATTATGACTGCCAAATGACGAAAGACAAACTTTTTGAAATCCTTAAGTTCATAGAAAAGGCAGGATTCCCTGTCGTTGCAGTAGTAAGTGACTTAGGTGGAGGTAATCGTGGTTTGCACAAAGAATTGGGAATTACTACAACACAAACTTGGTTTATAAATCCACTATCCAACCAAAAGGTGTTTGTATTTGCAGACGTTCCACATTTGATCAAATTATTAAGGAATCACTTTGTTGATCAGGGTTTTATTTTAAATGGCAAAGAAATCAATAAAACCATTATAGAGAAACTAATAGGCATCACTAATTCCAGTGACCTAAATATAGCTCACAAAATTTCGATGGATTCTATAAATGTTAAAGGCGCCCAAAGGCAAAAAGTGAAACTGGCAACAAAACTATTTTCCCATACCGTTTCAAGAGCTCTTACAAGATGTGGAATGCTTGGAGAATTTGGGGATGAAAATTGGATGGAGTGTGCAGAATTTTTTAAGGATGTAAGTTGGATGCTAGTTTTTGTATAATACTGGTATGATATAACGTCAACTTTGTGATTAATGGTATTTTGTTTTTAGGTAAATGACTGGTTTGACGTTCTCAATGTAAGAGTGCCTGAAGAAGATAGCAGAGAAAGAAAAAAAGCTTACGGCCTATCACTTGAACTTCAAACCAACATTTTAGATAAAATGAGCAATATCATTTCTTCTATCAGGGTTAAAGGTAAAAATACATTATTACCTTTTCAAAAGGGAATTCTGATTACCAATTCATCCTTAAAAATGTTGTATGAAGATCTTAAAGAAAGAAACGGTATTAAGTACCTCCTCACCTACCGTTTGAATCAGGATGTGCTAAAAAATTTTTTTGGTGTCATAAGATCAAAGGGAGGTTTACATGACCATCCAAACCCCCTTGAATTTAAATATCGCCTTAGAGCGTATATTTTAGGAAGAAATGAAGGAGCCTTATTCAGTGAAGGTAATACTCAAAAATTAAAATAAGTAAAACTCAAAGTCTCAAACACATTAAAGATTAATACATTAAAATAAAACAAGAATATAAGACAAATTAAAATTTAAAGATTAAAAAAATGTGAAACATGTTAAAATGACATAAACAACCTATTTCTATACGTAACAATAATAAATAAATATAATAATAAGCATACCGGAGTAACGTTTTATTGTTTAACACATCACTGACTTAGGTCTAAACTTTCAGTTTTATTTATTTTAATTTATATTAAAATCTGTTTCTTTGAGAAAATTCACAAATTCTTTGATTTAAGGTAATACTCAGACAGACGACACCCCCGATTTGGAAACAGAAAATGTTTTAAGTAAAGATCATTTTCGACATCTAGTTACAGAAGACCCTCCAATTTCTGATGCTTTAAACCAAGAACTGGACTCCATACCTTATGATGGTTTACAAAATTTAGCGGGGTTTATCTGCCACAAGCTAAAGAAGTCAGAACCAACAGCGTCTACCTCCACAAATACTCTAGACAATTCTTTAACATGGGTTGATCATTTGTCTGAAGGTGGTTTGGACAAACCATCTGAGGAAATGATGCAGCACATAGAAAAATTGGAGACAATTTTTAACAATGTTAATGCTGATAACCTGCATATTTGTAAGGGATATATCAGTTATTTAATTGACCGCAGTTCTAATGTGGATTGTAGCCTAAATGTAAAAAAAATATTTTTTAGATCTCGAATGTTTTTCCGCATGAGGAATTTAAATAAAGAATTGTTAGACAGAGATTTTTCAAAAAAAAGAAAAATGTTAAAAACTGTTAAATAATGTTTTTTTTATTATTGTATTATTTATTATTTTGTTAGTATTGTTAGCTAGTTAGTATGCAAACTCAGACTAAGAGCCCTGAACTAAGGCTTATTTTAATATTCCATGTATTTTTGTAAAAAATCAAAATAGCCCCTTTTGTTTGCATAATTAAACTTGTAATTATTTTAGTGATCCTTATATTTTCATTACATTAGGTTTTTGGAAAACTGTTTTTTTGTAAAAACCCAGTTTTTACAAATGGATATCAAAATATATTTTTAAAAAGTTTTTTTTCTATTTGCATCGCATTTAATACAATAGAGTCATCAATAATCATCATTATTAATAAAATAAAACAAAACATCATATTATATTTTGTTTATCGTTTTATCTATTTTTTTCAGTACCCATAAATAAATATTTTTATACCTGTGTTTTTTTTATCCCAATCAAAATAGTTATTTTATGCGATAAGTGTGTGAAGTTATGATTTTTTGACGAATGTGAAAATCACATGAGTCAAAAAAGGTAGTATTTTACACACTAGTAGCATACAAATTTTTTTCTAAAACCAAAAAAATCGTAGCAAAATTTCCAAATTTTTCAATTCCTTTACACACTAGTGTAAAGTAAATTTGACATATTTTTAAAACTGACATTTGTCAAAATATTAAAATTTTTCAATTACTTTACGCACTGTTTTAAAATGTTACACGTCTTGAACAGTGCGTAAGGTGAGTACTTTACGCACCGTTGTAGAAAAAATAATTTATGTAAAAGCAATACCTAAAAATAATAATATTATTATTATCTTTGGTAAAAGTAATTAGTGATTCTGATTTCATTCTAAAAGAAGGGTATGTTTATCTATTAATGTTCTTGAGAAATAAAAAAACACCCTTTTCAATCACATAAGGACTTAATTTGTATTTTTTTTCTATACATTTTATTTTTGAATTCATCATAAATACTTACCTACCCGGTTGTGAAGAACGGTATTTTAGCCTATTACCGTTCACGAGATACAAAAAACCACCCCAATTAACCCCCTAGGGGTTAAATTTGTAGTTTTTTTCTATAGTCCTTTTTATCTTGTCATAACTACCCGATTCTAAATGAATGGTCTCTTTACCTATCACCTTCTCCAAATTCAAAAACTGCCCCTTTCAACCCCTTATGGGGTGAAATTATCATAATGTATTGATTATGTATTGTCACAAAAGCTTAATGTGTGTACAAAATTTAAAAATAATGGAAATAATAAAAATGGTTGAAAAAGCTGTTACAAGATTGAAACAAACAAACAAATATACTGGTCAAGTTAAATAAAACCCTTTTAAAAGCGAAAAATAGTACCCTCTTTTTCTTAAAACCTACTGTATTTAACTATTTTTATTTATTTCTACTCATATGTTAAAATGTAACTGTTTATTTTGATATAATCATGTTATTTAATATTTAATCCGCAAATCTAGTTCACTATAGCTACTTTTTGATTACCTCAGGAAGCTGTAAAATATTCTCTCGTATAAAATTATTGTATAAAACGTACCAGTATAGATAAATCGTCAACATTTGTTCATGTTTAAAGTTCATATCTAACTTAATATGCAGAAAACCACGAAAAATCCCATATCCCAATATGTTAAATTTAAATTTTACGAACCGCGTGACGTCATGCGCGAACTGGACAAATTTGTGACCGCGATTTAGCATATCTTGTTTTCTTTGTATCATGAGAACAACTTATAAAATAATTCACTAAAACAATAAACCTCCTAAGAAACCCACGTAGGCAAAAAGTTAACCTAAAAGTACATGTCGTTTGGTGAATGCGCCAGAACCAAAGAAATTCCTCAAAAATATTAAAGACAACACTGGTTAGGTTTTAGTGATAAAATAATGACTTAGGGGTATCAATTAATTAAAAAAAGAAAATATACTAAATAATAAAATTTAGGTGTTAAATAACCCTTAATTGAAATGTTCTTACGAGCTTGGGGGGTGACTATATTATTTTGGTAGTTACAGGGCAGTTTTTGTTTTTCATTGGATTGATCGATTGTCTTTGATCTTACATTTCGCTTGATACAATAATAAACGAAAATGTCTTTTAAAGCTTAATAATGACACCGATCTATAGTAAAACTTAGACTGCTGGGTAATCATTCAAATACATTCGGTCCAAAGAAGATGCAGTTCTTTCATTACCTATAGGATCCACAGTGAACAATAACATACTTAGATTTACGTTTTTTTTTTATTTTAAGATAAAATTATTTACCATTTTTTTATCCTGCGCTCCACAAGAAACCCTATTAGTCCCAACATGGGCGTTATTCCAGTCCCTGCAGCCAGCATTAAAAACGTTTCGCGTTTTTCCACCATTTTCAAGTCGAAAGTTCCTAGGGGTTTGCTGAACTGAATTTCTTCCTCCAACACTTTATCTGTAAAAATAAATGTCTTTTTAGTGTAAATGCTATACGAGTAGCCGATTTCTCTGAGCATCAACGAAAGAAAGAATTAGAACATTCGCAATCTAAGTAGCAGCTAGCAGCAGCAGATAACCGCATCTAACGTCAAACAATATTACTGTTAAATACCATTTGGTATGAAATTTTATTTAAATTCACAGTTGTAAATGATGTGGTATTTATTTTAAGGTTGGGATTAGGTTTCGTTCAACATTTAGTAGCCAGTAGTGTTGCTAGAAATCCCTATTTAAGAGGAACTGACCCGATTTTTAATTACAAATACCGATTTTTCCAGTGTCTCCATTTAAATGTTTAAAATCCCGATTTTTTTAATACTTTATTGCCATGAAGAATATAAACGTTTTAACTCATATCAAAATGGTTTGCATTTTCCTATCTTAGTTTTAAAAGATCTTTCATCTAAAATCATCTTTTAGTTTAACCGTAAGTGTGCAAATCGGACCTTTCAATATCTGGTGTGTGTAACCAATTTTTGTTTCTAAATGGCGTAAAACTGTTTTGGATCTAAGGTCTTTTCATTATGAAAAAAAAATGCAAGTAGCGTATTGTCAGAAAGGGTTAAGATATTTGTTTTTTTTACACTTTCATGTAAGATTTTTCGTCTGAAGAAGCGACAGTGTTGGAGAAACAATTATCAAGTATTTTTAACCTTTAACTGGTGAGGTGAAAAATTCTGACACAACCGGTGACCCTGGGTCACATTGACCCGCTACAGGTTTCTTATCGGTAGCGAACACAATTCTATTATTTTTTAATTTTTTTATTGTTATATATTTAAGTACTAATCAAACATACATATTTTAGCTTATCTGTAATCAAACACATAAACACTAATTAGTGTTTTATATTAAAACGTAAACAAAAGACAAACATTCTTATTATGTACTAAATTATAGACAAAAAAAACATATTTTGAAAAAATACGTGGGTATTATGAAAAATAATACATCGTGTTTTAGTATTGTAATACTTAGTAGTTGAAACAAAGGGTAGAAAAATGAAACTACATGTTCACCTTAACATTACCCAAAGTATATTCTCAATCTTTTTTACAATGCAATCAAATTGCCATATACGCTCGGGAAGGTGGTTGACCTGCTGACATAGCAAAACAGGTTATTGCGTGGTTGCCCATTATTGCAACAAGTTGAATTTGATACAATACATTTTATATAGGGTGTTTTCTCTATATATTACACCTCCCCGGGCAATTAAAAGAATTTCAATTTATTTTCAAAATTTGAAATTCGTAAATAAAATACAATTACTAGAGACAAATGTTACAATACACTATTTAAACCATTTTTTTTTTTTTAATATTATCTTATTTATCTAAATATATGAAAAGAAAAATAAGAACTCAGATATAAGAGAAGGAAAATAGCGTCATATAGTGAAAGTAGGAAAGAAAATAGATAGGTATTTTAGAAAAAGGTTATTAGAAAATACATGCAATAGTATAGTAATATGGAGCCCTTATTATTATAACTTAATTTTAATTAGCTATTATACAACTTAGTTCTATTTTTATGGACTAAAATATGTTTCTTATCTTTAATTATTTTTACATTTGGTGCAACATCTTCTACCACTAAATATGGCCCCAGGAAGCAAGGGCTGGTAATTTTATCACCAGTTTCGTTTTTGATTAAAACTCTATCGCCCTTTTTATACTGAATGGGGTTTACTTTTAAATCAAAATTTTCTTTTCTTTTAGATTTAGAAAGTATTAAGTTATTTCTTGCATCATTTTGAGCTGTTTGTAACCTATATTTTAATTCAATGGGGTAGTTATCAAAATTATAAATAGGATCAACTTCATTATTTAAATTATTTGGTAATTGGCATTTTTTCCCAAAAACTAGTTCAAAGGGAGAGTATTTGGTTTCCGTATGTACTGCAGTATTATAAGAAAAACACCAGTAAGGAAGCCATGTGCTCCATGCAGAATCATGGTTTTGAGTTTGAATTCTCAAATAAGCACCTAGAACTTTGTGAGAGGCCTCTAAACTCCCGATACTCTCGTGATGATACGCCGTAGAATGAATCTGTTTTATACCTAACAAGTTACATGTTTCTGCCATAGGGATACCATATCTTAAGATAAAGTTATCCACCAAAGATCTTGCCACAGATACGGAATCCTTGTTTTTAAGAGGGTAGGCCTCTACATATTTTGTTAACTCACACTGAAGTGTTAAAATATAAACAAATCCATTTACGTCTACCGGAAGTGGACCAACAATATCTAAATATATTTTTTGAAAAGCTGTTTCAGCTGTAGTAGTTATTACCATTGGCTCTCTAGTATAATGATTCGAATGTTTTTGTCTTTGACACATGTCACACCTTTTTACAAAATTTCGAACATCACTATCCAGACCTGGCCAAAGATAATACTTTTTAATATTATTTGTCATTCTATTTATTCCAGCGTGACCACTGGTTGGTAGTAAATGAAAATCATTAAGGATTACTCTTTTTTCGTCTTTGTCCATTACTTTTTTAATACCTTTTACAACATTTATACGGGGGCCCCTCCAATTAGTACAATTTTTTATTTTACTACCAATAAATTTAATAAACTCTGTATTATCATTATTTTTATTAATAACTAATTCTTTAATTTCAGCCTTTTTACTTATTTCTACCAAATCTTTCACCATTTCGTCTCGCGCCAATGGTGATAAAGCTTTTTGGTCTAAGTATAAGGTAAAATGTAATGGAATATAATAAAAGTCTCCCACTTGTTGAGTGACATCTTTTGACAATTTTTTAATTTTTAAGGATGGTATTATAATTAATTCGGTACAGTTAGTGGGTTGCTTAAGAATTTCCACAATATTCGGGTGATCAAGCCAAATATTTTCAGTACTTTTCTTAATTAACTCGTCTTCCTGTCCGTCTCTACGTTTACTCTGTGCTCTGGTTAAAACTGCAATCATACCTTCATTCATATCTTTTAATTCGTTTGAGGACAAGATTATTCTCGATAAAGCATCGGCTGTAACATTATCTTTTCCTTTGATATATTCGATATAAAAGTCATATTCTTCTAGACACAAACGAAATTTTGTCAATCTGCTACCAGGGTCTTTTTGCGTAAAAAGATAAATTAATGGTTTGTGATCGGTTAAAATTTTGAAACGACGGCCATACAGATATGGTCGAAAATGCTTTACAGCCCAATAAATTGCTAAAAGTTCTTTATGTATAGTAGGGTAGTTAATTTCTGCTTTATTTAAACTACGACTAGTGAACGCCACTGGTTTATTATTTTTATTTGATAACACTGCTCCTATAGCAAAAGCAGACGCATCTGTTTGCAAAATAAATTCATTTTCATTCGAAAAATCGGGATAATCTAACACCGGATGCTTAATCAGCGAATTTTTAAGACAATTAAAAGCTTTATCACATTCGTCCGTCCACTCAAACCTAGCGTATTTTTTACATAATTTATTTAGAGGAACTGTAATTTCTGAAAAATGTGGTATAAATTTTCGATAATAATTGGCAAAAGCCACGAAGCGTTTAACTTCATCTGCCTTTTTTGGAATAGGATAATCTTTTAAAGCTTTTATTTTATCAGGGTCAGGTGATATTCCTTCAGAACTTATTATATGACCCAGATACAGAATTTCTTTTTCAAAAAATCGCATTTAGCAGGATTTAATTTTAGGTTTACTTTTCGCAATCTAGAAAAAATATCTATTAGATTTTTATTGTGTTCATTAAGGTTTCTGCCAAATACTATAAGATCATCAAGATAAACAAAGCACTTTTCGTACTTTAAGCCCGCCATCGCTATGGTCATTAACCTTGAAAAGGCACTAGGGCTAATTTTTAACCCCATTGGTAACCTTCGCATTTGCCACTGACCGCGATCTGTAGTGAAAGCTGTGTATTTTCTGCTTTCTTCCTCTAATTCGACCTGATAATAGCCCTGGCTAAGATCTAGATGTGAAAAATAAAGTGCACCTGCTAGGGAGTCTAAAATATCGACTACACTCGCAATCGGAAATTTGATATCTAATATATATGGGTTCAAAAATCTGTAGTCCAATACTAACCTAGCTCTTCCCTCATTCGTATCGTTTTTCTTTGGTACAAGCAACAAAGGTGAAGACCACTCACTCTGCGCACTCTCAATTATTCCATCCTGACACATTTGAGAAATTTGCCTATTTATTTCCTCTTTATGTACTTGAGGTAACCTATATGGCTTTCTATAGACCGGCTGAGTATCTGGTTTAACTTGAATTGACTGTTTATATAAATTAGTAACTGTAAGCTTATCTCCTGGCATATGAAATATATTTGAGAATTTGGCACAAATTTGCTCTATAGAATCTCGTTCCTCGCGGTTTAGATGATTAAGCTTAAGAATTTTAAATAGTTCTTTAACTCGAGTAGCCGAATTTTCTTGGCTGTTAAATTGATGACACTCATAATTGCTTAAACTTTCCGCTTTTGGCGAAAAATTTCTCAAATGTACCTCTGTCTCTCTTGTATTCAAAATTTTAATTGGTACTTTACCATTTATCGGTTGTGCAATTACACCAGCCATGAACACACCCTCACATAATTCACCTTGCATAAGTACACATTCATCCTCTAACCCTGTAGGAACATACTGTATCATTTCGCACCTAGGGGGAACACTTAATATATTCTCACTATCCGCATTTAATTTTAATGTATTTATTTTATTATACTGATTTAAAATAGTTAAGGTATTTTCTTCGTAATCTAATTTAGCCTTAAAAGTTTTCAAAAAATTTTCTCCAATTATGCCATCACTTTGACATGGTAAATTATTAAAAATATAAAATTTTTGCTTAAATATCGCATTTTCTATACAAAGATCTAAATAAACATATCCCACAGATATTAATTTACCTCCTATGCCTTTAATTTCAATATTTTCTTTGTGTAACTGTATTTTTGAATTTAAACAACTTAATTTAAGGGCACTTAATGATGCACCCGTATCTACCAAAAATTTTAAGCTTTTACCATTGACACAAAAAGAAACAGCATTCGAGTAGTTTTTTGAATAGGTAAAAATATTATTAAACTGTTTATTTTTAGTATTTTTAGGCACGAAAAAATGTTGAATCTTGTATATCAGCTGAGGATTGTTCTGAATTTCCGGTGTGCTCCGCAAAATGCATTCGGTGACCTACTGCCCGAGATCCTCTCCTATTACCGCTCGTAAATGTACGACCACCGTGATTTCTAGAAAACCGCTGATTATTAAAATTACCTTGATTAGTCGAAACGTTTCGCCGACAATTTGAATTGTTATTTCCTCCGTTATTAAAATTCTGATAATTATTATATCTACCAGAATTTCCTGTTCTATTATTTGGTCCTTCTGGAAAAATTTCTAAAATTTCCCCTTCCTCTGTGAGAAAAATTAAAAATGTGTCCTGAATTATTTTGATTACCCAGCTCTTCATCTTGAGCTGCCCTTATTGCGTCCTTTAAGAATTCAAAATTTCTGGAAGATATAATTGTGCCCAGCCTTTGATTTTTAAGTCCGCATGCAAACCTTTTTATTGCAACCTTTTCGTTAATAGGTCTTAGAATATCAAAAGCATTGGCATTTCCGTCTGCTTGCGTAATGGTTAAATTTACAAAAATATCCTCTAACTCTTTACCAAAATCCGTTATACATTTTTCACCCTGTTTAGCAGAGAACAAGCGTGCCTGAAGGGCCGTATTTGATTTTTTAGTTAAGAGATGTTTTTTCATATCTAGAATTAAATTATTTACAGAATTATAAGTCAAACCTAATCGTAATTTGGCGTTGTTAGAAATACGCGTTTTCAAAACAAATTTAATTAAAGAAGGTTGACTATCATTATCAAGCGTTGACGAATAAAAATCTAAAGCCTCTATTAATTTAGAAGTTGTAGATTCTGTATCATCCATGACCGGTAAAAGGTTTGTAGCTATTTTTAGATCAAAAGAAGACATTTTTAATTTATCTTTATTAATATTTTTATTTCCAAACTCTAAAATTTCCTTATAAAGTTTTTTAATTTCTGTTATTATGTTATTAAAAGTCAAAATATCTTCTTTGTCTATTTCAGACTTTTCTATTTTTACGTTTAAATCAGTAATTTCCTTACCTAACTGAGAATATAAAGTTTTTGCCACTTTAACTTTTGATTCGACAATATGGCTTTTTCGTCTTTCGCTATTTAATTTTACCAAATTTGTTCGAATATATTTAAATGAATGTAAAATTTCAATAAGTTTGTCTCCCATGAAATTAAAAATTTAATTCACTTATTAAACTTGCTAATTGGGTCCATATTTTTGCGATTATAATTATAAAACAATAACATAATATTATAATAATTAAACTTACATGCCTGCATTTTTATTTACATTTTCAGGTACATTAACACATAACAAATTTTCTAACTCCATTTTTAATTGTCTTTACTTTTTCTTTCTTCTTTTTTTTTTTTTCTTACACGAAAAATACCGCCCTAAAAAAAAATTTAATTTTCTTCCATCTTTAAATCATCCTTGGATTTTCGCAGCTCATTTTTATAAATTTCTCTTCTAATTGTCTGCCTTAGTTTCCTTTGAACATGTCTAATGGCCCATACTACTGCAACAATTGCCTTTGCCACAACCAAAATTATAAGCAAAATCTCTGCTAAGCTTAATCCCTTATTTTGGTCAACTATTTCACCCCTTGCATCGCCATTGGAGGCCTGATTAATTACAATCTCTTCTTTGGACTTGGCATTACCCATCTTAATAACTTCACAAAAAAATCGTCAAGTGGCAGGATCGCCATGTAATACTTAGTAGTTGAAACAAAGGGTAGAAAAGTGAAACTACATGTTCACCTTAACATTACCCAAAGTATATTCTCTATCTTTTTTACAATGCAATCAAATTGCCATATACGCTCGGGAAGGTGGTTGACCTGCTGACATAGCAAAACAGGTTATTGCGTGGTTGCCCATTATTGCAACAAGTTGAATTTGATACAATACATTTTATATAGGGTGTTTTCTCTATATATTACAGTATAAAAAATAGAAAAATATTTTGACTTAAATAATAATAAGAACTACAACCTATCTCTAGATGCATTTTTTTATAAGTTCGCTTTGCAGTTTTGGCACATTTGTACCATACAACTGGCACAAACTGGTTTATGGCAAGACCCACAATTTGTACTTGTTTTTTTATCCTTTTTAGAAGGACAAAAAGCACAACGTTTCCTTTTACTGGCACTTACTCGCTCCTTTGGGCCTTCTTGTTCACCAGGACTAGGAATGGGCTTTTGCAGAACTTTTGAAATAACTAATCGTAATTCCCGAGGCAAAAAATTATTTACCAATCTTTGGTTCAGGCGCGCACTGCACAATCCTTTGGCAAGTTGCTTTACAAAGTCAAATCTAGAAACAGATGCATTCTTTGAAAATGATTGAAACACTATGTATGAATTGACAGAAGCTATGTCCAGTACGGCATAAAAAATTGCCATTGGCCAACGCCTAGTTCGTCGACTGGTATTATAATTAGCACATTTATTTGTCTAATTCATCTACCCCACCTTAGGTACAATTATAAAAATCAATAATTTCTGGTTTCCCTGTTTCTTTGGAGGTTGATTCTGAATGATGCATACTAGATACCAATAATACTGCTCTGTTCTTTTTTGGTACGAAGGACACAAGAGAGATTTCTTTTGTAAATCCATAAACAGAGGACCCAGCTTCCCTTGATTTATTAGGCAAAAATGACGGGGGTATTTCTCTCTTGTGTTTCCTTATAGTTCCAACGTATGTCAAACCTCTTTTTCGAAGCTCTTGGACAAGCTCTATGGAAGTAAACCAATTATCCGCCGTGATATTCCTATTTGTATTCTCTATTGGTTTGCACAATCGCAAAACCGATTGAGCTGGAATAGAAAATCGACGAAGTTCTTCTACAGACAACGTTTTTCCATCACTTCCTTTTCCAGTGTAAACGTAACCATTGCAAAAATAATTTGTTCGTGCATCTGTCAAGGCCTGTACCTTTAAACCGTATTTTCGAGGTTTACTTTTCATATACATTCTAAATTTACAGTGCCCACGGAATCCAACCAATATCTCGTCAATGCGTACGTACTCACCAACAGTATAGTTTTTTTGACAATTCTCGGTAAATTGATTGAAAATTGATGATATCGGAGCTAAAGGATCTTCTTGCTTTCTCTCATTTCTAGTAGTCACATCATCGAACCTCAAGACTGTAAGAATAACCAACATTCTTTTTAGTGACATTGTGGCTCTAAAATTATCCCTTCCATACCCATCAGTTGCAAAAAGGGAACTTAGGTCTTCGTGATTTGATTTAAAAATTGAGGACGCGTACAAGAGTCCAAAGAAGGCTTCTAATTCGGTAATAATCAAGTCCTGAAGTTCAGGCCTAGTTTGGTCCCCATAACGAGACCTAACGGTAGATAACTTATTATTGGTATGAGTTAATATCTCCTGCAACATCTCTTCTGTTATAAATAGCTTCCATATTTCATGCGGTAACATATTTTGGCATTTTACTCGTAAGTCTCCTTTTAAACCGGGAAGATGAGATATTATATTATGATGAGGTGTACGCCTAACAACTGGTGCATCTTTGGCCCATTTAAAACGGTTCTTTCCGTAGTAGGCTCTAGCATGAGTCACTAAAAAGAGAAAAAAAAAATTAATACATTTGTTTTTTTTGCAACAAAAGAAATCACCTACCTGAATGTTCGTTTTCACTTTCCTCGTTTTCATTTTCCTGTTCCCCCGTGATGTATTGTGATCACTTTCGACCAAATCGTTTTCGGCATCACTAAAATCACTCTCTATTTCTTGATTTCAAGTTTCTAAAGTCTTTTCAAAATCTGGATCACCAAATTTGACTGTTTTACGACTAGAAGCCATTTCTGGAATATTCAACGTAACTGGTGACCCTGGGTCAGAATGACCCGAACGCTAATTTATCGTAAGTTATAAAACACACAAAACGTGCACTCTGCTGACTATACCGTCTAACGGTCGAAGGTGTACTGGCACTAATATACGTAGTAACTGTCAGTCATATTAAACAGTAGGTTTTTTATATCTTGCTTCTCCCCTCTAAAAAACGGCACCCATGGTCACTCACGAGAGGAAGCTCGCCTATCTTTAAGCAGTATATATCCTTTAAACAACTTTTTTTTTTCAGAAACATACATATAGGCCATGAAACGTTTCATTAAACTGCAGATATATTTTCAGAAATATTTATGAAACTGAAAATGTTCTTCTTCAGATATGTTTCGATGAAACGTTTCAAAACTTAAACAAGTCATCTTACATATGCGCGGCATCCTAAGCCGAGTATTTTACTACCGAGCTAGGAAACCCATGCTAAACATTCAACAAAACTTGTTTATACTCCACAGAAATAAACGAGGAACCAATTGGAGGCACATTAAACAATCTGTGTTGTGATTGGCCAATGCCCAGGGCTATTTAGGGTTTTGTAAGAGTTTATAAGGGAGCAACGTTTCATTTTGATTTTGAAAATCATATTTTTTTTATTTCAACAATCTAAAATCGATATTTTTCTATTTGTTATAGTTAGAATAGCACATGGAACATTTCTTAAACGTATTTGTGAAATGTTATATTATTTCAATATGTTTGCAAATTCGAAACGTTCAACGAATGTTTCGTGTTTAGCTGGTAAGGTGATAAATATTTCTGCATCCCCGTTTCCACTGTATCGATCCCCAGATACCCGTAACTTTGCGCCCAATTGATTATTTATACACCATTAGTGCAGAGCCTCCCGATTATTTGGCGTAGCTTAGTATAGCTCCTGGAATTAAATTTCTAAATTTTGTCATTATTAGAAGTGTAATCCTTGATGATTTATTAGTGGCGTTTCGCAAATTCAGTTGGTGTATCGATTGCACGATATCCCAGTTATAATAGAGAGAGAATAAACTGTATTTTAAAATTAACAGAATAAAAAGGTTGTCGTTTGAAATTAAATTAAACGTAGCATTACCAAACATTGTTAGAAATAGTTATTTACCTAACTACTGCGAAAAGTGATACTTTTCTGCACGCGACTGCAGTCGAGTTCGGAAAACTCACTTTCCGCACTAGTTACGTACATAATTTTTTCTATGAGCGTGTATAAATTGCGTATCTATGTATTAGCAAATGCAGTTTAGAGAGGAGGCTGAAATGAAGTATGTTAAATTTTTATTTATTAGAATTGGTTAGATTTCCAAAGAAAAATGTTCGTAATTATCGATGCCAAATTTTTGAAGAAAATGTGTTCACTTAAAAACAAGCTGAAAAAGTTTAAACCACAAAAACAAATTTCTTCGAAAGTCGAGAACATTGTAGAAAATCTTTCTTCTCAGTCCTTTGATAATAGAGAAATCGCCCTTTTGATAAAGGTTTGAATTTTGCAGAGCCTCCAGTAAAAAATAATTTACCAACTATTATAGCGAATATCGAAAGTTCCATTCAATACGTGCCAGAGTCAACTAAGGGATGCATTAGAGAGGCTTGCAGAAATCAAATCTCAAAAAACGTTGTCAACAACAAGTCAAAATATGTTTCTAGTCAAAATACTGAAGTTATCCAGGGACTGAAGAAAAAAGAATGTTTGTATTTAAAAGCTGACAAAGGAAATTAGGTTGTTATACTAGACAAAACAGATTAGTTTGAAAGAGTAGACAATTTGATTCAGACTAGTCCTTACGATCTAGTTGAAAAAAACTCGTTATAAAAAATGATAACAGAAGTAAAAAGTACTTCAAAGCAGTGTAAAAACCTTGTGTCCGATAAACTAAAATTCAAACTAACACATAGTAACCCACAGTTATCTAAACTGTATTGCCCTCCCAAAATCCATAAACCTGGGAAGTCAATGAGACCTATTGATTCAGCTGTTGGTTCATCAACGTACAATATTTCAAAATGGTTAGTAGAAGAATTCACCAAATTAAATATCTCGTACGATAATTTTGAAGTTACTAACTAGTTAGAATTAGATAAAATAAGAATGTTCACTTAAAAGAAGGTGAAATTTTATTTATTTTTATATAGCTAGCTTTAAAGTACCTAAAAGAACTACTTGAATTCAATAATTTGAAGAAAGAAATCGTTGATGAATATTTGCTTCTCACAAAATTATGTATGAATCAAAATGTCTTAAACAATAAATATTATAAACAACTTGAGGGAACTGCCATGGGCAATTGCTTATCTCCGTTTCTTGCAAATTCGTTTATGGGTAGATTAGAAACCCAACTCAAAAAAGAACTTAATTATTTCCCAAGGGTGTTTCATAGTAGTCGCATATGATCATCCCGGATATACGAGAGGTCTAGAAAAAGTATTAAAAAACGTAGGTTTTAGAGTAGCCTACAAAACGGAGAACAGTTTGAAAAGTCTCCTTGGAAACCCTGGAGACAAAGTGGACTTGAAGGAGAGGAGTGGCATCTATGAAATTAGCTGTAATGACTGCGATCTAAAATATGTTGGGCAAACTACACGCTCCATACCATAATGTGGTAAGAACGCACTAAATAAAGACGGAGAGCCTATTCCCTATAGTCCCCTCTATTGCTTATTTGACGACGGTGCAGTCGAGTGCAACCAAGTGTAACCACATTTACCTATATATAGTCTCTGATGATGCTAACTTGGTTAGCAAAACGCGCGTCCAGAACGTAACAAGTTTTGGTGTAGTGAGGTTAGAACGCTTGTATTTTGATTTATTAGAATTGATTACTTCAACTTAGATTTGATCACACATTAGAAATTTAAAATATGTCAAATGTGATTTTCAGAATTCCTAAGCCGCATTTACCTACATAATACCTACTTACTAAATAGTTACAAAACGCACATACATGTTACATTTATTCACAAATAAAAATAACAATATTATTTTAAATTATTATTTTATTAAACAATTATTTATTGTTTGTTATAACGTTTATATTGAAAGTACAGTTTGTTGGTTTATTTATATTTAGAAGAGATGTCAATTGTAAATACTGTTTATTATAAGTTGTACTACTTGTTAATGGAAATTAAGCAGCTTCACCTTCAACTTTCTTTTCGGTAAAAATTTTATTTGCAATTTTTTTTGTTCTCTATTGAGTTTTCCAAATAGCCTTCTGCCACGGTAGTGGATTTCCATCCGTCATCCCTCTTTTTCTTCTTCGGATGCGTATCCACTAATGGATGTTCGCGATCACATTTTCCATCTCCTCTCTATTCCTTGCAGTGTGTACCAAGGTCTGTATGTTGGTTAATCCAGTCCACTGTCGTATGTTGCGAAGCCAGGACATTTTTTTTCTGCCAATACCTCTACGGCCCTCGATTTTTCCCTCGATTATTAGTTGTAAAAGGCGGTATTTATCGTTTCTCATGATATGTCCCAAGTATGCAGTCTTCCTTTTCTTAATAACAGTAAACAGTTCGCGTTCCCTGTTAACTCGAGCTAGAACCTCCTCATTCGTGACCCTCGCTGTCCAAGGTATTTTTAATAATCTGCGGTATGTCCACATCTCAAAGGCCTCCAATCTGTTAATTGCGCTTGCTTTTAAAGTCCAACTCTCCACCCCATACAGTAATACCGACCACACATAGCATTTTATGAATCTCAGTCGCAATTCCAAGTCAAAGTCCGAGCAGGTGAACACGTGTCTAAGTTTTTGAAATGCCTGTCTAGCTTGTTCTATGTGACATTTTATTTCGTTATCCGATGTCCAGTCTTCATATAGCCAAGTGCCAAATACTTGAATCTATTTACTTTTTCTATAGGTATTGTGTTAAAAGTCAGTTCTGCATCGTCAACGGCTTCTGGATTTCTTGTTATGATCATGAATTTTGTCTTCCTTACATTTAGATTCATGCCCACTGATGCGCTATGTTCCCCCACTAAATTGACCAGTCGTTGTAAGTCTTCCAACTTATCGGCGATTAAGACCGTGTCATCGGCGTATCTAATGTTGTTAATCCATACTCCATTGACTTTAATGCCCTTATTGACATCATCCAGTGCTTCTCGGCAGATGGCTTCCGAGTACAGGTTAAATAAGAGTGGAGACAAGACGCATCCCTGTCTTACTCCTCTTCGGATCCAGATGTTGTTTGAAAGACCATTTTCCCATTCAACACGTGCGGTCTGATGCCAGTATAAATTTTCAATACAAGTAATATCTTTCTGATCTATGTCAAGAGTCCTTAGTATTTGCATGAGCTTGTGGTGTTCTACTCGGTCAAATGCCTTTTCATAACCATTGAAGCATAAGAATATGTCTTTTCTTTGGTCGTAGCAATTCTGGACTAGTATATGTGTAGCTGTTATTGCTTCTCTTGTGCCCATCCCCTGCCTGAAACCAAACTGGGAGTCAGCCATGTCTCTTTCACATTTTTTATATGTTCGTTGGTGGATTATTTTAAGAAAGATCTTCAGGGTGTGGCTCATGAGACTTATTAGTCGATAGTCGCCGCATGCTTTGGCCCTATTTACTTTAGGCAGAGGGATAAAAATCGATTCCAACCACTGCTGAGGAAAGCGACCGGTCTCGTAGATGATATTAAATATATGATGTAAGGTGTTAATGCCTCTCTCGTCGAAAAGCTTCAGTATTTCCGATGGGATTTCATCCGGACCGGGTGACTTGTGGTTTTTTGAGCTCTGAATTGCTTTCTGTATCTCCTCCTTAGATATGGATGGACCTGATGCATCGTCGGGATCTCTTAACTCGGGTGGCGGTCTGTTTCCCTCAAAGAGCTTCTCGATATATCTCTCCCAGACCTGTATTTTCTCATCACTTTCAGAAATCATTTGGTTGTCCTCATTGACCAATATGCCCCTATTTCTTGAGCTATATATTCCAGCTGTCAGCTTCAGTTTTTTATGTAATCCAAGAGAATCATTCTGTCTTTGTAAGCGTTCCATTTCCACGCACTCTCTCTTGAGCCATTCATTTTTTGCTATACGAATTTTTGATCTTATTGTTTTTTGTGTATCTTTGTTTTTATAAGATCTACGTTCGTTCATCAAACCCAGTATTTCATCAGTCATCCATTTTTGCTTTCTATCTGCGACTTTGAAACCCAGCCTACTTTTTGCTACCTCTGTTACAATTTGTGTTATTTGTGTCCAGGAATTTGTTAAGTCATTTTCGTTGGTGGGTCTAATGTTTTGTATTCGTGCGTTAATATCATTGCCGAGTTCGTCTCTTATTGCAGCATCTTTGATCTTTTCATATGCTATTCTGTTAGGCATGATTGGCTTACCGCTCTTGGCTAAGGACACTTTTATGATTGCTGCTAATAAAACATGGTCAGAAGGTACATCTGCCCCGGGATATGTACATGCTCTCTTGACGGATGATCTGAATCTCCCATTGACAAGAATGAAATCTATTTGATTGCGTACCGGGTTGGCCGTAGTGTCTGTGGGCGACTTCCAAGTGTAAAGACGACGGGGGGGGGAGCTTAAACCAGGTGTTCGTGATAGTCATACTTTCTTCTTTGGCAGAACTGCAGAAGGCGATCGCCCCTGTCATTTCTAGTTCCAAGCCCCCAGGGTCCGACGATATTTTCGAACTTTCCTTTGCCCAGCTTGGCGTTAAAGTCTCCCATGACTATATTTACATCGTGTTTTTTGGTAAGCTTGAGAAGTTCTTTAATTTCGTTGTATAGCTGTTCCACGTCTCGGTCCGGTGAGTCACCTGTGGGTGCCTAGACTTGTATTATATTGAGGTTGGACGGCTTAGCTCTTAGTCTCAATAAAGAAGTGCGATCGGAGTATGGAATAAAGTCGGTAACTGATTCTCTTAGGGCTTTTGTTATTAGGATTCCTTCGCCCTTCCTGTGATTTCTATCTTCGTTTCCGGAATAGAAGAGAGTTCCGCTCTCTGTGTCACATTTTCCCGTGCCTGGCCACCAGGTTTCCGCGACCCCCAGAATGTCTATCTTAAGTCTGTTCATTTCCTGTTCCAGGTTCGCTAGTTTCCCTGCTTGAAATAAGCTTCTGGTATTCCACGTTCCGATATGCAGTGGTTTCCGTAAGTTTGCTCTCTCATCGAAGACATTCAAAGCTGCTCCCCCCGGAGATCCGATCGGGGAACTATTTAAACCTCCGGAAAATTTCGAGTTGAATTATCTTGATTATAGTTATATTTTTTCCTGAATCAGCTAACATTGTGGCGGAAGATCGGGGCGAAAACTGTGACCCGTATACATTTCTGGATCTGGCAATATCAGGTATCCGGCACTATTGGATGGCATCTGCCTAACTGTATTAATCCCCTCACACTGTATTGTGCACTTTCCCTGTTTGTAATTTACAAAGAAACGACGATAAGGTGTGTTCGAAAGACATAGAGCTACATCCCAAGTAGCACTTTTAGTCACGAATACGTCATTGTTATCACAAGTATTTTCATTTCGGATCTTGGTGTCGCCACGTTCTGTTTAAGCTGAGACTACGTAGTCATTACCAAAATAGGGAACAATTTTAGGGTAACTATTTCGTGTATAACATGTAACTGTGATATATTTATAGGTTAGATGAAAACAAACAATGACGTTCTATTTGACTTTTACTTTCAGGTTGGCTGCATTTCTTTACTGAAAAAATTACTTAACATCAAGTGTCTACGACTGCTCCCATACGTTTTTATAGTTTTGGATTCTTTAAATACGCAACTGTCACTTATACCCAATTACACTGAAGTCTTGAACACTAAGGTGGTACGAATAAAGTTATATACAAAAATCCCATTAAACCTATACTGTATATTATTACCAAGAGGTTACGATTTGCGAGCATTCCGTCGGTTCCTCGAAATTTAATGTTAGTATATAGTACTATAGTTCTGCTACCTATCATAACCATAACCCTTTGTTTCGTTTTTATTTTTTGTTTCCTTAAAATACCGTTTTAGGTTGTTTTGTTCAGGTATCACATAATCAAATTGTCATATTTTTAATTTTCTATAAAATGTGGCTGAGTGACGAAAGCTAATTTTTTGTCTTATGGTATGCGAAGCCACTGTGAGCCTTTTTAACTTGTTGGGGGCACCCAAAACCCTCATTTTGCACACTTAATACAAAAATAACTATTATAACTTCAAAAACTAAAATTATTTTGCAAATAAGACTTTACTAATATAAATTCTTTCATCTTAGTCTTATTCTTTGTTTGCAATATAATAAATTGACGCCAGTTACCCATTTTCATCAAAATTATTTTAATTCTCAATTACAGACAATACTGAAAAAATATTAAGAAAAGGGGAATAACGAACGATGAATCCTTTACCTCCAGAATGTTTCAAAAACAAAAAGAGGTAAAAACAAAAATCACAGATTACTTAAAGAACAAAATAAGAGATATGATCTATTGCGTGTATGCTAAAAATGAATATGTTACAATGCAGACTTTGCTTTAAAAACTAAAAGAGAGAAATTAATGTATAACTAACTAACTTTAAAAATAAAAACTACTCCCCTTCACTGTCTTCAGAATCAGAACTAAATTCTTCATCGTCACTGCTGTCTTCGTCGGTACTAATTACAAGTGGCGCAATGTCTGAAGCATCACATATCTGTATTGTCTTCCAAGCTTCTTGGATTACCCTTTCTGTGTGGCTGACATAATTTTTCCAATGCTCTGAAGATACTTCATTTATCGCTTTTTCCCACATGGCCAAGTCCCCTTCAGACTAGCAATGTATTGGTCGTATTTCCTCTTACACTCAGACCATACCATTTCAATAGCATTAAATTATCAATGGTATGGAGGAAGTCTTAGTATTTTGTGGCCCAAAGGTTTCACATATTCGTCAAGGTAGAATGTTTTTTCAATGTTACAATTTTTTTCTACAATGCTCCATATTTCATCCTTCATGGCCCTCTCTGGGAAGTCAATGTTCTTTTCTTTTAACCATCCAATCAATCTGTGCTTTGTCCATGATTTTCTTGGAATATCCTCTAAAAGGCCGGAATGATAGCTTGCGTTGTCCATCACTATCAAACTTTTTGGAGGAAGATTTGGTACCAGCTGATTTTTAAACCAATTTTCAAAATTTTGCTTGTTCATATTGTCATGATAATCTCCGCTTTTTAGTCCACTTTTAAATATTAAACTGGCCCCCTTAATAAATCCTTCCTTTGATCCAGCGTGAACTACAATATATCAATGACCTTCACTAGCTTTTTTAGAACTTGTAGACATAGTGTTATCCTGCCAGCTGTTTCTAAACGAACCTTTACTAAAAATCCAAGTCTCATCAATAAATACGGTGGTATAAGCATCTTGTCCTAGATTTTGATTTTTGACATATTCCCTCAAGAAATTGATTCTCTTGTGGACGATGTGGGGCAAATCCATCAGGTATATTCTATTATTTGATTTCTTCCACTTAAAACCAATACTTTTTACGTATTTTCTTAGCGAGGTGATGGAAAAATTAAAATATTCATTTATCTCTTTTAGTTTTTTAAGCAAAGTCTGCATTGTAACATTCATTTTTCGCATACATGCAGTAGATCGTATCTCTTATTTTGTTCTTTAAGTAATCTGTAATTTTTGTTTTTACCTCTTTTTGCTTTTGACACATTCTGGAGGTAAAGGATTCATCGCTCGTTATTCCTCTTTTCTTAATATTTATGATTGTTGTATGGCTAAGTTTTGTTGCATTTGAAGCTCGTTCAATTATATTATCAGTTTGCGGAAGGATTCCATTTTTAGCTTGCTCTTTTTCCAACTGAAAAAAAGCCAAGATATTCAAAACTATTAGCTGTGATTGCTGATTATATCTTCGCGGCATCTTGCAAAAGTTTAAAAAGAATCACAACAAATCAATGTCAATTTTGACGAATATATTCTGAAAGACACATAACCAAAACCGGCATTGACTGTTGTAAAGAAACGACAATGAGTTTTTTCAAAATGTTTTTGTCACTGTCAGTTAACATAAATCAAACAAAAATAACCAAAAATGACGTCATTCCAGAAAGGTAATGCGCCAACTATATAAAGTATTATTCGCAGTAACAAATACATATATAATACTTAAAAACGTGTAACCCAAAGTTTTTGTTGATATATAGTCCGATTATTAGTAATAAATACGTAAAAACTCTCAAAGAGTAGTAGTGAATGGGATATTTTCTATAAACCTGAAAATGAACTGCATCTCCACTAGTTACAATTAATGTTCTGGAAATATAAATTTCAAAAAATCAAGAATTTTGATGATTAGTAGGGTCTCTTTGTCTTCAATGTTATCAGTTGCTGTTAACTTTGCTTGTTTTGATGATCAATTTCAGCATTGAAAAAATTGACCATAACGTAGAAGATTTACAGGTTTCAGATTTTTCGCCAAAATAGTCTGGAAATAATTCTTCTATAAGAGGTTTTACCTGTTTCTTCTCGCGCCACTGTGTAAAACCTCTGTATTCTTCTTTATACCTATGGCCGGATTTTTCGAACAATACCTGTAAGTTGACTGCTGCAGCTTCTTCTAATATTCTTTCAGAAATTACATCTTCGTCTTTGTCTTGCATGGTTAGTCTTTTACCGTCGTTTAAAAGCATAAAATTACAAATAACTACGCAAACTAAATCACGCACAGACGCATAAATAATTGTTGTTATTGCCTTTTGGTACCAACGCAACCGAGACTTGTCTATTAACACTATTGTTAAAATAATTGTTACTAAGGTTACTTAGCATTAAGATAACTGGAACGATATGATATTATAATACGATGTAAGTCAAAATTATAACATAAATAATGAGATGGATTTTTGAATTTTTTAGGATATTGGAGAATTACAAACCTAAATGAAAAATTGCTCCTTTCTGTTAAGCGAGTTTTTTAATAATTTTTGAAAAAAAAAATTAATACTTTTGACACACCTGAAAAAAAAATTGTCTTTTTCAAGCACTAGTGCCGAAAGTACATTGCTTTCTGCACTAGTGCGGCAAAACCTAATTTTCCGCACTAACATGCGTGCATGAAAGTGACTTGTAACACTATTGTTGAAACAATTGTTTGCTAAATTGAGATATATTTTCATAGAATTTAAAAAGAAGCTTAATAGAAACATTATATATCGTTTTACCTGTAATATAACGGCTCATTTTACCCTCGGGATATCTTTTGACCAACAGGCATAGGTTGTCCTTTGATTTACTGTGCGGCGCAAATTTTTCGAAAAGACTTTCGGGTACTGGAGTATAACTTCTTGTTGTATCTTCTCCTAAAATCAGTTTTAAAAGTTGCTGAATTACACGTATATTAAAAGAACTTAGTCCGCCATATTGTTTAAAATGTCATAATTAAAAAAAGTCACGGTAAACAAAAGTCATTTATGGCCAACAATAGACCTTAAAAAAAAAGGTTGGAATGTTTCTAGTATTTTAGCAAAAGAACCATGTTCCAAAAAACGTAAAATAAAAGAAAGTGCCTTAATATTATTAAATAAAGATAATTGTGTAGCATCTTGTTCCGTTAGTTTTAATAACACTTGGTTAAATTTGTTAAATACTGAAGTAAAAAAATTACACCTCAAAATACAATAAATTAAAATGAACACACTCTAGGTACACATATTTCGCACCTTATTCTAACAATTAAAAAAACCACCTTTAAATTGACATTTTGCCAGAGATTAGCCATTCTGGTTACATTTCTGATACGAAACATAAGAAATATTCTGCTTTTAGTATTTTATTTGTAAGTTTGCTGAAGACGGGGGTAGACTTTCCCCCGAAACGTCCAGAAAACAAACATTTTTCAGTGTCGTTCCTCGGGTACCTTCATAGTGGACCCAGAACTTAAGACTATCTATTCAATTTATAGGGTAAATATATTTTATTTTTTTATTTTTTCCAATTTTCTAAGGCGACAAACCCAAAAAATAGTTTTAAACCATAATACAGGCAAATCAACTTCAGGAAAATAACGATATCTATCGCCGTTTAATCTACCCGGAAGGAAGAATGGACCTATCTCCAAGGATTCCATCTAACATGTTGATAGAGAACTGTACTCAATTTCTGGAGTTTTTACGGTTCGATGTGCACGTGTGAAAGGCTTCCTTTTTCTTTTAACCGAGCGTTCATCTTTGAAAATGTTTTTGAAGTAGGAGTTGTACAGTTTGGACAACGCTCCTGCTATAAATGTCTAGCAAGTCCATATGTGAAATATATGTCGGCATACTCAGCAAGTTTACTATTTTTTGACAAATAATCGTAGTAATAGTGTTTACTATTTGACTGTACGTCAAACAATTATTTTTGATATTTCAAAACAAACACAAAAACAACTGCAGAATAAACTTACTAGCCTACTTCATTATTTTATTTCCTTATTACGAGTTCATCACTCTATCTGATCATTTATATCAGCTAGCTTACTTGATTGTCAGGATTATTGAATTAATTCTTATTTATTTTTATCATGCATTATGGAGATGTTGGTAAATAACTGAAAAACGTTGACACATACGAGAAAAACGAGATATCAAGAAGCTTTATAAATACTACATGGCCCCGAAAAACCTTCGCCCTTTTGAACATAATAAATAGTAATAAAATTGCATTATAGATACTGGAGCAATTACTAAGTATACCACATTTAGTTCACTTCTCTTAAAAAATGAGAGGGATATAGATCTATAAAATGAAAAAAAGGAACGAAATTTTAACTCCCTAACTCTTGGAAACGAAGTGTTTTTGACCACATCTTTGTATGAACTTTTTATTTTAGATATACTTACGGAATTGTCCTGTAAAATAACGGACAAAAACACCCTGTATATGTACCATCTGTGAGTGCAAATTTAACACTAGTTCTATTGCGTAATTGTCGAAATATTCAACTTCAAATTTACCCGGAAAAAGCTAGTGATCTACTTCTTACGAGTTTAGTAAGTAGTATTGTGTGGATTAAGTGAAACTTACCATCGACTGTTCCAAACACCCTAACGTGCTTCCCTACTGGTATTACAATTTTTCTGCCATCGCGTTTTTTGAATTTCATCAGCCAAGTATTGTAGTTGACCTGCATCTTCTTTTTTAACACGTACGTAGCTTTGATTTGTTCTTGAGACATGCAACTTCCTGGATTTGTTTGCTGCCTAAGCACACCATAATTCTCCCAGATACCACCAACAGATTTTCTAAAGAAATAAATAATATTAGCAAAACTAGCATGATGCCAAAAGTCAGTGAGATGTCCGGATGATACCAATTGTCAGCTACATGCGGAGAGTAAAAAAAAAGTTTTAAGCATATGTACATTGGCTATGACCTCACATATCTAACTTATCAGATAAAATATAACGAATAGGTAAAGGTTTTAACATAAGAACGATCTTTAAGACACAAAATACACTTCGAAGCAAACTTTTAAAAACAAAACCTAACAATGAGCAAGAAAATACAAAAAATGGTATTTATAAAATTCCGTGTTAATGCAATAAATTCTACAAAGGGGAAACCTCTAGGCCATTACCTAGAAGAATAACCCCCAACGGAATCTTGTTCCGTTAATTTCACATAACACATGGTTAAATTTGCTAAATACCGAATTAAAAAACGGACACCTCAAAATACAATAAATTAAAATGATCACACATTTTCTTATCTTATTTTAACAATTAAAAATAACACCTTTAAATTGACATGTTGTCAGAGATTGGCCATCTGGTTATATTTCTGATACTAAACATGAGAAATATTCTTTTAGTTTTTTATTTTTAGATATGCTGAAGACGGGGGTAGACTTTCCCTCGAAACGTCCAGAAAACAGATATTTTTCAGTGTCGTTCTTCGGGTACTTTCATAGTGGATCCAGAACTTAAAACTGCCTATTGAACTTATCAGGTTATTATCTTGTTTTTGAATTAAAATTCTTTGTGGCGAAAAACCGAAAAAATAGTTTTAAATTATATTAGCATATTATTAAGAAAAACCCTGTATAACCCATAGAGTGCATTAATAATACAATATGGCTAGGGGTTCGCGAAACCACGAGACCGATACCGAGACTTGAAAAAGTATTTCGAGACCGAGGCCGAGACTTGGTGTTCGAGACCGAGACCGATACCGAGACTTACTTATCGAGACTCTCGGTCTCGATCTCAAAGTGAAGTAGCAAAATAACTAATGTTCGTAAATTATGTTTTGACAAAATAATTCAAAAAATATATGTTCGGTGACAAATTAATTGATGCAAAAAATAATTTTTCTATAATCAATTATATTATACTAGCATTGTATATGTTCCTATAACAATGATACTAGTGAAATAGTCATTTAAAAAACTATATAAATAACCATAAAAAGAGAATTTCCCAAATTTAGAAATTCTAGTAGCGAAATTCCACTTCACTTTATCACAACTATACTATATAGGATTTTGATAGTGTGATATTTATAAATTTATAATTGGTTTTTATGTTTAATTATTGAATATAACTAAAATCCAAAAATTAGTTTTTTGGTTCAATAATTAATAACTAATAGACTGTAACAACTAAAAACATTGCAATATCATATTCCTCTATAGTATAGATACGGTAAAGTCTCCAACAGACGAAGTAATTGTGGTTATTTTTGTTTAAAAATTAAACTTAAAATAAACAAAAAATTGTTAAAAAAAATCAGTGAATTTTTTTTTAATCGCTTCGATGGCTTGCTAATTAAAGAAGGTACGTGTTTTACAGAACAATATTTTTGTATTGATTTTGTTTGTATTTGAAAATAATGGGCGATATAAAATTTTTAACTATACAGGGTGTCCCAAAAGTGATGGATCAAATTAAAGTAGGAGGTAGGGGGGTTTATTTCTAACAAAAAAAGTCCTATAGACATATGTCTGATTCCTTACCGTTTCCGAGTTATAGCTATTTTTGTAATTTTTATGATATTCTCACACTTCATCACAAATTTTTTGTTTCAAAAATTATCTGTTAATTTTTTTTCTCACATAAATTTTTAATAGCATTCCTATTAAGGCTTCTTTATTGTGCAGAACACTTTTTTATTTTGCTCGCTAATTACACAACCTACTGCCATTTTAAAGCACATTTTTGGGATTTTAATGGAAAAACATTAATTTTTGTAGTAATTTTTCTAAAAAAATAATCAATTGAAAAGGTGTCCCATAACATAAAAAACTACGGTCAGGAATTCTGTTTTAAATAGTGTACTTTTTAAAAATAATCAAACAATTGTTATTGCTGAAATTTGTTAAACATAATTGTAATGTCAAAAAACTGAATTAAATGAATACATTTAATATTTATTTATATCAGAGAAATAAGTAATGAGTAAGTTTATTTATAGCCTAAACATTCTTCAAACTCGATGGGTCAAATGTTTATTTGCCAATTGAATTATCTGTTTATCAGCTTAGTTAAATTCTGCAAATACCGAGGAAAATACCTACAGTTTTTATTTTACCAAAATTCCATTGCCTTTAAGAGTATTTAAGTCGTGTATTGACAAGTGTTCAGTTCTAACAAGATTAACAAAATGCCTTTTACCTCGCAAGAATATGCAGAAATGCATTTTGTTTATGGATTGTGTAATGGACGTGCTCGACGTGCTGCGAGACTTTATCGTCAACGTTACCCGAACCGACAACACTATCCCGATTATCGTGTTTTTATTCGGGTACAAAATGCATATGTTTCTGGAAGGTTACCTGGAGTCCCAATAGAACGTATAGAAAGGCCAAGGCAATATGACGATGATGTGGAAGACGTGTTAATTCAATTAGAAGAAGATCCTTCAAGAGGTATTCGTGGCATTGCAAGAACTATGGGAATACCACGATCAACAATCCATCGCATATTAAGACAAAATCAAATGCATCCATTCCATTTTCAACGAGTGCAAGCCTTATTACCTGCAGACTACCCATTAAGAGTACGATTTTGTAGAGAAATGTTGCAGCGAACCAGAAACGATTATAATTTTTTCCAACACATTTTATGGACAGATGAATGCAGTTTTAGCCGAAATGGAATTTTTAACATTCATAATTTACATTACTGGGCAATGGAGAATCCAAGAGCGATTAGAGCTGATCGATTTCAACATCAGTTTTGTATTAATTTATGGGCTGGAATACTTAACGGCACTTTGATAGGCCCATTTGAAATACCCAGAAGACTGAATGGAGCAAATTACCTTAATTTTTTACAAGACGATGTAAACATCTTATTGGAGGATATTCCGATTGCTATACGTGCGAATATGTGGTTTCAACTTGATGGGGCTCCCCCTCATTTTGCTCGCAATGTGAGACAGTTTCTTGACCAAACATTTCCCAACAGGTGGATAGGGCGAGGAGGAAGAATAAGATGGCCACCACTTTCGCCGGACTTAAATCCGTTGGATTTTTTTTTGTGGGGATACTTCAAGGAACAGGTTTATTCGCATGAATCCATAACGAAGATGAACTTCGTGAAAGAATAGGAGTAGTGGCACAGCAAATTCGTAACAATGTTCCCGCTTTAAGGCGTATAAAACGAAATTTTATACGTCGATGCAGATTGTGTATTAGGGTCAATGGGGGACATTTTCAACACCTTTTGTAACCTAATTATTGAAAGTTTTTTTATGTAAATAATTACGTTATAAATAAACTTACTCATTACTATCACATTGTCTTATTATTTCTCCGATATTAATCAATATTATGTATTTATTTAAATTCACTTTTTTGACATTACAATTATGTTTAACAAATTTCAGCAATAACAATTGTTTGATTATTTTTAAAAAGTACACTATTTAAAACAGAATTCCTGACCGTAGTTTTTTATGTTATGGGACACCTTTTCAATTGATTATTTTTTTAGAAAAATTACTACAAAAATTAATGTTTTTCCATTAAAATCCCAAAAATGTGCTTTAAAATGGCAGTAGGTTGTGTAATTAGCGAGCAAAATAAAAAAGTGCTCTGCACAATAAAGAAGCCTTAATAGGAATGTTATTAAAAATTTATGTGAGAAAAAAAATTAACAGATAATTTTTGAAACAAAAAATTTGTGATGAAGTGTGAGAATATCATAAAAATTACAAAAATAGCTATAACTCGGAAACGGTAAGGAATCAGACATATGTCTATAGGACTTTTTTGGTTAGAAATAAACCCCCCTACCTCCTACTTTAATTTGATCCATCACTTTTGGGACACCCTGTATGTGTGTAATAAAAATAATACATATACATACGGACAAGATTTTCAACAAACAAAACACAAAGTAGAATTTGGCTTAGAATTTTAAATAGATGATCAATAGAGCTAATTCAACTATTATGCTTAAAAAATAACGAACTGTTCTAATAACAAAGTAAAAATTTAAATTTCTAAATATACATTATAAGCATATTTTTAGATTTTATTTCAACCTATATAACAAACTTAAAACTATTACAGAAAATTTAAACTAATATTTTATAATTTCATTTTTCAAGTTACTTTTATACCATGAATGAATACATAATAAGCATTTGTTTGAAGTTTCATTTAACATGCTTCTTAGTTTTGTATTAATTAACACTGCTTGTGAAAATAAACGCTCTACTGCTACAGTGGTCGCCTGTATAGACAAAAGATCTTTTGCCATTTTGGCTAAAATTGGAAATTGTTTATCGTGTGTTTTCCACCATTTTAAAATATCTGTACCCTTTGGAGCGAGCTTTAATTGCAAATATTCTATTATTTCTTTTCTACAATTTTCAGAATCACTTTTTTTTTTCAAATAGTGATGTATAATCGATGTCGTAGTTATCATCGCTTGAGGAACTTGATATTATTGGTGATTCAGCAGGCTAATATTTATCCCTGTACATTTTCTCAAAAAAGGTTATACATTGATCTTTCAGGCGAAAAATTGAACAAGTAGATATTTGTTTAGTAAATAAATTTACTTTTAAAATCTACTCCACTTTTAAAATGTATAGTTAATTTACCAAAGAACAAAAATAGTTGATTTACAAGTAGTATTATGAGCCATAGCCGCCTTTGTGCAAGCACAACGTGCAGACCCCTAAGAACGGTCTTGGTTAAGAAAGTAAATACGCATCAAAGTAATAAAAGTTTGGTTCAAAATAGCAAAGTTTACAGAATACCTCAGGGTGCTTTATTTACTTAGCCATCGATTGTTTTCTACCTATTGAATTATAACGTCTGTCCCTAGAATGCCCAACACGTTGCTTGCATGAGTTCGGCCGCATTATACAGTGTGTCCTTATTTTGTGTTTAATATATCTTATTCTATTTGTATATCTTTCGAAATGTCAAATAATTATTGTTCTGTGGATGGTTGTTAAGTAACTCTAGTGATGTGTGGCCTTTCTATTGATGTTCAAAGAACAATGTGATATTTATTTTGATACACCTACTATTGTCCGTATATCTTCATTTACTGATTTCATCTGTTGGCAACATTATTTCGAATTATAGATTTTTGGAATAATTTTGTATATAAATATACCTACATTTTTTTTTACTTTGCTGAAATGTTCAAACATTGGGTTTCTTTACCTTAAATTTTTGAGATTGGAAAAACTCTGGGTTTCGAACGTAGGCTTCCATATACTTTTGTCTAAATAACATCTTGGCGAACAATTATTATTTTTAAAATTTTGTTTTCGAGACCACCGAGACTTTCGAGACCGATACCGAGACTAAGTAGGTCTCGGTCTTGAAGCATCGAGACCGAGACCGTAAACATTTTCCGAGAACGAGACAGAGACTGATTCAGTCTCGGTCTTGGTCTCCGTCTCGCGAACCCCTAAATATGACTCTTGTAAAGAATTTTACAATATATATATTTTACAATTATTTTACCTAATTTAAAATATACATTTGAAAGATTACCTTTTTTTAATAATTTAAAATATACATTTGAAAGATTACCTTTTTTTAATAATTCTTATACACAAAAATTTAGGGACAAACCACTTTTTCAAATTATATCCCAAAAAACTTAGGTTTCGGAAGGTTGCACTGAACTTGTTTTTGGCGTATCGCTAAAAACATATTTTTCACAAACTTAATTTATGAACTACGTAAAAGATTGATTATATTATAATGCTCTATAACACAAAAATTATTATTTTTAACTAAAACTTAGAAGTAATTATTATATTAGATATTATTAAACGTTTTTAGAAATAATTACAACTGTTAAATAAAGAGAGAGCGGGAGGGATTCCCATTGGATGGAAATCCAGTGTGCTGGGGATGCTACGTTGCCAAGTTTATTTTATACATGACCTATATAAATTATATAAGAAAAGCAAAATGCATTTGTGGGTTGTAGATCGATACCAGCAGGAGCGCGAAGGCACTAGGTGGTTTGGTACCGGAATAGCACCAGGTTAGGCACCGTAGGCATCATCGTTAAAGCCTTAAAAGGCGAACGACAGCGAAGTGCATCACTGGCGGAAGTCTAACATTCGGCATCGGCACAGGGGGATCAAATGCGTTACTGTCGGGAGACAAACATGAAAAATTTAAGCTCCATACAATAATGTAAGTTTGGCAACAATGTAAAATAGCTTTTCTTCAAACTTCATATCCAATTGTCATATTAAGAAATATGGCGCATTGAATTGCAGTGAAAATATCGTATTTCTTCTTCTTAAAACAGTTAAATGAAGGTAAACTTTCTATTTTATATTCACAAATTATCAAATTCCATGAGTTTAATTGTTTACAAGACCCATACAATATATGTGTTGTTTTACGAAGAAGCAAAAACACCGAAACACGATAATTTATGTAAAAAAAGTGCTGAAAGCCATATCTTACCTAAACACCATTTCAACCTTTCCAGTTTCGATGGCGACACTGACGTCGCAGGGCCATCGTACTTTGTCGTAAAAGACTAACTCGTTCTTGAAAACAGTACCCTGGTAAGTTAAGGATATCAACAACGTCTGATCGTCCAACGGGCAGTTTATCTCGACTAGAGGATTAGAAAACGCTTTGGTGTAGAACATGATTGTGATGTAGTCCAGCTTCTGTATCCAGTCGAATCGGGGCAAGGAAAGCGGTTGATCGACTTGGTCTGTTGAAGAGCGTTTACTATTGCTCTGCGCAAAACTAACTGTAATTATATTAAAGATTTAATTACAAAAAAATGGACTCAAAAATGTATTTTATTTTAAACCAACACCTTGTCTCCTTAAATAACAATAAATATCTTTTATTTAAAAAAATTAAAATACAAAAAATATGTTGAAGTATGCTAAATCCTAGCGCTCTTTAACTTTTACCAGCTATTTCACTGAAATTGCTCGTCAAGTTTCAACAGCAATAATTAAAACAAAAAATTAAGTGGTTACAATCGTAGTATTTAAAAATCGGATTAAATGCTTTAATTACCTAATTGTACTAGTATAATAAATTATATACATTTAATAAATGTTTTGCATAATTAGAAGCAGGTTTTTGTTTAATATACAGTGTGTTTCAGATTCGCTTCTCTATATAGGGATCTCGGCTCCTATTATACCTACAGCAAAGGTTAAATGGGGAAAGTTTTAGAGGAAACTTATTGCATTCGATATCTGGCTTCAGATTTACGATCGATCACTAAGTTTAGGAAATATCGGCGAAAAACCGAAAATGGCGGATTTCGTTTTTCGCCAGTATATCCAGAACGGTAAATTTGACAGCTGTCAAAATGTAACATTATACGGACGCATTTTTAGGACAAATAAAATGGCGTATACGACACGTTTTCATTGTTTTTTCAACTTTCATTTTTCTTATGACCGCCATATTGGATTTTTCGATTTTTGGAAAGAGCCTAAAATTTACAGTCTAGTCATATCTCACTAGTGCGTTAAAGATTTTAGTTTCAATGTTTTTAAAGGAGGCCATGATTTATTTGTCACAAGATTACATTAATAAGTAAGTAATGTATTGAACGCATTGAATTTTCACTACAACATGAACGTAAATAACGACTTAAAAAATCTAAATGAGCTTTAACTACTTTGTAAGTGGGTAATATTAATTTACAAATCTGCAAAATGACGTCCATTTGCATCGAGACATTTTTGACAATTAGTGACTGTTTTTCGTACAACCCTGGTAAGTGTATTTCGGTTAATATCTCTAAATGTGTCCAGAACTCTTTGTCTCAGGATTTCTATGGTCACGGGAGGATCAAATTCATAGATTTCGTTCTTTGTGTGACCCCAGAGGTAGAAATCCGAGGGCGACAGGTCAGAGGATCTAGGAGGCCAAGATATTGGACCATTTAAAGAAATTATTCTTTCGTTAAATTGCTCGCTTAAGAAGTTCCTGACTTGAATGGTTTTGTAAGCCGGACATCCATCTTGTTGAAATCAAGTTCTTCTTAATTCACCTTCCGTTAGAATAGATCGTAAGGCTGGTACAACCTGGTTTCGCAAAAGCTCTAGGTACCTCTGCCCGTTTAGGTTGTAATCAAACAAAAATGGTCCAATAATTCGATTTCTTGAAATTATTAATAATATATAAATAGGTGCCTAACAGTCAAGGGCGGCAGAGTCTGCCGTGTGGTACTAGAAACTATAAATTATAAGGGAAAATTATCTTTATTAAAAAGTAGATATTTTGAGCTTGTATACAGTTGAAACCTATTCAGCTTTATTATGAAAAAGAAAAATATATTTGGTTAGCGGGAAATAATAGCCGTAATAAATTATTTTGTTGGTATTGGTAATTTCGGAAATACTAAATCAGTTTATTATATATTATTTCAGTGATATAATAATCTTAAAGAAGTACACCGTGCCTTAATAAAACATAAAATATCAAAAGAACAAACCCCTTGCGCTTTAAAATTTAAATTATTCGGAAATATAGCTGAACGCCTTTTTATAAATCATAATGAAAATCGAAAAATAATTCGTATGGTATTTTTTTCATAACGCAAGAACTAGGCTTTCCGGGTACTAATAAATGATTAAATTCAGATAATCAAAATGATTTTAGAGAATTAGCTAAATCTGCAGAAAGTTTAGATAAAGTGTTAATAAATTTATAGAACCCAATTCTATTTTTATAGATTCTTCGAAACTACAATACAAAATGAATGAATAAAAATGTAATACAATATCAAAAAAGTAAGTTGACCTTTAGAGTAGAACGTTTTATTTTTTTTATTAGTTTCATTAAAGAACTAAACGAAAAAAAAAGATTATTATTTTACCATCATTTGGTGCCTATTTAAAAAAGATTGGTTAGATTAACTTAACGATGATCCCAACCCAAACGTTACTTCCAAATCAATGATGACGGTTGTGCCTATTTAAGACTCCACAATTCGTGAACCTGCTCTCATCGGACCACAAGACATGATTTACAAAATCAGGATTTTCATTTTATCTCCTAGTATACCACTCACAGAACTGTAGTCGTCTTGGAAAATCAGTTCCTTAAGTCCTTGTACTATTATGGATTTGTATGGATGGTACTTATTCTTTTTTAAAACTCTCTGTACTGTTGATTTTGGCACATTAGTTTCCTGTTCTACAGTTCTTACCGATGCACTATGGTTTTCGTTGATAGCTTGTAAAATGTTTCTGTCTCGATTTTCATTGTTATTATTGTATGCGCTTCTAGGTTGTTCGAAGGCACCATGGTTAATTAAATTAACTACGATTTTATTGAATTGGGTTTTATGAGGCTGCCGTCGTTCGGGGTACATCTCCAAATACCTTGCTGAGGTAACGTCGGCGTTTCTGTATGATTGAAAGTACAGAGCTAACATGTCAACCTTTTCTTCATTTGAAAATGCCGACCATTTTCTATAGGTTTTGATAATTTATGTGTCAAATTTATGATTTTATTGGGATAAAAACGTACCTAATACTTATTAAAACATAGCTTTGATACTTTCAACTATTTAACTTAACGTCAAAGTTACAATCCAATTTTGTTACAGATAAATCATGGCCTCCTTAGAAAAGCATTGAGAGCTAACATTACTTTAAATAATGGCCTCCTTAGAAAAAACTGAAATCTAACTTTACGAAGTATAATATTGTGATGATACTAAAATCTTTAATGCACTTGTGAGATATCACTAGACTGGAAATTTTAGGCTCTTTCCAAAAATCGAAACATCCAATATAGCGGCCGTAAGAAAAAATGAAAGTTGAGGCGGGTTGCGGGTTTGGCTTAAAAATGTGTCCGAATAATGTCACGTTTTGGCAGCTGTCAAATTTACCGTTCTGGATATACTTGGCACAAAAAACGGAATCCGCCATTTTCGGTTTTTCCGATATTTCCAAAAACAATTGATCGATCGTAAATCTGAACTTGGATATCGAATGCAATAAGTTTCCTCTAAAACTTTCCCCATTTAACCTTTGCTGTAGGTATATAGAGCCGAGATCACTGTATAGAGAAGCGAATCTGGAACACACTGTATAATGTGTTCTTTTGATACGTTTAAAAAAAGATCTACCAGTTTGACCAATACATACTTTTTTGCAAGAACTATATTTTAATTCATATACCCCTGATTTATGGTCTTTATTTGTATTAGACTTATTGTTCCTAATATATCTACCTTAAAGTATTATTGGTCCAAAAAGCTACTTTATGATTTGTTTTTAAGATATTTCTCTATTTTAGTAACTAATTTTTCCGATATATGTTAATATGTTAAACTTAATATTGTCTTTTGTATTGAAATTAGGATAAACGAAATTAGTGCTTTTTATATTGCTTTTTATTTACGATTTTGTCTATTATTGCGTCATAACCATTACTAACTGCAATCTGTTTTGTAATATTAAGTTCCTTGTTAAAATTTTCTGTTGACAGAGGTGTACATTAATTAAACGATGTACAAAACTATGAAAAGCTGCCATCTTATGTGTGAATGGGTGGTTTGATGTATTATGTATTGTTATATCTGTATAGGACGTTTTTGATAAATTTCAAAATCGTGTTTATTGTTAATGTTCCTGATTTTTAAATCTAAAAAGTTTATTGACTTGTTTTGTTCTAATTCTAAAATAAATCTTATATGTTTATTTAATTTATTAATAGAATTTAGAAAAGAGGTTAAGTTGTCTCTCTGTGCCTGTGAAACAAGCCAAAATATCGTCAACGTATCTGTACCAATAAATAAACTTGTCTCATACAGGTTGATTATTTATTATTTGTTCTAAGAAATATATCAGCTAAAATAGGACTTAATAAGTTACCCATTATTAAACCTTCTTTGCTTAAATAGACGAGCCGTTAAATTGAAAATAATTTTGATCAAAGCCACACTCAAATAAATCTAATATGTCATTCTTAACAATAGAGTTGACTTTGTTTTTAATAGCAAATTATCACTAAGTTCATAGCTTCAATAGGAGGGTTACTGGGAAATAGGTTTTGCACATCAAAGAAATTCAAAATAGCGTTATTTGAAATTGTTATATCTTTAATATTATTATTTAAATTCAAGGCTGTTTTTTTATATTATACTTAGGCTTTTTTAACTTTTTTACTAATAATTTCTATTAACTTGTTAGATACCTGGCGTGCTTGAACTATTTACAGCCCGACACTACTGGCGAATGGGCATATTGTCTTTGTGTAACTTAATAAAAGAATAACCGGTGCCTGTGGGTTCATTAACGTTAAACTGTATTTATTTTGTCACTAAATAAATTGCTTTGAATTTGTATTTTAATCATTTTTTGAAATATACCTGTCGGATCTTTCTATTTAGTTTGTTTATTTATAGTACTAGTGATAATGAATTTCTATCAAATAACGGCTAACTCGATAAATTATATGTCTAAATTTTTGTCTTTTGCAATAACCATGGGCATCATAAATATCAGTGCGGCTTTTTAGTTATTATACCTTGTTTGACAAAGAAGTAGCTGCTCTGTAATACCTAAATAGAAACTAATATTGGAAAAACATTAGTATTCTTTGTATGATAATTTTTGATGTTTATATTAATATCTTGTCTATATTTATACTAATGATTTGATTTCTCATTTTAGACAAACTTCATCAAATTGCAATAGTTGTGTCATATGCCGATGATACCAATATTGTTGTTGTAACGAACGATGCTCATTCACTAAAACTACTACTCAGATGGTTTGTAAAAAGCTATACTTTCGTCTCGAGACTGTCTAAATATTACTGAAAAACAAAACTAAGACAAAGTTTTCAAACACTAATACAAACCACTTGCACAAGTTGCAAATTGACAACAATTGTCTCTGTTGCTAATCATCTAACTCATGTAATTCCTGGGCTAAATTTTGACGAAAACTTACAATGGATGGATCACATTGAAAACCAATCAGTTAACTTAAGGCAGAATTACTATCAACTAAAAGTTTTATCTAATTACTGAAGTCAAAATATTCTTTTATCGATATATTATGCAAACATACACAGTCGTCTATCCTATGGCATAATCAATTGTGGAGCAGAAGTATGCAATTAGAATTGATTTGGACTTTCTTGTAGAGACTTGTCGAGAATATTTCAAAGGAAATATAAGACTTGCAATTGTGCAGGAATTTCATTTTTTAAAGTATATTTGTTCATCAGAACAAGGACCTCTTCAATCAAACCGCACTTTACATAATTATAACTAGAAATAAAGACTTATTATTGCCTGCTTTCCTAAGATTAAAGTTTTTCCAAAAAAACATAGGCTACAATGGTTGCAAAATTTTTAATAGACAAAAGTAATGATGCCAAACAAGCTACTACTTCAAGAAATTTTTTTAAGTTAAAACTAAAAGTCTTCTTAATAAAAAGAACTACTATACTGTCCAAATGTTCCTGATTAAATATTTTATGCTGAAGTGTCTTCTCTTTTTATATTTTCGTATATTGTTTGTAATTTTTATTTCAGATTTGACATGTATATATTACTTTATACAATTAGTTTAATAATTATTAGCTTGACGTTTTTCTCAATTATTTTTGTATTTTGTATGTACACTATTAAATTGAAAAATAAAATTATTATTACGCGTTATAACCATATTTTTGTTTAAAATTGGCCTCAACGTACAGTCGACTTTATTATTCTCTCTAAGGTTTAGAATTAAGTATAAAGTACAAGATAAATAAATATAACATCAAGAAAAATATTAAATTATTTTTGCTTGATGTTATATACTTAAAACTACACCGACAGACGATAAATGCATAATTAAACCAAAATATGTTTTAATATTATGTTATGTTAGTAGCGTGGATTAAAAACGTACCTAAGGAGTTTGTCAAATATTGCCATCAAGCGTCTGATGCTCTCAATGACTTTTTTGAAGATGATTGTTTTTTCACTAAAAAACAATGTTTCGGTATCGAGATTTCGACCACAGCAACCAATTTTCCTACCGGACACTTTTAAATAATTTGTTTGTAGCGACTCAAGGATGACCCAGAAAAAATAAATAAATAGAAATGTATTGACTATTTCATTATTTATTATGAATAAGTACTATTTTTTTATTCTTTGACTGTGTTCGATTCCACAATGTTACGATTTTTTACGCCAATGGCCTCCACAATTTTATGGCAACAAAATATCTAATTTTTTTCCCAATTTAATGGGTATTTTGGCTTAAATGGTCCTTTAACGATTTTCTGTATATTTAACCCTAAAAATACACATGGACGATGGTAA